>OY723261.1:1662650-2262650 GCA_963210315.1 Rhynchopus euleeides
GCTCCGCAGTAATAGAATCCTCATCGGAGTCAGCCGCTCTCTTTGCCATATTGCGGCTGCTTGTGTGTGCCAGGTGTGGAAGTGAGGAACGCGCATACATACAAGCATGCAAAAAAGCGAATGTTATTTGGACCGTGCAGGCTTTTGCAGGATTGGGGGTGGGATGAGAGATTCCTGGGCTGATACCATCCTAGTCCGTCGAGCCGAGGTCAGTTTCTGAGCAAAGATGTTCTGTAACCCCTTCCCAATAGGGAAACCCCTGCAGAAAAACTAAGGTCTTAGAATTAAGAGGTTAAAACGCGGAATCTCTTAATAAGGTCTGAATATATCCATGACGGTACATGTAAAATACATGTAAATGCATGAAATATACATGTAAAATACATGTATATCAAGTAAAAGTACATGTATAATAGTTGACATGCAAGTATTATACATGAATTTTTACTTGTTATACATGTATTTTACATGTATATTTCAGGCATATACATGTATTATACATGTATAATAGTTGACATGCAAGTATTATACATGTATAATACATGTAAAAATCGGTATTTTTACATGTAAAATTTACAAGATCCCACCGTGCCCCCCCCCCCCTACCCCCCCCCCCCCCCCCCGGAGGAAATCCGTGAACTATCAAAAATCCTTACCCCAGGGCCTGGGGGGGTGTTCTCGCAATCGACACACACCGTCCTGACCCTTCTTCTTCATCCATTTCTCCACATTTCCACCACCTCCATACGACAGGCACACAGTTGTTACTTGCACCCCTTCATTTTAAAGCCAACCATCCCTTGTGCTTGTGTCCTATTTACACATCACACCACTCTGTTACACATCTATCTCTGAACCCCCCCCTGCCCCCTGCGCCTTCCCGGGGGAGTTGTCAGCAGGGAAGCCCATAAAGCCTCTACTGACACTTGCACAACCAGGCCTGTTTTGGAGGCATCGCTTTTTAGGCTGAGTGTTTGCTCCCGATAGGCTGTGAACGGGCCTTCTTCCTTCGCACCTTGCCTGTCGGGTTTGTACTTTACTCAGATGGGGATGCAGCTGGTTGACAGGCTGATGGGCAGGATGCGGAAGTCGCAGAACACCAGTAATTCTGTGAGCTCTGATTCGGTGAACGTCGCGACAGTGCCGATGGTGAGCGCAGTGTCAGACGCGGCAAGTGGCATAGCCGCTGCCGATCTTCCCAAAGAGGCGCCTGTCGTCGAGTCTGTCGAGTCGCTGCCCTACAAAATCCGCAGTGTCATTTCGAGCAGTTCACACCGCAGTATGTCCTGATCCCAATGGGTGCTGGTGAGGGGTTGGGTTGTTGCATGACCACGCCAGCACGCCATGCCACCATGCTCTGTCTTGTTCGGTTGGCGAGGTGGGGCGCGGGGTATTTTGTTTGCGTGTATTTTGTGTGCGCTCAACAAAAAGTAGTCCGGAACTGTTCTCCCACAGTTGCTGGACAGGGTGTCTATAATAAAGCGAAATGATTACGATTTTGGCTTGTAAGGATACACAGCCCTCAGGGGCTGTGGAGGATTGTGCGGATCAATGGGGGTGTTGGGGGTGCAGATGCAATGCAGTTTTCAAACACCACATCCCTTCGCAGCGGTGTACCGGGCACGTGACACCATCTCGGACAAGTCTGTTGCCGTGAAGGTGATCAGCAGAGGGGTATGCAACTACGGCCATTCCTCCTTACCTGTTCCAACTCGTGTATTTGGTTTGCGTGTCTCCGTTGTGACATTGTCATCATTTCCGGGCTCGCAGTGCAACTGTGGGAGGCGGAGCTGAATCTTCCTTGTTGGTTGCACTGTTCCGTCTGGGTCATGCACGGATTCCACAGCACACCTGGTTTGTGCATCCTGCCCTGTCTTTTGGTCTCGATGGGTACCGTCCCTTGTTGTCGTTTCGCCCTTCTTGCACTCACCGACACACGTGCCCTGGTTGCACTCCCACCCTATCCACCCCACAGGGCCTGCCTATGGTTAGCGACGACATCTGCTGGCCTGTCCGGAAGGCAGGCATTCTCATGAGCCTGAGCGGGCACAAGAATATTGTGCGTGTTCAGAATGTGCTCGAGACGCAAGACTGCGTCGTAATCCAGATGGAGTTCTGCAAGGTATCACCACACCACAACCCTCACCCAACATTCCTCAGGAGTGGTTTCGCTAAAGGGCTTTCGCCCACTCTGCCCTTGCCTTGCCTTCCTCACCCCAACATTCTCTGCAGGGCGGATCGCTTGCCGACAAGATCCCCGAGGGCGGCATGTCCGAGAGCCAGGCTCGGATTTACTTTCGCCAGGTTGTCAGCGCACTGGCCTACTGCCACGTCCGCGGTGTGTCGCACGGCGATGTGTCCCCATCGCACATCCTCCTGACACGTGAGGGCCAGGTCAAGCTTGCAAGCTTCAAGCACCTGGGCACCACAGCAAACCAGCCACGCCGCACAGCGCAGTCCTTCAGGCCTTGGGTATGCTAGCTGTGCCCTGCATTTGTGATTGTCCCTCTGACACCATCCTGTCCGTGGGTGGCGTGTCCGTGGGAAGGCATGATTGCCCTCCACCAGGCCCCCTTTTTTTGTCACCTTTCCCGCCACAGGTGCAAGATGTGAAGGCAGTGCAGCACTTTGCCCCCGAAGTGCTTGTGGACCGGTCCTGTCGCTTCGATGGGATCAAGGCTGACCTGTGGGGCTGCGGTACTCTGCTGCACCTGCTGCTCACAGGGACGCTCCCCTATGGTGCCAGCTCGACCAAGTCTCTGATTCAGAAGATTTTGACGCAAAGGCGGGCCAATGTGGAGCTCAGCAGCCAGGCGCGTGACCTCGTGGAAAAGCTCATTGTCAACGATCCTGCCGAGCGACTGTCACTGCAGGGCGTGATGCAGCATCCTTGGTTCACTGCGTGAGCTGCCTCGGTGATCAGGGGTGGGTGGGTGGGGGTGGGGAGGGGGGTCTTCGCTCACAACAGCGGGCAGAACCAAGAACGATACGCCCCCGACAAAGAAAATAGTCTTGGCAGCACAACACTGCCAACAGTTTGACACACCGTTCCAATGTACCGTATCACTTACCCCCCTCTCAGCGAGGGAGGGCTGGGGTGAAACGCTACAACGGCAGAACCGACAGGCCCTGGTCATATCGCATATCAGGATGGTGGTCGCCAAATCCCTTTTGAGTATGGTCTGTTGTCCTGTCTGTAATGCCACCGCAGATCTTGTTGTTGTCACTAGTTACGAGCGATGAAACGCAGCGAAAGTCGCGGAGTAACGAAGGAAAATTGGACAGCTGGAACTTTCAAGGGTTCGCCTGAATGCCACATGTGCCTTCACAGGTCAACCTAAAAAATACCCTGACCACATGGCCAATTCAAAGCCTATGCAACGCAGGTGTTCTTGAGTCGTCATGCAGTGTATCATCATGAAGGGCTCTTCCACAAGGTTTCTCTGAGAGCCCCTTCTCTCGGAGATCTCGAAGAACGGACCCCTGATGCAATTCATGGGTGGAGATCGCACCAGAGTGCACTTCGCACGATGACACAATGGCAGTCCTTGTAGTTTGCCACTGCTTCGCCTCCCCCGACTTTCAACAACATTTTGTCCCCACACCCCCATCTGTCACTAATCAATAAATCCGGTTCAGCGATGTGGAATTTGCTTGCTCCTTTTCCTCGTCTAATCCATGATTCCCTGGGCCACTTTCTCCAACATCCCATTCAAATAAATCTGCACCGCAACAGAATCAGCGAAATGGCCTGAATGTGATATTTGCCAAATGAAAGAACGCGCAAGGGAAAGGGCTTTCGGCAGTTTTAAGCCTTCTCCGCTGGGCCGTGTGCCTGGTGATCCCTGAGAAGTCTTCTTCTTCTGCTGCTTCTGTCGACACGTGCACAACCATCCAATGAAATCCTGCTCGGAAAGAAGGGTTGTGACTGACCCCAGGATTGAGTTGATCGAACCGAGACCTTCGTGCTCAGTGAGAGAAGCGGTGCTGGCGTACGCAATCTTGGTTTGTGGTGTGATGTGGATCTGCTTGAACCGCTATCCTTCTGGGGTGATGTTCAAAACTGTGGACGTGAACCTGATGTAGTGGTGTGCCTTACAGCGCATTGTGAGCTTCTGTGCTCACCAACAAGTGTCAAGGAAGTGTAGTGGTGTCGTGGCCTATCATCCGGACACCTGCAGCTCCTGGAGCTCGAATGCAGAGGGTTCATGGACCGATATGCAGGCCTTCAGGACAAGCGCCTGTGTGTCTTGTCATATTTGTCCCAAGCAGCCTCTGGTCCGTCGAAGCAGCACTTGTGAATATCTCAGGATTTATCTTGAGTCCCCCTCGTCCACCCCGTTTTACTTTCGACCACTTACTACGCAATTGCTATCCCATGCCGGGCGGGTTCTTGAGTTTATTTCGGGCGTATTTGCTCTGTGTCAAGCTGCCACGCTGTCACGCGGGCAGAGCGACCGCGCCTTTGCCAGCACCGCATAATCCATCATGCAGTATTGGTTGGCGTGGTGTTTTCAGCCATGTTCGCAAGAATGCAAACAAATTTTCAAAGAATGCGTTACGTGTATGTGTTTTCTGCACGACTCCAGTAGGGGGTGGGTTGGGAGTGGGCGAAGGCGTGATTTTCTTCGAGACGCGGTTTCCCTTTTCAAAAAACCGGGTACGACATCCCCGTGTCTACGGTTTTGATTTGCAGCAAACCACGATACGCGGAAAAAACATGTCCCGCGCCACCCCACCGCCCCCCCTCCCCTTGGACACTGCCTGCGCGAGCCAAGGGGATCGCGTCCCCCACGTATCTTTTTCAGGCACCCCCCCTTCCTCCTCCTCTTTATCCTTGCCTTCAATCTGTGGTAACTTGATTTGCACCACCACAGTATTATCTTCCAACCGATCAAAAAGAAGGGGCTTGTCATATGAAGATGCGCCCGTAGGCGTGCCAGGTGCTTGGAGTCATACAGCCCGAGTGCCTGCCAATTCACACATCACACTCCCCCAAGGCATTGTATGCCACAATCAAAAGAAAAAAATACCCCTCAGGAACTTCTTTTCTGAGTGTTGCTTGCGATTTGCGAAAAATCACCATTTCTCGTTGGCTATGTTGGATTCGCGGATCCGCATCGTACAGGAGTCCACGAAAGAGTGACCATTTCTCGTTCATTCTCTTGGTTTTCTCCGTGTAACGCTCCTGCTGCACGAACCCCCTTCCCCGGTTCTGTTTTACATGACTATTTTTATTGTCATCAGTTCCGAGCGACGAAGCGTAGCGAAGTCGCGAAGTAACGAAGGAAATCATACGACTGAAGCCTTATGAGGAACACAATCATGCCACTTCACACACACAGCCTTTGGCACTGGAGTGTGCGCTCAACGAAAGTAGCCTGGATCTGCCTTTTGCAGCCTGGGCAGGGTGTTTCTCTTGTGATAGCGGAAGGAGTACGATTTCAACTCCCGGGTTCAGTTCTCTTCAGATGCCCCCTCTTCCCACCGTTTCGTGACACACCTGTTTCTACAGAGCACCCCCCCCCCCCTAGGGGGGGTCATAAGCCCGTACAAAACCACATTTTTCAACATACCATCAGAACCGCCCTAATACCTGATCTGACCCGAAAATCCGACCCATACCCCCCCGGAAACCGTCTGGAGCCCACTTGTGACACCTGATGCGCACTTTTGTGATGATTTTTTGGGGTCCTAAAAAATGTACCTCAGTTTCGTACCTTGCCTTTGTACCTGAACCACTCCCGACCGCAATATTTCGTTCTTTGCAAGGGAAGGGTGTCACTACGCTCACCCAGCACGCCGAGCAACACATGCCGCGTGCCCAGGGCCTCGCAGAGGTGTCAGATGCTGCTGCAGAGGGGTACCTTGCTCGAAAGAAGCCCGCCAAACGGGAGGTGTGCGGGGTCCCGGCAGAGAGCGTTGTGGCAGACCTGCGTAAGAAGAAAACGGCACACGACATCCGTGAGGCGACATTATTTCGGGCGCTCCGTCGGGCTGGGTACATAGGAGAGCGAGTGGGACGTGGTGACGACAGATATATGAGGTGGTGCATCAACTGCACGCACGTGCGGAAAGCGGCGTTCCTTGCTGGCCAAGAAAGATGTCACCTGCACTCCTACTCCTCCCACTCGTCCTGCTCCTACCCCCACACCAACTGATGTGGGCAGTGAGAGTGATGGCAGCTCCAGAGCAGCAGATGATCTCGGAAGCGATGAGCGGGTCAGCCGGGCAGACTACCCCAGTCTGTACCGGAAGTACGAAGCGTTGCGGGCCCGCCATCACCGCCTCCAGGAGAGGACCCGAGGGTTAAGAGTAGGGTTGTACAGCGCCAGGGGAGAGTATTGAGTATTCCCCTGGCGTTGAGACATCCCTGGCGATCTTGCGGTCGCACTGTGGGGGCTGAGTCGGCAGGCAGATGCCTATCCAATGACTTTGTTGAGTCCTCACATGGTACACTCTCGTGCTGTCGAGACTGCGTGGTGTGCATATCCTGCGGGGCGCAAATTACACAGCACAAACATCACCAATTCGGCTCTCAGGGCGTACAATATCCCAACCGTGCCTTCACAGGCTGAGATCGACGAAGCAAAGACATCTACGCGCTGCCCACTAATGCCGATGCAGCCTCGCAGGCGTACGAAGTACTCACAATGACCCATCCGCGATCGAAGTACTACACCCAGGAGGTGGCTGAACTCATTCCGCTGGCGCAACAACACAACATTCCCACGAATCAGGTCAAGAAAGACCTTGCCGAGGCACTGGGGAAGGCAACATGCGTGCCACCTGAGCCGGAACCACCGCAGAAAAGGCAAAGAACGAAATATTGCGGTCGGGAGTGGTTCAGGTACAAAGGCAAGGTACGAAACTGAGGTACATTTTTTAGGACCCCAAAAAATCATCACAAAAGTGCGTATCAGGTGTCACAAGTGGGCTCCAGACGGTTTCCGGGGGGGTATGGGTCGGATTTTCGGGTCAGATCAGGTATTAGGGCGGTTCTGATGGTATGTTGAAATTTTTGGTATTTGTACGTTTTTAGGGGGGCTTATGACCCCCCCTAACCCCCCCCCCCCCCCCCTCGCCCCCGCCCCCCTTGTTATAACCGACTCCCCATCCCCCTGGCACTGCATCCATCTTTTGAGAGAATGAAACAGAAAACACAAAAATGAGCACCATCAACCGCACCAGCAACTCCCCTCTCTCTGAAACTAACAAGATACCGCAGTGGTTTGTCCAAGGCGTGTTTCTTCCAGACACGTACCACCTGTGACCGTTCTGGAAAGGTGTATTTCTCGAGGTGTGAGCCTTGTCCTTATAGCAGAAGATCCTATGGTTGGGCGTACAGTTCTGTTCGCCGGATGCCATGGCCGGGTGACTCCAGAATGCATGATTGTGATTTGAACGATTGATACGCTGTTGTTTAGCCCGAGAGATGGGGCGGCGTGTTCTTTGGAGAAGAAATATTGTTTGTTAGAACCGCTCCCGTCAGCGGGGGCAAAAGACGTTGTGTGGTGCGCACAAGCAAAAGAAAACCCCGAGTGCGGCACCCACCCCCCCTTCCTTCTTTTGTCGTTGAACGGACTTTTCTGAACAGGTTCCTCCAGCGACACCTTCCGCTACACGACCTACCATTCTCTGATGATTGAATGCAAACCGGGTCACAAAGGCAGCAACAGAGGACCTTAATCAGGTGAAAGGGGACCCGACCTGGGTGCCTGATCGTCCAGCCCTCTCCGGCTTTGTCGCCTTCCCCATCCCGGGGAGAGGCAGTACGGCCTGGATCAAGGGCTGGGGTCCTATCGATTTGTGTTGGGGCGGTGGGGTGACCGAGCGCACTATACACTACACCATCCTGGTCGCAGTGCACAGCCAGACCCAATGTAGGCCAAAACAAGATATACACGGAAGCAGAGCTCCAGGGCTCCCCCGTGGGTTTGTGACATATTTCCTGCATACGCGCAGTGTAGTTGCATGGCTATACCTGTAGGGAGTCCCTTGCAGATCAGCGATTTCTTTCCATTCTCCCCAAAATGATGGAGGCTGTTGTATTGTGCATCAATGCTATTTTTTACGGTGTTTTGTGCACACAGTGGCGAACGCCAGTCTTCATTACAATGTGCCCGCGCACGCATTGGGTTCCCACCTTGACCACGATGATCACTCGCAACGGGATCGTCGGCGTCCGGTGGAGTAGGGGAAGGATGGGGGTTTACATGGCCTCGGGGAACCACCACAGCCAGTTGGGGCGAGGTGGGCGCCCCCGTCGCCTCCTCATTATTTTCTTGTTTTTGCTTCATCTTTCACACACCCCCGCCCCCCTCCCCATCGGCCCTTCGTTTTTACCGGCCATCCCTTCTTCTGCTTGTTACGTTTCTTTCTTCATTCACCCGATCTTGTTTCAGGGTTGTCCATGTAACCTGTCCCCTGTCCTTTATATCCAGCTCTGCATGACGGTCTGTGGGGGGCGATATCCCTTCTCCATCCATCCATCCTCCACGGCACTTTCTCTCCACTTCCGCCGGATTTTGACGTTGTGTGTGTCAGGGCTACCAATGGAGCGTGACACGCCCAAACATTATCTCGGGCCTCAACACAGCAGAGATGACTGTCAAAAGATGCACGGGCAGAAAGATTGTCCGTTAAGTATCTCCTTTTCCTCCTGCCACCCGCCATTGCAGAACTGCCGAATGGTCTTGGCGGAGAGGCAACGGCTGTTTGCATCATCCGCCAAAACATCAGTGGGATCTTCGGCGATTCTGTCTGTTTCAACGTTTTCTTTTACGATTTCTTTGGGGATGCAAAAGGGCGCCTGTTTCAAAACTTCGGCCTAACTTCGTGGGTTCCATTCTCTTCCCCTTCCCCTTTTTATGGGAAGGGGCGGGATCACGAAAGGCCGGCGAAGTGCGAGAGGCCTGGCGTCATACAGCCTTTGCACCCTCTGTGTATTGCCTGCGATTCACAAAACATGTCATTTTTCATTTCTCCGTTCGTTTTCTCCATGGATGTTCCTGGACGAAGTCCCGGGTTCTTCTTCCTTGCCAGTCCTCCATTTGCGCGATTTGGCCGGGCACTGGTCGCTATATCTTTGTCTCTTGAGTCGGTTTTGACTATCCGGCTGTCTCTGTCTCAGGCTATTCAAGCCAGACGCCCAATCTGGGGACCCTTCAGCTGGGGCCCTCGTCGATCGATATCCTGGGCTCCTTGCTCCCTGCGGCCCAACTAGTGTCGAACCCACGACACATAGCGGCAAACTGGCTCAGGGTGCAGTGGAATATTTGGGTGAAAAAATGGTGAGCCTGTCCTTACTGTGCACAGGTTGCTTGCGAGGGTATTGTTGTGTATACACTTACACAATCCTCTACACCAGGATTTATCCTGTTGGTAGCTGATTCCTGCACCGAGCCTAGTTCATTATCTGTTGAAACAAAGCTGATGTGAATTACCCCTCTGCGCAGCGTGCGTGACCCTTTCCGGCAACTGTTTGTTTTTTCCCCTACCCCCGCCTTCTTCCTCTCAGAATGCTGGGGTAGGAGAGAGTGAAAGGAGACCCGTTTGTGACCTGCCCGCCCCCTCCTCCTCAGATGGAATACTGACAGCCCCCCCGTTTCCCGTCTCAAGTTGCCTGTCTGTTTACACTCTTCTTTGTGATTGTTGCCCCCGCCCGCCCTACCCCCCCACCCCTCCCCAAAAAAACAAATGCCAGCATTTTTTTTGCAACAGCAATGCTGTACAGGAACAGTAATTCACAAGCACACCCCCTCCCCCCCCTGTTCATCCCACCCGCAGAAACGATCTGCAGGTGAATCATTCCTGTTATCTTGTGTTCGGGGTCATCTGAATTCTGAGTGATTTTTGTTTGATTTCAGGGGCTATGGAGGATTCTTCATATTCCTGGATTTCCCGAATTTCCTGGATTTCCCCCGGCCCCTTAGGCGATTTCAGGGCGGACAGGGCGGACATGTCCGGACCCGGAAATCCGGGTGTCCGGATGTCCGGGTCCAATTTTGACCCCCCCCCCCCCCCCCCCCCCCCCCCGGACATTTCCCGAATTTCCCGCCCGGACATGTCCGCCCGGACATCCGGACATGTCCGCCCCGGACAGGGCGGACATGTCCGGGCGGACATTTTCGGGTGTCCGGATGTCCGGGCGGACATGTCTGGACCCGGAAATTCGGGAAATCCAATTTTGACCCCCCCCCCCCCCCGGACATGTCCGGCCAGGACCTCAATAGTTTGATTTTTGGTCCAGAAAATAGTTTGAAAAAAAAAAAATTTCGCGTATCCGTCAGGTGGACCACCGGGTGGGGAGAGATCCGGTGTGAGGCACTTGGGTCCGTCCAGGTGGGCAGGGGGAACCTGGGGGCGGGGGGCCTCAAAACCCGTCTACCAGTGCCGCTTCTAATCTCGTCGGTCTTGTCCCAACCACCACCAGCCAGCCCAGAACGCCCTGACGCTGCGACCTCGTCGATTTTTCCGTTTCGCCCATCCGCCCAACTCCGCCAACCCAACCAGCCCTACCCTTTCTCCCAGTCAGGGCGGTACTCACACGAGCGGCAAAGCGCTGGGGGAGGGGGGGGGGGACATCAATAGGGGAGGGGAGGGGAGGGGGGAGGAAGGGGGGGGGGGGTTATGTTGTTTCTAACCCAGACCTGCTGTGCAGAGCCCGGGGGGGGGGTGGCCAGCCCCTGTCTAACCATTCACAACGGCCACCTGCACACATCTATGAAAGGGGGGGGGGAAGGTCCCGGGGGGGGGGGGGTGGTGGGGGTGGGGACGCTGCTCCGCCGACTCGCCCCGCTCCACCTCCGTCTGCAGCTTGCGCATGTAGACGCGCAGGCTGACCCCCGGCTCCCTCTGTCTGGTTCCCGGGCTCGGCCTGCGCGCCCCCTTGCAGGATGCGCGCCTGCAGCCACTCCGCCGCTACGTCACCTGCCACCCTGGGCGAGAGGGGGCAAAGGCCATAGCTGGGGTGGAAGCAGTGCCTCCACGCCTCGACGGTGCGGGGGATGGCTCCTCCCATCGAGACGCAGGGGGCCATGCCGCGGGCCCGCGCTACCACCCCCTCGGCCCAGACACGGGACGCCGCAAGCTCCTGCAGAGCGGGGATGTTCGCCGCGGGCGTCTCGTCGTCCCCGTAGGCGTCGATGGCCTGGAGGTCGTCCTCGGGCTCCCACACGTTCGCCGGGTCGTCGTCGAACTCCATGGGGCCCGCCGCGTCACCCTGACGCAGCTCCTCCAGGCGTCTCGAGGACGCGGCCGTCCGGCTGCGGCGCTGCCCGTCCCGGCGGGCCTGCGCGGCGTTGCGCATCATCGTCGCAGCAACCCCCTGGATCCCGCCAGCCCCACCGGGGGCTGTTCCGCCAGAGGTGCCAGAGGGGGCTGTGTTGAAGGTGTGGGAGCCTCCGCCCTGGCGGCGCCGCGCGGCCTGAGCGGGGCCAGACGGCTGGGCGCCTGCCGCCGTGACCGGAGCCGCAGAGGGCACACCAGAGGGGGCTGTGTTTGAGGTTTGGGAGCCTCCGCCCTGGTGGTTCTCTGTGGCCCCCGACCCCGACGGCGGGCACTCTGCATGTTGGGCCTGCCCCTGCATGGGGGCTGGGGCAGCCCGGGAGGCACTCTCCGCCGGGGGCACGCTGTGGCCGTGGGTCGCGGAGGGCGCACCAGAGGGGGCTGTGTTTGAGGTTTGGGAGCCTCCGCCCTGGTGCATCTCCACGTCCTGGCCGGGAGCGACCGGCTCCTCCGCCACTTCCTCCTTCACCCGCGTTGGATGGTGCGCAGCCCCCGACGAGTCGTGCGGGGCACTCGGCTGCCTGGGCCCCATCGGCGTGTCGTGCATGCGGCTCGGGATGGGCTTCCGCCGGCGGGGGCGCGCCCGGGCGGACTCCAGGACCTCCCGCAGATCCGGGGTGACCGCGGGTTGCTCCGCAGGGTCTGGAGCGTCGACATCCACCGCCACCCGGTCAATGTAGCCTGGGCACCGCTCACCCCGCACTGCGCATGACGCGCACACTTTGCGCCAGCATCTGCCACACGCGTGATGCCTCGCGGAGCGGTCGAACGGGCGGCGGCACTTCTCGCACTCCTCCACCTGGCCCGCCGAGCCCCCCTGACGCACCATCTGCATGGGACTATCACCATCGCACCCCGTGACATCCGCTGCCATCGGCTTCGGGGGAAGACCCGCCAGGTGCTGACGCATGGGCTCCGGCATAACTAGGGGCACGTAGTGCCCATGTTGCCCCCCCGTCCTCCGCAGACAGTGGGCGTCCACCACTGCACCCGCACCTACTGGGGACAGAAGCATCGGCTGGTGGTTGTCGATGAGCACGAGGGCGACGCATCTGGTCACGCGCGCAGCCGCCGCCAGGGCGATGAAGTCCGCCCAGGTGCGCACGTCGTCGCTCCCTGCGCGCATCATCTGCTCGGCCCACTGGTTCGGACCCTCCTCCACCCGCATCCGGAGGTCCGGGTCGCGCATCGCCCTGCGGACTGCCTCTTGGCGCAGCCACCCGCTGGATTGCTTCACCGATCGGGCACCCAGCGTGGCCAACGCATCAAAAGCACAGTCCCCCACCCGGAACGACCACCCGTCCGGCTCGACCAGGCCCAGCCGCGCCTGCTGCTGCAGGGACGACAAGCTCAGCCTCCCGTCCGTCTGGCCGCGCCACTCCAGCAATTGGGCCAGGGGGTCAGCCGCCACCCCACCCGCCGGCTGCGGGAGGTCCCCCTCCGCGGGGGGAGGCGGCGGGCGTGGGCGGCGGGGAGGGGCAGGTTCGGGTTCAGGGGTCGGCTCCTCGGGGCCCGCCGCGTCATCCGGGTCACACATGAAATCATCCGCGTCCATGTGCCCGTCGAAGTGTGGCGCGGGGGCCAGGTCCGTGTCAGGCGCGAAGAAGTAGTCCGGCTCCACGCCCACCAGCGGATCCGGCAAGACCCGCTCCCGAGTCTGACCAGAGCGCAGGTCCGTGCACAGCGCCCCCCTGCGGAGCGACGACCGCCCCACCGCCCGCATCAACGGCACCACTATCCGCGCCGCCCAGGAACGAGTGAGCTCGGCCCTGTCCCCCAGCTTGTGGTCCACCGCGAAGCTGACCAAGTGCCTGAAGAGCCGCACGGCCTCCGGACCCATCCCGCCCGACTGCTCCAGGGCGAACGCGGAGAAGGCGATCTCAACCTCCTGACACCGCGCCCCGTGCTTGCGATGCTTGGATGCTTCAGCCCGCGACGCGGTGTACCCCCGCGCTCTCGCCGCACCCTGCCTCGCAGACTCCGCGCACGTCGACCACACGGTCACGTCGATCGCCCGGCCCCGCGACTCACCTATGCCGCACGGGAGGAACACGTCAGCCGGCTTGCCCCCGCCCAAGAGGAGGTGGTTGGGCTCCAGCTGGGGGCCGAGTCCCGCGTCCCGCGCCAGCCCCAGCACCCCGAGCTTCACCGCGTCGTGGCGCTTGATGCGGTCCGCCGATGCCTGGCAGCAAATTTTTGAAATCTGGGTGCCCAAAATTTTTGCTCCTAAGACCGGCGATTTGTAGGGGGACCAGGTGTGGCTCTATTTTGGGGGTATTTTGGCCAATTTTCGAAATCCTATTTTGGGTTTTTTGCACTTTTTTTGGGTGCTTTTTTGCACGATTTCTGTGCCTCAGACACAGATTTTGGTGTGATTTTTGCGCTATTTTGATTCACTCGGCCTGACCGATGCATACGATTCGAAAAAATGGCGAAAAAATCGCTATCAACAACGGTGAACGAATGGAGGTAGATGGGGAAGTGGGAGGACACAGCACGCCCTCTCACTGATCGCCATCTGTACACTACCTCTCTGTTCAAGGCGGTCAGTGTCACTTGATGGCGCTGCACACAAATCACTGCTACATCCCAGGGCGCCTTCCCTTGTGAGAATAGCGGAACTTCTGCGGTTGCAGTTTGGTGGTTGAGGCCGGCGGTGATATCACTTTGGTGACTGTGCTTCCTTCCCCCTGAGCTCGATCAGATCCAGGTCGACCTGGTGCTGCGTGGCTCCTGGTGTGCCATCTCTTGCATGCCACGGATGCCCACCAAGTCGAACCCGAAACATGACGACCCTTTCGAGATGTCATGGCCGCAAGCCCGCAAACCCGATCGCATTCGCAAGGTGGTTCGTCTCTTAGAGATCAGTGCTCGGGCCCAGCCTTCCGCGAGGGTGCTGGAACCGACATGCCGCAGCCCCGTACGCGCAAGGACTTGGCTCCAAGACCAGGCACATGCCACAGGGGGGTGTGGGGGGCGGAGCCCCCCAGCCGCCGGAGGCCACGGTAGCGAACGTCTGTTGGCCTGGCTCCATAGTCGCATACGCTCAAGTACAACACAACTGACAGATAGCACATGTCGCATGGGGGGACGATAAATTGTCGCGCAAAGACACGCCACAGGGGGGTCTGGGGGGCGGAGCCCCCCAGCCGCCGGAGGCCACGGTAGTGAACATCTGTTGGTTTGAGCTCGAGAGCAAGCCTCTCACACCACCGCCCTCCGACCCCCCTCTCCACCCCCCAGGTGCAACATTTTTTTGCGCCCGGAAAATGTGTTCTTTTGACTGTTTGAGCACATCCAAGACCGGGAACATAGAAGAATTCTGCTGAAAACCCAAAGGAAAATGGTGCAAAAAAGTAGTGACCACCACCCCCATCCCACCTCCGGGTGCAAAAAATTTTTTGGCCACGGAAAATGTGTTCTTTTGAATGTTTGAGCACATCCAAGACCGGGAACATAAAAATTTTCTGCCAATACCAAGTAGGGTCACAATAAAATCCAAAGGAAAAAAGTGCAAAAAAAATAGTGCAAAAAAATATTTTTTCCCCAAATTCCTATTTTCATTCCGTGAAATAGATACACGCCTGAGGGGGACCCTTTCGAATTTTTTTTTGGGGAAGGGTAAATTGAACGTTTTTGGCCAAATGAAGCCACTGCGACCATTCCCGGGCCTCGGAAATCAGATTTTTGCCCCTCAAATGCGGTGCCGGTCCGGACAAAAAACCGAAAAAAAACGTGAAAAATGGCCCATTTTCCCCAGCCAAAAATGGGCCAAAAATGCCCCCCGGACACCCCCAGAGACATGTCCTAATCCGGGGTGCCAGTCGGGGGGACCTTTCGAATTTTTTTTCGAGGAGAGGTCAATTGAACGTTTTTGGACATCTGAGGCCACTGCGACCATTCCCAGGCCTCGGAAATGAGATTTTTGGCCCTCAAATGGGGTACCGGTCCCCACGAAATTCCGAAAAATTCATGAAAATCGAAAGGTCCCACGCACCAAATTCTGCCCAAAAATCGTCAAAAATGGACATGTCATATGCAGCAAGGGGGCAAACCACTCCCCAAATTTTGCTCAATGATTCCACGGCAAGCCAGATTTTCTGATCAATTGGTTTGTTTGAGCATGTTCCTGGCCCTTGTTTGGAAAGTAGATGGCCCCTGGCTGGAGAGGACGGTTGTGCTCGACCGGACGGAGAGAGAACCTTCTCCATATCCACCTCCACTCCACAATGCCAGAAGTGGCAGGAAGGCCGGGTGTTACAGGCCTCAACCAGGGTTCCAAGGCTCTCCACTTCCTGGCTGCGTCAGGGATCACCGGGTACAGCGAGCAGGATTCCCTGTTCCTGACACCCCAGCATGTACCACCGGAAGAACCCGAAACAGCAGCCCCCCCTCATGGGGGTTGCAAGAGGCACGGAAATCGTTCAAATCGGACCAAGTCCGAAAATTCGGCACTTTCTTGGGTACAAATTGCGGTCCGAAATTTTCCGATTTTTTGAAAAAAGGCTAATTCTGTAAGGGGGACCTTTTCGAATTTTTTTTTCGGGCACTTTTTCCACAAGGAAATGTCCGCCCTGTCCGCTACTGTCCACTACCGATTTCAAGGATCCTCCTATGTCGTCCCATCAATATCACAAGACGAAACATCTCAAGATCAGGACGTTCGGAGGTGCACGCCATACCCTCGTGGATCGGCTGTCTGAGGGGAGAGGTGCTCCCCCAGGTGGTGAGTATGGGTCTGGAAGGCTGACTGCTGAAGTCAACCTTTTAAGACTCCCTATCAGAAGAACACCAAAGTTGGCCTACGGCACTGCCCGTCTTGCACACTGGGCTTGTCGTCGTCGGTGCATCGCCACTGTGTAGCCGGAAAGACAACCCCTCTCACGGGGGGGCTGTTAGGAGTACGGCTATATATCGTTGAAGCACGTCATTCGTTGATTCTCAAAAAGGACAGTGAAAGCTGTCGCCCTGATGACTGTGGTTTATGATTCATCGCCATCATCGCCATCTATCTCCTCCCATAACTCTACAACCTCCTCCTCCTTGGGAACCCCGTCTGACCACCAACACAAGCGTCGGCGTGTGCCCCCCTCAAAAAAAATCGCCAGCCCCACACAGTGCCGATCAAGCACAAACCCCCCGTCACCCCGCTCCCCGGAAGAGGTGCCCTGGCACCGTTTACGGCTGCCGATTTGACACCCCTCAAATAAAAGAGTGGCAACCCATTTACCGCTTGCTTTTTTGCGTGAATCAAGCTCCTGGTCTCTCGCAAAGAAGACTGTTGGCAGCGCATGTGTTCACCCAGCTGTATCGCCTCAGATGTCACGAACCCTGACATCCAATTGTCTTTTCCACCCGGGAACACTCTGTGCCTTTTTGCTGGAGTTGCGCCTCTTCTCAGGGGGGGTGGTGAGGAAGGGGTCTGTACTCCAGCAGAGACGATTCCTACTGATTCCTTTTCATTCATTTTCCATCAACTTCCTTGTTCCCAGGACACCAAAGAGAGAGGCGCGCATCGCACTGCTGTATGAGCGGATCTGGACACCCTGCACCCTGCGGGGCACGGCACCCTGCCAAGCCAGGGCGATCCTTCGAGTCCCCCCGATCAACTTCTGGCGTTGAAATATTCCCAAGGTTTCACAGTAGCAGACAGGCCTCCGAGAAGGACCATCACTGATTTTGGGAATGACCTTGCTGCAGTTCACACCTGCAGCGACCTTGTTACGGCTGCGCCGCCCTTCGAATTGTCCGGAGGTGCATGCCTGGTTGGCATGAGTAATGTTCGCGGGCGATGTCATTCCCCCCGACCCGCCACCCTGCCCACGACCCTGACCCCAACCCTCACAATTCCAGTGTACAAATGGAATTGCCTTCTTTATCTCCGGTTGTGCGCACATCAGCGGACATCCATCGTCTTTCTTTCTATTTCCACAGCCGACTGGGATTTCTGAGCGCATCGCATCCCGTCGGCCAGTGGTTCTCCAGTGACTGCCGGAACAAAGTGAAGTTGTTCGTTTCGCCCAACCTCCGCCATGTGTGCATTCACAGGAGGACACTCGCCGAAACAGGTGAACCCGACACTCCCCCTCCCCTCCCAGGCTGTGGATGCTCGAATGCCGTCAACCCACCCCGTTGACCACCCCCGTTCTCTTTGTACGATACTCGTTGTTCACAGTGGATGCCATATTTTTAGTGCGTCCACGTCTGATGGTTTTCCTGCTCGTTCATGAGGGGTCGGTGGGTTTCGCCATGTTCACCACAGTGCTTTCTCCGGACAGCCACGATCCACCACCACCTTCTCTGAGTGCAGGAGGCCTGTCACAGCTGTACCGTCTCTTAGCGCCGCCTGCAGGAGGAGCGAAGAGTGTTCGATGCACTTACAACCTGACACCCCCTTGAGATGCCATCATTCTTTAAACCCGTAAACGCAAATGACTTGCCGCTGTGCGGCCAGAAGAGGGCCCGAAACGGCAGCCCCTCTTAATCGGGGACTGCTAGAGCATGTCCAAAACCCGTTTAACGGGACTGGCCTGTCACAAGAATCCAAGTCAACAGTGTGGATGATGTGCACATCAGGATCTTCTCTCGTGTGAGTCAACCCCAACCCAACCCAACCCAACCAACCCCAAGAAACCCCGCCTCCGGGTCCCCTGTTCCCGCTCCTGTTTTCACCCGTCATGTACCGCTGAGGAGGGTGTTGACAAAGTCACGCGGGTTTCCGGCGGTGCGTCTTTTGATTCGCTGCTGTTACCCCCAGGGGGTTTCTGAAAAATTTGAAAAATTGGCGCCCTCCTGAGTCAGTTGTAGAAAAGTAGGTCGTCTCGTCTGGAGGTGCTTCCATAAAATAGATCAGACAGCGTAGGCGCAGACAGGCGCGCGTGTTAGGTTTCCGTTCCCACAGATGTTGATTTGCCGTGCCGAGCCACGATAGCAACGATTTGCGGAGAAATGCCAACAAAAACCAAGTCGTGGTTACAGTTTGCCGTTGGTGGCTGCACTGCTCAGACGAGGAGTTCAGAAAAAACAACCCCTGAAACCCTGGATGCCACCCTCTTTCCGAAGCCCTGTATCTTTCTGTGATTGCCTACGGCAAAACAATGACCATATGCTCAGCCAGAATGTGCGCGGTTCTGTGTTTCTACATTCCGGCACAGCCAACAGAACTGTGTTCGTTGGGAAGGGGTTCCCTGTGCGAATGCTCCGCGCCCAGCGGGCCAGGTGTTCTGCCCTTGAGTCTTGAAGAACTCCGACTGCTGACCCCTTCTCCTGCAGAATGTCTCGGAACCGTTTAGTTGTGTGCCGCAAGCGACATGCATGGGCCAGTTTCTAAACTTGCCCTCACTGTGTGCCATTCGTTGTCGCATCGTCAGGCGTCGGCGCCGGTTGCGCCAGCATCGCCCCTACCGCACGCCTGCCTACCATGTCTGTCGCACCGACGTTGTGCTTGCCGAGTCTGGTCTGCACATTGGTGCCACTCTTCTTCTCATCGGTGCCGGTCGGATTTGTTGTGCCACAAAATGGGGCGGTACAATGTGGTTGTGGCATCTGACAGCACTGCGTGTTCTGTTCTCGTCTTGCCCCCTTACCCAGTATCCCCCCCTATCCCCTATACCAGTACCCCCCCCCCCCCCTACAGGGGTGTAAATAAGGCCGACTCCCGACTCCCGACTCGCGCCGGATTTTTTGGGATTGGGAGGGTTGCCTTGCTTCCCTTAGGGAATGTGCGGTATTAGGCACCCCATGGCCAAAATGACCCCACTGCGATCCGCACAGACTCCAAATATTCAAAAGAAAGGGTTTTTGGAACACCCGAGGAGGGGGGGTCCCGCTGGGTGGGACATGGTGTGTGCCTCCCAGTCATCTTCTTCATTACCGGTCTCTGAACTGGGGTGAGTTCATTGCCAAACCACTGCTGTGAATACGGCGCCCCTTTCCCGCCCCTTTTGCCAGATCCTGGCAGCTCCCAAGAAGAGTTGTGTTCCGCCCCCATCAGGTGGTTGAGCATACCGCAGTGCACACGTGCACACCCACACACACTCCACACAGATGCGTCACACATGTGACGCAACTGTTGCGACACACAACATGCCTCAGGTAGAGGCAGTAGTGTTTGACTCACAGCCAACATAGCTCTCAGTGGGGCCGTGGATGGTGTGGATGCATCCATGCATGCATCCACGGCATCCAGGGATGCCCGAAAATGTCAAAAAATGGATTTTCGATTTGGCATACAGGCATTCATCCACTGCAGGCAGGCCTGCATGCAGGGCTTCGGAGCTCCAGGCTGTGTGTGGATGCATCCACAAAATTTGTGGATGCATGCGCTGCATGCACGGGAAATACTGAGAGCTATGCAGCCAAATACTGCTGCCGTGAGTGAGGTGCTCGCAGCGTGTGGGGCGCTGCGGGCGAAGTGGGGGGTTGGCTGGGACAGCCAACATGGCGCTGTGCGTCGCGTGCTTCTTCGCGGACCACCTCGCACGCGGGAAGACCCCGCAAGCGCCGAGTCAGTCCGCCCTGACCGAATGGTGGGCGACTGCTGGAGGGTCCATGGGACTCTCCACGGCAGAGGTGGCCGTACTACAGGATGCGTGCAGGATTGAGTAGGGTTTGAGACCGCCCGTCCCCCCCAGCCCCCCACCCCAGGTACCTTAGGTGACTGTAAATAACCGACTCCCGACTCCTGACCCCCAAACCTTATTTACAGCCCTGCCCCCCTATCCCCTTCTGCCGCCCTGCAGCGGCAGTCACTTCTTCTTTGCCAAATTTTTCCATGATACCCTTCTGCCGGCCCTGCGCCTGAGTGTCGCACGCCCATTGTGTGATGCTTGGCCGTCGTGAGGCGGGCGTCTTGTCCCCAAACACACCCCCTCACAACCCCCCCCACACCACCCAACCACACCCACTGCTCGTGATTGCTTTCTTCTGTTCTAACAAGGCTGTTTCTCGGGAGGTGGAAGACAACAAAATGGTGATATGTGACCAGCAGCATAGTGGAGAAACTGTATCACGAGAGTTCGCTCAGTACGGCCTCCACGAAACCTGACAGCTGAACGTGGTTTGTATGAGCTGCGAACCTCGCTCGCAGAGCTGTGCCTGCTTCAAGGGGGCGCAGTTGCCCCGCTCCATGCACAGCCGGGCTCACCACCCCGTTGCGGAGCTCTCTGCAGCACAGCTGGGGAATGGACTCAGAGTGGTTACGAAGGGTCTGAAAGCGTGTCACTGGTCACTGGTATATCCGGACCAAGTGCCGCCGATGCTGTCCAAAAATATACACGTGTGTGTAGCATGTCACCCACAAGACCTTTTCTTGCCTGTCCCCAATCACTACACTTTACGCGGGCAATTGGTTTTGTGTGTTTCACCCGGAATGTTCTCTTTCGGGTTTGCTCTTTTTGATCCATGGACCCGTATCGCACAACTCTTGTTGCATTTCTCTTGTTCGCGAATTCGCTTTTTCTGGCATTTTTTTATCCCCTTGTTCTTCTTGTAGAGAAGTACCCGAGCCTGTTTCTTTTCTTTGTCGCTCGGGTTGCGCTCTGATGCAATATCGAAAGTATCTTGTGTACGTCACTGCCTGGTTGTTCTGCCGCTCTGGCGCTCGATTTTTTGTTGCACTTTCGCCACCTGATTTGGCCAACCCCTGGTTGTAAACCACCGCCAAACACCGGCGAATCTCCGCCAAACCCAGGTCAAATCAGGTGGTATAGAGCGAAGGACTTCTCACCCCCCCACCCCTCTTCGAAGTTCAAGCACCACGCTGAAGTGAGTGATGTTCAGGGATGATTGGCAATGTGACTTACACGTGTTCTGCTGATTTGCATAACAGAATACCTGCATGTTACTTGTTACTTATTGTAAGAAGGTGTAAGTCACGGTGCCAATCATGACGCACTTTCATGCAACTTCCTTCAGCGTCGTGAGGGCACCCTTCAAAGCCGGCGCACATGCCTGTCGAACTTTGGATTAACTTCAGAATTCGGCATTGCCTGTGCCTGCGATTTCCAGCTGTTCTGCGCAGCCAACACCGCAGACTCGGGTCCACCGATCGGGACAACGGGTGAATCTACGACAGGCTCCACCCGTCAACTCGACGGTGTTTCTAGCGAGCTTCTTCCCACTCGGAGAGCCCCGGTTGCGGGTGCCTCTCCCACCTTCCCACGCAACGCTTTCGGCACCCCCATACACCCATGACCTCCACTGCGAATGTGCAGCCGAGGTTGTACCATTCCCTCTTGTGTGGCCCGGAGAGACACAGTTGCGGAGAGGTTGCTGTGTCAAGCTGGTACAGTTTGGCTCGATCAACAGAAGGGTGCTAGAACACCTGTCGTTTTCAACAGGCAACCTGCCGTAGTTTCATCCGTCGTCCAGACCTGGCGATCTGCCGAGGTCTTGTGGTGAGCACAAGTCAGGGGATTGGGTGTTAGAGGTTTCAGAAAGGCCGAAACATCAGGCCCAATCACCACAGGGGCTGCTGAGTAGTGCGGGAAAAAAATATATCCGTGCCGAACAGAAGAATTGATCGCGCAGCTGGCAGCTTTGTTGAGCTGTGTACTCCAATAAGAAAAGTCAGAAGAACTCGGAGCAGCGACCCCTCTCGCCGGGGAGCTGCTGGAAGGAATTGAACACGGCCAAAATAATCATTTGGTCTCTCAAAAAAATACGCCCAAACTTCTTTCAAGAGCAGCGGATCATATCTTCTTATCTGGAAACCTGACACGACCCCAGAGATGTGTGGGAGGGAGGGGTTGAAATCATGGGCGATGACAGGGGGGTGTGTGAAGGTTATGCGGAGTGTTTGTCCAGAGATCTTCTACCGGCCCCCGTGCAGCTGCGGAGCAGAACCCCCTCCCCGACCAACCACCTGGTCAAAACCGTGGCGGAAGCCTTTGCCATTCCTGACAGCATGCCAGATATATTGTCGCACGCCACCACACTGCACACAGCCAAGGCACCTTTCGGCAGCCCGCCAGCCCATCTCTACCAACATCACTGTTATCTGGTTCTGTCAACACACCCTTGATGATGGCGGGTACGTCAGGCGGTGCACCGGGCCGGGCAAAGCCGTCACGGGGAACCCGGAAAGTTGGGAAGTATGAGCTTACACGTAATATCGGGCAAGGGTCCTACGCTAGTATGCCATGGGTTGGGTGGCGGGTGTGTGCATGTCGGCGTTTGTCTTGTCGGAGTTTATTTGCGTTGTGCCTGCGGGAAAGTGGTCAGCCACCCATGCCCCACCACCCACAGAGGTTTTCTTGGGCGTCGATACCGAGACAGGGAAGGAATATGCAGTGAAGTGCTTCTTGAAAGAGGTATGCAGATGATGTGCAAAGTGTGTACACGCATTGCAACCACCCAACCCAGGAAATGGCGAAGCATCCCAGGGGTGAGGACCATCTCCACCGTGAGATCGGGGTGATGATCAACCTGTACGGCTATCAGCATGTCATCCGCATGGAAGCGTTCACGCACACACAGACGAAGTACTACCTCATCATGGAACTGGCTTCGGTATGTAGATTGTCTTCATGTCGTGCAATGTAGCTGTCAAGGGGCTTAGAGGGTGGTGAGGGGTGCCGTCGCATGCAGCACATACACGTATACTCTATCCTCCCTGCAGGGTGGGGATATGCGCGACCTCCTGAAGAAAAGCCCCGACGGGTTTGAGGAGACGGTTGCCCGCAGGTACTTCCAAGAGCTGATCAGCGCTGTGTGGTTCTGCCATGCGAATCAGGTGGCTCATCGCGACATCAAGCCTGAGAACCTGCTCCTCTCAGCTGACGGCTCCTTGAAGCTCGTCGACTTCGGGCTCAGCAACGTGCAGAAGACAAACGAAGCTGGGAACGTGCCAAGCGCGCTGCGGTTAAGGGTGTGTTGCCTTTTCAACCCCCCCCCCCCCACCCTTTGCATGTTGACGAACATCACCCCCTCAGCCCGACCCCAAACCCCTGCATCTCTGCCTCACTTCTTCCCACCATCCGCCCTCCTCGACAGACTATCTGCGGGACGCCCTACTACGTCGCCCCTGAGGTTTGCAGTCCGGAGGCTCGGGGATACAACGGTTTCCAGGCGGATATCTGGTCGTCTGCCGTTGTGCTGTATCACATGCTGCTCGGCAAGCTGCCCTTTGTTGGGTCTTCCAAGCAGTCGATTCTGAAGAAGATAATAAACGACGACCCGAGCCCATGCCCTGAGGTGCAAGAATCAGCACGCGATCTGATGTGGCCGATGATGCGGAAGAACCCGTCGCAGCGCGCCACACTCAAGGAGATAGTCGAACAGCCCTGGTTCCTGATAAACTTCGACAAGTCAAAACTTCGTGAAACCAGCGATTCTCCCCTCCCAGCTGGGCTGAAGCCCGGCTGAACACCCCCAAAGGTGTTACTTTTCGGGGGAGGGTCGGGTTGGGTCAGGTTCATTCGGCTCTCTTGTGTCATGATAGGACCACAACACCCGCTCGGGAGAGAAGCAGGTTGTTGGGCTGACAAAGGGGCCGTGCGGCCGCAATACGGGCGTGTTTCTCTGGACAATTAGCGTCTCCACCTTCTTCAAACAAGCTTGTTTGTCACAGCGAAAGAGCCAGTAGGTAGGATCGTGTGACGCATGCAGTTGACGTTTTGACACAGCAGCAGAACATCCCCACTTGTGCGAATAACCCAAACAAATCCCGGGTTTTATTATTCACAACTCCCCTGGTTGCGCATCGCACACTCCACCCTGTTTCCACTGACAGCAGTCGGCTACCCGCCACCCTTCGCCACTGCCTTCCTTCACCGTGATGCTGTTCCGAAGCCTCTCTTTAGTTGGCCCTTCTCCGGTGTTGACACCCTGCCCCCCCCTCCCCTGCATATCGAGTGCAGGGGTGGGTCATCTCTGTGCCTTGCCTTACTCTTCTCTACTGTGTGCGGTCCACTCTGCAGGTTCATTCCTCACGTGCTCCATGCCACCTACCGTGTCATTGCTCGGGTGGGGGCGGGGAATAGGCGGGGAAAAGCAGCCAGCCCAGAAGCTGCATCCTCGCCTTGTTGTGAGGTGATTTCCCTTCATTGCGTGAATTCGGTGGTTTTTGTTTTGGTTCCTGCAATACACTTTTGGACCTCTTTGCAACGCAGGGTGCGAGTGTGTCTTGTGCGTGATAGGCCGTTTCTCGTGTGGGAGCCCCTCGGACACGTCGCCACCGCTCCAACACGTCTCCAAGTGTCCCGACAAGCGCTTGGAAAGAGTGATGTGTTGTGTGTCAACAATATGCCATGGCGATGCCAGCTTTACAACCTCCACTGCGGGGAGGGCCATCTCTGGTGGAGAGGGTCCAGCCACATTATGCCACACCGATGATTGGTTTCTGAGTCGTTTTTCACACAAGGCGCGCCACAGTGCCTGGGGGCTGGGGCTAAGCCGCGCAGACCTCTGACCTCTTCACTTCCTGGTGCCGCCTGAGTTTCAAAGAACCTCATAATTCAAAGAACTGAATGACACCAGCAACGTATTTGCCGATATGCCAGGCAGCGGGGAGGAGGGTGAGATTCACGTGTGACTCTTGGTTCACATCGGGTGCTGTGCAGCGACGCATGTACATGCACGTGTGTGTCCCACCCTCCCACCCCGATTCCAAGACTCCACATGAAATCGGGGAATCCTGGAAAATCCCCGGCACAGCCGGCACAAGGTGCGGCGTCTTTCTCAAATCTTTCTCCAGCGAAGCCTCGCGGTCGCCCTGTGACATTGCCATCCAACAAGCTGCGTGGTCGGCCCTTCTGTGGCTCAGCCGGGAGAAGGATTTGCGACAGTCTGTCTCCCGAGCCTCTCCAACAGCCCAGGATGCGAGGGGCGGTTGGGCCAAGAGATCCGCCACAGTCTAGCCAGGCTGGAGCGTTGTCGATTGTCGAGAGCAAGGCAGGGCCGAGGGTGGGCCGAGGTGGGTCCGTGCCACTGGCGTCCCACCCTGAGTTCTCAGAAAAAAGGCAGTGCAGCACCCCAGCCCCCTTCTCCCCTGAAAGCCCGTGTGGACGAGAGCCCTGTTCGTCTCGCTCTTTTGACTGAGCCATGGATATTGGAGCATGATTTCCCTGAGACACACTCCCACAGCCCTCCCAGCAGAGCCCAGATCCACAGGGCTTACACACTTGTAAGCTGAGGGGGTGACCTACGACCAGCGCGACACAGGCGCCAGGCAGCGCGGGGCGTTCCGGCCTCTGAGAGTAGGGGGGGGAGGGGTGAGGGGTGGGCGGGAGCGTGCCCGTTTCCATCCCCAGATGTCAGCCACGAGCGCAGTCGCCTCAGGGATGCACCCTAATATGGCGAACTCCAAGAAGGGGAAAACTGTGGGGAGATATATGTTGGTGCATAAGCTGGGCGAGGGCACCTACGCAAGTATGCAGTTATTTTTTGGCAAAAAGCCGACTATCTGGGTTCCGAAATGACCTTTGAACGTTTTACATTTGCTGTGTAATCGATGTGTGATGTATGCAGGAAAGCCATCGCCCCCCACCACCGCCACCCCCCCCCCCTCTGCAGAAGTGTTCCGCGGCATCTGCCAGCATACGAATCAGGAATTTGCGATTAAATGCGTGCAGAAGGCGGTATGTTTCTTGTCGTGTGTTGGTGGCCACGCTTGGTCTATTGTGGTTTTGTCCCCACCCACTCTGTTCCCAGGACCTCCTGAAGCAGCCCCAAGGGCAGGAGCAGCTGTACCGAGAAATCGGCGTGATGAAGAGCTTGAGTGGGCACAAGCACATTGTGAAGCTGGAGGAGATCCTGCAGACGGGTAACAACATCTATCTTGTGATGGAAATAGCAAAGGTATGCTGTCCGTGCCAACGGGGGGGCACCGCTGTGCTCCGCAAATCAAACCCACACCACTGCAGGGAGGTGAGCTTTTCGACAAGATCACACCAGGGGAGGGGATGCCTGAGGCTGACGCACGCATGTACTTCCAGCAGCTTATCAGCGCCGTGTGGTTCTGCCACGCTAACCAGGTGGCCCACCGCGACATCAAGCCTGAGAACCTGATATTGAGTTCCACTGGGGTGCTGAAGGTTACAGACTTCGGGCTCAGCAACCTGCAGAAGATTAACGAGGCTGGGAACGTGTCGTCCTCGCTGCGGTTAAAGGTGTGTTCCAACGCGGCATATTGCAGCGGTGCTGTGTGTCGGGGTGATGCGTATTGCCTGCCTGATCACGCCGGCGTGTTGTATTGTTTATTGTGATGTCCCACTGCCACCCCAACACAGACCATCTGCGGGACGCCAAACTACGTCGCCCCAGAAGTGATCAGCGATACCACGATGGGGTACAACGGCTTCCAGGCGGATATCTGGTCGTGTGGCGTGGTCCTCTACCATCTGATTGCAGGACATCTCCCCTTCCTCGGCGACAACGTGAAGGCGGTGCTGGAGGGAATCGGAAGTGCGGAGCCGAAAAAGTGCAGCCATATGAGCGACGGGGCGTGCGATCTCATCCACAAGCTGCTCACCAAAGATCCCACGAAGCGCCCGTCTCTGTGCGAGGTCGTGAATCACCCCTGGTTCAATGTTGACTTCAACCATGCGGAGCTCATCGACAGGGTCGAGCCCGTGAGCCCTGCTACCCCCAGTGCGTAGCAACGGTGAGACACCTCTTCTTCATAAACACACATAGCTACATCCCTTACAGGCGCTCGGTGCGCCCGCAACAAGACATGTGGTTGCCAAGTTCGCGATATGCCTGTGGGTGTGCGTCGCTGGTGTGTATGCCATCGGGCCCTTCCGCCTTCTTGGTAGAGCCTACCGCATTGCTTTTGGGGCAGCATCTTCAGATGGCCTCCCCCGGCGGTGTGTTATCAAGACGTTCATTTGGTGTGGGACTGCCGTCCGGCAACAAAGTTGCCGGTTGCTGCACAGACCATGCCGCATCCGCGTCACGTCAGAGCTAACCCGGATCAGTTCGGCGGCCGCACTGTTCGATGGAGATTGTCTCGAGAGCAGGCTCGCTGCGTCGACGACAAGAAAGCTTTGCGTGGCAGTGGTGTGCATCGTTGGTTCCTCAGGTCTTTCATCTGTCGCAGACGTTGGGGTGTATTGCTGCCAACCTGCACAGGAGGGCCTGAACAGTGCAAGGCCTGAACAGTGCAACTGCTTCAAGGCGTTGTGCGTGGTTATGTTGCTGCCTTTGTGTTGCCCGCATTTCTCGCTGATTTTTATGCCCCGTGTGTGTTTGCGAGAGGGAAGGCGCCATTTCCATGTTTTTTTAGCTTAGTCGTAGATTTGGTTCCGAAACACCAAATGCTGTAAAGAGATTGAACGAACGCGAGTCCGCACATAGCTGTTGGATCAACTCTGGTTTTTGAGTGAATCAATCTCAACAAACACAACCACATACACCCACACACACTCCCCCGCTTGGGGGTTGTACTGATAACGATTTAATTCAGTTCCATGAAACAGCCCACCCCGCAGCCCAGCAACAGGTTCAGAAGGTTCGCTGTCACCCCTCTTCAGGATCACCTCCACCTTGCTTGGCTGTTCTCTCCCCGTGTGCATTGCCGGCACGACCCGATCTACCCTGGTCATGTCTATAGTTGCCCAAACAGCCTTGCTTGTCGCAGCGAAAGAGTCAGCGGGGGCGCACGGCACGCGCAGCGTGCCTTTGATACAGTAACACAGAACCATCTATGCACGGCAACGCCACCCTTCTGCAGGGGCCACACACACCGCCACTCATGCGCACACACAACACGGACTCTTTACTTGTGTCCGTTCCTCGCTCGTTGCACATTGTGGTGTGTTGCGGTGTTGATCATGTCGGTGAGTCCTGTCAAGCGCCCCCCAATAACAACTGTCGGAAGGTGCGAAAACCTGTGAAGCAATATTTTCTACACGGTGGACTCCCACCCCCTGGAGCGGGGGTCTGGGGCGGGGGTCTGGGCGAGTGGGGGTCTGGACCCCCGCTGTCGGGGGTCTGGACCCCCGCTAGCGGGAGTCTGCCCTGCTATTTTTGGTGCCCAGACGACCCCCGCGAGCGGGGTCCATACCCCCGCTCGCGGGGGTCCAGACCCCCACTCGCGGGGGTCCCGACCCCCGCGAGCGGGGGTCTGGACCCCCGATATTCCGATATCCCAAAAAGGTGCACCCTGACGTGTGGGAGTCCACCGTGTAGACAAACTTCCCCCCACCGCCCCCCCCCCTAGGGGGGGTCAAATGCCACCCTTTTACGTGGACAAACACGATTTTTCAAAAAACCGGCGCAGAGGCCCCAAAGCCCCCGTAAACCCTCCAAACCCCCCCAGATCGGTCCGGAAACCCATCGAACCCCACTTTTCCACCATTCCGGGCACCTCAGGTGCCCGAATTGGGGTACCTAAATTTTGTGCCACCGTTTGGTACCGGACAGTGCCACTGTGTGGGAGGTTGGAAAAGAAAATGCCCCAACACACCACATCTGAGGGTTGCAATGCATGTTGCTTGCCAACCACGTCATCCGGTGGGTGTCAGGCGCTATGTAGGTGGCATTAGCCAGGTCTTCGATGAGTTCTGGCTTGTATATGTACCTCCCTGCCACCATGCACCGGGAGGCTGCCTGTAGGTACGGAACAAGTCCAGATGGTCGTGTGATTCCTGTGCAGCAGTGCTCCACAACCGGGATGTGTTGACAACGACTGTTGCAACACGAGCTGTACATTCCGGGAACACACGAAGTGCGCTGTCGTGGTACCCATTGTGCCAGAATTGGTAGTTGCTGCGGTCTACTTTGCCTGGCCCAAGAGCACTGGTACTGAACGGTGCAATATGCGTGGCGAGGTGAATACAACGGAAGGGCGCAAAGTCAATACAGCTCTCGGATGGCGGGTGGTGGTGCCACTAGTGTGTGACGTTCACTCGAGGATACAACGCATCACAATGAATCAGCAACCGTGGACCGAGTACAATACGCTCTCTGTGGCTGGTGTGGGGGACAAAGGCAGTGCCTGTGCCGCAGGCAGGGAGGTACATATACAAGCCAGAACACATCGAAGACCTGGCTCATGCCACCTACATAGCGCCTGACACCCACCGGATGACGTGGTTGGCAAGCAACATGCATTGCAACCCTCAGATGTGGTGTGTTGGGGCATTTTCTTTTCCAACCTCCCACACAGTGGCACTGTCCGGTACCAAACGGTGGCACAAAATTTAGGTACCCCAATTCGGGCACCTGAGGTGCCCGGAATGGTGGAAAAGTGGGGTTCGATGGGTTTCCGGACCGATCTGGGGGGGTTTGGAGGGTTTACGGGGGCTTTGGGGCCTCTGCGCCGGTTTTTTGAAAAATCGTGTTTGTCACCCCCATTTGACCCCCCCTAGCCCCCCCCCCCCCCCCACGGCGAACGCTCACATTGCATGCGCGATGAACCTGTTCACTTCTCGAAAGGTCAGGGGGTTTCACCCATTTCTGCTTCGTGAGGCTCCCAAAAAAGAGCTGGGGAGCATGGCCAAAAAAGAACTGTTCAAACCGCTCGAGGCGGGTTATGCTATCACATTGCGAGTTGTTTTCCCGAATGATCTCTCGAAGCAGACACACAGGAGGCGGGGAGTGGACAAAAATCCGCAGGGTTCATCTACTTCTAAAGCGGAACCCACACACACACACGATGCCAAGGTCCACCGTGTTGGCGCAAGTGATGCACTATATAAGGAGCTCGGTCCTATTTCTGGGGCAGTCGCCACAATGTGATTATGTCTTAGAGGAAGACCGTGTTCTTTCTCGGCTCCAATCCGATTTTTTACGTCCTTCTCCTTCAGCAGATGCCTAACTGTCTGCCTGTCTCTGTCTGTCTGTATCTCTCTCTCTCTCTCTTGTCGGCTCACAGGTGGACATTCCCGAAGGGGCGTGTCCTGGCTCCCGAAGTGGCTTGTGCGTTACCCCAGCGCGTCGTATATTTTGGTCAACATCCCTTCACCTCACGGACGGAAAGCCTCGCTCAGGGGACATCCTTACTTCTCTAGCTCTCCATCTTGGCGCCTGCTCCCCTTGAAAGGCAGGGTGTTGCTGGCAGGGAGACCGCTCTCATTGGCCCAGCGTCTCATCGAGCGGTGTTCGTCGGAGGGGAAGGGGTTTGTCTGGATGGTTCTTCTGCAGCATCAGCTTTCCTGAAAATGGTTCCGGCCGTCTCAGAATGCAGATGTTGCAGGAACTCAGCGGTGCCTTGGGTTCTATTTTTCTTCTTCTTCTTCTGTTTGTCTGTCTCGGTAAAATAGCCAAAAAAAAGAAAGCATAATCGGTGGGTTGGGCTTGGTTATGGGAGTTGGGTGCCACCTCCCTTGCATCTGGGATCCTGTTCTCCCCTGTTGCGGACGAGTCATGCATGTGCCACCCGTCTTCCTGAATAGAAGTCCCGTGGAAGGGGGTGGGTCTACGTCTGTTTTGCTGAGCCATTCACACACCCCCCCCCCCCCCACTGATTTGTCTGAGGGGCCCGCATTTTGTGTGTCGGGCCAAAGGGTTTCACGCAACGTCGGGTCGCGCTGCGACACGTTGCCAATAAGCCATAGGCTCTACGCGCTATCGATGTATCCAACAAGCGAGGAGCGGGAGGGGTGTGCATTGTTTTGGTGTGTCTGGCTTTGATCCCCCCCCCGCAATGATGTTCAGTCTGAGTGACGTCCATTTCTTTATATCCTGTGCACATCCGTTACTGTACAGGAAACTATCCTGTAGGTGACCCGTTTTTTTTTGCGAATCATGCCCCTCTCTCTCGACGCATCTTTGTAATTTTTATAGGCGCAGCTCTGGGCCCGACTGGCCCTCCTCCGAGCGGTTCCGTTCTGTTGACTGATATTGTGGGCCGTGGATCAGACTCGCATTCAGTGTTCTCCCATGCCGGACAGGGGTACGGGGCAGCACCACGAATGGTTTGGGCAGAGTTCACAATGAGCGAACCTCACGGGTGGTGTGTGTGTCTGTGTTCGACTGTTTGTATCTGAGACACCTCCACTCCACCGGAAGGGTTGCTGTGTAACGGAGTCCACATGCCAGGAGTCGCCCAATTGCGAGTCAGTCCTGGTCCCGTACATATGATAATATAGAACGAAATCATCTCAACGGCGCATCGGCTCCCCTTCGGGATGACTGCGGCGCTGTTGTGCTGCGCTGTTTCTTTGGCATTGATTCGGACAGTGAAAATGGCTGCTTTTCTGCAGGCAACCCCCCCCCCCCCCTAGGGGGGGTCAAATGCCACCCTTTTACGTGGACAAACACGATTTTTCAAAAAACCGGCGCAGAGGCCCCAAAGCCCCCGTAAACCCTCCAAACCCCCCCAGATCGGTCCGGAAACCCATCGAACCCCACTTTTCCACCATTCCGGGCACCTCAGGTGCCCGAATTGGGGTACCTAAATTTTGTGCCACCGTTTGGTACCGGACAGTGCCACTGTGTGGGAGGTTGGAAAAGAAAATGCCCCAACACACCACATCTGAGGGTTGCAATGCATGTTGCTTGCCAACCACGTCATCCGGTGGGTGTCAGGCGCTATGTAGGTGGCATTAGCCAGGTCTTCGATGAGTTCTGGCTTGTATATGTACCTCCCTGCCACCATGCACCGGGAGGCTGCCTGTAGGTACGGAACAAGTCCAGATGGTCGTGTGATTCCTGTGCAGCAGTGCTCCACAACCGGGATGTGTTGACAACGACTGTTGCAACACGAGCTGTACATTCCGGGAACACACGAAGTGCGCTGTCGTGGTACCCATTGTGCCAGAATTGGTAGTTGCTGCGGTCTACTTTGCCTGGCCCAAGAGCACTGGTACTGAACGGTGCAATATGCGTGGCGAGGTGAATGCAACGGAAGGGCGCAAAGTCAATACAGCTCTCGGATGGCGGGTGGTGGTGCCACTAGTGTGTGACGTTCACTCGAGGATACAACGCATCACAATGAATCAGCAACCGTGGACCGAGTACAATACGCTCTCTGTGGCTGGTGTGGGGGACAAAGGCAGTGCCTGTGCCGCAGGCAGGGAGGTACATATACAAGCCAGAACACATCGAAGACCTGGCTCATGCCACCTACATAGCGCCTGACACCCACCGGATGACGTGGTTGGCAAGCAACATGCATTGCAACCCTCAGATGTGGTGTGTTGGGGCATTTTCTTTTCCAACCTCCCACACAGTGGCACTGTCCGGTACCAAACGGTGGCACAAAATTTAGGTACCCCAATTCGGGCACCTGAGGTGCCCGGAATGGTGGAAAAGTGGGGTTCGATGGGTTTCCGGACCGATCTGGGGGGGTTTGGAGGGTTTACGGGGGCTTTGGGGCCTCTGCGCCGGTTTTTTGAAAAATCGTGTTTGTCACCCCCATTTGACCCCCCCTACCCCCCCCCCCCCCCCCCGACCCCCCTCGCTATCGCGAGCCGACTCGTTTCCAAACTGACAGGCACGGCGAATATTTCCTTCAAAACCGTTCAAAATATTCGGCGTATTGTGTCTTCGGCATGCAGGCAGCAAACCATTTTTCGCGCGTTTGCGTGTCGAGCCAACTGCGGCTGGTAACTGGTAACACTGAATCATTTTCATAGCAGCGGGTGGGTTGCCGTTTCTCCTGCTGACATTAGTTAACTTCCACACACAGCCTTCGCGTGTCGCTCCGTTGTGCTGAATAATCTCTCTTTGCACTCGTCTCTTCGCCAGCTGTGGTTCAAAAGTCTATTTGGAATCGGCAACGGGCAGAGGGGGAAAGAGAGCAGGGTGCAGACCTTGAGGGGCACGTCTTCTGTTGGGTGAATGTTACTTTATCATGACTTATATGATGGGCGAGTGCGCAAAGACATAATATTCGCAGAAGGTTGGCACAAGGCTGCGCCTTCTCTCGGTGGGACGGCATGTCCCGCATGCAATCGCAACGTTGGGCGACAGGATAACCTTTCCAAAGCCAGGCAGCGAGGCTTGCTTCATGGCTGCACACCGCCAGGCAAAGGAGAATCGCACATCATCTATTATTCAGGTTTCCTATTTTTGTGATGGATTATATCGCGTTCACAAAAAGGTTGCCAACGCGGTTGCAGTGGGTGTGTGTGCAGTCTCTGCTCAGCCTCATGCTTCCTACGCCCATGGTCCTTCCTATGATTGATCCCAGACGGCCACAAGGCGGCACAAAACAAAAAAACGAGAAGTCGCGTCGCCGGGGTGTTTCTATTCGCGTCAAAAGAATGTCGTCACTTTCTCATCGGTTACGTCCTAACGTCGGTGCACCGTTCCGTTCTGGTGATTTTTTTACATTTTGTCACAGGGAGAGTGCACTACTGGGGTGGGGGGGTGGGGGGAGGACGAAGGCCTCAATGTTAAGGATGCTGCTTTGCGTTCTGTTTTTTTCTGGTGCAAAAGAATCGCCCGCTACCCGTGGTGGGAGGGGGATCGTCGGGGAATTGACCTCACGAAGTGGATGACGGGGCAGAAGGCGATGGCAGTGTTGCGGGTCCGCCCTGGGATGCACTTCACCCAACGCCAGAGTGCGCCAAGCAGAACTATCCTTGCTGTGTCGTGGTCTTCAAGATAAGAACCCTGCAGTGGGCATACGCATTGCGCATGCTCAAACGAGGGGCCTTGGGGCGAGTTGCACTGCTCCAACAAGAATGAGAATAAAATAGTTTCAATAAATGGACACCAGGTGGAGAAGATCGAGGCAGCATGTAAGAACGCAAACCCGCTCTTCAACGGCGGAAATTATATTGCTGTCTCTGCTCACCCTGACGGGCCAAGAACACGGTCAAAAAATGCGTTCAAGCTCGTTAAAGTTCATCAACCGAAAGAACCTGTCACCCTAAACCAGAAATAGAAGGAATTTACAACTAATCACGGGGCCCCGCCGTTGGAACGGGCAATCGTGCTGTTCGTGTCGAATGACAACAGGGTTCAAATGCCCTGCCCCTGAAGGACAGGGGCAGTGTGACGATGTATGATCGTGTGCTCCCGCTGTTGCAACATCGCCATGCAGAAGAGAAATGTGTGATGCGGATGCTGGTAGCCTACTCCAGGAGCACCCCCGCCCCCCTTCCCCCAGAGCCCCAGGCCACCTCCCCTGGGCTGGGCGGTCACATTCTATGTATTCGACACCCCATCCTGTGCGCCGCCTTTGCCTTCTTTTCCTCCATCCCACCCCCGAACAAGGACCGGGACACATCCGGTGTAACAATGGCATCCGAGCCGCCTATCAAGTTCGATGCGGTGTCCCTTGCAAAGGGGCGGGCCCGGTTTTGGGTGCGGCTGGACAATGTTGCTGTCAACCTTCTGCTGCCGTTCAACCAGAAGACTCAGCAGTTCACCGCCATACACAATCGGGATCCGACGCCAACGGAGCTCTACGACTTCATGCTCCACGCGCGTGACACATACGCCTGGGTGACCCTTCAGATGGCAACGCAGGTCACAATCGCCTGCGCCTTTGTCTCCACGCAGTCCTCCGTGCTGCGCTCCATTGCCTACCAATATGACGTCGCAGCGAGACTGAAGGGGCATCACCTGAAGAACTTCCTCGAAACCCTGTACCTGCCTCGCTTCATCTGCAGGCTGGCAACACAGGGCGCCGCCCCTCCGACGGAAGAGGACCTGGCGTATGAGGAGGAGTGCAACCCGGCAGTCGCAGTGCTTCAGCGCATTGCCATCCCGCACACCGTTTCTTACTGCTACTTCGTGGCATCGCTGCTGATGGAGAAGGAGAGCAAAACATCTCCAAACGAAAAACGTCCGTCACGCACGGAGCGCTCCGTTTTGAAGCTGGTTGCGCTGGTGGGCGATGCCGCGACACAGGCGCTTGCCTTCTTTGTGACCTCTTCGAACGGGCAGTCCCCCCGCACATGCCACATCTGCGCTGAGGTTAGCTCCGCTCTCTACAGCCGCTTCGCCCTGCCGCGGATCCAGCGTTTCCTGGCAGGACACTTCAAAACCTTGGACAGCCTGTCTGCATAACACTATCCACTGCAGACACGGTCGGGTGCCAGGGTGTGAGCGGGCCAGAGTGCAGAGGGGAGCAGGAGGGCGTGAGGGAGTTCCAGAATGAAGGAGGGGCAGAATGGGGGATGGCACTTCGAAGGCTGTATGCATCTGATGAGGCAACAAGGATTGGCCTCGAGCTCCCCCTCCTCCCGCGGCCCTCCCTGGCTGTTTCCACAAACAGCCCCGGGGGGGTGCGGTGAGTTGCAGGGAGAGAGAAGGGGGAGGAACAAGGGAGGTCGTGTTGCTGGTTCTCTTTTTTCTTGGCCCCGCTCTTCTCTGCTTTTAGCCACCCCGGCACACAGCCATGCAGTGTGTTGGTGTGCTGGGTGGTGTTTGCTGCTCCGCGCATCACCACCCTCTCAGTTTCTGATGGGTATCTTTTGGGCAGTTGATAGTCGCCTTTTCGTCCCCTGTTGCCCTGTGGGCAGTCTCGTGGCCCGGCCTCCCCCATAGGGTGTGCTTGTGTGTGTGTTGCGGGTGTGCACTGTGTGGCTCCATACAGCCGAGTGGCGTGTGGTGGCAGCGTGGCGTGGCAGCGCCGCTGCCCGCTCGAGATATCCGAAACACGAGGTAATGGGCGGGGAGAGATGGGCCCATCCATGTGTTTTGTGTTCCGAGGCAGGGGGTTTCAGCCTGGGGTCCTCGGCACAACCCAACACCCCCCCGGCTGGGTGCCCTTCTGTGGGACTGCCTCCTCCAGCACCTTTAGTCAGGTCTCGCTCCATTCCACACTCTCACCTGGACCTGGAGAGCTGAGAAAAGCTGGCTATTCCACACGAAAAATGGGGGCGGCGTAGACAAGGCTCGACAACGGAGAATCGACACACCCGGTGTGCATGCCCTCCCCCCCCCCCCCCCCTCCCTCCTGAAGTTGCCGACAAGGTGTTGGGTAATTCGCGAACCCCCGCCACGCCCTGAACCCTCGCACCCCACCCCCCCCTGCAGAACCCCACACCCCTGTGCATGCAGGGCACCGAGGGCCTGCCGCCATGTCAGATGAGGTGGAGAGCCTCCAGGCCGCCCTCGCGTCATCCCAGGCGGAAACGGTGAAGGTGAAGGAGAAGCTCAAGAAATGGAAGGCGGACGCAAATGGGATTATCGAAGCGGAGAGGGCCGAGATAATGGACCTGCGGCAGTGGCGCGAAGAACATGAGCAGAGCGAAGCAGCCTTGCAGGCCCAGGTGCAGGACCTGCAGATGCTGGTGGAGGTGCGCAACGGGGAGATCAGCGAGCTGTCCTCCAAGCCCCCGCCTGAGAGCGATGCATCCGGCAGCGCCGCCCTGACTGCACAGCTTGCCGACAGCGAGGAGAAAGTCCGCAGCCTGACGTCCAAACTGGAGAAGACCAGGGCAAAGGCGGAAGGCTTCATCGAGTCTGCAAAGGAGAAGCACAGAGCGGACCTGCTGCGCTGGGAGGAACACCAGACACGCCTGGAGTCGCAGGCTGCAAGCCTGGCGGGGCAGCTGGCGGAGGTGCAGCAGAGCGGGCAGGCCGAAGCTGACGAGCTGCGTGCGGCAAACGAGGCGCTGCAGCAACAGATGCGGGCCGACGCCACCGCCGCTGCCGAGGCGGATCAGCGCGCAGAGGCACACCGCCTCCAGGCTGAAGAGCTCACAACGTCGCTGGAGCAGCAGGCGGTTGCTGCAGCGGAGCAGGCCGAGGCGGCGTCAGCCGCGGCAGAGGCGCAGCTGGCAGAGCAGCGCGCAGAGTCAGACAGCCTGCAGCAGAGGGTCGCCGCGCTGGAGGCGGATGCGGAGCAGCGCGCCAGAGGGGCCACCGAGGTGGAGGCACAGCTGTCGCAGCGCGTCGATGCGCTGCAGGAAGACTTGAGGCTGGCCGAGGAGCAGGCGGCGGCAGCAGCAGCCGATGCCGCCGCCCAGCTGGCTGCGAGCCAGGGGGAGGCGGAGCGCCTGGCAGAGCAGGGCACCGCAGACGCCGACGCGCTGCAAGCTGCGCAGCAGGAGGCAGCTGCCCTCAGGCAGGGCCTGGCGCAGCTGCGCAGCGAGGCGGAGGCGCGCGACGGCGACGCAGGGCAGGCCGAGGGTGTGGCGGGGCTGCTGCGGCAGCAGGTGGCGGAGGCAGAGGCGGAGGCGGCGGCCCTCCGTCAGCAGCTGGATGCCGAGCAGCGTGCAGCGCTGGAGGCCCTGGAGGAGCGGGAGGGGCGGATCCACGCAGAGGCGAGCTGCGATGCTCTGGGTGCAGAGCTGGAGGCGCAGCAGGGCGAGGCCCTGCAGGAGGCACAGGATGCATGCAGCGCGCTGCGTGTGGAGCTGCAGGAGGCGCGTGACAGCTGCGCGGAGATGGAGCGTGCTGCTGCGGAGGAGCGTGCGCAGCTGCAGGGTGCTGTGGAGGGGCTGCAGCAGCGTGTGGCGGAGCTGGGCAGCAGTGCGGGTGACAAGGAGCAGGGCTTGCTGGCATCCCTGTCTGCCGCAGAGGCGCAGCTGGTGGAGGTGCGGCGTGAGCTGGAGGAGCGTGAGGCCCAGGTTGCGGAGCTGACTGCGAAGGTCGCAGAGGTGGGCAGTGTAGCGGAGGAGGGTGGGCACGACGCGGAAGCTGCGGCAGCCTCGTCAGAGCAGGGTGGGCGGGTCAGCGCGTTGGAGGCAGAGCTGCAGGCCGCCGCCGATCAGCACGCCGTGCTGCAGGAAGAGGCAGCTGGGCTGCGCGAGGAGCTGGGTGCAGCACAGGCAGAGGCGAGCCAGCTCCTTGCCGAGAAGGATGATCCAGCAGAGCTGGATGCGCAGCTGGCGGAGGTGCGGCGTGAGCTGGAGGAGCGTGAGGCCCAGGTTGCGGAGCTGACTGCGAAGGTCGCAGAGGTGGGCAGTGTAGCGGAGGAGGGTGGGCACGACGCGGAAGCTGCAGCAGCAGAGCAGGGTGGGCGGGTCAGCGCGTTGGAGGCAGAGCTGCAGGCCGCCGCCGATCAGCACACCGTGCTGCAGGAGGAGGCAGCTGGGCTGCGTGAGGAGCTGGGTGCAGCACAGGCAGAGCTGCTTGCCAAGAAGGACGGGGCTCACGAGAGTTCAACAGAAGCAGAGCTGATGGAGGTGCGGCGTGAGCTGGAGGAGCGTGAGGCACAGGTTGCGGAGCTGACTGCGAAGATCGCAGAGATGAGCAGCGCAGCGGAGGAGGGTGGGCACGACGCAGAAGCTGCAGCAGCCTCGTCAGAGCAGGGTGGGCGGGTCAGCGCGTTGGAGGCAGAGCTGCAGGCCGCCGCCGATCAGCACGCCGTGCTGCAGGAGGAGGCAGCTGGGCTGCGTGAGGAGCTGAGTGCAGCACAGGCAGAGGCGAGCCAGCTGCTTGCCGAGAAGGATGGGGCTCGCGAGAGTTCAGCAGAGCTGGAGGCGCAGCAGGGCCAGGCCCTGCAGGAAGCACAGGATGCATGCAGCGCGCTGCGTGTGGAGCTGCAGGAGGCGCGTGACAACTGCGCCGAGATGGAACGTGCTGCCGGTAGCGCTGCGGAGGAGCGTGCGCAGCTGCAGGGTGCTGTGGAGGGGCTGCAGCAGCGTGTGGCGGAGCTGGGCAGCAGTGCGGGTGACAAGGAGCAGGGCCTGCTGGCATCCCTGTCTGCCGCAGAGGCGCAGCTGGTGGAGGTGCGGCGCGAGCTGGGGGAACGTGAAACCCAGGTTGCGGAGCTGACTGCGAAGATGGGGAAGGTCAAGGAGAAGGCGGGGCGCTTCCTCGAGCAGGCGAATGAGGCGCACGAAGCAGAGCTGGCGCAGCTCCAGCTGCAGGAGGCGCAGAAGCGCAAGGAGATGCAGGATGTAGTGGACGGCCTGCAGACCATCACGCAGGAGAAGACCGAGCAGCTGGAGCAGCTGCAGGCCGGGCAGGCTGCGCTCAACACGGAGGTGGAGGAGAAGCGTGCCTTGTGTGCCGAGGTGTCGGACACCCTCCACGCCCTGCAGGAGACCATCCAGAGCCTGAAGGAGGAGAAGAAGGGGCTGCAGCAGGGCGTTGCTCAGCGCGACGCTGAGCTGGAGGATCTCCGAGAGAGGCAGGATCGTGAGCGGGCTGCCCTCTCCTCCGAGCTGAAGGCAACGCACCAGGAGCTGGCGGCGCAGCAGGCCGAACACCAGCGCTTCAAGAAGGTCAACAAGTCTGCACTCAGCCTTCGTGATCAGCAGCTGACAAGCGCAAAGGTGTGTCCCCTGTTTTGTTACGCCAACTTTCATAAGGCAAGCCGTGCAATGTTTGTTCTCTCGGGTTTTGGCGCAGCGGCCGAAACAGCGCCTTACCGTTTGAAAAGCTTGCACACAGCCCAACCCCGGGGGAGGGGTCAGGGTGGTGGAACCGAACTTCTCGATGGCATACTTTAGACGCCACCACTGCCACACCATCATTGCATCATCCACAGGAAGACCTGCAGCGCAGGCAGGAGCAGCTCGACGAGCTGGAGAAGACTAACGCGGATGGGCAGGTGGACAACTTGCACCGGGAGGTGCGGGATCTGCAGGTATGCCGCATGGGTGTACAGCGAGCCACGTGTCACCCCACCGACCCACAGCTGCAGCTGGCTGCAAAGGATGACGACGTTGCTGCAGAGCGGCGCAGGTGGCACCGTGAGATCGAGGAGATCCGCGGCGAGGCGGAGCGGTCCGTCGTGCTGCACCGGGCACACATGGAGGAGCGTGTGTCGCTGCTGAAGGAGGAGAACCACATGGCACAGCAGGACCTGCGCGACACGATCGAGGTGGACCTGGTGGCTGGGCAGCTGCGGTATGAGGAGGCGTTGACAGAGATCAAGCGCGAGCGTGACCGCTTCCGCGACAACGCTTCAGCCTCCGCACGCCGCGTGGCGTCTGCGGAGCAGGAGGTGTCCACCCTCACTCTGAGGCTGGACACGGCTGCCGAAGATCTCGCAGTGACCCGGAAGCAGGTCACGCAGCTGTCCGCAAGTCCCTTGGCACAGCAGAAGAACGACGAGCTGCTGTCCCAGCTGGAGCAGCACCGCGAGGATCTCAGTGCTGCAGAGGCTGAGGCTGCGGACAGCCGTGACGAGCTCGTCCAGTGCAAACGGAATCTGCTGGAGGTGCAGACAGAGCTGGACAGGCTGACGGTGCAGTGCCGCCAGTCTGAGCGGAAGTCGAACGATGCGGCATCACTGACGGAGACCAACAAGTCTTTGCAGGCAGAGGTGTCGTCGTTGAAGGAGGAGCTCAAGAAGCACCGTGCCAAGTTGTCGGACACCACCAATGACATGTACCTCAAGGTATGTTGAGCTGTGTAGGGATGGAGGGTGCGTGTGGGGCTTAGTGCTGGGGCAGACCCGGTCACAAGGCTGTGTGCAGCGTTCCACACCCACCCCCCCCCCCCTGCAGAGCATTATCGTGCAATTCCTGGTGTGCGCGCCGGGGGTGCGTGCTGCGGTGCTGCCAATTCTTGTGCAGCTGCTGGCGTTGTCCCCCACCGAGGTGAAAGAGATCTTCTCCAACAACCCCGAGTGGATGCCGCACTGAGGCGTAGCGCCGCTCTCTAGCCCCCTGACACTGATGTGGTGCCCAAAATCCTGTGATGTGTTGTTACCTGAGGTGCCCCCGTTTCATTCGATTGATTTTTTCCGTCAGCACCTCAGCAACCCCTCTGCAGCAAGCCAGCCTTGCACCCGAGGTAGGTTCACGCGTCTGATGAACTTCTGATGGATGGGGTCTCAGCCGCTCCATTTACAGGCTTTTAGATGTCACAAAGTGTATTTCTTTTTTGCCCTAACGCAGAGTTGGCCGTGAACCCTGTCCACAGATCACAGGCTGTTGCTTTTGCTTGACTGCCGCACAGAGTGGCAAGTCATCACACACGCAGACCAGTTGGGCGTCACTTGCTCGTCGGACGACCGGCTGGTATCTGTGGGTCCGACTGGTCTATTGAGGTGGTTCGTTGGAGTTTCAACAGTCGGTCCGGCTCACCACACGTCGGTGACAGACTGATCCACGTTGCCACACGCTGCTGCTTGCTGCCATCCTCACAAGGATTGGAGCAGCGCAAGCCAGAATGCCAGAATGAACTAACCGAATCGCCAGCACCGAATAATGAGCCAGCTGGAGGCTGCATCGCATCCTTCCCCTCCCCCCCAACTGTTGTGCGCTGAACTGTTCCCGCAGTGCTGCCCTCTGTCGTAGCCACACCACCCTGCAGGCGGGGCAGCACCGGCAGGCCCTTCGGGGCTGTGCTGCCCAACCAACAGCGATGGCTCCGGATCTGGTCACAAAGCTCGATCTGGTCGCAAAGCTCGATGCGTTCCACAAGCTGGCCTATGAGAACGGGCACGAGGGTGCGAAGGCAAGGATCGGGAAGGCGTCGAACATCCTGAACGGGAAGTTCAAAGACAAGCCCAAGGAGCTGTACGATGGGCTGGCTGAGAAGTACCCCGACATGCTGGATGAGCTGGGGTTCATCAAGGAGTGGGAGGCGAAGCTCAACGGGGCACAGAGCGATGCTTCGTCGTCAGGATCCAGCAGGAGAGGGTCGCGGTCAAGTCGGGGAGGGTCGTATGTCGTGTCCTCGGCACCCCCGACAAACGACGCCGAGGCCATGGACCGGCTGACAAACTATTACAAGGCGTGTGGCAAGTTGGACAATATTAAGACGGTCCCACGGATCTGGGACTACTACAAGAACCAGCCGGCAAGGCTGCGGGAGAGGCTGGTGGAAAAAAACGGCAACGAAGACAAGCTGGTGTGGCTCGACAACTACATCGATATACACGGTCCCGACACTGACGGCGCCCCACAGCCGCCCTCGGCTGAGCAACAGTTGCAGCAGCTTTCGCCACGGCTTCAGGAACTGTGCATACAGCTGCAGGACGTCCTGCAGGAGGTTCCTGGGGATCTGGCGGAGAAGTCGGTCGCATTGGTGTCGAAGTATCAAGATCGGCTGCGAGAGCTGGCAGCGCTCCTGATGAAGAAGTTCCCAGAGGCGCAGGAGAAGTTCCGCTTTCTGCAGGACTTCGCAGACGAACAGGAGGGCATCCCTTCCCGGAAGACTTCCAGCCGCCCTGGCAGCTCGCATCCGTCGCAGGCCCCGCAGGCCCCGCAGCAGCACTCCTCACACCACTCGCAGCAGCAGCGGCATGTGTCGCACCACTCCCAGCAGCACCACACCCCGTCGCACGACGCGCAACACTACCCTTCTCACCCTTCGCAGGAGCAGCAGATGGCAGAGCTCAGCCAGGCGAAGCAGCAGATCCAGCAGCTGCAGCAGCAGGTGAACTCCCTGCAGCCCTCGCAGCAGTCCGGGAATGCGCCGCAGCCGTCGACACTGCCTCACCCGTCTCAGCCCCAGGCGTCGCAGCCGCAGCCGCCCCTGCCCCCGTCGCAGCACCAGCTGCCGCAGCAGCAGGCCCCCTCGCACCTGCAGGCTGCCTCACACCTGCAGGGGGTCAGCCCCCCGCCTGTCACCAGCGCTGGGAGTGCTCTGCCGGTGTCGGTGCACCCCTCCCCTGTGCCCAACGCCTCGCCCTACCCACCGCCACCCCCCGCCTCGTCGCCGGCTGTGCCGATGCCCAACGAGCCGGGGGCGCCGGCGCCGCACAACTCGACACACCGCACCTCGATGGGTCAGCAGCTGTATTCCAACGGCGCGACGCCGCAGATGCCCCACGCATCGCAGGCGATCCCCCCGGTGCAGCAGGTGCCTGGGCAGCAGGTGCCGACACCACACGCAGAGGTGGGTGGGTTGCCGCCTCAGGAACACATGCCGCAGATGCAACACCCACAGCACCCACAGCAGCAGCAGCAGCAGCAGCAGCAGCAGCAGCAGCACGAGTCACCTATGGACCTGCAGGCCGCCACTGCGGCGTTGATAGCCGCAGGGTGGCAGCCTCCACCCGGCATCACAGCCCCTGCCGTGCCCCCGCATGCGCTAGGTGCTGGGAACACGGATGCGTCGCCCTTCCTCCCGCACAACACGCGGGACAGGGCGGTGTCGGTGTCGCCGCACGACAGCGGGCTGCGCCACCGCCGCTACACCGACGGGCAGACCTCGTGGAGCGGCGGCGACAGCACGCCCACCATCGGGGCGGGCAGCTTCAAACAGCAGCTCGTGTCGCAGATCCGCGAGCTCCAGGAGATCCACAAGGAGCTCGCGACGCACCAGCAGAGCCAGATGGAGCTGCTGGCGCAGCAGCAGCTCATCAACGCGCGGGTCTACCACCCCTCCCCGGAGCGGGCGGTGCCGCCCGACTCGCTCGCCGCGGCTGGCTCTGCGGGGCTTACCGCACAGCCTGCGGGGCCTGCAGCGCTGCAGGCCCCGCAGGTGCAGGCAACACCCGCCCCCACCGCGGCACCTCAGGAGGAGGGCGAGAGCGTCAAGCGCCTGCACGCGCTGGAGGAGGAGATGGCGCGCGTCAGGGGGCTGTGCAGCCAGCTCCTGGGGCTCGTCCAGACCAGCCTGTCGGGAAGCACCCCTGCGATGATGCCCTCCGCCGCACCCCCGCAGAACCCTCCGACGCCCGTTGCGGCGCAGATGAGCCAGCCGCGCATCACGCCCCCTGTGCCCGCCATGCCTGGGGATGGCGCCTCGGGCACCGCCACAGTTCCAGCCACAGCGCTCAACACGCCTGCGCCCTCTGTGTATCCCCAGCATCCGCCGTTCTACGCAATGGGTCAGGCTGAGGCGCCCGCAGGTGTGGGGGGTGTGGTGCGGCACCAGCCCCCTGCGCATAGGCATGGGGAGCGGCTCGAGAGGCACGACGGCAGCAAGCCCCGGAGGGGGTTTTTCTCGGGGCTGTTCAGCGGGCGGTTGGAGCGGAGCCCAAAGAAGGACAAGAGGGAGCGGCGGCGCGCGGATGACGTGGAGAAGTTTCGGGAGAGGGTGCTGCAGGCGGAGGCGCTGATCCGGCAGTTTAAGAAGCTGTCGAGGACGACGGAGCGCGAGCCGAGCGAGCAGCTGCGGCAGGACAGGCTGTATGTGCAGGAGCAGCTGGCGACGCTGTCGCGTGCTCTCAAGGAGGAGGCGAAGGAGTTGAAGCTGCTGCCGCCGACCCCGCCACGGAGGCAGGTGCGGCAGTCGTACAACTCGTCCCCCTCGACCCTGTCGACGGAGGATGCCACGTCTGATGATGTGTCGATTTACACGGAATCCCAGTCGTCGCCGTCTGTGTCTGCGACATCGACATCGATCACCGAGGACACAGTGACGTCGCGCGGTTACTCCGGGAGGCGAACCAACCACCGCAGGTATGTCTGCGTGCCGTGGGATGATCGTGTTTCTGCCCTGCATGTGTGTGCTCTGCTCAGCCCCCCCCGTTGTAGCAGCTCCCCACCCCCCCTGCATTGCACGTACCACCAACCCCACAAAACAGCCATCATTCGTCTCGCCGCCCAGCACCGCATTTCCGATGGTGAACCTGGCAGTGCAGTTGGCCACGCGGCGAGTCCCTTGTCGTCCTCAGCAGGGGTTCCGTGTTCTCTCGTGGTGGTGGTCTTCTGGAATTGCCGGTTTGCGGCTGCCCCTGGAATCTCCTCCTCACGCCGTTGTCTGCTATCTTTTTTTTTTGCGATTTCCCCTGTCGATGGTTCGGCACCACATAGTAGTGTGGTGTGGTTGAACCATGGCTGTACACACATGTTTTCCATCACACCCGCATGGGCCTCGGTTAGGTGGCGCGCACGTGATTTGGTATTTAGATGCGTTGCTGGTGTTCAGTATCCTGTGCTTCTTTTATATGTCGGGAATCTTTTAGTTTTCTATCCCGCGCCAATCCGCAGTGGCTCCCCCCCGCCCATCCCCTTGTGTGGTGGCCCAGCCCAGGCCCAGGTGCCTGGTTTTTGAATTGTTCTGTTCAGGTTGCTATGACAGTCATCTCCACAGGGTGCGCTCTCAGAAGGAACCCATCTGCCCCCACCCCCCCCCCCCTAGGGGGGGTCAAATGGGGGTGACAAACACGATTTTTCAAAAAACCGGCGCAGAGGCCCCAAAGCCCCCGTAAACCCTCCAAACCCCCCAGATCGGTCCGGAAACCCATCGAACCCCACTTTTCCACCATTCCGGGCACCTCAGGTGCCCGAATTGGGGTACCTAAATTTTGTGCCACCGTTTGGTACCGTACAGTGCCACTGTGTGGGAGGTTGGAAAAGAAAATGCCCCAACACACCACATCTGAGGGTTGCAATGCATGTTGCTTGCCAACCACGTCATCCGGTGGGTGTCAGGCGCTATGTAGGTGGCATTAGCCAGGTCTTCGATGTGTTCTGGCTTGTATATATACCTCCCTGCCTGCGGCACAGGCACTGCCTTTGTCCCCCACACCAGCCACAGAGAGCGTATTGTACTCGGTCCACGGTTGCTGATTCATTGTGATGCGTTGTATCCTCGAGTGAACGTCACACACTAGTGGCACCACCACCCGCCATCCGAGAGCTGTATTGACTTTGCGCGCTTCCGTTGTATTCACCTCGCCACGCATATTGCACCGTTCAGTACCAGTGCTCTTGGGCCAGGCAAAGTAGACCGCAGCAACTACCAATTCTGGCACAATGGGTACCACGACAGCGCACTTCATGTGTTCCCGGAATGTACAGCTCGTGTTGCAACAGTCGTTGTCAACACATCCCGGTTGTGGAGCACTGCTGCACAGGAATCACACGACCATCTGGACTGTTCCGTACCTACAGGCAGCCTCCCGGTGCATGGTGGCAGGGAGGTATATATACAAGCCAGAACACATCGAAGACCTGGCTAATGCCACCTACATAGCGCCTGACACCCACCGGATGACGTGGTTGGCAAGCAACATGCATTGCAACCCTCAGATGTGGTGTGTTGGGGCATTTTCTTTTCCAACCTCCCACACAGTGGCACTGTACGGTACCAAACGGTGGCACAAAATTTAGGTACCCCAATTCGGGCACCTGAGGTGCCCGGAATGGTGGAAAAGTGGGGTTCGATGGGTTTCCGGACCGATCTGGGGGGGTTTGGAGGGTTTACGGGGGCTTTGGGGCCTCTGCGCCGGTTTTTTGAAAAATCGTGTTTGTCCACGTAAAAGGGTGGCATTTGACCCCCCCTACCCCCCCCCCCCCCACCCCCTCGAATAATGGCGAAAATTGACCCCCTTTTTTCCCCATTTTCCCACGATTCTTTGTTTCCTCCCCGGGTTTGGCGCACGGACAAAACGCCCGGTCGGTTCCCTCCCTCTCTCTCGCCACAGCAAGGTCCGGCAAGGGTCTCAACCTGCGGAGCTCATGCCCACCACCTGGGAATGTTGGACCATCGGACCCTCCGTTTGTCTCCCTCATGTTTGTGCAAAAAAATGGAACAGTGCTTTGGTTGAATGGGGCGGTGCAACCAATACAGTCCGGCGGCAGAAGCCCCTCCACGCACTCCCCCCACCCCGCGGTTTTCAAACAATTGCGGAGACAGCGCATCGCAGGCCAATGCACTGCCTGTACTGGGCATGCTTTGGACTAGCCTGGGAATTATAATCCGGCACCATAGCACATCACACTCCTGTTCTGCCTCGCCAGTCTGTGGTGTGCGCAATGCTATATTTAGGATTTTTTGCGGGTTAAACGGATGGTTGAGGCTGAGGGTCTACCAAAGCCATCACCCCCGTCCCCCCCCCCCCCCCCCCACCGCCGGCTCGCCGTACACAACCTTCCACCACGGGGGGTGAAAAGGGAGACCGCGCGCGAGTTGATCCACCCACACCCCCCACCTCTTCTCCACCCCCCTGGTCCGACCAGCGAAGTGATCTGTGACGGTGGCACATGCCATCCTCGCCATCACCCCATTGTCTTTCCCTCTGGGCACAGGCAGGGCCGTGCAAAGCCTCTTGCTGGGGATAACCCTGCAGGGATGCGTTAGGGAAGAGCTGTGTGTTGGGTTGTTTTATATGCTATAGACGCAGGCCAGCATCAGCGTGCTTCGAGGCCTGTGGGGCCATCTGGGGTGGGGATGGGCTTACAGTGGGTGAGCCTTTCCAAAGATATGAAGTGCAGGTGGGGCCTCGAAAAGCCTGAGCGACTTCTGGCACCCCAAGCGTGTTCCCCGAGATTGCAATAGGGATGCTACATCTAAAACCTGCGGAGGGCGCGAACAAATGAGTCTTTGTTATTTGAGGGGGGGGAGACCGCCAGATCCACTCCATTCCCCTCCGAAACTGAACAGTGCATCCACACATCTCCCCTGCCCCACCTTCACCCCTACTGTAATATGTAAATAAAGCCTGCCGAAGAACGAATGGCTGCAGGCAGTGGAAATGTGGTGTGTGTGTGAGGGGGGGTGGTGATCGGGTGAGGCAACTCAGTTGCCCCCCCGTCCCCAAGGGTGTGTTGTGTGTGTGTGTGTAGTGATAGTGGTTTTAAGTGGGTAACCCTGCGCGGATCTGTGCCCACTCCCCGCCCACCCCTACGTCACAGCGGATGCCCCACTCGGGTTAGAGTGTGGGGCCAACTCAGTGCCACTCCGAGGAGGGCGTGAGGCATAGCCAGCGTGGTGCGTGCCGCAACAGTGTGTGAGTGATTTCGCACTGCTGTGGCAGTCCCCGCACCGGCCCATGCGATGCGTCTTGCAAAATTCCATGGTGACTTGCAAGCCGTCGTTCTTCCCGTGGTGGTCCCGGCAGCAGTCCTCTTCCGAGAGGCGCCGGCGCCGGCAGTCCACGCAGCGGGGTTTCCAGTGCAGAGCGCAGGTAAGCATCTTCGCGTTCCGTCTGGCTCCAGGGGGGGCAGTCCGGGGAGCAGCGCCCCGTCGTTCCCATGACCGTCCTGTCCGGGCGTTGGCTTGCCGGCTGCTGGCAGTCCATTGCTGGGCCGCTTGCTGCCACCCCTCTGGGTAGTGGGGCTGCGGTGCTGTGTGTGTGTGTGGTTATAAAGTTTTAAGGCGGTGTCGCCCTGCACGGGCAGTAGCACCTCCCCTTCAGTATCGCACTCCCGAAGGATTCCCCAACACGACGTGACACCGGTTTCGACGCGTACTCTTCGTACCCCTCCCCCCGGCCGCGTCTCTTCAGCGAAGAACCGGGGATAATCGGACCAGGGCTAGCTAAACCCTGGTGGTGTCACGGGTGGGGTTGGAGAGGGAGAAAAAGGAAGAAATGAAGTTGCGAAAAAGTCAAACACTGACACGTGAAATCAATAAAAAGGGTGGTATATATCGCCCCCTTCCTGCGACGAAGACACTAAATAGTCAGGCCGCTTCAAGAGTCTTGAGGGCTTGAAGGAAGAAACAGGTTGCTGATGAGTCTCAGGAGCAGGCACCTTTTGTCCGCCCACATGACCTTCGCCCGAAGGCGAACCTCGTCCAGCTTGGCTCGATCGCCACAGAGAAGGGGATCATTCTCCGCTGTGGTGAACATCTTAAAACCGAGGGTGCAGAGGTGGGGCAGCCCACTGGTGCGACAGCAGGCCGCCCCCGGATAGCTATAACTAGTGCATAGGAAGAATACGACGGCACACGCAACAGATGCCGAAGGCACAACGGCGGGTCACTTTTAACCACCAGAGGAGTGGCACTCCCGAGGGGTGGGGAAGGGGGGGTAGTCACAACACTTTCGAAGGAAGTAAAGGGGCAAATGGGATGTTTTGTGCAAGGTAGAAAGGAAGTCACAACATGAGGCAGGGGGGATTGCTCATCAGGCCTGGGGGAATAGAGGGTTTGTGTGTGGTTATGAAGTTTTAAGGCGGTGTCGCCCTGCACGGGCAGTAGCACCTCCCCTTCAGTATCGCACTCCCGAAGGATTCCCCAACACGACGTGACACCGGTTTCGACGCGTACTCTTCGTACCCCTCCCCCCGGCCGCGTCTCTTCAGCGAAGAACCGGGGATAATCGGACCAGGGCTAGCTAAACCCTGGTGGTGTCACGGGTGGGGTTGGAGAGGGAGAAAAAGGGGAGTCTCCGGGCTCTGCACAGCAGGGGAGTCTACGGGCTCTGCACAGCAGGTCTGGGTTAGAAACAACATAACCCCCCCCCCCCTTCCTCCCCTCCCTTCCTCCCCCCTCCCCTCCCCTCCCCTATTGATGTCCCCCCCCCCCTCCCCCAGCGCTTTGCCGCTCGTGTGAGTACCGCCCTGACTGGGAGAAAGGGTAGGGCTGGTTGGGTTGGCGGAGTTGGGCGGATGGGCGAAACGGAAAAATCGACGAGGTCGCAGCGTCAGGGCGTTCTGGGCTGGCTGGTGGTGGTTGGGACAAGACCGACGAGATTAGAAGCGGCACTGGTAGACGGGTTTTGAGGCCCCCCGCCCCCAGGTTCCCCCTGCCCACCTGGACGGACCCAAGTGCCTCACACCGGATCTCTCCCCACCCGGTGGTCCACCTGACGGATACGCGAAAAAAAAAAAAAAAGAAAGGGGCTTCAAAAAAAAAAGAAAAAGGAAGAAATGAAGTTGCGAAAAACATACATTGGGCGTTATTCCGTTACCAGTAACGGTAATAACGTTATTTTTGCGTTATTTTTTGACCCCAAAAAAGGCAGCATTTCCCGGTGAATCTGACCCGAAACTCGGGTCCCTACCCCCCCTAAAAGAATTTTCTTGGGTAAAATATCACTCCAGGGGGCCACTCCGTGATGTCAAAAAATTGGAAAACGTTTTCTCCTAAAATAACGCGTTATTTTTCCGTTATTTTCATGAAAACTTGCGTTATTCGGACAATTTTGCGGGCGGATGGTGTAGTTTTTGGTGGAGATGGCTCCAGAATACCCCCCTGGGACCATTTTTTGGATAATAACGCACGGACATGTCGAGTTTCGTGAAAAAATCATGTTTTTTGGCTTTTTCAAGGCAAATACTGCAGAAACCCCTGCAACCTTGCAGCATCCAATGTTCCTGGAGTGAAATTTGGAGTGAAAATCACTCCAAAATCACTCAGTGTGGACGCAGAAGTGAATCCTTCAGGAATACACCCGCACACCTCACATTGGCGGTGTATAAACCACCTGATATTTTTACTCGTTACGAGCGACGAAGTAGCGCGAAGTAGCGACGTGCCCATTTTTCCCCGGTCCGTTCTAAAATAGTTACGTTCCAAAAGTCCGTTACTGGTGCTGTCAAAGACGCTTCGCACAATATACGCACGAACTACCCAAAGTACGCTCGGGCTACGCACGAAGTACGCAGGAACTACACAATTTGAACTTTCTTGCACCCCCCAGTCATTATTTGCACGCACTCCAGGTCCCATATTTGCACCAGTGCAAATATGAGACCTGGAGTGCAAATATGAGGAATTTCCGAGTTCGTCGTGATGTGCAAAACATGACTGGGTTGTGCAAGAAACCATCATCTGCACCCCGTATCGGCCTCAATTGCACCCTCGTGCAGGTAAAAAAAGGCCTCGGGCCTCCGGCCCTCGGACCGTTTTTTAATTACGCACACGACCTTCGCGCGGAAAGTGTCATTCAGCCCTGCCAAACGTGCTCTACACACCACCCCCTTCATCAGGCAAGTGGGTTTGTAAGGGTGTGTGGAAGCGTCAACGCTCGGGTGCAGGAAATTTACATTTTGGTCGCAAATGGCGTTACACATGCACTATGCACAACGTGTGCACGATTTCGGCAGAACTACGCACAACCAACGCAATTTGGACCTTTCAACAACACCATTCACGGTACTTCGATTTTGTGTGGGAAAGATGGGGCAAGGAAGTGGCAAAAACTGCGAAGAAGGTCGAAAATTTTCACATTTTCATCAGAAACCATATTCAACGGATTCCAATTTTCGGGTGAAATCAAGCAGGTTGGCACAATGGCTCATGTTCACCCAAAAATGCACCTACCAAACCTCTTTTGCTTGATTTTTGGGACGGCATGGGTGATCCAGAGGCCAAAAATCACGATTTTTTCACCAATTCCTTCGACAACGGACAGTTCCAGACCACAAGGACCACATTTTGGGGTCAGAATTTTCTCGGTCAAAAAATTCGAAAAATCTGAAATCTCTCGGAATTTTGAGCATTTTTTGAGATTGGCATGCCCATTTTAGACCCTTTGCGTGGCTCTAAACCCAAAAATTTGCTCGAAAATGGCCTCAAATAGCCTAAAACAGCCCATTCTGGCCACCCCGAAAAAAAAATTCGAAAAGGGTCCCCCTATAGAAGTTGCCCAAAAATACCGAAAATAACGCGGTATTACCGGTAATAACGGTAATAACGTTACCGATAACGTTATTACCGTTACTGATAACGGTATTACCGTTACCGATAACGGTAATAACGGTAATAACGTTACCGATAACGTTATTACCGTTCCTGATAACGGTAATAACGGTATTACCGTTATCGATAACGGTATAACGCGGAAAAATAACGTTACCGATTTTCGGATAACGTTATTCGGCCGTTCTGGAACGTTATTAACGGTAAGTTATTTTACCGAAAAAATAACGGTATTACCGTTACTGGTAACGCAATAACGCCCGATGTATGGAAAAAGTCAAACACTGACACGTGAAATCAATAAAAAGGGTGGTATATATCGCCCCCTTGCTGCGACGAAGACACTAAATAGTCAGGCCGCTTCAAGAGTCTTGAGGGCTTGTGTGTGTGTGTGTGTGCGGAGCCCAGCTGTGTATTTTGTTGTTTATTATTTGCCGAACGAAAAAATGGAGGTGGGAAGGGGGAGGGGGGGGGGGTTGATCAAACATTTTTGGGAAGTAAAAGAACCCCATGAGTGGCACGCAGCTGTCTTCATATAGGAGATGTTGGGTGCGAGTGTGCAGTGTAGATTGGCTGTGTACGAAGGTCCCCGCACGCTGGGGCCGTCCCTCACCCCCCCCTGCCCCACCCCCGCCCCCTCTCCCCTTCGCGTCTACTCTGCATACCGAGTGAAGGGAGATCATCCTTGTGTGTTTCCTTCTACTTCGACTTCACTACCACCCTCTCACTCTCCCCATCCGCATCGGCGCACAGCATCCGTCCTCAATCCAACACAACCCACCACCACAGGAAACCCCACTGCATCACCACCCCCCCCCCTGTTCCTACGCCGTCTTGTCTTTGCTTCCCGGCTCTACATCTGGTGTTTGCATTCTTTTTTACCTGCGGGTTTCACCGAAGCCTATATATCTCTCTCTCGCCATCTGTCCCAACTGAGACTTCTCCTTCCATCGTCTGAGTGAGGGCGACAGCCTCTTATCTGAAAAAAACCTTACTCTTTACTCTCCGCCACTCAGCCCCCCCTCCGTCTCTTTATCTTCCCCCACACACCTTCGTGCGCTTTTTCGGCTCGCGGGCAGAAAGGAGAGACGCTTCGCTTCCAACAGGCGGTTGCAGAGATGCGTTGCCCGACTCCCGCTGAGCTCGGGGGGAACACGACGGTGACGGTGTTCGACCCCGTCAACAAGAAGGGGTACGACCTGTGCTACGGGCGGGGAGAGTCGACCCAGGTCTTCCCGACAATCGGGCTGCAGATCTACTTCGAGCAGAAGCGCTTGGGGGGCTGCAAGCGGGTGTTCCTCTGCAAGAAGTTCCAGTCGAGGCTGTGCCGCGCAGACGAGATGTGCAACTCCATCCACGCATGCCGCAAGAAGGTTTCTGAGATGCGCACCCTCTACCCGTCTTCGGAGAACGAGGCTGGCGTGAAGGTCTTCAGCAAGGTCGACAACGAGCGGTTCGAGGTCCCCCTCTCCCGCGTCAGCCCAACGGCAGGCTCGGCGGAGGCCCAGGCTCGCCTCCAGATGGCAGCAACTTCTGCATCACCCTCTGCAGACATGCCGCACTACCTCCTCTGCACCGACCACGAGAACCGCTCCTGCCAGAAGGGCGCTGGGTGCGAGCGTGTCCACGTCGACCCGCGTTACCTCCACTCGATGCGTGCCCTGTGGACTGTGCCTTGCTGTGGGACTACCGAGTGCACCTCTGGGACCTCTGTCCAGGCGGTGCACCCGCCGTTCACCACGCACGAAGGCCCGCAGGAGTGGACCCACTTCTCCATCCAGAGGTCGCCCCCGGTGGAGAACTCACGTCTGGCGTCGACGAAGGGGCTGCGTGAGCTGTGCGCCACCCCAGGGGCGGGGAGCATTTCCAACGGGTGTGTCAGCATCCCGGCGGCGAAGCTGTGCCGGCCGCACCTGAGGCGGGAGTGCAAGTGGGGCCCGGAGTGCAACAACGTGCACCTCTGCAGGGTGCAGCTGCCGCAGGGTGTCTCGGCGATGCCGCAGAGCCATGGCAGGCAGCAGCAGCAGCAGCTGGTGAGCCAGCAGTCGCACCTCAGCGTGCCCGGGGTGGATCAGTGCATCTCGCGGACGACGTCGCAGCAGAGCGTGGGTGCCCTGTCCACACCACCAGGGTCTGTCAGCAGCCTCGATGTGTTCAGTGCGCAGGTCAGCGTGACCTCCCCCCAGCGCTCCCCTAACCAGTGCTCTGTGCGTATGCCGAGCTATCGGTCAGCCTGCTCGTCGTCTGTGTCGTCCATCTCGCTGAGTGACGATGACGGGCAGTGCAGTGGCACAGCATCGGCGAGCCCGGCACGTGTCAGGGTGAGCATCCTCAAGGCAGCGCGTGCCGCAAGGCCACTCACGCCGACCGAGGCTGAGGGCATGTGCCCCACTAAGTCTCCAGGGGATCTGGCTGCCGTTCTGTCGTCCTTCCGCGCGATCAACCTGCCGTGTGGGGGTCTTCATGAGTTCTGAGATGTTAGCCCTGACAAGGAAGGGGATGGGCGGGATATTTAGTCAATTTACTATCATTTTTATGATTTTTTTCTCTTCACACACACACAGCACACCAAAAAAAAGGGGCCTTCTGCAGGGGCCTTATGAGGGCCGTACAGGCAATGTGTTCTCAATACAAAAAAAATGGGCTCCTTTGCAGTTGCTGGGGGGTGGTGAGGGCAGCTGTTTCTGATACTGCCTCCCCAGCTCATCCCCCACCCCCACCCGCTCCCCTCTCCCCGAGGGAGGGGAGAGCTGGGTGGGGGTGGGGTGGGGGGGTAATTTACAACATGGGCACTGATTACTCACGATGTTCATCACACACATATCCGCCGCTTTCCCCCCAAACAACAACAAAAAAGCGTTGCTTTCCACCAACTCTTCCCTTTCCCTTCCAATCCCCCCCTCCTCCCTCTCTCACTTTCCTCCTTTCACCTTGATGATTTTCTCCCGACATGCTTTCTTTTGAAAAAAAAACCCCTCCCCTTGCCCTCCCACCCTTATTGGTGATATTGAAGCGAAGATATTGTGACGTCCGCCTTTCCCAACAAACCTTTCTATTCTAATGGGGGGAGGGGGTGGGGGGTAAAAACCGGAACCAGAAGCAGGGGCTCTCTGACGGAGAGTGCTTCTGGGAGCAGCCAGTTGTCATGTCAAAGAATCATCCGTGATGGAAAGAATGACAAAAGTCTTCGTTTGCGGGGAGTGTGGGTAGGGGGTTTCTATATGTTCGCAGTGTGTGCGGGGGATGTGGGGTGTGGGAATTCCGTCAAGTTGGGTGGCCTGTGATCATCTGACTATTCGGCTACTACTCGGCTTGACGTCCCCATCCCTTGGTTCCCCGGATTTCAAGACCCCCCACTGTGAGTGACCCCCCCCTCCCCAGTCAGGGGTCACTTGAGGTTATCCCTCCCATCATTCCAGCCTCCATTTCTTGAATGTTTCCTTTGTTTGCTTCTCCCGAATTCAACACAGGCTCTTCTGTTCTGTTTGTGTGCATATCCCCCCCCCCCCCCACCAAACATTCCCCTACACCCCACCCCCCTATTTTTCTCAACAACCAACTTGTCCTCATTAGTAACACGCGCGTCGTGCGTTGTGGGAGCGGAGCCGAACCTTCCTTGCACTGGGGTTCCTTGTTTCGTCTGGGCAATGCAAGGATCCCGCAACACACCTGTTGGTGTGAGGGTGGGCGACTGGCGTGCCCTCCCAATGTGCCTTCCGGAAAAAGTGATTCTCGCCTTGCCACTGGACTGAACCTGACTGAAAAGTTGATCACAAGTGGTTTTTTTTAGCAGGCACTTTTTGTTTGCTTGTCAAAAGCAACCTAGCGAGAGGCGATGTATTTTTTTTGGCTGTCCGCGACTCGTGACAGCTGTTCGGTATCCTGTGCGCATACCCCTCGCAGGCACCGCTCGTGCAAACACATAACGTACCTCCAACAATTTTATGCTCTGCACGGCTTTCGCGGAAGGCGCGACCCTTCTGCTGAGTCGAACGAGTCACAGAAAGCCCGCATGTGTACACAACAAAGAGCATTCGTCGGAACCCTTTGCTCTCGGTGCGCGAACCATCTTCGAAAATCCTTCGAAGCTTCCTTCAACCTCCTGAGGTCCACATGCCGCTGCCATCCTCTCGACGCCGTTCCAGAGTGCCCACAACCCCCTTCTTATTTTCCGACTATTTGCATCCTCTTGAGTTCAGCAATATTTTGGTTGTACAAACGTACAACACACACCATTTGCCTACTGACTCTTCTTTTCGTGTTTTTTTTTCTCCACAAGCGAATTCATTCCAACCCCGTTCTATCACTCCACACATACCCACGCGAATGTTGCTATTGGCGACACAGGGCGCAGCGAGCAATGAGAAATTTCGGGCGTGCTGAGCATGCTCAACGAAACAACCCGCGTGCAGCACGCCCTCCCCACCCATCTCCTCATCCCCTTATCCTGGGGAACGGCTGAGTCCTCGTATTCGTTGCCCCCCTGTTCGACCCGAGGCATCCGCCTGTCACTCATGATTTGCGATGATTTTTTGTGACGCTCATAAACCTCATGATGCGACAGGGAGTATTGTTGCTCTGTGCCACACTGTGGCGGTGTGGCACCGAAGTTGAGACTCGTGTTGGGTGAGTGAGACGTTTTCTGTGCATTGGAGGAAGGTCCACTATCCACATAGCTTCTTAGGCCACACTTCTGCACCCACCAGAGCGAAGCAATGTTGTCGGTGAACGCGAGGTAGAAGACGAAAATGTCTGTGGTGCCCAATGCTCAACAGAAATATTGGGCATTTGCTTTGTGATTCCCCCCGCAACACACAACCATGGCTCGACATTGCGTGTTGCAGGCCCCTGAAGAGGAATGACAATTGCAACGTGATTTCAGTGATTTCAGCGCGAAACGGCCACCCCCTTCCCCCCCCGGGTGGTTGGTCACATGTGATCCATCCTGTGCATATTCAAATTCAGCGATCAAAGCTTTGAGCTTTCCTTTATTCTTCCTGCGTATTTCTTAAACTTTGCGCCCGTCATCCCCCCTCTTACTGTGCTGTATTTTTCACAGTTTTTGACGATGGCTTCTTTATAATCGCCAGCCAACATGCGTGAGTTGCTCTTATTTCCCACCGACCCCGATGGCTTTTAGATAGACCGAGATTCATGCAGGCAACCCAGCGCGAAAAGCGCGCGTCAGCGTCGCAAAATTCCAGCAGTCTGGGTTGTCAGCGTCTCAGAGCAAACTAGGGCCTATACACACGCTGATCAACGAGCAGAAGCCGTAGGCAACATCTCCTGGCATAAATCAAAAACCCAACAATCAATAGAACGAACCCCCCCCCCCCCCCACCAAGAACAGAAAACTGCGAGGGATGACAGCCCCGCCGTGGCGCCGCAGCGCCTGACGCGGCCCGAAGTACTGGGGGCCGGGGGGGCAACCAACCGGCCCCCAATATAAGCGCCTCACAGAGGACTGAACCTCGCCTGTGTTGAGCCCTCTGAAGCGAGCCCGCTGAAGAGGGAAACCCCCACAACAAAGCAAGCAAAACAAAACTAAACAAAACAAAAACTGACAACACAGGTCGCACTAAAAAAAAAAAGGGCCGTCGGTATGGGAAGACGCACATGTCTCTGTGGTTGCATGGCATCCTCAATGGGGTTTGCCTGTTTGACATACGGACTCCTTGGGAGGGCCCTGTTTCAAGGCTGCCTCTTGGAGGACTCGTTATTTTTATCGATTGGCATGATGTGACCTGCCCCTCTCGGTTTAAATCACACCATCCCACTCCTAAAGAGATTCCGTCATATAGATGCGTGGTGTGCCACGGGTGGGCCACAGCAGACCAATCGTATTGCGCTGCATTTGACACGCACTCAATATATGTGCGTGCGTCCGAATGTGGAGGAGGTCCACAGAGTCGGTGCTCCAACCCCAGGGCTACAAACTCCGCAACGAGGGTAGCTCTGTACACTGTATACCATATTGCCTTGGGAATGACGAAATTTGGGATTTCCGTGCAAAACCCGCCAATGCTTCGCCTAACCCCGAAGACAGCGTTTCCCACTCACCCGCGGGGGGGGGGGGGGGGCTCAATTGAATTCCGGGAAAGCATGACTCCATTCTTCAGTGCGAACCCCCCCGGGAAAATCATTGGTTCTTCTGCCCCGCCATTACTTTGAAGCGCGGGATTTATCTCTCTTGGCCTGCGGCCCTCAACACGACGTGTGCAGGCAACGGTCCCTCCCTCTATAAACTCTATTGGACCAATGGTCCTTCCCTTCGCCCACACTGTTGGGACAGCATTCGTACTCTACCCCTGTCCTGGATGCTGTGGCACTGCAAAAGTGAGGCGAACCGCCTTCTGGATGTGTGTGTCTCCAGTCGGGTTGCGTTGGGCGCCAGCATGTGGTCGTCGAGGCCAAAGTCACACACAAACGGGCACAGTCGACAGGCTGAATATGCTGTGTGTGGACTGCCCACCATCCCCGCGTCTCATTCCATCAATCCTGATGAAACCTGCGAATCGATTCCGTTTTTCCTTGAGGTTGACGCTGTCGACATAAAGTGCAACACATCCAATTGCAGGCAGCTTCCCAGTGGCTGGTTGCCGCGGCATTCTTTGATACCTTTGATACCTTTCTACATGATGCCTTTTCGAAAATACACATGCCTTCGTGGCAACTTCTTCTTTTTCCCGAAACGGAGAACCTGTTATCTGCGTGCATTTTTTCCCGGTCCTATGCGCCCTTCATCTTCTTTTGTTGATTGCCTGCTAGGTCCCTCGATCTGAGGATGGTTCATATTTTGTGACGATATTTTTGTTCTGCCTCGTGATGCAGAAGATTTGATGCAACATGAAAAAAGCCTTTCGTGACGTCACCCGCTATTTCTTTTTCTTGGTCAGCTCCCCATGCGGCCTTCACGGAATTTTGCTCTCTCTCTCTCCTCTCATTCTCCTTGATTGCAGGCCCACATTCCGTCACACACAACGGGTATTGCATTTATAGCTGGGGACAAGTCTTTGTGCCTGTGTGCATCACACGCGCATTGCAACCCACCATGCCCCAACCTTGTCTTAGTTCCCGTCCCACCCCCATGTTTGGCGGTTGCTGCGGGTCCCGTGCGCATGAAAGCAGACACTCCAGTCTTTTTCGTGAGCATGTTCCCCAAAGAGCCTTTCCGACTTGCCCCCCTCCCCCCCCACCCGTTGCCTCTTGCTGTATTCCCGCTTCATTGCTTTTTTTTGGCATATTTTTTTTCTGGCACCGCCCCCCTGGTGCCGACAAAACAGGAGCTTTTTTTTTTCTGCGGGGGGGAAACAATAAAACATATAGGTCAATGAGACAATACCGGGTCTCTGGAAACGGTTGTTTGGTCAGCAGTCCAAGAACAATGCGGGTGTGCCATTCAATTGTAGCTCTTTTTCTTCCTTTTGTTGCTGTGGTTTCGCTCGAAGTGTCGTCTGCAGGGTGAGTTGAGGTGTGAGTTGCTTTGTCACCGGGGTGTCTTTTCGCGAAAGAGGGGGGGGGAACTTGGCGGAGTCCCGCCGAATAGCGACGAATAGACCTCCATAGAGACAGAGAGCACACCCCCACCCCCCTGCCCTGCAGGCATTTTTATTTTCTTGTGTTTGCCTCGAGCCTGGCGCTCCCTTGGTACAGTTCTCTGTTCGTCCATGTCCGCCCCAGCCCTCCGGGACACCCGTTGACCCATTGGGCTTTTCTGCGGAACCCATCACGTTTGGACTGTACCCTTACTGGGGGGGGGGCAAATACAAGCATACATGCTAATACAAGCATACATGCGAATACAAGCATATTTTGAAAATCCGGATTTATATAAAAATTTCGGGCTAATAGAAGCATACATGCTTCTATTAGCCTGGTAGAAAATATTGGGTATTTTTGGGGTTTTTGGGGGTTTTCCACCACAAAATTTCAATTTTTTCTACCAGGCTAATACAAGCATATATGCTTGTATTAGCCTGGTCAACAAAAATTGGGTTTTTAGTATGCTTGTATTCGCAGTATAGCCATTTATAATTTTTTCAGAAAGCCCCGCATTATGCGAGCTGGCACGCTTAATACAAGCATATATGCTTGTATTTGCCCCCCCCCCCCCCCCCAGTAACTTTTCCCTTTCTTTTTTTTGTTATTCCGCTGCGTGGGGCAAAAAAAATCAACCGGCATGCCAGAACACACCAACGCACACCCCCGCCCCTCCCCCTCGCTCCGATATGTGTGGACATACGGGCCTCTGGATCGAAGGGGGGGGGGGTCGTTGGGTATGCGGTGGTGGCATTTCGTTTCTCCTCTCTCGTTAGCTACATTCCCCAACGACAGCCGTGATCTTTTCTGCTCCCTAGGCCCAGGCTACACCAGCGGAGGGCCGCAGGAAGAAGGGAGTACCGCCCTTCTGCCCCCCCACTCGACTCCCTCTCACGAGCGTCACGAACAGTTGCGCATCCTCCCATCCTCTCGTGTCTCTTATAGCTATACGTAGCTCAGCGGTGCGTTTCTCTTGTATTTCCTCCCCACACTGCAGATTGCCGTTGTGTTCTCGACCCATCCATGTGGCCTACGGTTTCGCCTGAAGGTCGCGTTTCATGGAAAGCGTCAGAAAATTTTAAATTCGCAGGTGTGAGCTTGCGGACAAAGGGGAGGAGGGGGGGTGACATTTCTGGTGACCTTGGTGCGGCGTTTGTCAGATCGGATGGCCATATTTCTTTTGATCGGCTGCATTTCTTTTGATGCGGCGGTTGAAGTGAAGCCATGCGTTGACGGCTTTTTCGTGTGTCCCCTCCGTTGTGCTCCTCAAAACTTGTGGGACACCCAAAAAAAAAGTCGCCGCATTTTGTGGAAAATTGAAAGCAAACCGTCTATTCTTTCGTGTCATATATTTTCCCTCCTCCAGGGTATGTGGTGTGAGAATGCAGAAAATTGTTCGAATCATTCGAACCCTTCAAAAGCACCTTCGGGTTATGGACGAACAACGACACCGCTGGCTGATGTGGTTTCTGCTTGGGCCAACCTCATACGGACCGTGCGTGATCGGTGCTGAGGGCCTCCTCCCAACACGCACCCCTACCTAACCTCCGCTTCTTCTGCGGCCTGGTGCCCACATACCCCTACACCCCTCCACATCTCTTCTTACTGGTCACGCATGGGTTTTCATGACTTCACATCAAAAGTGATGTGTGTCAGCTAACCTAAAAGGGTGCTGCCCCTGTGCAAAGGTTTTAATCTGCTGTGCAGAGGGCGTCCCCCCTCACGTTCGTGTTTTTCTTTACCCTACAGACAGCAGTGTATGGGGTGGGGAGATCGACGGGGGTTTTTCCTCCGGGTAGTTCCGCAACGATATTTTTTAAAATTTTAGAGAGGGATTGCCGGAAAAGAAACATGAAATCGCGCGGAAACTCTTTCGTACGAATATCCTGATCCCACCCACTGCGACCCCATTCCTTCCCCCTCCTCTTTTACTGGCCACCCCTTGCTGGTCACAACGTGTGCCTCAAATCAACTCACTAGGTCTCGCACTGCCTGGAGTGGGTCAAGGGAGAGGTAACCCGAAGCCCCACCGTGCAGCCCCAGTACGACAGGACGCGCGCAGGCACCGGGCCCTCTCTAAAAAACAAGAGGTAATCTTCCGCCTTTAGCCTACGTAATATCCCATCTCCTCCATGCCATCCTTCACCTGCTTTAGAAGCAATCGGGTAGCCCTCAGCTCTGCTGCGCAGGAAAGGGGAATAAAAAGCGGGCCTTCTTTGGTCACACTTTTGCGCGTCAACAGTGCCACAATCCTGGCAGCAGATCACAAGGAGGGCCTCCTCCCATAGATATCGACGGATAGGGCATCACTTGCCATCTCCCACTCCTTCCTCTCTTTCCCCCCCCCCTCCTTTTTTATTGCGTTACCTCTCATGGGGTGATACCGCGCTCACCTCAACTCACGATTTTTTTCATCTTCGAAGAGGAAGTTTTGTCCATTATTTTGTGCTGTTCGTGCCCTGCACGCCACCCCGACCTATAATAGGCAATTTGTTGTGTGGTGTAGCGGCACAGATTTTCTTACCTATCACCCCCCCCCCCCCCTCCCCCAATTGGCAACATCCTTCCCCCCCCCCCCTCCCCTCACAGCGTTCTCTCGCGCAACAACCACCGACAAAACATGGTCCCTTTCACTCTCTCTGTCTATCTCGTCTGCCAAAAGTGTGAATATTCCTGTGAAAACCCCATTCGCATCCGTCCCCTCTCCCCCTTCCCCTCCATGGTGTACGAAGGTGGCAACCTTCGAAGCGCAGGGGGGGGGGGATCTCTTACTGTTACTAACAAGCACAGCTACCATCGACAGCGCCTCTCTATTTGTCACCCTCTCGCATAATGGGAACAAAAACCCACAGCCCTCCTGTGTCGGAGGGTCACGAAGAGCACGGTAAAAGCAAAATACCATCGTTTAAATCATTCAAGGCGTCAAATCATCAAACGAAGCCCGGCCTCTGGTCCCCTGTGATTTGTTTGTCGAAGCAAGCGAAGGAGGTGCGTGCTGTGCTTTGGATGGGGTGGGGGTGGGGGAGCTACTCCTTAAACAATCGAACTCATCAAAATATCGCTCCATCCATACACACAAAAAGAACGCCACACCACTCCCAAAGCAATGCGGCAGCCGCGGCGTTGTTGCTCCCCCTGTTTCCCGGCACATCCATCCTGTCGGAGCAACTGCTCTCCACGTTTGGTGGGATATCTGATAGAACGGAAGACTCTTCTTCCCGCCCCACGTATCTCCCGGAACATAACACTGTTTCAGCGGAAGATGGCAACCTCTCCAAGAAGGGGGGATTGGGTGGGGTGGGCAAGCTGCACCTCCGCTCTGCATCTTGGAGCACGGCAAGGACATGGGCGGGTTCACCGCGGCGCGGCTTAAAATCCAGCAGTGGCTTCCAGGTTGTGTGCGCGAAGTCTCTGTCTCTCTCTTGGACGCAATAGCGTAGCGTTGCGAAGAGAACTTGTTTTGTGCGTCACATATCACACACTGCTCATGCAGGAGGTGCCGGGGAGCTACACGCGGAGACTGCTCTCTCTCTCTCTCTCTCTCTCTCTCTCTCTCTCTCTCTCTCTCTCTCTCTCTCTCTCTCTCTCTCTCTCTCTCTCTCTCTCTCTCTCTCTCTCTCTCTCTCTCTCTCTCTCTCTCTCTCTCTCTCTCTCTCTCTCTCTCTCTCTCTCTCTCTCTCTCTCTCTCTCTCTCTCTCTCTCTCTCTCTCTCTCTCTCTCTCTCTCTCTCTCTCTCTCTCTCTCTCGTATGCTTATAGTGTGAATATCCCCGAAACGAAAATACTCGCACCCCAAGGGTGTCGTCTACTTAACTACGCGGGCCCGCGGCCCGGTAGACTCCCCTTGTTTGAGAGAGGAGCTGCTCTGGTGGGGTGAGGGAAGTGACACAGGAGGAGGAGGAGGCGCAGGCGCCACACGGTCTGTAGCGCCCGGTGACGCGCTACGTGAGGAAGGAGGATTAAGGTAGGCCCGGAAGCCTGTAGGCGCGTGCGGTGACCGCGCACGGGCGGAGGAGGAAGAGGCACCAGAACGGGGCCTTTGGGGAAGGGCTGCGTCAACGGACACGCCGTCGGGAGGGGAGGTAGTAGGAGAAGGTGGGTCCGGATCAGCGGCGCCCACGTCAGCGTCAGCGTCAGCGGTGGGGATCACGTGGTCGACCCTAGGCCTTTGGGCAGGCAGTGCCGGGGTGGAACCGGTATGCGCCTCTAAGGCGGTGCGCTTCAGCTGCGCCACGGCGGGGATGGATGGCCTGACGCCGTCGGGTGAGAGCCTCCTACGAGGCTGCATCAGGTGGCGGTGGGGTGAGCCCGGGGAGCACACGGTATGGGCCAGCCTCTTCAGGATAACTGGAGGGGTGGCGGGCTCGGGAGTAGCGGGACACGGGGTCGCTTCAGGGGAGGGCTGAGGCGCAGGCACACGGGGTGGCGTGGTGGAGGGAAGATCCCCCACGGTAGGCGCAGTCGCCTCTGGGAAGGGCGGGGTTGGCGGCACATGGGGCGGCGGGGTGGGGGCGTCTGCCTCCACAGGCGTCGCAGGGGCGGGAGGGGCGTGGTGGCCCTTCTTGCAGCAAGCGGTGGGGCGTCTGTCATCCAGCTCAGGCAGAGAGGCGCAGACCCCGCAGGGGGGCAGGTCATGGTCGCGGCAGCCGTGGTGGCCACGCTTGCAGCACATGTTGGAGGAGCTGCAGGTGCCGCAGCGGAGCAGCCGGTGCGTGCTGCAGAACTGCACGGGCAGTCCGTCATCCTGGCGGTGGTGGGCCCGGCAGCAGTCTTCCATTCGCAGGGTTCGGTTGTGCCCCGCCGCGTCGCAGTCATGGCACTTGGGCTTGGAGTGGGCCCTGCAGACGTTGCGAGCCAGCACCTCCGAACGGGGGGCATAGCGCTCAGCGCCGCACGGCGCCGACCTCGGGCTGACCGTGTCGAGGGGGTCACGGGTGGGGGCTACGGGAGTAGGGTCCCACTGTTCGCTTCGCGTGTCCCGGTCGGGCACCTCGGTATACGACGGGGTAAGGTCCAGGCCCCACGACTTGCTCGAGGCCCAGTGGATCGCGCGGGGAATCTGCTCGATCAGGATACGGGTGGTGAGCCCGTGGCAGGCAAAGCGGGGGCGCGGCTCAAGACCGCCCCAGACTTCCTTCACCCCCACCGCGCGGAGGCAGTAGACACGCGAGACAAACGCGCCAGGCAGGGGCGCGCGGAGGTTAACTGCTTCACACTGGGAGACAAGGTATTTCAACATCTGCCCCATCATGCGTCCACGCATGTTGAGTGGGGCGGGCTGGGTTCCTGCCGGGGCGCCAGTAGCGATCGGGCAGACGTCGAGCCCGGAGAAGACCTCGAAGTCGATGGCGAGCTCGCAGAAGGAGACGGACCCCTCCCTCGTCCAGGTGAGACGACCGAGCCAGGCCCGCAGGGCACGCATGATGCACTCTCCGTGAGTCCAGCGGGGTGGGTTGTCCGGCAGTGAGGCCAGGTCGGACTGATGGGGCGCAGCGGGTCGCGCTAGCGCTGCGTCCCACGCGCAAACAGTTGGGGATACCCCGAGGCGCTCACGTTCCAGCACATCTCTGCGGGCGACTATCGTGCTCATTAGGTGGTGCAGGTCCTTCGCCCGCACCGTACCGGATAGGGGTTTCGGTATGATGCCCCAGTTGGCTAGGCAGGGCGGCCATGAGAGGCGCTCCTCACAGAGACCCGCGTACCGCTCCCGGGCACGGACGTCGTTGTGGGCAGGGCATTCCCAGAAGAGATGCGTGACGGTTTCGGGGGAGCCCGTATCGCAATTCCGGCAGAGGCGGTCGCTACCCGGCTCCGGCTGTGTTGCTGTGAGGGGTAGGGGCACCTCACCCGAGTCGTCGAGGACATCGAACTCGGACGGGGCTGAGCTCGACGAGTCGTCGTCATCATCGGTGTCACCGGCAGCGTCGCCGTCCGCGGGTGCTGTGGCGTGGTCGGCAGCGGTCACAGGAGGTGGAGTAGGAGCGGTCGAGCGCTCGGCCTCCGGCCCGTCAGGCGCGGAGTCCGTCGCAGCCCCAAGCTTATTGCGTCCCCAGCGGTCTGCCAGGAACACGCTGAGACGTTGAGGTCGCCCATCACCACTACCGGCACGTCGCCCAAGCATCTGCCGTAGTCTAGCAGCACCGCATGCAGGAGTCGCTCCCGTTCGGCGAAGGTTTTCCCAGACTTGCGCCGCTTCTGACCCGACGGGGCGTACACGCATAGGACGTGCAGGAAGGAGCTACCATCTCCGATTGCCACCTTTGCGTGTACAAAACGGCCATCGCTTGCAAAACGTTCAAGTGTCGTGGGGGTGGAGAGGCGCACGAGCGGGGCGGGCTTCCGCGCAAGGATGCCGACTCCGCCTTTGGTGCCTTTCACAAGGTTGCCTTTAACGCCGTCGCGGGGTGCACCCCAAGCCGTGGACCATATCCGCTCCTGGGAAAGGTGCGTCGATACCTCTTCCTGCATGTGCTTGGTCAGGGCAGTTTCTTGTAGACAGACGATGTCGGCAGGGATCAGCGTGATCTTCTCGAGGTGAGGAAGCAGCGCCGTCACATTCACGGAAGCCAGGGTGATAGCGGGGCCTGGGTTCGTCTCGATGTCCCCGTGCGTGGGGAGGCGCAGATACGCAGCATCTGCGAGTCGCTTATCCCGGGTGGGAAGTCACTTGTGCAGGTTTGCACAGCTCGCGCATGCCACCTGATTGCATCCCTCGCAGCTTTTCAGCGTGTACTGCCTGCCCACGACCGCTTCGCACAGCTGGCAGCGGGTGTTCATTGTGGCCTTGTACCCGACGCCCCATTGGTGAATGTGGATGCTCACATTCCTCTTGCGGATCGGGGAGACGTAGTCCATCGCGTCGGACACCGCAGAGCTGATGCGCTCCCCCCAGCCCTTCGACGAAGGCTGCCCCAGCATCTCGTCGATGTCGTCCTCCTCTTCGGCCCCGTCGCCCCCGGAGATCACCCGACGCCGCTTGCCGTTGGCGTCCGCACGCGGGGCACCGTCCTCCCCGTCAGCTGAGAGCATGTCGGCGGAGCTCTCCGCGGAGACTGCTCTCTCTCTCTCTCTCTCTCTCTCTCTCTCTCTCTCTCTCTCTCTCTCTCTCTCTCTCTCTCTCTCTCTCTCTCTCCTGCACAACTCCACACACCCACACGGGATTTTTTTAGTCGATTGTTTCCTGCTGCATGTGTGTGACAGGGGAGGGGGGGAGGGGCGCTGCCTGTCTCCTTGGAACAGAGGAGCTGGATCGCACGCAATGAACCCGTGAAGTATCGCAATACAGTTAGACTGGGGGGGGGGGTGTTCAGTACCCCCTGTAACCTTGAAGCTGTTTACGCCCCCCCCCCCTGTAGCTGTTTCGGAGGGGGGGGCTCGCTTGATATATTTTATATCCCCCCCCCCGAGGGAGGGCTATTTGCTGTTGTAAGTTGAGCGGAATTCGCCAAAGCGCATTCCGCTGCCCAAACAATAGCAATCAGAGGAACGGGGAGAGTGGGGTCAGAGGTCGAGAGTCTCCCACAAGTGGCACTGGGGGAGGGGTGTTAGCGACGCGTGCCCCCAAGAGATGCGTTTCAGCAAGGGACGTCAAGGCCCAATGCAAATTTTTGTTGCTTCTCAACCGACCCCCCTCACCACTCCCACCACAGCCACCACAGCTGACATAGGGTGGGCACAGCCTGGAAGGACACGGCAACGGCTGGTGATCAGGTCAGGATTCCTTGCCGAAAAATTGCCATTCTGTTTTGCTGCAAACGTCCTCCAGCAACCTGTGCCCCTTCCAAAAAAGCGTGGAGCCCGGTGGGAGGGCCATGATGCATTCATTGGCTGGCCTAACGCAATTTTTAGGCCAAGCGTGTGTGTGATGCGTCTATCACCCCTCTTCAAAATGTGGCGTGTATCGTGTGGCTGTGTTGCACAACACAGGCCAAAAATCAGATCTGACGGGTATCGGTGGGAAACACCCGCCAATCTCGTCTGAAGCGGGGCAGGGAGGTAGCTTTGCGCGCCTTACGTCTCCGCATAACACTCTCCCCCAGCCCCCACCCCTCTGACTCCCCGCATAACGAGTAAGGGAGACCCAGCTCTGTGGCCTTACCTTTCTCGACTCCCATGTCATGCCCCATTGTGTCGCTGTTAGCATTCCCCAACCCACCCACACCCACCCCCTCCCAACCCATTTACCCAGCGGTTATTGGTTTGTTATCATGTATTTTCTTCCTGCCACCAATCAAAATAGCGATCTGGGGCGGGATGCTGGCAGCGTTGGGTCGTATCTGAAGAACGCCCGTTTCCCTCCTTCCAAATCTTGCGAGAAGGTGCTGGGAGGCTTGCCTTTTGCCCTTTCACTCCCGGCAATTTAAAACCCCCCCCCCTCCCTCCCTGACCCCTCCACCCCCAACTCTCTGCAGTCACAAGACAAATGTGGCGGCGAAAGTCACGTGAAACTTCTGCGGTTTCTCAAACGTCTTTACTACCTATCTGCACACGGCCCCACCCTCATCGAGTGGGGCTGCGAGAGGCACAGCCAAAAACACAATCGTTTAAATCTTTCAAATTTGCGCCCACACACCCCCACACACATATACACTCTGTCAGGACCCACCACACACTGTGTGGTTTCTTCATCGTAGTGTGGAGCACACCGAGCACCTCTGTGTCTCTAGATGTGACCTCCACACAGCCCTCCCCTAAGTCTACCCATCCCCAGCCAAAGCCCCAACCCACACAGACCCACAGCTCGCAAAAAAGGAAATAAGCTACCCACCCCCCAGAGTTCTGGCTGGTAGCCTCGCAACGGCCTCAACGGAGGCCTTGCTCGCACGCTCGTCTTGCAAGTTTCTTTTTCTGCAGCCTCCCTGTGGCGTGTGATTCCTTCCATGTGGGACACACACACACACAATCCCACACCTCATCCTGGCCCCTTTGTGTCAAAACTCAGGGGGGGGGGGGGGGGGGGCGTGAGTATGCCTGAAATGGGATCTCGGATCTCGGAGCAAACCCATGTGTTGTGAGGCGGCTCGTCTTTGCTGCACTCTGCACTGCTGGGGCGAAATGCCATACCCATGCATTGATTTATTCTTTTGCCGCGCGCGGGATCTGCTTCTTCCTGCTGTTTGGTTCTTTTTACTACCGTTGCTGCTGGTGTGTGTGGCGTGGGATTTGTCGAAGTTTCCAGGCATCACCCCCATCCCCCCCGCCCCCTTTCCAGTGAAGACACTCAGCGGTGCCAGCTCACTCTTCTGCACCCCAGAGACAGGCCCCCCTCCGGGGGGCCTCTTGCTCTGTTTTGTAGATACTGAGTTATCGCATCTTCGGTGCGTCCTAAAGAATGAAATCCCGGATGCAGAGAAAGACCCCCCCCCCCCGCATCCCTTGACAGGAGGGGTGGAAGAGAGGGAAGGGGGGTGGGGGGGGGGGCGGGAAAGAAGCTGCTCCGAACAAAAATACGGCCCCCAAAAAGGAGGAACCAACATCCCCCTTTTTTCTTTTACACTTCGCCTGAGTCCTGCCCCCTCTCTACGAAGGGCGATTAATCACCTCGTCTCTTGAAGACTCTCATCCCGCCATCCCCCCCCCCCCCACCGATACTCCATGCCACCCATCAGGCGGAGTAAGGCTTCCGCGTCGTGTTGTGTGTTTCCTGGACACACAGCAGCCATCACCCCGAAGCACACAAAAAAAATGCCGAGCTCTCGCAGTGCCTGGGATTGTCGACACTAAAAAACTAAAAAAAATTAGTACTCTTGGTACCCTCGAACATGCTTGCAGGGAAAGGGGGGGGGGGTAGGGGTGGGTATACCCCCCCCTATACGCGTGAGAAAATAACATTTTTCGGGAACACCAAAAAGTACCTCAGAAAGCCATGTAAAGGGTGCCAATGTGCCCAGATCGTCCCAAAAGTGTTTTGTGGTGGAGATTTCACCACCAGATCAACCTCAGTGCTGATATTTTGGCATTCTAAAAAATTTGCCCATCGGTGGTTCCTACGGTGCCCCCCGGATAGGCACTGCACACTCACTCACACCCCTTCACATGGCTAGTGCCACCCCACAAGCCTGTTACCAAGAAAATATCACCCTCGGGAACCAGCTCGCGCAGACTGTAGAACGAGGCTACTCCCGCATGCCAGATTCTATAGCAATCGACACTCTTCTCCATGACGACATGCTGCCTGTGTTGAGCGCCGCACTGTGCCACAGTTGAACTCAGTCACTTCTGAAACTCATCTTCGCGAAGAACTGGGCGCTCCTGGTGAGATATTAGCAGCTGAGGCGCAATCATTTCGATAGGCTCAAGGCACGCCTCCAAACCCTCACAAAATTCAAAGTCCAAACACCTGCCTGCCAGCATGGGAGCCAATGCCTGGCTGCGCACACTGCAGCACTGTCAACAGCAGGAATGCACAGACACGCAGCAGGTGAACTGAGTTACTATGCACAAATTTGCTGAATTCGAAGCAAATGACGAGGAGGCTTTTGCAAACCACCCGAATCGATGGAAGTCATTCCTGTGACACCTGGCTCTGTTGAGGGGCGTGATGGACGAATTGCCCATCAGGCGAGGCACAGGCGCGCCCTGAAGCGCAGTCGTATTGACGAGCTTCGGGTGCTCTGTGAAAGAAATATACTGGCTGTGAATACCGACAGTCATCTGATTCTTCAGCAGGGCTCCACGCAGGATAACAAGACCATACAGGCCCATACCTGTCGGGATATCCGACAGGTATGCACATCGAGATCAATCCATACAGGCAATCTGTGCCTATCCAGGCCTGTACAGGCCAAGGCACGCCTTTTCGTGCATGCAATTCGCGCAAAAATCAGTGGGACAGGGGCACAATCGTCGAGACTCGTGTCCGGGCAATTTCCGACACCCCCTTCACCACGCCGACCCCGTAATGTGCCAGCAAAAGGGCGTGTCCAGCAAACAGAGGTACCACCAGGAACCACCGGTGGGCAAATTTTCCGGAACCCCAAAAAACACCCCGTAAGGCCCCACAAATGGTGTTGGTGGCCTCAGGATATCATTCTGGCACCCTTTGGGGTCGGTGCGTGTGTCAGGTAGGGGCTGAGAGGTGTTTAGAGCGTGTCCTGAAAATACCCATTTTCTCACAGGGGTATACCCACCCCTGGGGGGGGGGGGGGGGGCGTAAGTGGGACAGAACAAGCTTACTGCCCCCTCTGATTGTCGACACCAAATGGAAGTTGACTCCAAATGCTGGCCTGGGACACGTCGAGTTCCTGCCCCCCCGCCCTGCAGTTGGGTGGAGGGGAGACGGAGGTGATCTCTCTTGCTCTGGGCTCAACGGAGCCCAGGGTATTTCGCTTGCCCAACACAGATTGATTGAAGGTGGTGGGGGGGGGGTGGTCGGCTGTCTTCCCGTTTATTACTCGTCTCTGCATATTTTCCCCAGTTATCATTCTAGTCCTGCCTTGCTTGTTGGCAGAAGAAAAAAACGCATCCCTTTCTCACTCAAACAAAAAAAAAAGAAAGGCTCGTGGCGGCGTTTGGCTGTGCCCTCGTCATCCAGAATGCACTGGGTGGAGGGCGCCATTCGTACAAACAAAGTGTCGCAAAACCAAGTCTTTTCTTTTACCCTGTTGTCCACACCTGAGTTCCCCTTTGGGGGGTGCTCGCAAACCCACTCACAACCCACTCACATCGTTACTTATTCCCCACCCTTTCGCTCCCCACCCCCCACCCTTTGTTTGCGACTTGCTACTTGATATCCCAGCCCGAAAAAAAAACTCACATCACCGGGGGTGCCGGTCACTCTGCCAAAAAATTCCCGGATTACGCACTTCCTTTAGCCCGTGGGGGTGACGAACGTACTGCCGGCCCGGGATTGTCAAGGTTCTTTCCCCAGATGGCTCACCAGTACCACCAAACCACACGGAGAGCAAAACCGCCGGGGAGGGGGTGGGGGAAGGTGGGAAGGGCGGCATGCCGAACTACAGCAAGGATGGCCAACAATGCGATCACTGCAAACAAGGCATGGGTCACAAGAGGGAAAACCCCCCCCCCCCCCACCCCCAGACCCACGTCACTTTCCACGGGCCGCCAGGCGCGTCAGCGTCGGCGACCGCCCGCCCCCAGTCTGAGAGGCAGCAGCCACGACTCGGCAGGAGGCGGGCACAACAAAAAAAGGGAGAGTCGTCACTGTGCATATCAGCACGGTCCCGCCCTCTGAGCCAGACTAACCCGCCCATAAAGGAAAAGAGGAAGAGGCGACGTAAGGCAATGCCTCCGTGCGGCAAGGAGAACACGAAACAGCGTCCCCCCTCACCGGGGGACGCGACGAGCACGGCCAAAAATCGTTCAAAATCGTTCAAAAAAAGACAGCTGTGCTAAGTGTGATGCCAATCTATTTCAGTCGGGCAGCTCGCTGTTTCTGTGCATTGAGAGCGAAGAACACGGCGCCCTAGTTTCTAGTTTGACGAGTGAGGTAACTAGTTATTTTCTAACTAGTTATCTAACGAGTGATCAATCGAAGTTAAAGAGCAATCTCTCGCGATCACTCGTTAGGTCTATCACTCGTTAGTCCACTCGTTAGATAACTAGTTATCTCGTCGACTAGTGCGCCGTGAAGGCATTCCCCCCCCCCTCCCTTCCCCCAAGGAACAACCATATCTATTTCTTAGCCCCTACACCACCCTCCTGTCCAAATTTCAATGTCCCTCCCAGCACAGCTGGGTGCAATGTGACCTGAATACCGTCTCATCGAGTCTCGCGTCGGATGCCTATCTGCCTGCCGAGTTGCGTTTGCGGTTTTTTCCGGAGGATTGCTATTTCTCTTTGAAGAGTGCGGCGCAGCCACGCATGAGGCTATTTCACCCGAGAAAGGGGAAGAAGTGATGCTCTGCTCTGTAAGAGAGTGCATCATTTCCGTTGATTCCCGCCTCGCTCTGGGGGCTCTCTCAGCAAGGGGGGTTTTTTCATGTCTTGTCGTGCAGTGTTCTCGCGATCGACAGAAAAAATCCTACGGTTCTTCTCATTTCCTTCAGATTTGCACCGCATATAGTTGACGCGGTACCTTCTTTCAGCGCTGTATTCCCCCGCACAACCCGACTTGCCTCGCACCTTTCCTTTTACCTATCGCGATTCATTGCCGGTGCGTCATGTTGTCTCAAAAAAAGCCAATCGAAGACTTCAGAAGTGCCATTTGCAGTTCAACTAACCGTGCTCTGCACACCCCCCTTCATCAATCGAAGGTTTGGAAGGGTGCGGAAGCGCCGAGAGAGAAAAAAAGCAGGATAACCGTGGCGTGAAACATAGTCTTAAAATTTTATACCCGCGATTTGCCGAATGCCCCTCAGATATTCTTCCTGAACCTGATTTGCATCTCGAGCTGTTTACATTTTGGATTTGGTTTGTTTTTTTTCTGTTCGAACTTGCGCCAGTCATTGCTGTTGAAAAACGCTGCCACTTCGCACAACCCGAGCCCCGAATGGCAGGGGGGTGGAGTTGTCCATTCACCCTTGAAATGTCTCTGTTTCTTGTGGAAATTAACACGCTGGTTTGACTAAAAGCCGCATGTCTCAGATTGACACTGCCATATCACAGGACAACACGATTCAGAAGAAATCACTGGACGGCCGGATCACACACTTTGACACGAATCGAAGGCGCCTAAAATGAGGTCATACCCAAGGATCCAAAATGATTCGCTCAGAATCGTTTGCCATTTTCTTTCCGCACCCGCTTTGTGATATGCTACGTGGAACGCCTGGAATAGCTGCTCCTAAAACGCAGGCAGGTCAGCACGGATGTGCTGACGCTTTGAGTGCCTCCCCACACCCGTCCTTGCAGATGACATGCGCCCCGCCACTGTACAGACATTTGCCCTGTGCATTACACCTGGCGTAGTGACTGCAGAAATGACTCACTTAACTAGAGGGTTTCGGTGAGATATGTTTCTTGCCTTCATCATCGACAATCATACACATCCCACATCGGGTTGGTGGGGTGGCGGTGGCTGCAAGGGAGGCTGGGTGCCAAGCAGCCGCAGAACGACAGGGCGCAGGCACCGCCCCCCCCCCCTCCTTACAAAAAGGTACACCACAGCGCATACTGCAACAGGTTGTCAAGAACTGAAACAATAACGAGTGCAGAATGGGGTTGGGCTTGGGGGGTGCAGTACAGCAGAGCTGCTTAACCCTCGAGTATAGTGTGCATATCCCCGAAACGAAAATACTCGCACCCCAAGGGTGTCGTCTACTTAACTACGCGGGCCCGCGGCCCGGTAGACTCCCCTTGTTTGAGAGAGGAGCTGCTCTGGTGGGGTGAGGGAAGTGACACAGGAGGAGGAGAAGGCGCAGGCGCCACACGGTCTGTCCATACCCCGAGGCGCTCACGTTCCAGCACATCTCTGCGGGCGACTATCGTGCTCATTAGGTGGTGCAGGTCCTTCGCCCGCACCGTACCGGATAGGGGTTTCGGTATGATGCCCCAGTTGGCTAGGCAGGGCGGCCATGAGAGGCGCTCCTCACAGAGACCCGCGTACCGCTCCCGGGCACGGACGTCGTTGTGGTCTCTCTCTCTCTCTCTCTCTCTCTGCTATCATCCGAAAACTGCCGTGTATCACAACTGTGAACCATCCCCGGAATGGAATCATAATGAACAGAACCAAGCACACGCCCAGAACAAATCTACGCTATTCATTTCTGATTACTTTCTTTTGTGCCACTGTCCGCCTTCCGAAGCCAGACAGGCTTGGCATCCCTTCGTATGGAAACAGTTCTGGGAGGCCCTAGGATTGTGCTGGTGGGCTATCGAGGGGTTTGAACCTCCTCGTTGCTTCGGCTTCTCCCCGCTCCCTTGTCCCAGGTTCGTACGAACATGGGTGATTTTATTTTTTACGATATTATGCCGTTGCCATCGCCCATCCATCCACCCCCCTCCCCGGCCCCGTAACGAATGAAAGTAATCCTGTGGAGGATTCTTCATATTCCTGGATTTCCCGAATTTCCTGGATTTCCCCCGGCCCCTTAGGCGGTTTCAGGGCGGACAGGGCGGACATGCCCGGACCCGGAAATCCGGGTGTCCGGATGTCCGGGTCCAATTTTGACCCCCCCCCCCCCCCCCCCCCCGGACATTTCCCGAATTTCCCGCCCGGACATGTCCGGGCGGACATCCGGACATCCAGAAATGTCCGCCCCGGACAGGGCGGACATGTCCGGGCGGACATGTCCGGACCCGGAAATTCGGGAAATCCAATTTTGACCCCCCCCCCCTAGGGGGGGTCAAATGGGGGTGACAAACACGATTTTTCAAAAAACCGGCGCAGAGGCCCCAAAGCCCCCGTAAACCCTCCAAACCCCCCCAGATCGGTCCGGAAACCCATCGAACCCCACTTTTCCACCATTCCGGGCACCTCAGGTGCCCGAATTGGGGTACCTAAATTTTGTGCCACCGTTTGGTACCGTACAGTGCCACTGTGTGGGAGGTTGGAAAAGAAAATGCCCCAACACACCACATCTGAGGGTTGCAATGCATGTTGCTTGCCAACCACGTCATCCGGTGGGTGTCAGGCGCTATGTAGGTGGCATTAGCCAGGTCTTCGATGTTTGGAGAAGGGTAAATTGAACGTTTTTGGCCAAATGAAGCCACTGCGACCATTCCCGGGCCTCGGAAATCAGATTTTTGCCCCTCAAATGCGGTACCGGTCCGGACAAAAAACCGAAAAAATTGTGAAAAATGGCCCATTTTCCCCAGCCAAAAATGCCCCGGACACCCCCAGAGACATGTCCTAATCCGGGGTGCCAGTAGGGGGGACCTTTCGATTTTTTTTTTCGAGGAGAGGTCAATTGAACGTTTTTGGACATCTGAGGCCACTGCGACCATTCCCAGGCCTCGGAAATGAGATTTTTGGCCCTCAAATGGGGTACCGGTCCCCACGAAATTCCGAAAAAATCATAAAAATCGAAAGGTCCCACGCACCAAATTCTGCCCAAAAATCGTCAAAAATGGACATGTCATACGCAGCAAGGGGGCAAACCACTCCCCAATGCTCAATGATTCCACGGCAAGCCAGATTTTCTGATCAATTGGTTTGTTTGAGCATGTTCCTGGCCCTTGTTTGGAAAGTAGATGACCCCTGGCTGGAGAGGACGGTTGTGCTCGACCGGACGGAGAGAGAACCTTCTCCATAACCACCTCCACTCCACAATGCCACAAGTGGCAGGAAGGCCGGGTGTTACAGGCCTCAACCAGGGTTCCAAGGCTCTCCACTTCCTGGCTGCGTCAGGGATCACCGGGTACAGCGAGCAGGATTCCCTGTCCTGACACCCCAGCATGTACCACCGGAAGAACCCGAAACAGCAGCCCCCCCCTCATGGGGGTTGCAAGAGGCACGGAAATCGTTCAAATCGGACCAAGTCCGAAAATTCGGCACTTTCTTGGGTACAAATTGCGGTCCGAAATTTTCCGATTTTTTGAAAAAAGGCTAATTCTGTAAGGGGGACCTTTTCGAATTTTTTTTCGGGCACTTTTTCCACAAGGAAATGTCCGCCCTGTCCGCTACTGTCCACTACCGATTTCAAGGATCCTCCTGTATTGCCTGCAAAAAGGCAAAGGAAGCCATCGGTATTTGCCGATGGCGCTGGTTTATTTTGGGGGGGGGGGAGGTGGAGGGGTGGGGAGGGATAGCGTCGCAAAATCCTGCTTTCACCGGTAAAGAATATCGGTAAAGAACACCCCCACCGCAAGCCTATCATCGCTCGGTGGATGTGCCACGGCTTCGAAAACAGCCATGGTTGGGGTAATCAGGCTGGGGAAAAAAACAACAAATCACAACAAATCACACCCGATCACAACAGATCACAACAAATCACAAGGCAAATGTTGTGATTTGTTGTGATTTTTTGCGATTTGTTGCGGCCAGTTGTGATTTGTTGTGACTAGGTGTGACGTGGTGTGATTTGTTGTGACCAGTTGTGACGACTTGTGACCCTTTTGTGATGAGTTGTGATGAGGTGTGATCTGTTGTGATCTGTTGTGATCGCGATCCAAAATTTTAAATTTTTGAAATTTTGGATCGCGATCACAACAGATCACAACAGATCACACCTCATCACAACTCATCACAACTCATCACAAAAGGGTCACAAGTCGTCACAACTGGTCGCAACAAATCACAACTGGCCACAACAAATCGCAACAAATCGCAACAAATCACAACAAATCACAACATTTGGCGTTGTGATTTGTTGTGATCGGGTGTGATTCGTTGTGATTTGTTGTTTTTTCCCCCAGCCTGATTACCCCAATGGTTTTCTGCCAAAGAAACAGAATGTCTGGTGGTCATCGGGCAGAGTGCCAAGTCACTCAGTTTGCACAATTTGCCGATATTTTTTTTTTGAGTTCGGCCTGAGAAAGAAGATGATCAATCAATGGCGAACGAACCGCCCGCCCCTCACCCCCCCTCCCAAAGTTGGAAAAATGGATGGATCTCCCCGAACCGAATCTATTTTTTTATGGTGAATAAGAGCCCCAACAGAAGGCAACAGACCACATGGGTAGCCACCCCCCCCCCCCAGCGCAGCGCAGCCGGAGGAACACGAACCGGAAGGGGGCAGTCATCAGCCCGTCAAATTGTTCAAAATGCCACGTGGTGTTCCTGGGCCATTGTTGCAGCGCGTTGCCGAGAAATAGCAATAGAAAACGAACATCACCCCTCTCTCTCTCTCTCTCTCTCTCGCTTGGCTCGCCCCCGATCCCCACCCCCACCCCCAGGGATCCGCCCCAGGTTTTATTGCTGTATTCTCGCCCTGCCTAGCCGACCCAACCTGAAACATACCCCCTTCCCTCTTTCCCAGAGGCTATCCTGCAGTGCCAGTGTCTGGCAAACGGCCTCGAGTCAAAAGAAAAGTCAAAATCACACGTCACCCGGTAGTAGGTCCCGGTGACAAGTATCCCTCCATCCTCTTCAAACCCGAAACCCCAGTCGACCTTCGCTCTGTGTCAAACCGTGCCGGTTTGCCGCCCAAAATTGTGCAGAATCTTCAAGCTTCTGCGCTTTGAAGCGAAGGCCGGCGTTCTTCAAAATAAAAGAAACAATTCGTGGTCTGCAATTCGCCATGCTCCGTGTTCTCCCCCACACGTCAATGGAAGCAGAATATGACGCAGGCCGGCCGTTGCCCTCAGAAACCCGGCCAAGTTCATCAACTCGACTTGATACCCTTCTTGAAACAGCAGATCCTGCCTCAGAACTGAGAAGGACCGCAGCCCTTCTCTCCGAGGGGTGCTCGGAACATGGACAAAAATCGTTCAAAAAATACCAGACAGCTTCCTCTTCCTGCGACTCTGACAGGATTGACAATCTCTCTTTGTTTCCGGAAACGCAACCCCACACGAACCGTGTGTGGGGCTGCATCGAGTGTTTTGTGAAACAAACACGAAAGGGAATAAAGGGGCAAATGAGGCTCAGGGTTGGGGAGTGCCCTGTCTTGGTTTCCCCAGATAAGCACACCGCGCTGTGTGCGGCAGAGAAATTATTTTTCGAACTTCATCCCTCTATTAATTGACCTAAAACAAGCCGCCTTTTTGGCGTCGCCCAGCACTCGCGCCACCGTCGACCACCGTCGCCCACCCTCGTCCACCCTCGCCCAAGTTGGCTGTTTTCCGGTGGGGTTTGTACTGGACTTGGGCATTACGCCCTCTTGTGTCCCACCACTTCCTCCTGGACCAGCCACAGCCAATCCAACTAATCGAAGTATCCCCATCGAGCCCACCAAACCGCGGCAGCACTGGTGGGTCTGGAGGCAGCGGGCGCAAGGTTTTGACGCAACGCGACCCTGCAGGATTTGGGCCCATATGGTGACCCCCAGTCAGTGGTGGAGACAGACACCCCAGGGCCAAAATGACCCCACCACGATCCGCACGGATTCCGAAAAGTGCAATGGAAGGGGAAAATGACGAGCGAGCGGCGAACCTACCGCGGGGCCCCAGGTTGGCCCACCACCCGCCCGCCCTCGTGCGGTCACCGTCGCCCACCCTCGCCCAGAGGCGGCTTGTTTTAGGTCACAGTCTATCGTTTCCCCCCTTGAGTTTGGAGACAACTGCGGCAGCACTGCCCGATGACAGGCGCAACGCCAGCCGCCCGAGTTTCGAAACGAAAGGTGGGTGCCACTGCGGGGCCTTCGCTCAGGGCTGCAGAGAGAGGTGCAATAACAAGGCGGGAAGTGTGTCTTGTGCCTCACGAAAAAACCGGTTGCAAATCGGCACAGGTTTGCCTCACGGCAAAGGAACACACAGAGCGAAGGCGCCGTCTAAATGGCTTTTCTTTATATCTTTTTGGTTCGTTTGTCACGCCAGCGTTTTCCTAAGCCTTGTTGACAACTATCCATCCCAACGTAAAGCGGCAACGTCCCCCGATCGGTGCCGTGCCCCCGCCCGACAAGCTGATACAGGCGGGCGATGTGGGCACGTGCTATCCGGGGGACTAGGGCTGCCCCAGGGAGTCTTTCCTGGTGACAGGGGGTGTGATTGGCTGTCGACACAGCGTGATATATAGGCGCCGATTGCTTCTGTTCATCATTAAGAAAGCAACTACTCGCCCTCCCCCCCAATTCGATTTCACGGGAGGGGGGGGGGTGACAATACAAGCTATGCGCATCTGCTATCTTTTCCTTCTGTCTGTGCAACCCCAATTTACGTCGACAGCACCGCTGAAACCAAAGGCTCTGAATTACTAACAAATTTAGTGGGATCCTGATGTGTTTTCCCTGAAGTTTTACAGACTGGCAGCAACAAGTGCCAGTCAGGGATACGTCCGATCCTACAGCTCCCGCGCTGATCACCTCCTGCCAAGGTTCAGCGATGCCAGATTCTTGAGGTGCTGATCCCATACCATTTCCCCCCACCATGTGTTCTTACACTTGTATAGAACGCAAATTATCGCGAGCGGGCGAATCATCAGTTGCCCGTATTCAACAACAGTGAACTGGGTCAAAGTATTTCCTTTCTGTGGTGCGTCATATCCGCGCCTGTTCAGGCGTTGCGCTGGATCACGCTGCCTTTTTGACTCTCACCAGACCCCAAAAAAACAGGATTGGCCCAGCCCATTTTCGAATCGGTTCAGCGCAGTTACCAAGAACCCCTAGAACTCCTGTTGTCTCGCCCCAAGGCGTCTCTCCGAGACATGTGCCACCCACACTGCCCCCACGCTGGCCCTCGAGTGTGTTCAGGGCATGTGTCGACTGTTTCTCGAATCACTGGTCTGGCGCACAGCTGAGGGGGCCAATGGGCAGGGCTGAAGCGATTCGGCCTTCGTAACACAACCCAATACCAAATCAGGGGGGTGGAGGAGTGTTGTTTCGGTTTGTTTTCGTTCTTGCATTCGTCCCTTCCCACGGGGGCACGGCGGTGTGTCCTAAAAAATGGCAGTGCCCACACGCACAGCGCATATATGACACATTGCGTGGCTGCTCGTTTGCAAGAGCTCCGCAGAACGGGAGGGTGTGTGTGCGTGTGTGCGAGAACTGCCTCAGCCCCCACCGACCACCGCTGACCTCAGAACCCCCTGATTTGATGCCTTGCAGCATGTCTTGGCATTCTTTTCACCCCGCCCTATTCACACCGTCCACTGTGTCCTTGCTATGTCTGATACCGTGGGTCATAAACCAGTTCGAACAAGCAGTGTTCGTACAGCTCATACTGCAACATGTTGTCAAGAAGTGCTGGACAGCGGGTTCGGTTACCCTCGCCTTGCGAGGTGCAGTGCCAAAATTCAGTACGTCAAGAAGTGAAACAAAGAGAAAACTTCCATGTTGCATACACACACTGTATCAATCATAACAAGGATGCATCGTACAGGGCCGGTGTTGCCTGCAGGCTACCCTCGGCTCGCCCCCAGCACACAGAGGGGGTCTCGGATTTCACATCTGCTGCTGGAGGGGATGTGAAAAAAATTTCTGTGGTTTTTACGCCTTTACTACTCTCTACACGATCTGCCTCGCAAATCACCCATTCCCATAGGAACAATACCCCTACTTTCCCGACCACCGCCCCAAACACACGCACCGTGCCTGTTGATTGAGCCCATACCTCGTAGGAAGAGGCGACAAAGGCGATATGATGCCACCGTGCAGACAGAAGAAACGACAACAGCCTCTCGCTGGAGGGGCTGCGAAGAGCACGGGGCAATCGTTCAAAAAATCGTTCAGGGCTGCTCGGAGCACATCCAAGAAATACCCCTTCAAACACCCTTCAAACCCCATTTGAGTTCTGGCAATGTTGGCCTCATAACGTTCTGCCCCCCCCCCCCCTCCCTTCTCACTTCAACACAACACGCTGCAAGACCACACCCCTTCTGAGCGGTATCATGCCCGCGTCTTCTCTTTCTGTGGCAACGTGTAAAAAGGTACGGTTTTGAGGTTCCCTGCCCACCTGGATGACTCGAGCGCCTCACACCGGGTGGTCCACCAACGGGACAAGTTGCCCCAAAGGTGTGAGGAGGAGGGGGGGGGCACTTGCCGTTTTAAAAGGAAGAGAGGGTGTGGCGACAAAAGGGTATATCATCCCCCCCCCCCCAGATCATCATACTCCCACCCCCCCCTCTCCTCTTTCCGCAGTCGGTGACGGGAGGGAGGGATGGGGGCGGCGGCTTGAAACCGCTGAATGTTTGACACACTGGCGTGGACCCCCCCTCCCTCACCGTACCTTGACGACCCTGCCTTACGCCTGCTGTCAACAACTGAGTGTGTGAGGTTATGAAGGTGTCGATTGTCTGCAGAAGTACTGTGATGCTTCTAGAGGTTTTTCGCTACAGGGTGGGCCGACGAGGGCACTTTGGTGCATTTTCTTCCTATTTACTACAGGAGGATCACGTCGAAGATTGCCGAAAACTGTCGAGTCGCAGAGGCCCGCTTTCTTACTTCCCAATGTTCGCTGCTGTCCACCCCCACCGCCACACCTCCCCCCGTTCCCCCACATGCTGTATTTCGGTGAAGTGTTGAAACATTTATATTTCTTTTGCAATATTCTAACTTCACGTCCAAAATACACGCATATCTCGCTTTCTCGCTCTCTTCACTACACCCACACCCGCTCCCCTGCTGTGCTGCCGGCAAGACTGTGTGCCAAGGCTGTTGAACGTGGCGTGACAGGGAAGGGTGTGTGTGTGTGTGTGTGTCAGTGGAGGCATCACTAGAGCTCGCTCGGTGCGTCCTACACTAAACTAACAAGATTAACGTGTGTGTGTACAGTGGTGGTCGCGCCGGAGTTCGCTCGGTGTGACCTACACTAAGCAATAAAGGTTAACGTGTGTGGGTTGGCCAGGACACAACTCGCCGAGAGTGACGGAGGGGGTCATGTTGCCACCCGTTCCGGGGGATTGGCATCCTCCACTTTCTGTCTCAGCCGTACAGAGTGACGGCGTGAAAGCGGATCCTCGGTTGAATGACTGGCACATTAACTCCCCCTTCACCCCTTCTTCGCTTTTGTTTTTTGCAGACAAGCAGTCGCTGGAGGGTGGCTCTCTGCGACCGTGTCCGTTGTCCCCCATGTCCTCCCATAGTTTCCCTTGGGCGCTGTGTATCAACAGTGTTCGGTGCAGGTGCTGTTCAACGAAGAACCGGAGGAGCAACGATTAGTATCATATGAGCAGATATGCTGGCAATCTACAACGAAGGACCTTGTCAGGTGGAAAGGCAACGCTTGCCGTCACACGGTTCCTGTATTTTCATCTCTTTGAAGAGGCCGCCTCGTGCCTAATGCATCTTCTCAAAGCAAACCGTCCGACTGAAGCTTCAGGATGTACAACCGCCACTATGGATGTGCTCCCAGAGAAAAGTATTTCAGCTTTCTCCTCATTTGCTGGATAGGGTGGTTTGTCTTTACCGAGTGGAATGAGTACGGTTTGCGGGGGGGGGGGGGGTAGGGGGGGTCATAAGCCCGTACACGGTGGGATCTTGTAAATTTTACATGTATAACTACAAGTATATACATGTATTATACATGTATAATACTTGCATGTCAACTATTATACTTGTATTTTTACTTGATATACATGTATTTTACATGTATATTTCAGGCATTTACATGTATTTTACATGTATAATACTTGTATTTTTTGACCCCAAAAAAGGCAGCATTTCCCGGTGAATCTGACCCGAAACTCGGGTCCCTACCCCCCCTAAAAGAATTTTCTTGGGTAAAATATCACTCCAGGGGGCCACTCCGTGATGTCAAAAAATTGGAAAACGTTTTCTCCTAAAATAACGCGTTATTTTTCCGTTATTTTCATGAAAACTTGCGTTATTCGGACAATTTTGCGGGCGGATGGTGTAGTTTTTGGTGGAGATGGCTCCAGAATACCCCCCTGGGACCATTTTTTGGATAATAACGCACGGACATGTCGAGTTTCGTGAAAAAATCATGTTTTTTGGCTTTTTCAAGACAAATACTGCAGAAACCCCTGCAACCTTGCAGCATCCAATGTTCCTGGAGTGAAATTTGGAGTGAAAATCACTCCAAAATCACTCAGTGTGGACGCAGAAGTGAATCCTTCAGGAATACACCCGCACACCTCACATTGGCGGTGTATAAACCACCTGATATTTTTACTCGTTACGAGCGACGAAGTAGCGCGAAGTAGCGACGTGCCCATTTTTTCCCGGTCCGTTCTAAAATAGTTACGTTCCAAAAGTCCGTTACTGGTGCTGTCAAAGACGCTTCGCACAATATACGCACGAACTACCCAAAGTACGCTCGGGCTACGCACGAAGTACGCAGGAACTACGCAATTTGAACTTTCTTGCACCCCCCAGTCATTATTTGCACGCACTCCAGGTCCCATATTTGCACCAGTGCAAATATGAGACCTGGAGTGCAACTATGAGGAATTTCCGAGTTCGTCGTGATGTGCAAAACATGACTGGGTTGTGCAAGAAACCATCATCTGCACCCCGTATCGGCCTCAATTGCACCCTCGTGCAGGTAAAAAAAGGCCTCGGGCCTCCGGCCCTCGGACCGTTTTTTAATTACGCACACGACCTTCGCGCGGAAAGTGTCATTCAGCCCTGCCAAACGTGCTCTACACACCACCCCCTTCATCAGGCAAGTGGGTTTGTAAGGGTGTGTGGAAGCGTCAACGCTCGGGTGCAGGAAATTTACATTTTGGTCGCAAATGGCGTTACACATGCACTATGCACAACGTGTGCACGATTTCGGCAGAACTACGCACAACCAACGCAATTTGGACCTTTCAACAACACCATTCACGGTACTTCGATTTTGGGTGGGAAAGATGGGGCAAGGAAGTGGCAAAAACTGCGAAGAAGGTCGAAAATTTTCACATTTTCATCAGAAACCATATTCAACGGATTCCGATTTTCGGGTGAAATCAAGCAGGTTGGCACAATGGCTCATGTTCACCCAAAAATGCACCTACCAAACCTCTTTTGCTTGATTTTTGGGACGGCATGGGTGATCCAGAGGCCAAAAATCACGATTTTTTCACCAATTCCTTCGACAACGGACAGTTCCAGACCACAAGGACCACATTTTGGGGTCAGAATTTTCTCGGTCAAAAAATTCGAAAAATCTGAAATCTCTCGGAATTTTGAGCATTTTTTGAGATTGGCATGCCCATTTTAGACCCTTTGCGTGGCTCTAAACCCAAAAATTTGCTCGAAAATGGCCTCAAATAGCCTAAAACAGCCCATTCTGGCCACCCCGAAAAAAAATTCGAAAAGGGTCCCTGGTGCCCCTGATTTACCCCTTTTTCACTACGCACAAACTACGCAATCTGGGGGGGGGGTCTCGCTTTTTGGTCCCCCCCCAGTTTTTTTTGGTCCCCCTTTCTGTGTGGCTACTGAGACAGGACTGGAGGCACTGCGCTGACCGAGCAAAAAATTATTGCCAGAACTCACTATACACCGTACGAAAGAACGCACGACATGTGGGGCGGGACTCCAGAAACACCTGGGCAAGGTTGCCCCATGCCCAGAAACACCTGAGAAGGAAGTGAGTTCCAGGAGCCGCGTAGAACACCCTCGAGATTGTGAATGATGATACGATCACAGCCTTCAGGGCGATGCGAGGTGCCACCCTGAAGGTGGCCCTTGACATCAAGGAGAGCGTCGGCCGAGGGGTCGACGAAAAGCTGAAGAAGGTGCTACTGGCACTGGATCCCGCGGGGTATACGGAGGTCACCGCCACACAGGCAACCTCCGCTGACAACGTCCAGGAGACGTTATCCGAGGGGATCACAACGGCACTAGAGATCTGTGTCACGGGATCCAGGCGCCCACTCTCCCTCGACGGTCTGGGGATTGTTGTTGGGTATGGTGTCGTTTCCTGCAGCTGCAAAAAAGCGTAGCAACTGTGCTTCCTTCTTCCTTAATGATGCGTTGACGCTTCCACCCGGAGGAGCTGAAGCAGGCACCGCTTAATGATGCGTTGATGCTTCCACCCGACGAGCTGAAGCAGGCACCGCGCCAAAGGGCACCCCCAAAGAGACCTGCAAAGACTGCGTCGAAACCCGCACCGAAGGCTGCCAGCGCTGCAGCACCTGAAGAACCTGCAGCACCTGAAGCGCCTGCACCCTCACTGACCCCGGAACAGCAAGAACTCCTTGAGTTTGGGGTCCCGGCATAGAGACAGAGAATGGCTGAGTAAATCAAAAAATGAGACCCCCCCCCCTTTTCACTACGCACAAACTACGCAATATGGGGTCGTCAGGGGCACCAGTCCCCCTATAGAAGTTGCCCAAAAATACCGAAAATAACGCGGTATTACCGGTAATAACGGTAATAACGTTACCGATAACGTTATTACCGTTACTGATAACGGTATTACCATTACCGATAACGGTAATAACGGTAATAACGTTACCGATAACGTTATTACCGTTCCTGATAACGGTAATAACGGTATTACCGTTATCGATAACGGTATAACGCGGAAAAATAACGTTACCGATTTTCGGATAACGTTATTCGGCCGTTCTGGAACGTTATTAACGGTAAGTTATTTTACCGAAAAAATAACGGTATTACCGTTACTGGTAACGCAATAACGCCCGATGTATGTGTAAATGCCTGAAATATACATGTAAAATACATGTATATCAAGTAAAAATACAAGTATAATAGTTGACATGCAAGTATTATACTTGTATTTTTACTTGATATACATGTATTTTACATGTATATTTCAGGCATATACCGTATACGTAAATATTATGGAACGTAAATATTATGGAACGGGCCCATTTTTGGCCGGTCCGTTCCATAATATTTACGTTCCATAATATTTACAGGGCCAGTTGGGGACTCGGTGGTGAGGACGGCTTGCGTCAGGAATCGCGCGAAAAGTGCACGAGTAGGTCCCGTCAGGGACTCTGTATGCCGTCCGATCACCTGGTCCAAGTCCCCGAGTCGCAGAAAGCCCTGTAAATATTATGGAACGAAAAAAATCTGGAACGCCAACCCACCAGCGTTCCAAAATATTTACGTTCCATAATATTTACGTTCCATAATATTTACGTTCCAAAATATTTACGTATACGGTACATGTATTATACATGTATAATAGTTGACATGCAAGTATTATACATGTATAATACATGTATATACTTGTAGTTATACATGTAAGATTTACAAGATCCCACCGTGTACAAAACCACATTTTTCAACATACCATCAGAACCGCCCTAATACCTGATCTGACCCGAAAATCCGACCCATACCCCCCCGGAAACCGTCTGGAGCCCACTTGTGACACCTGATGCGCACTTTTGTGATGATTTTTTGGGGTCCTAAAAAATGTACCTCAGTTTCGTACCTTGCCTTTGTACCTGAACCACTCCCGACCGCAGTATTTCGTTCTTTGCAAGGAAAGGGTATCACTACGCTCACCCAGCACGCCGAGCAACACATGCCGTGTGCCTAGGGCCTCGCAGAGGTGTCAGATGCTGCTGCAGAGGGGTACCTTGCTCGAAAGACGCTCGCCAAACGGGAGATGTGCGGGGTCCCGGCAGAGAGCGTTGTGGCAGACCTGCGTCAGAAGAAAACGGCACACGACATCCGTGAGGCGACATTATTTCGGGCGCTCCGTCGGGCTGGGTACATAGGAGAGCGAGTGGGACGTGGTGACGACAGATATATGCAGTGGTGCATCAACTGCACGCACGTGCGAAAAGCGGCGTTCCTTGCTGGCCAAGAAAGATGTCACCTGCACTCCTACTCCTCCCACTTCTCCTGCTCCTACCCCTACACCAACTGATGTGGGCAGTGAGTGATGGCAGCTCCAGAGCAGCAGATGATCTAGGAAGCGATGAGCGGGTCAGCCGGGCAGACTACCCCAGTCCGTACCGGAAGTACGAAGCGTTGCGGGCCCGCCACCACCGCCTCCAGGAGAGGACCCGAGGATTAAGAGTAGGGTTGTACAACGCCAGGGGAGAGTATTCCCCTGGCGTTGAGACATCCCTGACGATCTTGCGGTCGCACTGTGGGGGTTGAGTCGGCAGGCAGATGCCTATCCAATGACTTCGTTGAGTCCTCACATGGTACACTCTCATACGTGCTGTTGAGACTGCGTGGTGTGCATATCCTGCGGGGGGCGCAAATTACACAGCACAAACATAATCATTTCGACTCTCAGGTCGTCCAATATCCCAATCGTGCCTTCACAGGCTGAGATCGACGAAGCAAAGACACATCTGCAACGCTGCCTAATGCCGATGCAGCCTCGCAGGCGTACGAAGTACTCACAATGACCCATCTGCGATCGAAGTACTACACCCAGAAGGTGGCTGAACTCATTCAGCTGGCGCAACAACACAACATTCCCACTAATCAGGTACAAGAAAGACCTTGCCGAGGCACTGGGGAGGCAACATCGTGCCACCTGAGCCGGAACCACCGCAGAAAAGGCAAAGAACGAAATATTGCGGTCGGGAGTGGTTCAGGTACAAAGGCAAGGTACGAAACTGAGGTACATTTTTTAGGACCCCAAAAAATCATCACAAAAGTGCGCATCAGGTGTCACAAGTGGGCTCCAGACGGTTTCCGGGGGGGTATGGGTCGGATTTTCGGGTCAGATCAGGTATTAGGGCGGTTCTGATGGTATGTTGAAATTTTTGGTATTTGTACGTTTTTAGGGGGGCTTATGACCCCCCCTAGGCATACTTGTCCCCCCATATGGGGAACCCCCTAAATCTGGGGGAAATATGGGGGGTCTCAAAACCCCGCCCCCATATGGGGAAAAAGGCTGAAAATATGGGGAAAACCCGGTAAAATATGGGGGAATATGGGGGAAATATGGGGCCCATATGGGGGGATATGGGGGTATTCGTGCTGCAACGGGAGAACATCAAACCACTCAGGCACGCGAAGTGCGCGTCGAAACCGGCCTCATGCCTTGTTGGGGATCCTCCAGGAGTCCGATCCTGGGGAGGTGCGCGCTCGTTCAGGTGTGGCCAGGTCTGCCCCCCCCCTGGAAGATCCCCCAGGTGGGTCGCACCGACCTCCTGTTCCTCTCCTGCGCCGACACAGCGGCAGCGGAGAGCGAACGCTTCCCGGTTTGGCGGGGCACCGCAGTGACAGCGGCAGCGATGGTGGACACATACGCACAGACACACATAGCGCGTTCAGGGTTAACAGCTCCTCACAACACACACTCTTGTGTTTTTAAGTCCTCACTCTCACACTCGCTGTCCTCCTCCTCTGGTGTGTTTGTGATTGCGAACTGCCCCCTGGGGTCCTTAATTAGACAAGGGAATTCACAAGCAGTGCATTCTGGGGTGTCAGGCGCTTCCGCCGCTTTTGACCGCTCCGAGCGCCGAAAAGTCGGAGTCGACGCTCGTCACCAGGCAGCTTGACATATTCAAGCTGCATCTGCCGGGTGGAATGAGACCTGTGAAGGCCAGTACAAGGACTGGCTGCAGGACGCAACTGTTCTGCCAGCAAAGACAGGACTACTGGACAGCATGCTCTGATGACAGCTACTCAGACTTGAAGAAAGTGGCGGTCGGCACTCTCACAGCACCTTTTGTGGTCTGACTCGAGCACTTCAGCCGGGCGTTTCCTCTCTGCAGAAAGCGACGAGGTGAGATGGCTCTGCAAGGTGCTAGACGTCCCCTGTCAGTGGCTGACTTCACACCCTGTGAAAAGCAGAACGAAGAGAACTGTTTGCTGACTGCTTCCACCTGAGGAACCCCTGGGTTTTCCCCCATATATCCCCCATATGGGGGAAATATGGGGGAACAGGACTTGAAAAACCCCCCATATTCCCCCCATATTTTCCCCATATTTTTGGCCTTCCCCATATGGGGGTACAAGTATGCCTAGGGGGGGGGGGGTCTCGCTATCGACTGACAAAGACGTGCCTGTTGTTCCATGCATGTATATACCTTCACAGGCATTGTCTTTTTGTGTCCTTTTTACATCAACGAGTTCTTCTCTGAAAAATGCAGGCGTGTCAAACGTGAGCGGAGCCGACTTCCTTTGCATTTGGAACCCGTTCTACCCTGCTGGGTCGCGATCCCAAAGCAAGGAAGCTGGGTCATGCACCCTCTCTTTCATCAGGCCAGCACGTGCGGTTCGGAGCCACATGTCGGCTTTCCGGAACCAACGACCAATAGCCCGATGAGATTTCATTCGGTTCATCCCTGCACGAACATCGAGTGAACTTTGATTGATCAAAACCTTCTCTCTCTATCACCTCGCTGCCCACCTTCAAGGATCCTTCAGAAGAATGCAAGATTTTGTTTCGGTGGCCACAAGGCAAGAAGCCGTGTTTGCCCAATGTCAATGTGGAACTGTGTCCAGCAGGTTTGGGGCAGTCCCAAACTCGCTGGCGCAGATCCAGTTCATTGTTCATGCAAGATCGCTTTGCCAATCACCCATCCTTCGCACACAAGGGGCACAGTCCCCAGATACACGTGCATCTAAGCCAGGCCATACCTTGCACCACCTTGCACCATTCTTGTTGCTTGCCGCAATTTTATTTTTCGTTCCTTTACGATGAAGCGGGGCGAAATCGCGAAGTAACGAAGGAAACCGTACGACTGAAGCTTGAGGATAATCACCTTCATGCCGCTCCACAGGGCCTCGATGGACACACGTGCGCTCAACAAAAAGGATCCCGGGTCTGTTTATTGAAGTTGCTCATCAGGGTGTTTCTACCAATAAGCGAAAGGAGTACGATTTCATTTCACCAGTCACACAAAACGTGTAATTGGAAGCCCCACCCCACCCACTGCGACTCTGGCCCCATCCCGATCTGCCCACTCCAGGGCAGCAGTAGTGCGGTTTTGCCGTTCTTTTTCTTACTTCCTCCTCGGCAATCGTATTTTATTTCCCGGATCTCTCCCATCTCCCAAGCATGTGAGTCATGTGACCTTCTGTGGCGCTCTGCGTGCTTATGTGGTGTTGCGGAGTTACGTGGCGTATGTGTCGGCGCCCTGACGCCATTGTCGCACATAAACGACAGAAACGAACAGTTTGTCACACGATTCGAAAAAAATTGAACGAAACATAAAGACCTTATCCTTGACAGTTCTTTCGAATACCCCCCCACCCCACCCGTTGTTGAAGTCCGAAAATCCGTAGTAAAGCACCCCTTCTCCCCCCTCTTGTCAGCCCCTCACCGCCCCCAACTGGAATCATATGCATGTCGATGCCCTTTCCCTTTCTAACTGGCCCATCTGGCCAGGTGCGGCAGACTCACCGGGGAGGGGGTTTGCTGAGCCAATAATCGGGTGGCATAATGGCTCGGTGAGAAACGTTGCTCCTGGCGGCCCTTGTGCAACAGAGGGATTGTCGCGAATGAGCAGTGGTGTCGTGTGTACAGTGGAAATCGGACTTCTGCACTTCGACAGAAGTACTCACGTACGTCCGCTTGAAAGTAGATGTAGTGTAAGGATGAGTTGGCACAGTTGATCAAAAATCACACAGGCCATGCTGATGATTACTTACGATTGTGTGATGTGGACAGGATGCGTTGTGTGTGTGTGCGTGTGGACAGTGAGGTTTGTGTGTCGCGCGGAACCCCCGGCTCCGGTGTTCCCTACGCTCAGCGGCAGTTATTTTTATTGGAAATGAAGGAAGATGAAACGAAATCGAAACAATATACCACCCCACCCCCCACCCCCGTGTTCGTCTGCGGGCCATTCTCTTGCAAAAAAAATGTTTGTTTTGTGATGCCCGCTGCAAGTGATATTAGCGCAGGGTGGTACCGTCTGCATTTGCCCCGAGAGGGTGGTGGCTGGGCATCTCGCTGTCGATGCGCAACACAACACCGCTGTAAGGGATCCTCCCCGGAATGGCATGCGCTGCGGCCAGCAGGAGAAGATGATCTTGCCAAACGGGATGCAGTGATCCTGTAGTTCTCGTGTCCCATTGCGTCGGCACAACCGGCCTTCCCTCTTCCTGAGGGTTTCCGCGCTGCCGCCCCATTCCAACAACAAACAGAAGAACTAAAGGAAATGCACCCACTTTTTTGGCCACAGTGTGCACCCCCATATCTGGGTCGTCCTCGTGTGTCACCTATTGGCCAAACCAGAAAATTCTGTCGATCATACCTATGAGTTTGGTGCTCTGCGGCCTCCGCTGTTGCCGCCCCCGCCAAAATCCTCCCTTGCTGAGACGTCCGAATATGGAATTCAGCCCTGTGGGTTGTGGTTGTCCTATTCTGGGAATACTTCAGAGGGGAAAAAAACCGTGGAGAATAGTCGTTCAAAAATTGTGTGCTGCACTGCAGTCAGCTGGTGCCTTGGCAGTGCTACTTTAACACCAACAGAAATCGAATGTCACTACCCAGTGTTGTCTGCCAGTTCCACAAGGTGGAAGTGGGTGACAACGGGACAGATCAGGCCCATGCAGTAGCCCTGCTCGTGGCTTGTGACTGTCAACACCAAGGCAATGGTGCTGGGCACGGGCGGGAGGATACTCACTGCTCCCATCTGCCGAAAGGTGTTCCCGCCCGATGATTCCTCCCTTTGTGCTTTTCTTTTTTATTGCTGTTGGGTACCCCTCGCTCTGAGGTGCATCAAGCTGGGGGGGCATGATTTGCGTGTCCGCCCAGATACAGTTTGGCACGGAGCGAAGAACCCCTGTTTCTGTTTTTTTTATTTCTCTTTTTTGATCCCACAACATTGCCCGAAGTGGGGAAGTCAGTGGTGAGCGCGTCCTGCGCGCGGTGTTTAGAACAAAATCAAGAAAAAAATTGCAGGAACACGCTAACCTCTCGCATGGTCATGAAAGAACCACTGCCCGCGTGCGCGCAAACGAAATTCGGACTTCCCTTATTTCTTGGGGGGGGGTTTTGTCTTTCTGTGATGTACGCATCACCCACCTGCCCATCCAAAGCTATTGAGTGCGTGCTGTGCGCGAGATACCCCACCCACCCCCGGCGTGCGTTGTGATACTGGCGGTGGTGGAGGCACCGGAACTACGGGGACACGGCCATGACTGGCCGATCCTACTGTTCCGCATCGTCAGAGTGGAGCTGGGTGTGTGAATGATATTGAGTGGATTCAACAGAACCGATTGATCAAAGGGTGCCTTGCTTGAATACTCCGGGATCCTGTGGGTGAAGTGTTCTGCGTGTTGTGGGATATCAGTGGTGTGCGGTGAAGTCGGGATAGCGTCATGCAGCCGTTTTTTGTCAGAACGGCTTTTTTTCGCACCCAAAAGGCTTTTGGCGGCGTTTTGGCACCCTGCACATGCGTTGTCGGGTCCCGTCGTGCAAACGAGGAACGCAACTCCAAGCCTTTATTCCGACACCGCACACACTCACACCTTCTCCCCGCGGTGCATGCTGCTGGGCTTCCATCCCGTTGCTTCCCTGTGCCGTATCTTTCTTGAGCTTCCATTCGTATCTGCTTTGAAGTATATTTTTTACGCACACGACTTTCGCGCGGAAAGTGTCATTCAGCTCTGCCAAACGTGCTCTACACACCACCCCCTTCATCAGGCAAGTGGGTTCGTAAGTGTGTGTGGAAGCGTCAACGCATCAAACGAAGTATCATACAGTAGAGAGAGAGCGGCAGAGTTGAAGTGACACTTTTCTCCCCGCCCCCCACCCCCCGCGTGCTTGCCACCCCACCCGACCTGGCGTCGACCGCGGGGTGCCCAGCAAAGGAAAAACAAAGTGCCGCAGAAGTTCAAAAATCGGAAAGCCGTACGGGACCCCCACCCCCACCCCCCTCACCCCCCCCCCCCCCCCCCCGCCTCCTTGTGTTATTTCGCATACTCGCATACACAGCCCACACCGCACATCGCCACATGCACCGCTCGCAGAACCCCTTGGGAGCTCGGAGAACTCCACTCCACTCTTCACACCGCCATATCGTTCACTGCAGGAGACACTCTGATGATGCCGTGAAAGGCTTTCTGTAGGCTCACAGGGGGGTGTGAGCAGAGTACGGCAGAGGGGGGCAGACGGAAGGGCGAGTCGGGTGTGAGGGGTCAGGCGCGATGTACAGCTACCCATGGCTGGTGAAGGACATGCCCCTGTCGTCCTGCCCGGGGAGCCACTGCGCGTCACGCCGCCACATCACGGGCACCGTCCTCAACGGCCGCAACGTGCCCGCCACCCCGCCGCCCCCCGCGCCACCCCCGCCCCCATCCGGCCTCCGCAACCCGGCCGCCCTCTTCCGAAGCACCACAGCCCCGCCCACAACCCCTGCACTGCCATGCACACACCTCCGGCAAAACTCCCTTTTCAAAGGGGGGAAGAAGGGGATGAAGGAGCCCGTCCTTTCTTTGAGGTGTAGGGCGACGAAGCTGAGCGAGGGGAGTACGGAGTTTAAGGGGTATGCACACATGGCCGCCACACCGCAGGATGGGACAAGCCGCCCCTCCGACAAGGCACTGCAGGCCATCTTCCTCGAGGTTGGCGAGCAGGGCGGCCGCAACGCCACCGCAGACATCCTCATGACAGCGGAAGGCGGCGACACCGACACTCTCCCCTGCAGCGCTTTAGTATGCGTGGCAGAGTCCCGCCTCAGCCCGCTCTCGCTGCTGCTGGTGGGCGACAGCGAGGTGTTCCTCCTCCTCCTCTCCAGCGAATCGGAGCGGCGTCACCTCGTCTCCGCCCTCTCCCACACCGCCATCCGAACCACCCGCCTGTGGAGCACCGACTCCCTCTCCCTGGGCCGCTTCACCGACATCCTCTGCCTCGCCACCGCAGCCAAACGCCGCACCGCCCTCTCCCCCCTCCTCACAGGCCCCAACGCCGCCGTCATCCCCACCGACTCCATCCACTGGAATGCCGTGCTCGCCAAACCCCCTCTGGACTCCATTCTCTACTCCCTTCGATCCCTGGGAGACTTCCACATATCCTATTCGGTCCTCTTCTCCGCAGGCCGGCGCTGGGCTGTTGTCTCCGACACCGCCATCTCCTCAGGGTGGACCCCAGAGGCGGAGGAGGGGGGGGGCCCACCCCCGAAGAGCCGAGGGGGTGGCGGTGGTGGTTTTGCCCGCTCGCAAGGGTATGATCTGGCAGCTCCGCACAGCAAATACATTGTGACTCGGGTCCCATTTGCGACGTTCGCCGATGACACAGCATATGTCGCGGAGGTGGTGCCGCAGGGGAGGCAGGGCGAGGCAACTCCGGGGGGCGGTGGGGGGAAGAAGCCAGCCCCGAAGAAACCCGACGGGGCACAGCCCCACCCCTTCTATGTTGTGGCGGTGGCTGTGTCGCCCCGCCTGGGCGGTGCGGCTGTTTCCGGGGCACCGCATCTCTCCGGGAGATCCACCGCAGTGTGCGTTGCACTCCACCTCGAGAGGCGTGCCCAGAAATTTTTCTCCCAGCCTGACGACACGCCGGAGCCAACCGAGGCTCTGAACCCCATCCTCCAGCCGGGGGGCGGTGTGGACGACTCTGGCATCGCCCTATTCGGCCCCTTCGCCTCCGGGCGGGACTGCCATGCCTTTGTCGGCAGCCTGAAAACCGCCTTCGCCATGTCGCAGTGCCGCCCCCTCCTCATCCGCCCCCTCCTCTTCAGGCAGGCCGAGGTTCACCGAGCCTCCAACGCTGTGAGGGATGCGGAGCTCCAAGCCCTGTGCTACTTCAGGGAAGCTGTGCCGGAAGGGGGCGGCGCGGGGGGAGAGTTCTACTCCGATGCGGAGGTGCCTCTGCAGGGGTTTGCGGAAGGGCATTATGCAGACCGCCTGCAGGAGGGGCTTGCCGTGCCGCCCTGCGATCACAGCGCATCGGTGACCGTCACGAAGGATTCCCTCTCGCTGCAGTGGTGCCGCTACATGCTGCTGAACAACCTGGATAGGCTGCTCACTGCCCTGAGCAGCTTGGAAGCGCCAGGAGGGAGCAACGGGTTCTTCGGCATCCCCATTGTAGCGAGGGCCTTGGTGAAGGCCTGCTGCACCGAGGGGCGCATCCCAGCCCTGCTGGCGGAGAGCCTCGCCTTGGAGATCAGGCAGCAGAGAGGGCTGGACACACTGATGCTCTCGGCGGAGAATCTTCCCAATGCTGCGAGGCCCTCACTCCCCAGCCTTATCGTGTCGATGTATGCCGGGACTGCGTTGGATGAATGGGCCTTGGGTGTCATCACCCTCGTCCTCCGGCAGATCAGCAGCAACCGGGTGGGTATATTTAGCGAGAGCGACCACGCTGCCCTGAAGGAGTACACCATATACATCGTGAGGGGTATCTCGCTGTCGGATAGGGATAAGACAGTGCCTCCGGAGGTCCGCCTGGTGGCTGGGGCGATACAGTATGCCACATCCGCAGTGGCGCAGCCGGAGGGGAAGGGGTTCCTCGAGCTCTTCGGGTCGTTTTTGGTGGATCGGGGGTTCGGGAGGTGTCTGGATAATCCCAGCCGGACGCCAGTCGGGGGGGATTTTTCGCTCCTCTCGCGTGTGCTGCGCGCGGTGCTGACGCAGCGGGGGTTTGCCGAGAACGCGCCGGGCGGGCTCCACGCCCTCAACGCCTGGGTGATGGAGCAGCGGAAGCCCGTGAGCTTTGTCTACACCTCCATCGCAAACCCACACACGATGCCTGCCAACTCCGTGGCACGCCCCGGGGTTCCGAGGGGGGCCCGCAAGACAGAGGTTGCCCGCCTCACCTCAGGCCTCGGCCAGCGCTACACAGTCCCTCCCTTGCTGCTGGGAGGGCTCGGCCCGCTTGTGTCCTGCGTGCAGCAGAATTCCTTCGAGCTGCTGCTGAACGCGTGGTGTATGGAGGATATCATGGCGTCCGACATGGAGAAAAAGAACGAAATCATCCGCAGCAACAGGCACCATGAGCTGTGAGACTCCTGGTGATGGGCCTGTTTATGCCGCGGGGTCTGCAGGGAAATGGCGAGGGAGAGACGTTTGGTTTAGATTCGCACATTTTGTTGTTCTGCAATGCGCGTGGGGGGGTGGGGGTGGGAGGGGCCTGCAGGCGGATAGTGTGTTCTCAGGGGGGGGGGGGGGGAGATGGGGTTGCTCTTTGGCGGAGCCAGGTTGGGGGTTATCTCATGCGTGTCTTGTGTGTTTCGCAGTCGGGTAGAGCCGCAAAAGTCACTTCACCATTCAGCAGCAACCGTTGTTTGTTGATGTGTTGACGCTTCTACACTCAGGTTGGGGGTGGAGGGTGAGGGGATCGGAATAGAGTTATCTCATGCGTGTCTTGTGTGTTTCGGAATGGGGTAGAGCCGCAAAAAAAATTTAAAAAAGGCAGAGCGGCATGGTTGCATAACGGCCGTTTTAAAAAATCCCTTGTATTTTGTGGACTTGCAAAAACGGCCGCTGATTTTCAGCATTTTAAAAAACGGCCGTTTTTTTTACCTGGGAATTTTGTATGGGGCGTGGGTCAGCAGGCGAGATCCCACCACCAGGAGTGCCTCCCCACTGCAAGGGATACCCTGCAGCAAGCATTGTGAGCGCGCCTTCAAGTATGATGCGAAGAGTTCAGACTTCGTGGACCACTTTGACGGACCGCGCCATATCAAGAAAAAGAAGAACGCAGCGTTGAAAGTGCAGAGCCAGGGAAACAGCTGGCGCTGTCGGAGTGCGATACCCTCAGTGGCAGGCTTGCAACTTCGGAGCGCCCGGGGTGCGTTGTTCACCGGATCACCGGCTGGCATGGTGCATGATGCTGTCAAGAAGTGTGTCCCGAGGAGGGGCTGAACCTGGTTGCGGCCAATCTAGGCACGTGTGTCGTGGATGACCGTGCAGGCAGAGGTGGGTGTCGCTCACTGGCATCAGGGCTCTTCCGACAGAGCTTTCCCTTGATCTCGGCGACAGCACCCCGGCTGAGAAGGACACCGCCTTCGCTGATTTATTCCCGAAGGCACGGGCGATCATCCCGGGCAATATGCAGCACCTGCTGGATGGGTTCACGACCGCACTGGCGCTGAAGGATGTGCTGTGCCACATCTCTGACGCAGCTGAGAGGGAGAAGCAGGCGAGCAAGACGGCACCACCGGCCGTGCGATCCCGCTTCTCTCCGACACACACTACCTGCACCGCTTGAGTGGATCTGCACCTTGCACCACGTCCCCGGGCATTTATACAATCTTCCGGGCCCGCTGCAGGACAGCGGCCCTGCTACGTGTGCGTCGCTTCTGCGGTTGGCAGAGATGCCCACGAAATCGCTGGGCTCGAGTCCCACCTGCAGGCCGCCGTCCACCTGACGGCACCCCTCGCATCGCTGCTCCAGAAGTACTGCGATGCGCAGCTGGGTGTGCCGACGGCGTGCCCCTGTCGACGCAGTGCACACCGACATTGTGAATGTCATCGAGAAAGTGTCTGAGGTGGGGAAGTACGACCCCCCAGTGCCCCTGGCAGGGGAGCTGGCCTGGGCTGGCGACCGCATGCGCAGAAGGTGGGACGGCACGGAATCAGGGAAGTCCTTCTGGTTTGGGTCCGCCGTTTGTGCCCGAGCGCGTACAGCCGCATGAGTCGTAGGGGTGTCAGAACTCCGGTGCCACCTCCCCTCTGTTTCGGGGAGGTCCCTTGCAGGTCCTGGGTGATCTACGACTAGGCCACCACGTTCCGAGGGTGTGCTGGATTTCTGGGACAACCCGGGGGCGAACCGGGCTGCTACACTCCTCTCTGCTCTCGGGTGCTGCTTGTCGAGCGGCAGGCAGGGCGGAAGCCATTTTTCTTTGTACAGTCGACAGAGAATCGCAGTGCCCAATGTCATGTGTAGGCAACAGGGAGTTGTCAAGTGTGTTTCCTCAGCTCGGTACGGTAAGCAGGAGGCGAATCTCCAAAGGAAAATAGGAGGGGGAAAAAAACGGCCGTTTTTTCGCCAACAAAACATGAAAACGGCCGTTTTTATATTTCGGTAGCGGGAACTGAGGTAGTGGATTCTCAGAAAATCCACTCCCTCCATGACGGCCGTTATGACACTATGGAGCGGGGTTTGGATTGCTCCCCTCCCCCCCACCCCCCCCCCCCCTCTGCCCTCCCCAACCACAACGACACACCCCCAATACCCTTCGCCTTTTGAACTTTCAAAAATGGTTCATATTTGGTGTCGGGAGGACAACCCGTCTCTCCCCCCTCCTGCACACATACCACCCCCATACAGGACACATCCGCACAACGGCGCACTATTACAGCCGCGACGTGCGACAGTAAGGTAGTCCCACACACACACATACCTACCCTTCTTTTGTTATACAACACTCTCCAAACCCCCCCCCCCCCCAAGTCAACAATCGACATCCATTTACAAAATCCCCTCCTTACTCCCGTGCACATCTCTCTATCCGTGCGCCAGTTTAAAAAACAAAACAACCACCTTCGCTCATTTCTATCTCCCCCCCCTCGCCCTGTTGTTACTCTCCGTTACTCTCTTTGCTCGCTCCCCCCCCCCCCCCTCCCTTCCGTCCGTCCTCGAATAGCCGACCCCCCCCCCCTTTCCCTCCCTCTTCCTCCCTGCACTCTCTTCACATCGGGTCTCCGGAACATGAGCCCTGAGGTCTGAGGCAGGCTGCATGCCCACCTCCCTTCTGCATCCTCTCTCTTCTGCCATTTCCCTGCTCGCCCCTCCTGGCCTGTGCCAGACAGGAAGGTAGGCAAGGGACTGCAACGTCTCCGGTGGGGGGCGTTGCGCCCGCGGGCGTGGTGCAATGGGGTGTGGCAGCAGCTCGCACGCAAAGCCGGTGGGGTATGAGACCCAAGAGGTTGGGTCTCCTCCGAAGAAGGCGGGTAAGGCGCCACTGCCGACAGATAATGTCAGCCGTGTCACTGTGGAGGAAGAAAGCGACTATGACAGTGACGAGCTTGACCTGAATTACAACCAGCGGTCTAAGAGTGTCAGCCGGCTTGAGGCGATCGCGAAGGACCGTGACGAGGATGAGCCCGAGATGTTCCTGTGGAGTGATTTTGTCGTGGATGTGAACCAGGTGAAGAAGCCGGCCCCGAAACGAAACCCTCGGCAGCCCATCCTGTGGAGCAAGAAGTCGGGCACAGAGGAGATAGAGGGCACCTTCCAGTTCAACGACTTCCAGCTCACGAGTATGGATGGCGAGGAGGACATGATTGTGCAGCAGGCAATGCTGCAGCCGAGGGCTGAGATCATTCCAAAGAAGAGCCTCAACGAGTACCACATCCGTGCTTATGAAATATATTCGCTCATCGGTATGTTGCCTTTGCGGGTGGCGGTGTGATGTTTGCTGGGGTTCTTCATCTCGGGTAGATGATTCTGCAGTGTGGACACATCATCATGCACATCAAAAAACAGGTCACTCTGCGCGGGTGAAATGCATCTGCGTGTCCCCAAGCGAACAGTCGTTCATATCGTGCAGCAACGAAGACCCTTCGATGACGCTCTGCGACATCCACACGGGCAAGGAGATCATGTCCTTCATGGGGTATGTCGTGCGAGGGTGGTTGGGTTCAGGGCTTGTCTGGGGGGTGCGGTCCAGTCGCCAGGCGGGGTGAGATATTCCTTCGTGGGATTTGGTAGGCTTCGCCCTGTTTGATCTGATCGTGCCTTGCTTTGTTAAGGCCCCGGGAACCGGAGTAGTGTCCCAGCTGCGGAAGAAATGTGAGACTGCTTCAACAACATCCACCACAGGCATGACGACACCATTGTGAGTGCGTGTTTCTCCAGCGATGCGAAGTATCTTGCCACGACCTCGCGAGACAACACAATGATCCTCTGGGACGTGACGACAGGGAAGCAGGTATGCGCCGGCATATCCTGAACCACCACACTCTATGGACGGACCAACTCCTGCCTATGCCAACAAATCACAGCGACTTTCTTGCCACTACTATTCAGTTGTCGTGGGCTCATGCACAAACAAACACTGCATGAGCATCACGCACCAGGCACCTGCTTGCGCACTCTGAAACTCTGCTGATCCCACAAACCATCACACCCTTGCCACAGACACTTACCTTCGAGCACGAGAAGGTTGTGATCTCATGTTGCTTCAGCCGCGATTCCAAGCTGCTAGTATCCGGGTGCCAGGATAAGGTATGCTCGTTTCCCAGCTTCCCTTTCTGAGGGGAGCATCTTTGGTCTCTCGACAAGATGGCAATGCATGCCAACTTGCAGCATGCTTGATCCCAGCGGCACCCCATACGTCGACGCACACAACCACCCGCACAGGTCTGCCGCATATGGGAGACGAAGAAGGGCCGCGAGCAGAACTCCTTCATGGAGCATGACGGGATCATCATCAGCGTCTCCTTTGCGCCCGATGGGTCCAGCGTGGTCTCTGCCAGTGCGGATAAAACGCTGAAGCTGTGGCGGTCATCAGATGCGTCGCTCATACACACTATGAAGGGGCACACGGGCATTGTCCTCAGCTGCACCTTCAGATCTGACGGGAAGTACATCGTCAGCAACGATGAGCGGACGCTCAAAGTGTGGGATGCGGAGTTCGGCCAGTGCCAGCTGTCGCTATCCGTTGACGAGGTTCCGCGCCCCAACACACAACCCGGGAAGAAGCAGACCTGGACGCTCTCTTCATATTGCCCTGGCCCGCTGGGTTACTACATCATTGCTGCGTGCAACTCTAAAACCGTGCATCTCTTCCACCCCAAGTCTGGCGAGGAGGTATGCTGCACAGAGATAGGCCAGAACGGGGCAGGGATGTTTTGGCTGCTTGTGGTGATGTGTATCAGAGAGTCTGTGTTCTGCTGTGTTCCAATATCTCTGCACCCTTCACACCCGCCTGTATTACAGGTCCTCGCGTTGTACTGCAAGGCGCCAGTGTATTGCCTGTCCTGTGGCAGCCAATCAAAGGTATGTCTAGCGAGAGCGTGTTGTTAGTTGCGTGTGGCTGTCCTGTAACCGTTGTGTCCGCATTACATTTCCCCTCACAGGTGGCATTCGGAGACTCCTACGGGAATGTCTTTATTGTGACCTTGCATGCAGCGTAGGCAGACAGGACAGGTTTGGTAGTGATAGTTGAGGTGATACTGGTGAGCGAGGGGGGGGGGTAGGGAAAACCTTAAGGGGGGAACTTTACGGGATTTTTCACATAGGCGAGGAACACGCACAAAATGGCAGTAAACTTGAAACCCCGGCCCCTGGGAGTATTTGGGGGCGGTCTGGGTGGTTGTTGGGGGTATTTGGCCACTTCTGAGCCAATCCGTGACCATGCTCAAAAAAGTGTCATGGTTTGGTTCCGGCCCCCTCATTTGAACCACCCTTCCGAGCCCGTCCCGCCCTACTTGCCCGCAACATTCCGCCTTTTCTTGTCTTGGGTGGGCACTGATGCCTTCGGTTCAATTTGGGAGCAAATGCGTGTGACAAGCTTGGGAAGGAGCGTCTTCTCGCCAGTATTTCCTGATCACACTTGCTGCAGCGTCCACCGACCACTGTGCCTGCCGGTTTGCACACCGAATAAGGCTTTGGAACCCACACCGGCATATTTTCCAAAGACGCCAGCCCCAAAACCCACTCGCGCACCGTCTCCGGCTTCTCCTTTCCATCTGCGGCTGAGTTCCCCAGCATTCTGACCGTCGTCCGGCCTCTCTTTTAGCTCTTTCAGTGCTGCAATGAAGAGCGCGTAAGTGGGGGTGATGGTGCAGATGACGAGGATCATCGCCACTGAGAAGTGCCACTGCAGTGCCGTGGAGCCGGGGTGACACAGGTTATACACCACACCCACTTCGCTATTGCCGTTACCCCTGATGAAGTCCCCGATGCATCCGACACCTCAGGGAGGGCACATAATAACGCCTCCCGAGCGACGCCTTTGCATTCGCAGGCACACCCGGTCTTTGTTGAGGGTGTCGGCAGAAACCTGACAGAACACTCGCTGAAATACCATTTTTTTGGCCCGATAGTACTCAGATGTCTCATCAGAGGCGGCAGAACGTGGTACATGACGGGGGATGTTGATGACGCAGGTGACAGGGTGCTCGGGAGACTCGCCCGGGGAGGGGTTCGGTACCAAACCATGACACTTTTTTTTTTTTTAACTTCGTTCCCGTCCCCCCACGTTGTGCGCTACGTCGTTGTAGCGTTGGCTCACTCGTGTGCTTCTTTCCGGGGTCGGGTCAGGGATAGTGCCCTGTGTGGTGCCGTTTTTTCCCGCAGAGCGGGTGGGTTGCCGTGCGTCGACACGGAGACACCTCCCCATTAAAAGCCAAAGTTTTTGTGTTGAGACGTCTTCACCTGATATGGCAAAGGTCCTGTTCGTTGGTTTCCCCCTGGTCTGTCGCGCCCATCAGGGTGCGTGGACAGGGCCCGTACTTTGTTTTCATTCGTGTTCTGTGATTTGTGACCAACCCGCCCCTTGCCCCGCCCGGTTGAGGTCCCTACCCCTTCCCCCGTTTCGTCAGTAGCTCCGTCTCGGTCTCGTGGAGCAGGCCTGCGTCCATCAGGAAACGCAGGGTGGTCACGGGCCGGGTGAGGAGTAGGACATGGGGGGAGAGGTTGTCCAGGTGTTTTTCCCGTAGGTCCTTAAGCTTCGGGCAGGTTCGCAGTAGGTGCTTCAGCGTCGTTTTCTGCACTGTGCATCCGTGCATGGGGCATTTCGGTGCCCTGTTTTTCGACATGTAGTCGAACAGGAGGTAGTGGCGGCGCGTCCGTAGCAGTCGCATCGTGCTGGCCCCGAGGCGGGTCAGCGCCGGTGTGTGTAGCGCGGGCCGGCGCGCTGTAGGCCCCGCCGATTTAGGTGGCGTCCAGGCGTACAGACTTTTCTCGCCGGGCCGGGGCGTCCGCTCCGCAGTCACCCTCCGCACTGCCGCCTTCGCCGCCAGCAGTGTGATGGGCTCCGTCTGCAGCTGGTGGTTGTTCGTCCGCAGACCCGCCTGATAGTCTGCCAGTTCATTTCCCTCCACCCCGACGTGGGCCGGCACGTACTGCAAGGTGACAGTCGTGCCTGAGCTGGTGAGTGTGGTCAGGCCGCGCCAGACGTCGACAAGCGTTTCCGCTTTGGCACGGTGTGGCCCTGCTTCTAGCGCGTGCAGGGCGGATTGGCTATCCGTGAGAATCACGACGCGGGCTACACCCCTTGCTGCGATCATCTGAGTCGCCTCCCGCAGTGCTACCAGTTCCGCCTGGTAAGAGACGCAGCTCTGGCCCGCCCCTTTTTTCAACACAGCGTTTCAGCCGCGTTCCGGGGCACCAAAGTGGGTGTCCCACACCCAGGGGCGGTTTTTGGGGTGGTCTGGCCACGTTTTCAGCATTTTTGGGGGGTTTCTGGTCGAAAATTGCCTATGTCGAAAAATGTCGTAAAGTTGACGGATTTCGGTACCTTAAGACGGTCCCTAGGGGGGGGGGGGGAGGTTAGGGACGCACTGGCTTCTGCCGCTGGGTCAATTGCCTCTTGCCGTCGCATGATCCGGGGGGTGGGGGGGATTTTCCCCCCGGGCCCCACCATGTCTATGTGCCATGAGAACAGTGTGCAGTCAGCTCAATCAGTCACACCTGAGCAGGGTGTGTGTGAAAATATGAATGTGCCCGTGATACTGAGTTTTTTGTATCCGGGGAACTATCCACCGGGGGGGAAAGCCCGAGTCCTTCTCGGGAGAACGAAACGGAAAAAGAACGAGAATACTACATTGACGTACGTGCACGCGCACGACGGTACACATCCTATGCAGTTTACTTTTCGCCAGCAGAAAACAGCACCGCTGTGCTGTGGTGGCTCGACCACCATTTAACAGAACGAACAAGAAAAGTTCAGGTTCCAACGGTTTGTTTGTGGGGAGGGTGATGTTCTTGTTGTCAGACCCCAAGATGTGGTATATGCCTGTGAGTATACTCGGGGCTGGAACAAGTCTATGCCAACCAATAGTTATTGCCTAGAAAAGCGAACGCTTCATCGAAATGCTTGCAGTACAGCTGGCATTGGGCGTTGTCAGGAACACTACCGCGTCGAGCTACAAGCTTCCCGGGCCCCTGGCCCTCTAACTGAGCTGCAAGGATCATGACAAAACCTCCAATTCGTCTCATGTGATGTGTGTCGCCATTGAGCCACAGCGCCCTTTGTAGAGGTGGTGCGTGTACTCTATGGACATGGCCATCTAGGGGCGGACACTGGGTTCCCCAGAACGGTGGGTCTTTCCACCCAGCCCCTCCCCACCTCGCCCTTGGACCAGGCGCGTGTTGACTGCAACTGTTCGAGACAAGGTATATTATTCCATCCCACCCCTCGTTTATCTGGTACGGTTGTGAGTGAGTTCCTGGATTCTTCGTTTCCACCCCCCCCCCCCTTTTTCCCGCCGTCAGAGAGAAGGCTGTTGTTTGGTGTGGGTCACATAGAGTCTATGCAACCGCTTCGCTCATCCGTCATTATGCCGGCAAATAACGAGAAATGCGGTGCCTTCTGGCAACATGGTGTGCACCACCACTGTCTTTGGACTCGGCTTTTGATCACAATGCCACAATAAGAGAGCCCAAGAGAGGCAAATTCAAGTCCGGGTGTGATTCGAAATGGTTCACCGAGGCCCCGCTTCTCCCCACATGGATGATAATCCAACGTGATCATTTTTCACACTTCGGCGTCGGCCAAACATTCTGTGTCTGTGCTAGATCTTGCGACCCGCCACCCATACCACTGCATCGGACTGGGGTGTGGTGTGTCCAAAGAGTGAGGGTTTGCGTCCTAACAAAGCAGATCGGCATAGTTTCCTGTCACATTTTGCTGTCACGCGTCACGAAAGTGCGTCGAAAGGAGTCCATTTATATTGCGTTAATCGGGGTAGCGCATGTGTTCGATATATACGCTGACACAGTGACGAACCAGCGCACAGACAATGAAACACCGTCGGCCAGGCGCCTGACAACATGCCCTCGCACACAAAGAATCAAAACTACCGAATGGCAGACCTGGGGTGCACACAAGCCTCGCTTTGTCAGTCTGCAGCCTCAGAAGAAAATCCCCCCCCCCCCTCCGCTCAAACCGAAGATGCCCTATTTTGTTTTTTTTGCCTCTTCTTTTTTGGCACCGCATCTCCTGCACCTCTCTCTCTCTCTCCCCCCCCCCCCCCGCCCGGTCATTACCTACCCCCCACACCCCCACCGCCCCCCTCCCCAGCCCCCCCCGCAGCTGGTCATTAAAGCCCTCAATTCCTTGGTCGGTCAATACAAAGCAAGCGGTTCGTCGGGGGGGGAAGGGCGTGTTCAGGATTCGCAGATTTGCGGCTACAGGGATGCGCCTGCTTGCACTCGGGAGGGGGGGGGGCGGTGGGAGTGGGGGTGAGTGGGCTCACATGTGTGTGTGTGTGTGGACTTCAATATTTTCCCCCCACAGGGGTGTTGGGTTGCGGTGAGTGGAGGGGGGGGGGAGAGGGGAGAGAATGCCTTTGTTGAGGGAGCACACAATTATCCGATTTAGGCCGGGGCAGGGGGTGGGTGGGCGGGCAGGCGGGCGGTAGAATGCTATTGCTCTCAGAGGTGGAGAAAGCGTGCTCATGATCACCCCGCCCCCCCCCTCTGTCTCTGTCTCTCTAGACTTCTTTCCACCCGCCACCACATGCACCACTGCCACATCCTGCCGACCTTCGTTGTCTTTTTGTGTGTGCTGAATTCTGGCACCCCCCCCCCCCCCTCCCTGACCCCTCATTCTGATTCCCGTCTGGAGGGGCTTTCGCCCCGAATGATGTGTGTGCCTTCGCAACAGTGAGACAACCGGTTTGCCACAGTGTCACACAGAGCGAACACCCCGCCGAGATGGTGCCTTTCGTCTGTCCCCCCCCCCCCCCTCCCGCTGATTCAGAAAACAAAGAACCAGCATCATTTGGTTTACCGCAGCATGACTCCTGTCAGTGTCAGCAACAACAGATAGCGAGAGTGGGGGGAGGGGAGGGGGGGGGGCAGCGCTTCTTTTGGGCAACAAAGGTGTGGGGCTGAGTTGCTTTGTTTGCTTTGCCACCCACCCACATCTACCCGGCTCTGGCGCAAATATTTCTCCGAAAAATGCGAGAGCTGGTGTTCCAGATGATCGAAAGGCGGGGGTGGGGTGTTGTTCAAAAGAGGAGGTCAGGCAAGGCAGGCGTGGGGTGGGGGGGGTGGGGGGGAGAGGTTGGTCACGGAAATCAAACGGAGGTCTGGCCACGACTTCTTCCGAATATTATTTTGCCTGCCCTCTGGGCGAGCAGGGGTACGAGGATGTACAACTGGTTTCCAAGAAAAAAAATGTGACTCGGGGCATCTAGAGTGCAGCAGGGATCAGAGGCAGGGTGGCCACATTTGCGTTTTGTGGCCTCAGTTTGACCTCAGGCCTGAACACATCACTGACGCACGCATGTCAACAAACCCCGTGATAGGATGATATGCCTCCAGGTGCAGGCCAGAGGAGATGGATCGGCTGTGGGCAAAGCTCCCTCTTGTGGGCGAGTGCACAACAGAAACCCACCCACCCACCCCCATCCTACCCCGGTCGCCGATATTTGCTGTTGCCGCCGTCTCCCGCACATCCCGCTGCTTTTTTTTGGAGGATCTGCGCGTGTTTGCGGAGGTTGTGTGCCTTTTGCTATGTATCCATCGCCTGTCACCCCACATTCCCAAGGCAGGTGTGGAGGGTGCATCGTGCACAATGAAGCACTTCCAGTCGAGCCATCACAACGTCCTGTCCATTATGGACATGGAGGACAGTGACAGCTCTTACCCCATCGTGGGTCTTGCGGCGGTGCTGTCGGTGGTGGCGTACTACCTGTGCCTGAGAGCGATCCCTCAGGCGAAGGATGTGCTGCGGGACCGTGGTATCTACGGCATTGACATCAACAAGATCACCCCGAAGGATATGGACCGCTTCCGTGATGAGCGGCGGAATCGTGTTCTCTCAAAGTTCTCCGACGAGTTCAAAAAGCTCCTTATGTATGCATGGCTGCCCTCTATCTGTGGGGCCTCGGGCAGGGCAGGGTTTAGTGTATCACAGAGCAGCATTGCAGAACATCACCACGCAGGCGTGAGGGTGTTGTCGCGATCGGATAATGTCCCCCGGCTCTTCTCATTCATTCTTCACACCCCACCGCACCATCCTTCCGCACCACAGCCCTGAGTCGCTGGGTATTGTGGTCGGGGCAATTTATCTCGCAGTTGTGATCCTGCTGATGGTGATCTGCAGAGTTCCGGTATGCCATCTGCTTCTGAATCATGATATCATGTTACATTGGCCGCGAAATGTCTCTGCCGGCATTTGCCCTTCTATGCTCCACCGCCAACACCGCTCCACACCACAGCTTGCACGGTACAACGCAGCAATCTGCAGCATCGCCCTGATGTTGCTTCTTGGGTTTGTCGACGATGTGCTGGACGTGAGGTGGCGGCACAAGATCGTGCTCTCCATCATCTCCACCACCCCCATCATGCTGTCCTATGATGGCGCGACCGTCATCAGCCTCCCTAGCTTCCTCCACGACGTGCAGTTCCTGGGTCCCTCGATTGACCTCGGCATCTTCTACGTCATCGCAATGTCGCTGATCTGCGTGTTCTGCACGAACAGCATCAACATCCTCGCAGGTGTCAACGGTATGCCACCTGCCACCCCTGATGGAATCCTGGGGTATCCCTCAGTTTCTGCAAAAAAAAATGTATCGTTTCTCTCTTGAGATTCACTCGGTTGCATTAGTTTTTGACAATGGAATACGCCACCCATCACCCCCCTGCTACCTTGCACAGGTCTGGAGGTTGGACAGAGTATCGTCATCGGCATTTCCGTGTTGGTGCACAACGTGGTCCAGCTGGACGGGGGGAACTGGCGGCCGAACCTTATCTCACTGGTGCTGTGCATGCCGTTCGTCTCCTGCTGCCTGGCGCTGTATTCCTACAACAGATACCCCAGCAAGGTGTTTGTCGGGGACAGCTTCACCTACTTCTCCGGCATCACCCTGGCGGTGATGGCCATCACGGGGCACTTCACCAAGACCCTGATGCTGTTCTTCCTCCCGCAGCTGATCAACTTTGCGATCTCCCTGCCGCAGCTCTTTGGGATCATCCCGTGCCCCAGGCACCGCGTGCCGAAGTGGGACTCCGAGACGGACTCGCTCCGCCCCTCGATGGCCAACGGGTGGTGCATCAACCTGACCCTGCTCAACGTGATGCTCGTCATCTTCGGGCCCATGAAGGAGGGCACCCTCACCAACGTGCTCCTCGCCTTCCAGGTGCTGTGCTCTGTGATTGGGTTTCTCATCCGCTACCAGCTGGCTGCCCTGTTCTATCCCATTGTCGAATAGGCTGCGTTGCCAGCGGGGGGGGTGGGGTTGGACGGATGGTGGGTGCCCCCAGAAGGGGGGGGGGTGGGCAAACGCCACGCTTGTCTCGTTGCGAGTGGCAACAGCTGTCTGTCACCTTTGGTGGTGTCTCGGTTATATCTCCTCTCTCTCCCACTCTCCCACTGCCCCACCGCCCTGGGTGTGTTGGAGGCCGTGCCTTGCACAGCAAAGCAGGAAGCCGAACAGCTTCCCACGTGATTGCCCCTTGTCGCCGTGTGAATGTTCCTCTCATTGCCGCGCTCTCTCCGTGCCGGTTACACTAAAAAGAATATACCGTATACGTAAATATTATGGAACGTAAATATTATGGAACGGGCCCATTTTTGGCCGGTCCGTTCCATAATATTTACGTTCCATAATATTTACAGGGCCAGTTGGGGACTCGGTGGTGAGGACGGCTTGCGTCAGGAATCGCGCGAAAAGTGCACGAGTAGGTCCCGTCAGGGACTCTGTATGCCGTCCGATCACCTGGTCCAAGTCCCCGAGTCGCAGAAAGCCCTGTAAATATTATGGAACGAAAAAAATCTGGAACGCCAACCCACCAGCGTTCCAAAATATTTACGTTCCATAATATTTACGTTCCAAAATATTTACGTATACGGTATATCCCCATTCCAAAAAAAATGGCTGTGGCTGTCGAAAGGCAGTGCTCGCATCTCACCCACAGCTCCTTCCCTTGGAGCTGTGCGGCTGAGACCGCTTCCTCTGGCAAGAAACAAAAAAGTCACCCAGCGGTTTTGCTGCCTGTCCCCCGCCATGGGGTGATGGAGTCTCCGGTCCCCATCCCCCCCCGCCCCCCCCATGCCATGGCAGCATGCTGCCCGCACTGCACCGACACGCGATTTCAACATGCCGGGGGAGTGGGGTGGGAGGGGGGGTGGGGTGACTAGCCAGAATACACCCCACTGGGGGGTGGTTCCGACACCCACACCCTTTTGTCCCTCCCCCCAGCCACAGCAGCGCCTCCACGCCTCCACGCCACGTCGAGTGAGAGACCGGAGGGGGCAGAACGGCGGGCTTTTTTATTGGCAACGGGGTTGCGAAGGGGTTGGGGGGGTGGGGGGGGCACGGGGAAAGGGGGGATGAGATGGAAGGGGTAAACGTAGTAGCTGACCAGACCGCCGCCCCTCCCTCCGCCCCCCCCCCCCCCTCCCCTCCCATCGTTTGCTCTACAACTCTCACCCCTCTACACCACCACCACCACCACCACCGCCCTGTCAACCTTATCTCTCAACCCCAACAGGCCACACCAGGGCCAGGGACAATGTCGCGTGTCACCTGGGTGGGAGTGCTGTGCGCATGTCTTGCTGTCGCCTGTGCACAAACGAGCTCCCCCACCTACGATGCGCAGCAATGCGCAGGGGGTCATGAGGCTGTGTCGAAGTCCTTCCGCCTCAGCAGGATGCTGGCACCCCCGACGGACTACGTGCTGATCAGCGAGCTTGGCATGGAGCCCACCATCCGCATCTACTGCGTGCGCATCACGGAGAACCCCGATGGCGGGAGCTGCTCGACTCGGAGCCTCCCGAGGCTGTGCCGCGACTATATCAACCAGCCGGAGCGCTGTGAGTCCCTTGCAGAGTTCACCTACACGTCGAATCGGGAGATTGTGCGAGGGGAGCCAAACGGGCCTGACGTACGATGGATTCTCCTGTGGGACCCCCGGAATAAGCCAGCAAGCTGCTATCCCCGTGACGTGCTGATCGAGGTGGAGTATCAGCTGGAGCGCCCGCAGGGGCGGAGCGCGGTGCTTGCGGTGATAGCAATCGTGGGGGTGAGCATTCTGGTTATCGCAATCGGCGCCTTCGGGCTGTCGAGGCTGCTCAGCAAGTCGAAGCGCCAGAGGGAGGCCAAGAAGATGGCAGAGCAGGGCACGAAGGAGGGGCGGAAGAGCCGCTATAAGGAGACGTATGACACGGTGATCTGCCCTAAGTGTGGCCATGGCCAGGCGAAGCATTGGGCTGGGGAGGACCCGCTTGTGGAGATGCGGTGCAGGGAGTGTGGGCGGACGCTGCCCGGCTGGGTGTCTGCCGACACCCTGCTGCGAGAGCAGCAGAACAGCGGAGGGTTCGACCCCGCCCAGATGCCGGAGGGGTATACCACGATGGAGATCGCCGCGAGGCATGACACGGCGAAGCGCGATGCCATCCTCGTGTCGAAGTACGCCTCGCCAAACCCCCTGCTCAACACGTTCCCGCCCTCGGGGCACCCTGCCCCCGAGCCTGTTGTGGGGCAGGTCGTGCAGCGCAGGGCAGTCGACCCCGACATGATCCGTGTGTCTCACCGTGAGGGGTCCGACCCCATCCCGTTCCACAACGACGCGGATGATGACCCCGTGTTTGCCCCCGCACACGCCAGGGAGTATGCGAGCTGAGGGGTGAAGGTCGGTTTGGTGGTGGTGGTGGGGGAGCCGAACCTCAGGAAAGCTTTCCGCCGTGCGGGGCCCTTTTGGGAGCACTCCACAAACCCTCTATTGCCCCACACACACAGGGGTGCAAGAGGGGGGCGGGTCGCACCGGCGGCATGGCGCCGCGTGCTGTAAAATAGAAGGGGCTGAATCCCCCCTGCCAGATCGGTGGGTGTAAAAACCCCATGCGTGTGTTATAATATCACCGCCTGGTCCTCTGATGCGTCAGATTCTGTCGTCCACACAGAGAGTGAAAGTCAGATACACTAAATGCATGTCAGAGCTGGCCCTGATGCAAAGATTGAACGATTCTTGGCCCTGTTCGTAGCCCTGGATATATCATCGAGCAGGCGGTGTATCTCCGAGTGTTCGAATGATGTGCGTGTTGCCTCACTCGGGTATGGAGGCCACGCTCCCCTGTCTCGAGGGGGTGGTTTGGCTCGAGAGCCGAGTCTTGAGGGTAGAGGGGTGGGGTGGGGCTAGAGCTTTGTCTTTTCCGTTGTCTGCTAGGTGGGAGGGGATGGGGGATACGGGATGCCGCGCATCCGGGCTTTTGGGTGTCCCCTTTTGGCTGTGCTGCAGAGTGCAGCTTGGGGAGGGGGTGTGGGTGGTGGTGGTGGTGGGGGGGGGGGGGGGAGTTGTGCCTCCCCTCTGGAGGAATATCTCCTCTCGTTCTAACCTAGATCGTGTTCCTGTGTTCCTTCTTGGGTATTTCTGGTTTTCTTGTCAATGCAATGATCTCGTATGGTCCTTTCCTGTGATTCCGTACACAGCAGCAGTGTTATGGTGCATTCTAGAAGCAACGCATGGTTTGGAACGCAGGCAGCTGCAGGACCCCCCTCCCTGATACGCCTTCTAACATCGACATTCCGTGCCATGTCCTCCGGGCGCGTAGTGTATTCTTGTACGTGTTCTGTTGTTACAGCCGATATTTCCTGGTCATGAAGTTGCAGTACTTCAGAGTCCCCTACACTATCGGGAGATGCATTAGTTTGGTGATTAGGTGCGCTCCTCACCACCGATATTTCCTGGTCATGAAGTTGAAGTACTTCAGAGTCCCCTACACTATCGGGAGATGTTTTTTCTTTGGCAGAACGGTCAGCTGTTGTAGCACGACAAAGGCTTTTCAGAAGATCCCCGGGCCACCGATATTTCCTGGTCATGAAGTTGCAGTACTTTAGAGACCCCTACACTATCGGGAGACGACACCCACGGTACACCCACACCGGACACCCACACAGCGCCACCCACCCCCCGACAGGTTCTACCTCTTCTTGCCCCTGACCCCCGACCGCACCCACGCGAGCCTCCCACACAGCCTCCCCGCTTGCCTGCAGAACCCCAACGGGGCAAGGCATCAGCAGAAGGCCGTCACCACCACCCCCTCAAACGCCGCAGCACTCACTCAGCATGATCGCTGACCCGCGCCCCGTGCACACCCACCACGACGACGAGGACTCTGCGAGCTGGGGCAACACGGAGGAGTGCGGATCCACAACGAACTCCAACGAGGGGTCTGCCGTGGCAGCGGAATGCTGCGGCACGGCGGTGGCGCAGAGCGGGAAGAAGCACACGCGGGGTCTTCCGACCGACGTGCCTCCCTGCTCGCACAACGCCTGGACGCGCTCCCGCCGTCGCCGTACGCTCCCGGGTGTGCGCTTGAGGTGTGTGGTGTGCCGTGCCCTGTGGGTGACGGTGCTGGAGCACCATGAGAAGTGCTCCGGGTTTTACTCCGGGAAGTGCGAAGGCGACTGCGGCAAGCCGCACATCTTCGCGCGTGGCACCGTGCCCGAGGCTGTGTACAGCAACACAGGGGATGTGAACCCCAACGCGATCCGCTCCCTCCGTGCCTGCATGGAGGGCATGCAGCAGAAGAGCAGCAAGAAGCGCCCGGGCAGTGCCGAGGGTGTCCCAGAGGAGGGTGCCAGCGAGCCAGCCAGTGCTGCAGCCAGCGCTGCGGCAAGCGCCGAAGCGAGTGGCGCGGCCAGCACTGGGAGTGCTGCGGAGTCGGATGGCGCAGGCGAGGGGAGTGTTGCCCGGACGTGGTTCTACCACGACCCGTACTCCATGGAGGGCAAACGGGTGGTGGCGTAAAACCGCGGCCCAGAGCGTGCAGAAGCGCTGCCGCATGTGTACCACCCACACACGCGTCTGGCATGCACCGGGTGGGTTGTGGTTTGTTTGGCTCTCTGAATCGGATGTTTGCCGGGTGGTGTGTGTGGAGTGAAATCGGAGAATCACGGAATGGAGCACACCGCATCACGAGGGGCAGAATCACTGCCCGGCTTGTGGATAAAAAACGTGGGATGGTGGGATGTGGAGGTGTGCAGGCAGCGGCGGGTTGTGTGTAGTGGGTGGTGGTGGCAACAAACACGCCCCACCCACCAACACCGCTTGCTGCCGCCTGCAAGCATCTTTTTCAGGCGGCAGCCGGGTCGGGGGAGTTGTTCAGTGTTTCTTGCTGGATGTTTGCATCTCATGCGTACCCCATTTCCTGACCGAGGTGCGGTGTTCTGAGCAAGGCATTTGTCAGAAAGCGATTGATTTGTTGGAATTGATATAGCGCCGCTCTGCCGATCCAGCCGGGCAGTCAAGTGTTTTGTGACAGGCTCATGCCACACCTCCCGAACCCCCTTCACTTGGACCGATGGTTGCACTGATCAATACGGATTAGAAAGGTTTCCGAGTCAGCAGTAAACAAACGTCGTTGCTTACTGTGCACCGTTTCATTCTCTTGCATGGAATAGAGGGAGCTTGTGCTCTGTATGGGCTGCCAGCTGTCAACGCACCCTTCAAGCGGATGTCCTCACTGCCCAGTATGGAATACACAGGAGGAGCAACCCACCTGGGTGGACAGTAGTGCCCACGCCCGAGGCCTGCTTCCCGGCGCACACACTTTGCATCACTGCTGACGCTTTACCGCAACCGGAGGAAAGGAACCAAAGCCTCGTGCAGGATTGCTTTGTGTTCTAGAACATGACTGGGGGCAGATGGCGTGTAAAGGTTGTTCGTCTGCACAAGACAAATGCATCCTGGTCTGGAAGTGATTTTTGAGGGCGGGTGGTTGGGGGAGGGGTTCAATAAAATGCCACTGAGGGGACTGTAAAAGCTCTTCAAGGAGTCGGAAGTGCAGTTCCTTGTGAGAAGGAAATGGTATCAGGGGGCAGCATATCGAGGCGTCGCATGTGCCTTCTTACCCGCCTGGTTGTTCAAATCCCGGTATTGCTCGTGAACCTGTCTGCCCATCGGAGGTTGGAAGCTATATCGAAAGGGGCACGGTGCTGCTTGCGGCAACAACGTCTGCACCCTTCTGGATGGCTGATTCTGGTTCAGCTAGTCTTTTGGGATCGTTTGTCTAACATTCCGGTCCCTCAGACAGATCTGCTCACCCCCTGTCCCCCACCCCATCCCACCCGACCCCCCCACCATCGCCTTTCTTCTTCGGCAATATTGCAAACTTCAAAAAATACTCTGGCGGAAAAAAATATTGGAATCACTCTTCAGTGCCTCGTTATTGGTTAAGCTCTGATATTCCCCCCACACCCACAATCACTTCTACATTCTACTCTTTACCCGACACCCCCCATCTTCTTGACAGATTTCTTTTCTTTCTTGGAGGGGATATTTCCTCTGCACTTCCCCCCACCCCCCTCATTTGTTTCAGTGACGCATCTGACCATCACCCCCCCCCCCCACCCATGAACCCGAATTTGAATGGAAAATCGTTTTTCTTGACAATAGCCCCTCTCTCCCCCCTCCCTCTCCCTCCCTCACCATCCATCCGCACCTTTCCCGATTTCCCATCTTGCTTTCCCGTAGTATACCAGGTTCTGTCAGGATACGCGCACAATGATTTGATGCACGGAAGTTGTCACAGGGGCTAACCTTTGTGATGTGTTTAGCTGCACAGCCAACGCAATGTTAGTTGTGCCCGCACACATTCTGGGTTTATATTTCTCTCGGTGCCTCCGCCACGGTAGCGAAAACGGTGCGTTTTCGGTGCATTTCCTCCTATTTCCTATAGGTGCAGATCGCCGAACTTTGCCGGAAAAATTACCGGCAGCAACGACCCCCCTCTCTCGATGTCTATCTCTTTCTACTACTTGTCAGCGCGCCACTGGCGTGCTGCATTCCCTGAAGCTCCGGCCGGCGCAAGCGCCAGCCGGAACAAGATTTTTTCTCTCTCTTCGACATTTCGCCCAGCTACTTCAACATGCTAACCATTGCCACCCATACCCAGCACAGCAGCTCTCTTCCTCGTGGGAATGTCATGATGCCGCTATACTTATTTGGCAGACATTGCTTGTACCGTTCATTACAAACAAAGAACGCAACACGGAGTCTTTCTGCAACTGTATGGGCTGCAAAGGTTTATTTCGCATCTGTGGATCCCTGCTGAATTATGACATGGTTTTGGCTTCGTAGCAGTGCGTGTGCCGGAAAGCTTGAAGTGTTGTGAGAGGAGGGGGGCGCCTGTGTTGAAGCGATCGGGTGTTCTGGGTGCCTTTCGGGCAGAACCCCTGAATGTACCGAACGATTCTGAACAACCCGAAGCAGAACCGGCGCGGCTTTGTGATTGGTATAGCCTGATTCTTGATGGCCACGACGCAAACAGTTCACACAGAGTGCTCTGTGCTGCTCGTTGACACAAGTGTCAGCCACACCCAACACCACCACCGGACAACCATTTCCGAGCAAACTACGAGCAAGATGGTTGTGATCCCGCCCCCTCCCCCTCTCCGCCTTTGGCCTAGCGCTGTCCAGCTGTTCGTGGCCCTTCCTGGTTCCTGACCCCCTCATCATCCCATCCCCTTCCTTCACCTTCACGCCCCCCTCAAGTGGGTTTGTGAGTTTTGCTTCGCATAGCACGAGAACGGGAGAGGGCAGGGCAAATCACCAAAGATAACAATGCCTCCTGGCAGCTCTGTTCGCACTGTCTGGGGCCTTTCCCTCTTCGGAGGCGGAGGGGATTCCCAAAGGGGCAGTGTTGATTTGAAAGATCGTTTCTGTTGGGTGGATGTGGTTTGCACTTCCTCTCTCCGTCGATCAGGAAAACATAATGTTGATGCCAAGTATGGCCGTCTTACGGTGTGTTCGCCAACCCTTGCGGCTGTCTCAGCAAACAGTGCCCCCGAATCGTCCCGACGACACAGAGGGCACAGCTGGGAGGGCCCTCCAGAAATCTCTGTGAGAACGCAGGCCTCTACTCCAGCGATCAACAGAACCCAGATCGGTAACCCCCACAACGGGGTGTCAGGAGTACAGGCGAGAACAAAAAATAGTCTTTCAAAAAAAAAACAACCCCTACAATTACTGAACGAACATGGATGAAAAAATGTGTGTCCAGTGTGCCTGTGGTCAGTGTTTCCCTCCCGGGATGTTCGTCCAGTGATTCGGGGGGCGCGGTGGGGGGGGGGGGGTGGGTGGTGGTGCCACCAGCGTCACCCCCTTTCCCGCGCCCCGTTCCCCTTTGGCAGCTTCTTGTTGCTCGTCTTCTTCAAACATCACATGTGCATGTGTGGCGCATTGGTTGGGTAATTACCGCTGGCTTATCCCCACCACCGCTGCGCTATCCGGAGAGGATCACGTGTCACAACACTAAAATGACAACGGGCTAAGCGAGAAGAATGCCAAATCGTTCAAATCGTTCATGCCCTGCCCGGGGGATCACACTCTTCTTTCAAGGTTGCGATTTTGTTCAAAAAGAAATTAGAGAAACATTAGACGCCTTGTCAACCGCAGCCGTACAAGGCGGTGCATTGCAGTTCGCCTGCACGCACTTCCGTTTCAGGTTCTGCGAAGGCACACGATGTCAGAATCCGAAACAATGAGAATGTGCCACAATCTGCTCAATGGGCAGTGGTGGTGGCAGTCTCCATCCCAGTGCACCCGGAGGGGAACTGGGTGGGTATGCCACAGCTTTTTGAATTTCGCAGTGAATCGGGTTTTCTTCGCTTCAGGTTATTGTCCAGTGCCGGCAGGGCTTCGGGTACATTCGGGGAATTCACAGCACAATAAATTCGGGTGCAAGGCGTGGCTGTATCAGCCTGTGTCGTCATGTTATACCGTATACGTAAATATTTTGGAACGTAAATATTATGGAACGTAAATATTTTGGAACGCTGGTGGGTTGGCGTTCCAGATTTTTTTCGTTCCATAATATTTACAGGGCTTTCTGCGACTCGGGGACTTGGACCAGGTGATCGGACGGCATGCAGAGTCCCTGACGGGACCTACTCGTGCACTTTTCGCGCGATTCCTGACGCAAGCCGTCCTCACCACCGAGTCCCCAACTGGCCCTGTAAATATTTTGGAACGTAAATATTATGGAACGGACCGGCTAAAAATGGGCCCGTTCCATAATATTTACACGGTGGACTCCAGCGGCCCTAGCGGGAGTCTGGGAGCGGGAGTCTGAGCGGGTGTCAAAGACTCCCGCTAGCGGGAGTCTATACTCCCGCTAGGGGGAGTCTGACTCCCCCTAGCGGGAGTCTTTTCACCTATTTTCATCCATTTTTCCCATGATATAGTTACAGTCTACTGGCGTGGGGGGTAAAATCATGGTGGAAGAGGGATGGGGAGGGGCTTGTTTTGCTTCTGTCAGTTTCCCCGGACTCTGGACTACCTACCTATCCTCCTGGTAGCGGCTACACCTGCGGAGGTGAGCGGTTAGAATTTGAGGTGTCAAAGTGCGGCCATCGCCTGTCGTAGTTGTGTTACACCTTGGGCAAGACAAGCCATCCTGCAGGCCTCATCTTCTTCGTCAGAACTGTCATCCCCCTCCTGCTGTGCGCGTTGGTCAAGCGTGCTCAAAGTCGCCTCGGATGACACGAATGGTGTGAAAGTCGCCCCCAGCGGGATTGGCATTTTGCACAAGCAGAGCGATAATTTGCGGTGTCCTTCGGGGAACCGGAACAGGAAGTAGGGCGCGCTGATGGGTTCAACGAAGTCCTGTGTGTTGCAGTGCACAAACCCCTTCTGCAGCTGTGTCAACTGTGTGCAAAGAACATACACAGCCAATCTATGAGCGTGTCGGGTGTGCAGACACGGACACAGGATGACTTCTCTATACCCGAGGATCCCGTCCTGCGACAGGTGCGCAACCTTCCAAGGCATGCCCGATGCGCGCCGCTTCTCTTCTGCCATCGCAAGATCTCTCTCGTAAGTTGCGGAGCTGGCGATTGTAACGGCATCTTTCTTGCGATGTCCGTTCTCTGCTTCTTCAAATTCGTCGTTGTTCTGCAGAGGCACTGCATCTTCTGGAGCCCACCAATGATGGAGACTGTGTACGTAGGCATTGCGCGTTGATCCCTTTTCGGCATGCTCCATCAACCAGTGAAATATATGCCCTGAGATCCGAGCACGCAAGAAGGGAATCCGGGCTGACTCATCCTTGCATCCCCAGAAGCGCCAGGGGATGTCTGCATACCGGAAATGCATGAGGTCTGCAAGGGAGACAAAGAGGTAGCGGAACAAGCCCTTGTAGGTGTGTCCTGTGACAGGCAAGCACGACCTTCCGGAACTGAGCACCTGTCCCATGCTGCGACACATTCAGTGCAAGGTTTGTACAGGTCTTGTCGAATATTTTTTTGTTGTCTCATCCAGCAGGGGTGGAGCTTGAAATATGGGGTTGCGGGCTGGATCGGGTCAGATCGGGTCAGCCAATTTTTTCTTATGGGTTCCCCCCCGGTTCGTCTCAGAGATCAGTGCTCGGGCCCAGCCTCCCGCGAGGTACCGGAACCGATATGCAGCCCCGGACGCGCAAGGACTTGGTTACAAGACAAACACATGCCGTAGGGGGGGTCTGGGAGGCGGAGCTCCCAGCCGCCGGAGGCCACGGTAGTGAACATCTGTGACTTGCGGGCGTACGGATTCTGTGTGAGTTGGCTGCGTCCTCCTGAGGATACTGAGATTCCCTGATGTAAAGGGCTTGGGTACAAGACAGGCACATGCCACAGGGGGGTCTGGGGGGCGGAGCCCCCCAGCCACCGGAGGCCACGGTAGTAAACGTCTGTTGCACGGTACGGGTTGGGCAGCTTCATTTGTCCTCTATTGTGACTGTTTGAGGCCTGTGCTCATGTCGCTGGGGTCACTTTGCTCACGAAACGCCTCCTGGTCACCTTGAGGCCCCAAGGCGAGGAGCCAACTTTTCCGGTTTCCCGAAAATCTATATTTTTTTTCTTTTTACCCCTGACCTGATTTTTTGTGAGGGCCTGCAGAAAATCAGGTCAGCTGACCCGAAAAAACCCCCAAGCTCCACCCCTGTCATCCAGTACCCTGATCAGCCGCATGGCGAGCCCCTTGCAGTCATGGAGTGCTGGGGTGACGTAGCGGGCATTGGGAAGCACACCTGCCAAGAGGGAGGGGTAGCCAGCCTCTTTCATCTCAGAGAGAGTCAGGTGCGGGTATCGATGCACCTGTTGATACCAGCGTTCTTCTGGGATGTCGCACAGTGAGCATCGGTGCCCTCGCCCCCCGCATCGCCTCATTGTTGCCCACTGCTGATCTATACTCCCGCTAGCGGGAGTTGGACTCCCCCTAGTTGAGACTCCCGAAAAGGGTTAAACCCGGTAGTGGTACCCTACCCCCGCTGGAGTCCACCGTGCAAGGCCGGATCAGCCCACGGGTGGGTTTGAGGAAGAAATCTGGGGGGGCAAATTTTGCTGCGACTTCCGGTTTCACCCGGCCGAACTCCAGCATCTATCCAGACCCACGGTGCCAAGCCGTTCGCCCGTGTCGCGATCATTCGCGGCTTCAGGCTGCCCCCGACGACACGTTTGTATCCTGCACCTTGCCATACTTCGCCTCCACCTTGTATATGACGGAGAGCGCCCTCCTTCCGCATCGTTGCGACTTCCCTGACAGCGAACTTATCCATGTCAGGGAAGACATGGCGATGATTGCGTTGGCCACCTGGGTGCTGTGCTGGTGGAGCTCCTTGCTCAACACCGTTGCTAGGAGCCTTCTAATGGATCCCAGTGTCAGCACACTGCCCCCTTTTTTAACAGGGAAGGCCGTGCAAAAATCATGCACAATGTTCGTCGCCTCCGCAGCCTCGGGACTCTCTGCGCTCTTCTTCTTCTTACTGGGGGGGGTCAAATAGTACTACCCCTTTAAATACAACTACCCCCTCAAATACAACTACCCCCCGGGTTTTTCAAAATAGATTGTTTTTCCAGTATATTAGTACTACCCCCCTTTTTGTCCATTTTTTCCCCTTTCTAAGACTGTTGCCCCTGTAGTAGGGGCATGCCGCTGAGAGAAATCGGTTGCACCGAGCCTCCTGGCTGAGCTGGTAATCAACGCCACGCTCTGAAGAGCAGCACTGCCAACCACCACAGACCATCGGATACATAAGAACCCGTCCAACCCGTTTCTCCCACACAACTGTCCCGAAATGAGACCCGTCATGACCTGGCGAACCTTGAAGCGATCGCAAGGAAGAGCTGCAGTACGCAGTAACCTGCATGGGGGCACTGGCTGTGGGGGAGGTTGTCTAGCGACAAACTGGCGTTAGCTAGTGAGTCCTCGTTTGGAGACACCAGTCAGGTGGGGAGTTTGGTTGGGGCGGCACACTCTGTTACACATTAACGCAGGTGTCCGAAGGCAAGCTCAGTGAGAACAGAAATCTCACGTAGAGCATAAGGGTAAAAGCTTGCTCGATACATGATCTTCAGTACCGATCCTCGGTGTGAAAGCATGGCCTAACGATCCTTTGGTCTGCAAGCAGGTCATCGACCTCAAGAGACGCCCCTTCCACACCGCCGAGCGAGGTGGGGCCCTCTCGAGCACGGCGCGCGACACGTGATTCGCCGCTGTGTTGAACACCAGTGATGCGGGTGTTTACTGGGTGTCGGTAGTGTACCGGCGAAGGGATCTGCATGTGTATGATCCCCTTGGATCCCATTGAACCTCTGGAGGATCTTTGGCCCGGAAGCCAACCCATAAACAAGGTTGAAATTAGGCAACTCACAACTGAAATGACCCCATCACAATCCGTACGGATTCCAAACATGCCGATAAACAGTGTTTTGGCGACCTGGGGGTCATAAAAGTGACTCATTGTCACCAATTACCATTTATCTACATTTTCACGATTTAGGCAAGGGGTCCCGCCTATTAGTACTACCCGGTAGTACTATTTGACCCCCCCCAGTAATCGACTTTGCCGCCGGCTTCGCTGCCGGCTTCGTTGTCGTCTTCCCCATTTTTGTGAATCAGGTCTGCGAGCTGGGATGGGTGGAAACGTCCGTTTCGTTTGGTGTGGCTGTACTTCAGTGACGAGTGCCACATTGCATAGGTATCATGGGAAAAATGAGTGAAAATAGGTGAAAAGACTCCCGCTAGGGGGAGTCAGACTCCCCCTAGCGGGAGTATAGACTCCCGCTAGCGGGAGTTGGACTCCCCCTAGTTGAGACTCCCGAAAAGGGTTACCCTACCCCCGCTGGAGTCTACCGTGTACGTTCCATAATATTTACGTATACGGTATGTGGTTTCCAACATGTTGCATTTTTTGTTATTTTCTTGGGTTTGGTTGGTTTTGTCTTTCTGTGTTTTTCCAGGCAAACCATTTGCATGCAGCGTGACCTGTCGGTCGCATTGTCTCCATGCACATGCACGAGGATGGTTTGTGCCCAACCAGGGCGTAGTGCACATCCAATGCATCTGTCACTTTCTGACCACCATCGTCTCACATCATCATTGATAATATATCGTCGCTCAATCTGCAGTTCCCTCACTGCTTTGTATTCCATCCCAAGCAGGGTGTCTCGCTTGGCTTGGCTGTTCAGCTCCTAAGGAGCGAGCCCCTGTACACTGCGGGTTGCCAATTGGATCGAGGAAATACACTCCAACAGTATTGAAGCCTGAATCATGCAGGAGTTCCTGGGTTTCGGCAGAGTCTCAGGCTGCTGACGCCCAAACCACGACAGTCATTTGTTGGTCCCAGTCACCCGTGTGTGCGTCCTTCTGAGAGGGACGGATGTTAAAGTGAATCGCCTGGTGCCGTTAGGCACTCGTCATGGTTGCATAGCGGCCGTTTTAAAAAATCCCTTGTATTTTGTGGACTTGCAAAAACGGCCGCTGATTTTCAGCATTTTAAAAAACGGCCGTTTTTTTTACCTGGGAATTTTGTATGGGGCGTGGGTCAGCAGGCGAGATCCCACCACCAGGAGTGCCTCCCCACTGCAAGGGATACCCTGCAGCAAGCATTGTGAGCGCGCCTTCAAGTATGATGCGAAGAGTTCAGACTTCGTGGACCACTTTGACGGACCGCGCCATATCAAGAAGAAGAAGAACGCAGCGTTGAAAGTGCAGAGCCAGGGAAACAGCTGGCGCTGTCGGAGTGCGATACCCTCAGTGGCAGGCTTGCAACTTCGGATCGCCCGGGGTGCGTTGTTCACCGGATCACCGGCTGGCATGGTGCATGATGCTGTCAAGAAGTGTGTCCCGAGGAGGGGCTGAACATGGTTGCGGCCAATCTAGGCACGTGTGTCGTGGATGACCGTGCAGGCAGAGGTGGGTGTCGCTCACTGGCATCAGGGCTCTTCCGACAGAGCTTTCCCTTGATCTCGGCGACAGCACCCCGGCTGAGAAGGACACCGCCTTCGCTGATTTATTCCCGAAGGCACGGGCGATCATCCCGGGCAATATGCAGCACCTGCTGGATGGGTTCACGACCGCACTGGCGCTGAAGGATGTGCTGTGCCACATCTCTGACGCAGCTGAGAGGGAGAAGCAGGCGAGCAAGACGGCACCACCGGCCGTGCGATCCCGCTTCTCTCCGACACACACTACCTGCACCGCTTGAGTGGATCTGCACCTTGCACCACGTCCCCGGGCATTTATACAATCTTCCGGGCCCGCTGCAGGACAGCGGCCCTGCTACGTGTGCGTTGCTTCTGCGGTTGGCAGAGATGCCCACGAAATCGCTGGGCTCGAGTCCCACCTGCAGGCCGCCGTCCGCCTGACGGCACCCCTCGCATCGCTGCTCCAGAAGTACTGCGATGCGCAGCTGGGTGTGCCAACGGCGTGCCCCTGTCGACGCAGTGTACACCGACATTGAGAATGTCATCGAGAAAGTGTCTGAGGTGGGGAAGTACGACCCCCCAGTGCCCCTGGCAGGGGAGCTGGCCTGGGCTGGCGACCGCATGCGCAGAAGGTGGGGCGGCACGGAGTCAGGGAAGTCCTTCTGGTTTGCGGTCCGCCGTCTGTGCCCGAGCGCGTACGGCCGCATGAGTCGTAGGGGTGTCAGAACTCCGGTGCCACCTCCCCTCTGTTTCGGGGAGGTCACGAGCAGGGCCTGGGTGATCTACGACTAGGCCACCACGTTCCGAGGGTGTGCTGGATTTCTGGGACAACCCGGGGGCGAACCGGGCTGCTACACTCCTCTCTGCTCTCGGGTGTCTGCTGCTTGTCGAGCGACAGGCAGGGCGGAAGCCATTTTTCTTTGTACAGTCGACAGAGAATCGCAGTGCCCAATGTCATGTGCAGGCAACAGGGAGTTGTCAAGTGTGTTTCCTCAGCTCGGTACAGGAGGCGAATCTCCAAAGGAAAATAGGAGGGGGAAAAAAACGGCCGTTTTTTCGCCAACAAAACATGAAAACGGCCGTTTTTATATTTCGGTAGCGGGAACTGAGGTAGTGAATTCACAGAAAATCCACTCCCTCCATGACGGCCGTTATGACACTATGACTCGTATCATTTTGTTCTCTGTTGATTTTCCAGGCCTGGCCCGACCTCATTGTTTTTTTTGGGTGAACCTGGACACAGCTCAGTTTAGTGAAAAATTCATCGTCCAACACGTACGTCTGTCTGGCCGTCTCGTATATGCAGATTCGCGTTGTTTCGCCGATATCAAATAGAGGCTCCGTGCCGCAGCAAAAAGTTGTCAAGGTAATACGCCAACCGTCGATCAGAATGTTGATGCCATGACATCGTGTGATACCAGTGTGTGTGTGATTCAGTGTGTACGTAGTGCCTGCTGGATTGTCTTGTTTTGTTGGCAAGTCATTGCATTGTATCACCCGACCCCGTACGGACCCAGGCCGATTCTCGATCTTTACTTACTCTCACCAGGGAGGATTCTTCATATTCCTGGATTTCCCGAATTTCCTGGATTTCCCCCGGCCCCTTAGGCGATTTCAGGGCGGACAGGGCGGACATGCCCGGACCCGGAAATCCGGGTGTCCGGATGTCCGGGTCCAATTTTGACCCCCCCCCCCCCCCCCGGACATTTCCCGAATTTCCCGCCCGGACATGTCCGCCCGGACATCCGGACATCCAGAAATGTCCGGGCGGACATTTTCTGGTGTCCGGATGTCCGGGCGGACATGTCCGGACCCGGAAATTCGGGAAATCCAATTTTGACCCCCCCCCCCCCCGGACATGTCCGGCCAGGACCTCCATAGTTTGATTTTTGGTCCAGAAAATAGTTTGAAAATTTTTGAAATCTGGGTGCCCAAATTTTTTGCTCCTAAGACCGGCGATTTGTAGGGGGACCCTTTCGAATTTTTTTTGGAGAAGGGTAAATTGAACGTTTTTGGCCAAATGAAGCCACTGCGACCATTCCCGGGCCTCGGAAATCAGATTTTTGCCCCTCAAATGCGGTGCCGGTCCGGACAAAAAACCGAAAAAATCGTGAAAAATGGCCCATTTTCCCCAGCCAAAAATGGGCCAAAAATGCCCCCGGACACCCCCAGAGACATGTCCTAATCCGGGGTGCCAGTAGGGGGGACCTTTCGAATTTTTTTTCGAGGAGAGGTCAATTGAACGTTTTTGAACATCTGAGGCCACTGCGACCATTCCCAGGCCTCGGAAATGAGATTTTTGGCCCTCAAATGGGGTACCGGTCCCCACGAAATTCCGAAAAAATCATGAAAATCGAAAGGTCCCACGCACCAAATTCTGCCCAAAAATCGTCAAAAATGGACATGTCATATGCAGCAATGGGGCACCAATCACTCCCCAAATTTTGCTCAATGATTCCACGGCAAGCCAGATTTTCTGATCAATTAGTTTGTTTGAGCATGTTCCTGGCCCTTGTTTGGAAAGTAGATGACCCCTGGCTGGAGAGGACGGTTGTGCTTGACCGGACGGAGAGAGAACCTTCTCCATAACCACCTCCACTCCACAATGCCACAAGTGGCAGGAAGGCCGGGTGTTACAGGCCTCAACCAGGGTTCCAAGGCTCTCCACTTCCTGGCTGCGTCAGGGATCACCGGGTACAGCGAGCAGGATTCCCTGTCACACCCCAGCATGTGCCACCGGAAGAACCCGAAACAGCAGCCCCCCCTCATGGGGGTTGCAAGAGGCACGGAAATCGTTCAAATCGGACCAAGTCCGAAAATTCGGCACTTTCTTGGGTACAAATTGCGGTCCGAAATTTTCCGATTTTTTGAAAAAAGGCTAATTCTGTAAGGGGGACCTTTTCGAATTTTTTTTTCGGGCACTTTTTCCACAAGGAAATGTCCGCCCTGTCCGCTACTGTCCACTACCGATTTCAAGGATCCTCCCAGATAAAGTATAAACCACGCATCTTGCTTTTAACTACATCCAGCAATATCCCCCCCTCCCCGCTCGCCGCTAAATCACGTTCTTTGAATTCAACACCATCCCCCCCCCAACATATTTCCTTGACCCCTCCTGGCTTTTCTCTGCATATTCACACCCCTCCCCCCTTCCGAAAACAGTTTTCACAAGGGGCGGGAGGGGGCATCGAAATGGAACAAGAACCGTTCCCCCGACCCCACCATGCATGGCCCAATGCTGCACCGATGGCGCCTGGCAGGTTGTTCTTCTGGCAGGCCTTGTCTTTGAAGTGTCGGAAGCTAACACGCCTATGGGCGCATTGGAGGAATCCGCATGGTTCTCCTGCTTGGGTGATTGTGGCGCGTTGCGCTTTGGCTGCCCCGTGTTTTCCGCGTGGATTTAACCACAGGGCTCCAGTCGCACCCCCCTTGTACCCTCTTCAGCACGAGGCAAAATGCCGATTCCTTCAGGTCGGTCGCAGCAGGACCCTCGAACGAATGTTTCTTTTTGTGATTTCGCATCACACAACAGACCTGCAAGATCCCTTATTAATTTTTTTTGCACCCCCGCACCCCAACATATTCGATTGTTTTCTTGGCCGCTTCATCTTTTTTTTCTCTTCTTTTGACCAGGGTATAAGATAGACTTTTTTTCTGGCGCCGTTTTCCGGTTTTTCTGGTTTTGAAAATTTTTCGCGCGCGCCTTCGGCGCGCGCGACCCGCGCAAACCCTCCCAGAATCTGAGAGGGCCCAGTGCCTGCGCGCGTCCTGTCGTACTGAGGCTGCTTGGTGGGGCAGGCGCAGCAGCTGCTTTGAAAGTTTGGACTCTCGGCCAAAAAACCGGTCTGGTGCAATGTTTTTACGCAGGGGGGTCTGGGGGGCGGAGCCCCCCAGCCGCCGGAGGCCACGGTAGTGAACATCTGTTCCCTACAGTCTGGATTCGCTTGTAAGTAGGAAGGCTTCACTGTATCGCAGCCCGGCCAGCAGGAGATCACTGGTCCTTGAGGGTTCAACCTTCAGGGTGGAGGAGGACGTGGGAGCGACCACTCGTGACAGGTGTGCGTTGTGGGTGGAGTGGATGCACGGCAGACCTTGTCATGGCCAAAGGGTCCACGAGATCTCCGCCACGTAGAGCCTAGACGAGAGTTTTCGAGGAGATGGGCACCTAGCTGTGACGACAGGCAACAAACAAATCTCATCTGTTAGTTGCCCCCAATAGGCTTGGCGACCTTCAAGACTGCTTGAAAGTCGTTCGTGTTCTCGTCTCAGCCCTCCAGACAAGCAGATCTGTCTCGAGTTGGTGGGCTGTCGCCATGTATTCGATGGCACCGAGTGACGCTGCACAGAGGCAGACGACACGGTGAACTCCAGCGGAGGTTACCCTACCTCCGCTGGAGTACACCGTGTCTCCCATGAGTCTCAACTAGCGGGAGTCTGAGCGTAAACTAGCTGGAAAATAGACTCCCGTCTCCAGTACAGACTGCAGTCTTAGACTCCCTCTTAGACATGGTGGCTGGAGTCCACCATGTGTGCACCTTCAAAACAGAAGAGACCTGCATGACGAGGGCATCACCACCCACCGGGCCACCCGCTAGGTCCATTTTTTCTTCTCCGCTTCTCTGCCTTCTTTGGACTATTTGGGCTCTGTGCGGATCACGATGGGGTCACTTTCTATTTTTTTATGGCGTTTTTTCTGACTGTTTTACTGTCCCAAAGTCACAAAAAAAACCGCCAAAAATGAGACCGACCTTTTTTTTTTCCAGAAAACCGGGAACCGGGAAACCCTGGTTTTGAAAACCGGAAAACCAGACCTATCTTATCCCCTGTTTTGACCCGCCGCGGCCCCCCCCATGAATTGCTATCCTTAACACGGTGCCTTTTGCCAACACCCCTGATGCCAGGATTTTTTGTCGCATTCCATCCCTGCCTTCAGGCGGTACCGTATCTACCGTAGAGCGGGCGTCCGTACTGCGGATGTGGCGCGCTCTCGCTGCAGACACCTTCATTTCTGTCACGACCATTGCTGCACTTCTATTCTTTATGCTGTATTTACAGCACATCCCCTTTCTTATCTCCCCCTCGTCACACTGTCACTGGGCGGGGCGGTCTCTTTTCTGGAAACATTGTATTCAACTGAGAAACCCATTTGCAAACCAACCCCGAACGCACCAAAGCGAGCCAACGGGACAATCCGCCCCCTTCCTCCACAGGACGGGACAGTTGGGGAAAACTCGACGAAGTTCTTTTTGAGGTGAACTGCCACGCCGCTGTTTCAGACAACTTCGGATGAAAGAACTCCTCACGAACACCCCACCTGTCTGGTGGGGTGTTCGTCCTGAGGGGGGGGGGTTTTTTTTCTTTGCCCATATCGTGAAAACACAATATTCGCGCAACAAAAAAGATCTGCCAGAGTGGTGGTTTCACCCAAATGCCCACTGGGATAGGTGGCTGCACTACCGAGGTCTAAATTGCGTGAACCAGAACGTTTTCTCGATTGCGGGCCTGCAGTTGTCGCATGGGTTGTCTCGGCTGGCTGCCCTCTTGTTTCCCCCCGGATGGGTCCCTTTGGCTCGCTCGCACTTCGCCTTGTTTAACCTTATTGTTGTCCTGCTTGCTCTGTGCATCGCCCCTCCTCCTTTCGCAAGACGTATTGCGTTAGGTGGGATGGGTATAGTGCCACAGAAGGGAACTCACCACCCACCCACCCCCACCCTCCGAAAGCATTTTATTATGTGTCGGTTGAATGGAACAAGAAAATGAAACAGAGGTGAACGTGATCACGGGCATCATGGGCGGGGCCCGATGGGGGTCTGGTTGACGTTAACAGCCATACCCTTTTTTGGTCGTCGTCAGAGATGGTGGAGAGGGCATGCACGCTTCAACACAATTCGCGAATGTTGTGAAATTCTATTTTTTTTCAAGGATGATAGGTTAGTTGCTCAGCACACCACTCAAAGACATAGCCAACGGAACCGCATAGGGCTTGGCAAGATCGATACAGATCGTGGCTGTGGTTTTGCCCAATCGTCGGGGCTATCACCCTGAGTGTGCACTGCCATACGCCACGTGATGATATTTGCTCAAACTCCCTGTTGCGGTCCTGGAAAGGTGGGTCTAGCAGGGGTGCTGGCATCATAACAGTCACCGCTTTTGTTTCTCGCAAAAACCCCCCCCCCTCCTCTTCCCCTCCGCCTTTCCTCTTGAGTGTTTATCCACCCCCCCTCCCCACCCCGAGCACCACCTGCCCTGGCCTGAACTGTCTGACCACTCATTACCTTTTGGTTCCCAATTTGCTTCGACGCCAGGGGCAGGTTCTTTTTCCTTGATATTTTTTTCTCCCGTTGAGTGTTATTTTCCCTCGTTTTTTTCATCCCTTTTTTTTCTTACTAGTTACGAGCGACGAAGCGTAGCGAAGTCGCGAAGTAACGAAGGAAATCGTACGACTGAAGCTTTGGATTAGCACCTCATGCCACTTCACAGGGCCTCAACACAGCCTTGAGACAGCAAGTGTGCGCAGATCATTTTCAGGGTATAAGATAGACTTTTTTTCTGGCGCCGTTTTCCGGTTTTTCTGGTTTTGAAAATTTTTCGCGCGCGCCTTCGGCGCGCGCGACCCGCGCAAACCCTCCCAGAATCTGAGAGGGCCCGGTGCCTGCGCGCGTCCTGTCGTACTGAGGCTGCTTGGTGGGGCAAGCGCATCAGGTTCTATTTTTCTTCTACGGACTCTTAGCACCAGGGTGCCGGTCTGGGCCAAAAAACCGGTCTGGTGCAATTTTTTTACACAGGGGGGTCTGGGGGGCGGAGCCCCCCAGCCGCCGGAGGCCATGGTAGTGAACATCTGTTCCCTGCAGTCTGGATTCGCTTGGAAGTAGGAAGGCTTCGCTGTGTCGCATCCCGGCCAGCAGGAGATCGCTGGTTCTTGAGGGTTCAACCTTCAGGGTGGAGGAGGACGGGGGAGCGACCACTCGTGACAGGTGTGCGTTGTGGGTGGAGTGGGTGCACGAGATCTCTGCAGTGTGTCCGGCCACGTAGAGCCCAGACCACCTCTCTGCACATTGGATCAATATCACACGACCGACCGTCTTCTTCAGCTTCACCTGGGGCAGGACTGGAAGCCCACCACCACGTGCTCATGTCGTGTACGTACACATTCCGTTATCGAGGAGATGCACCTAGCTGTGACGACAGGCAATAAACAAATCTCATCCGTTAGTTGCCCCCAATAGGCTTGGCGACCTTCAAGGCTGCTTGAAAGTCGTTCGTGTTCTCGTCTCAGCCCTCCAGACAAGCAGATCTGTCTCGAGTTGGTGGGCTGTCGCCATGTATTCGATGGCACCGAGTGACGCTGCACAGAGGCATCTCCAGTACAGACTGCAGTCTTAGACTCCCTCTTAGACACTCGCTAGGGTGGCTGGAGTCCACCATGTGTGCACTTTCAAAACAGAAGAGACCTGCATGACGAGGGCACCACCACCCACCGGGCCACCCGCTAGGTCCATTTTTTCTTCTCCGCTTCTCTGCCTTCTTTGGACTATTTGAGCTCTGTGCGGATCACGATGGGGTCACTTTCTATTTTTTTTATGGCGTTTTTTCTGACTGTTTTACTGTCCCAAAGTCACCAAAAAAAACGCCAAAAATGAGACCGACCTTTTTTTTTTCCAGAAAACCGGGAACCGGGAAACCCTGGTTTTGAAAACCGGAAAACCAGACCTATCTTATCCCCTGATCATTTTTCACCTGCGTGTGAACTCCTGCAAGTGGTGCACAGTGCCAGTGCCCCCACACAAACACCAGAAGAATGCTGTTTGTGGGGCTGCACGTGTTTCCGGGAGGGTGTGTGCCCGGAGACGCGCAGGGGGGTGTTCCTGTCGGAGATGGGCATCCGCGTGGCCTGGCCGTGTAACCCGTATTGTCTCTCTCTTTATCCCTCGATCTCTATGTCGCTATCCCGTTTCGATGATCCTTCACCGTCTTTCGTCTCTCTCCCCCCAGGAGGCGTTGTAGGGGGGGTGGGGGGGGGAGAAACAAAAAGCCCGTTCCCCTGCGACCAAGGGCCTCCTGGTTCGTCCCTTTTGTCGCACAAACGAACACAATTTGGCCCCGTATCTTGATTGACGCTACCCGAGGCATCCTTTGCAACAAAACTCTGGCAGGCCAGCGCCAGATTATCTGACCTCTCGTGGACCTTCAACATCGCAGAGGCAGATGTGCATTGATTTGCCTCTGTTGCGATGATGGTGTAGAGTCTGGAAACTGGAGACCATCTTGTTGTGTGTCAGCACCAGCCTGTGTTTTCCTCTGGACGCCTTTTTTTTTTCTGTTGCCGTCTTCAGCGACTTCAAAGTTCTCCCAGGGCGCTGGACACGAGACGAATAATGCTCACAGCCATGTCATGTGGTGGGGCAGGCATTGAGGGGCAAACGTTCTCAGTCTATTTGCAACCATATGCCAGACGAACCCGAAACGGCGGCCCCCTCACGGGGTAGCCAGGGCCACCTCCACCGCACAATGCCTGGTGGCCGCACCTCGCTGGCATCTGATTTGTATTTTCTCGAACTCGCCCCACGCGTCCCCGCCTTGAGTGCATCATCCAAAGAGAAACATTCTGTTCTTGTTGGGATTGTATCGTCTCGTGTTGTTTTTGGAGGCTGTATTTTGTTGTTCCTCAGATTTTCTTCTTCTGCCGGAAACCCTTCCGTTTGCCCTGATGATTGTGCGGTGGGTGCGGCAAGACATAAAGGTTCGAATCACTGCTGTGGTGGCACCGAGGCGTAGGACAGATTCATATCGGTTCTGTCCACACCCAGGCTCTGACTCGTAAGTCAGTATCTCTGGTATCTGTCACCAACGCTATATTCAAGCTCAAAGGACTCGTGGTAACGTTCGGTATTCTGAAACCATCCAGCGTTTTGCAGGAACCGCTCGGGCAAGGCAACCCCCACCACCTAGTCTTTTTGCATTGTGTTCTCCCTTATCAGATCACACTTTATTTTTGTCTTTTTCGTTTATTATTTTCCTCCTCCCTTCTCCTTCTTCTTCCCATGAAACATTGGCTATCCCCCCCCCCTCCCCCAGGTGGCTGGGGTCATCCCAGCCTCGCCCCAAAATTTCTGGACCCGATCGCACCCGACTGCATCCGTTTTTGGGCAGTCCCTCTCGTTCTTTCGGGCACCCCTCCAAACCAAAAAAACACACACCCCTCCTCTCCCCCTCTCTCTCTTTTTGATGGTTTTCTTTGCTGCTCACCCACTCAAGATCAAACCCCACCGGGTTCAACTTGCAGAACCCACCTCCTCCTCTTCTGAGGCCCTTCGGGTGTGCCCTCACTTTGAAGAGTCAGGCACACCCCCCTCCCTGCCCCCATTGGCACACTTCTGGAAGGTGAGTGGAAGGTAGTGAGTCGGGGCGTCGAGTCGATGATGTGCACCACCTCATATGGACTACGTCGAATGGCCGTCAGAAGAAAATGCCACACGACGCGGTCTTCACCTCCCCGGGTACCTGGATTGGAATAGGAACCCGGGGTTCCGCCGGATACTGGGAGACCGCGTCGTGCGCCTACCCCACCGCCACCGCCACCACCACCCTGCTTAAAATGGGTGACGGACCCCATCCCACCCCTTGTAGGCCAGTGGGTTTTTCTCTGCACCATCACGATCACCCCTCCCCTTGCCCCCTCCCCTATGTGTGAGTGAAGGGAGGCAGGCATCTTTTTGTCTGCCTTTGTTTTTATTTGACATGCCCCCATTCTCTCTCTCTCTCTCTCTCTCTCTTGCTGCCATTGCGCTGCGTGCGCTAGGCATTACTAGCCGATTGTCCTGTGTGTTGGCACACAGTTCCATCCGGACATCTTCCCACGTTTTGCTGAACAGGTGTTCAGGGGAGGGGGGGCGGGGGGGTGAGAGAAGGAGGAGTCAGGCGAGTTTGGGTGATGGCATTGCCACCGCCCTTCTCTGACCCGCATTCTCTCTCTCTCCCCCCCCCCCCCCCTCAAGCCGTGATGCAATTCAGGGATGAAAATAGGGTAATCCCACAGCGCGCCCGCAAGTCTATTCTGGGTGGGGGGGGAGATATTTTTGTTGGATATTAGTAGAGGCTTTACTCCCAAGTGGGTGGTGTTGTCTCTGGCATACCGGTGATACTGCACATATGCGCGATCAGGTGATGTTCGTGCAAGCAAAGAGTAAGGGTGTCTTCCAATTGCGGGATCCTTTGGTGTGACTTTTTCATTGATATTGCCATCGCCGTTGGGTTGGCAGCGTATGGACTCCCATACGCGCAGGAAACGTCTGGGCATTCTGAAGGGGCCCAAGATGTTTAGGCACCCGATCACCCAAGAGCGAGAGGCAGCCTATCCCTTGTTTTCCTTTTGTGTTTCCTTTTCTTTATCCCACATCCCGGTGTGGGGCGTGGGATACTTCTTCCCAAAAGCTTGCTTGTCACAGAGAAAAAGAGTCGGCGGGAGGGGTGCGGCGCGCGCAGATGTGTTTTGAGAGAAGAAGAACACAGTGCCATTTATTCACGGCTAACGGGACCCCTTCTGCATGGGGGCTCGACCACACTGCCGCTCGTGCGCACAAAACTCGAGCTCTTTTTTTGCCGTTCTTTGTTGTTTGGTTGATGTGAGAATCCTCGTGTGCGCACCCTTTGCGATGCCCTCCCTACTGTCACCCCCCCCCCCCCCCGTACCCCCTGTTTGTTTGCACAAAGATTTCTTCGGACAGTTCGCTCTACCCCGAAGTATTGTCGAAGTATTGTCCACGTGAGGGATGCTGTGTGGGCGCCTGGCTGTTGGATCGTCCCATATGCCACAAGAACCCGAACCAGTGGCCCTCCCACTGGGGCCTGCTAGGAACATCGCCAAAAAAATGTTCAAAACTAGCCGTCCCGAATTCGCCGATCCCAAAACAAATGGAAGAATGGATCGGCGGAAATGGCGGGATCAAATCACCACCCACCCACACGCAGCATGTCAGAACATTCGCCCCATGTGGTGGATTATTTTCACAATTTTCGCCACAGCATCCTCACTGGCATCACTTGAAAGTGTTGTCTCCAAATGAGTTTGCAGGTCATTGAAAAGGTTTCACGAATTCTCCAAGCCCTGGTCCACGAACGAATATAACACCACCGAAACCGTGTGGCGCGTTCACTGGCCATGCCCCCGCCATGTTGCCAGTGGTAAACCCCAATTCCCTTTTGAAGGCCATTCGAATCACGACTGTTCTTTCTGGCGTGCTGACAGGTTTCAATTTTGATTGCTTGGGGCACAGACACAGCACACACGCACACAACCCGAGTGATTCGCCTTGAAAGGGTAAGGGTTTACTCTCTCAATACTTTGGAAAATCACAAACACACAACACACAACCGCTTCAAGCCCGCACCGGGGCACCAGGCCGGCTGTCACCAAGCAAGAGAGACGAGATGGCACCCCCTCCCGCTCGCTCCGTCGCCATTTCCAGCAGTTCTTCTTCTTCCAGACCCCACCGGATATTTTGAGATTGCGCCGATATTTCGTTGAGATGCACGTCTCACGGGAAGCGCATTTCGTTATTTATTTGCATGCGAAAAGCCTCCATCGGGGCAAATGGAAGATAGAACAATCAGCAAAACCTGTTTCTGGGGCGGGGAGGGGAGGGCATATGGTACAACGCGCGGTCCACAAACCAGGATCCCTCTCTCTGTGCCCTGTTCCCATACTTTGCGTGAGGTGTGTGTGGTGCAGGTGTCCTCGCCCCTCTCCCCCACCAAGTGTGCTGCCGACATTTTCTGAAAGGCGTGTGTTCTTGTGCGGTTGTCGTGACGCACAAGACAAGCCCCCCGTCCCCCCCTCCCCCAAAAAAAATAACCCCGCTTCTGCCCGTGTTCCGAGAGTGAAGCGGTAGTGACAGTTCTGGCCCCACCCATCACCTTTATTCCCCCAGGCCACACATAGGCGCAGCAAAAGTCGTTTATCGTGGAGTGCGGCTGTGATTAATCTACTCTTACGGGTGGTATCATCGAATGCCGGGCATCCTCAGTGGATATGGCTGTGCAGAGTGAGTTGCAAGAATCTTGAATGGCAACAAACCAAGCCGGAAGAAAAAAAAGAAGAAGGCCCGAACCAGGGCTGTTCCTAACTGGGGGGCTTGTTCCCCACTTTCAGGATTCTGAACTTTTTTTCTAAGAATTTTTGTAAGGGGAAAAAAAGTTTTTTTCTAAGAATTTTGTTAGGGGAATTTTTTTCTAAGGTTGTTTCGCAGAGGAAAAAACTTTTTCTACGTTTTCCCCAGTCGACAGGGCGCGCACAAGGATGGAAGGGAAGTCTGTCCCACGTACCGTTCGCCTTGCTGGCCAACTGGAGAGCCAGACGTTCACTACCGTGGCCTCCGGCGGCTGGGGGGCTCCGCCCCCCAGACCCCCCTGTGGCGTACGTCTCGTACTCAAGTCCTTCGAATCCCATCAAGTCGGGGTCCAACCACTCCAGTCGCCTCTGAGGACGCAGCCAACTCGCACAGAATCTGTACGCCCACACGAACAGATGTTCGCTACCGTGGCCTCCGGCGGCTGGGGGGCTCCGCCCCCCAGACCCCCCATGTAGCGTGTGCCCGTCCATCTATCTCACTTCCCCGGGTACAGTGCAGCGTAGGAGGTCAGCGCCGCATCCATGAAGCGCTTCTTCGAAGCCTGGCTGACATCGGACAGGAGGTCGGGCTTCCCCACCTGGGAGGTACACTTGCCGCGTTCGCGACATGCGTGACACGCGACACGCTACCTGAAACGTGAGTGTGCCTTGCTAACACGGGCATTTCAACGGTCTGCCGACGACCGTTCCCCAAACCAGTAAACCAGCAGTTTTGGAAAATCGGAGAGATCACCCTACTGCGCTGAATATGGTGCGCACCACTGCAAAAATCCCCGGGAGCTTTTGGGCTTTCAGACCTGAAGGGGCCAGCAGGTGGGTGGCGTCGGGGAGTGGCAGCTTTGTAACTGTCCTCCAGCTGCCGGCATGTCCAGCCCTGCGAGAGTGCCAAGGTGTATTGAGTCCCTGCGGAGCACAACCCCCGATGAGAACGAGTGCCAGATGATCCTCATTCATTTTCAGCTGTGACGCGCATGAGGGGCACTCTCTGCCGCAAGCATCTGGGCATCACTCGAGAGCTGTCACATGATGACGCGGAGAGAAATCAGAGAAAAAGTCCCGCCTGACGGGCACGCGCCTGGAAACTGTGGGGGGGCGAGCAAAAAATCCCTTGTAAAAATTCTTAGAAAAAACCTGGTTCCCCGACCCAAAAAACCTGGAAAAAGGGCTCGTTCCCCGCCCAGGCCTGGCCCGAACAACCCCAAGAATATACGACTCGTTCAAATCGTTCAAAAGGAAACCGAGACCCAGAAAGCCCGTGTCAAGGCAGTGCCGCCCCTTCCCTCAACCCTTGAACTCTGTCGCCCTTGAGAGCTTCGAGACGCGTTCATACCCCGTGTTGTTGGGCATTGTTGAAGTTGAAGTTATCGCCTGTTGTGCATCTCACCGTGTGTCACGAAGCTTTGCTTGGAACACCGCCACCACCACCCTCCAGACAGCAGGCCAGCACACCCACCTGCTGCGCTGTACACACACCCTCGCAAAGGGCACCAATTTATGTGAGAGACGCAGGGTGGTTAGGGGGGGTGCGGGGGGCGAGAAGGACGAGGGTGATGTTGCGGCTGCCAACACGGTAGCCCAGCGCCCCCCCTCCCCCTCCCTCCCTCCCTCCCCCTCCCTCTCCCTCCCCATACACACACACCCCCACCCCACCCGCCTACAAACTATATACCTGCTCTGTCTTCCCGCTTCTTCTTCCCCCACCATCTCCCCTCGCCGCAAGCCGCTTGACAACGCGTTGCGGCACCCCCGCCCACCCACAACTATTCTAGAGGCTTTGCGCCCAAAGCATCCAGCTCTTTTTCTGATTCCACACTCTGGTATTCACACTACCACCCCCTGCTTGGGCTGCCCTGTTCCAGGCAGGGCAAAATTCCGCCGAGGTCGCAGCGTGGGAGAGGAGAGGTGGAGCACCAGGCCGCACCATGCTTGGAGACGCCTTCGATGAGCTCCAGCGGCCTGCGTGTCTCGCAGGTGTGTGCGGAATGCACAACCAGCGAGGAGCAGTCGTCGCTCCACCGATCCACCGATGTGCTTCTGCGGCGTGACTCCCTTGCCGACTCCGGCAGGTCCGTGCTGGCCCTCATCAGCAGGCGCGATGCCGACTCCGAGCCAGGCGAAGCCTCCATCTCCCGCCGCGACAGCCTCACCTTCGAGCACATCGCACGGGCGGACAGCCTCGACGTCCCCTCCAGCGCATCCCCCACCGCAACCGCAGCCTCTGTTGCCGACGCTGCGCAGGACGGGCCTGCCTTCGGCAGGCGTGCCAGCGGAGGCATACTGAGGGGAAACCCGCTGAGGCGCGCAGGGGCTTCATCCCCTCGGATGGGCGCATTGCGGAGGGTGCACACGCGGAACAGCACCGTGTCGACAGGGGTCAGCGTGGTGACGAGGGGGCATGCCTCCAGGATCCACACGTCGAACGGGGGGGGCGTGTCGGACGACGCGGGCGGATCTCTGTCGGACAGTGTCAGCAACGCGCACACCTCCGATGGGAGCCAGGGCGACGTGCCGAGGGTCTCCTCGCTGACAACCTCAGGCGGCCTGCAGATGTCGCCCCCGAGGCGGCGCCGCCGGGTGCAGCTGCTGGGCCCCGCCAGCGCAAACGGGTCTCTCTACTGCGAGCATGCCTCCGACGCGATGGCCATCTCCATGAGGGATGCAGGCAGCACCGTAGCCTCCCCCTTCGGCAGCCCGGTTGGCTCGCCTGTGCAGCGCATGGGCTCTCCCAGGGTGCGGCGCTCCCGCGCGTCGGTTTACTCCGGGAGGCCGAGCGTGACGTTCTCCCCGAAGCAGGTCAACGGGGTGCCGGTGGGAGGCAGCGGTGTCGGGGTGTCCCGCTTCTCCCTCTTCGGAAGCGAGGGGCGCGGGAACCTGCAGAAGCTCGCGAAGGCCAAGCTGAAGGCAGCGTACTGCGAGGAGGAGGCAAAGGAGTACACCGCGGTGCAGAAGCTCCGCGCCATCTTCGACCCCACCGCGCCGATGCCCAGCAAGCGGATCGCCCAGGCCTCCACAGCGGTCGCCTTCACCATGCTGCTGCTGATCCTCCTGTCTGTCGTCCTCATCTGCGTGGAGAGCCTCCCGCAGTACCACGAGGAGATGTCAGAAAAGGGTGTGGACAACTGGTTCTTCGTGGTGGACACCTTTGTCACCATCATCTTCACAGTCGACTTCGTCGTGCGGGCCGCGACAGATGAGGGGTGGGCGACGCTCGAATTCCTCAAGGATGGGATCAACTGGGTGGACTTCCTCTCGATTGCGCCGTATTACCTCCACCTTGCGCTGCACACTGCCTCTGCGGAGTATGTTGCGGTCATCCGGCTTTTCCGCACGGTGCGGGTTCTGCGGGTTATGAAGCTGGGGCGTTACTCCAAACCCCTCCAGATTGTGATATTCACCCTGAAGAACAGCATCATGGCGTTGGGGCTTCTAATCTTCTTCCTATCGCTCGCGACCCTGCTGTTCAGCTGCCTCCTGTTCATCGCGGAGACGCATGACGGGGGGCAGGAGTTTGACGACACGACACGCACCTGGATCCGGCAGGACGGAACACCATCACCCTTCCAATCCATCTTCCACGTCATGTGGTGGTGTATGGCAACCCTCTCCACAGTGGGCTACGGAGATGAGTACCCCGTCACCGGGTGGGGGAAGAGCGTCGCCGCGTTTGCGATCATATCGGGGTTCTTCGTGGTGGCCTTCCCCATCGCCCTGATCTCCAACACATTCGCCGAGGTGATGGGGGAGGTCAACGCGATGGAGGCCCACTCCGAAACGGCAAGCCCCAGGGCACCCCACGACGCCTACTCCCTGCACGACCACACCTCCGAGGGAGGCCTCAGCGACGGGGTTATCTGGAACCCCCACAGACACAGCCCCCCACAGGGCTACCCCCACCCTCACCCCCTCCCTCCCCAGGGAGGCGTGCCGGAACCCCGCGAAGCACGCCCCTCCTCTGCCGGGCACCGCCGCGCCGCCACAGCGTCATCCTCGACGCACAGCCCCTGCGCCTCGGCCACCACCCTACCCTCTGTGCATCAGAGCCTCGATCTCCCCCCAGGGGATGTGGTTCTGGGGCCGCTGAACGGATCCTCATCTGACCTCTTCCTGCAGGGGGGGGCGGGCCGCAGGACGCGCTGGGCAGCCGCGGTCACCGCGGGTGGGGGGCCCTCCGGCCCAACCCAGGGGAAGGGGGCGAAGAAGAGGAGGAGGAGGAAGAGGAAGGCGAAGGGGGTCCCCCGCAGCGGGTTTTCCCTCCCCCCCAGCGGGAGCGATGCGGCGGCGGCGGGTGCTGCGGTGCACCGGGAGAGCAGGCACGCCGTGGAGAGGCTGGAGCAGCGCAGGCCGGAGCCCCTTGGGGCTCTCCTTGGCAGCGGCGAGGGGGGGGAGGGGGTGCCGCCCGCACAGCCCTCGCAACCCTCGCAACCCCCACAGCCTGCTCAGCCCCACCAAGCTGGCACGCCCCTGGAGGAGTGTGGGAGGCGTGGCAGCGTGAGTCTCGGCTCTGCTGCGTGTCGAAACCCCCTTCCGCTCACCGTCACCCCCGAGGCGGCAGAGGTGCTGCTGGATCGTGCTGGGTGTGGCGGGGCGGCGGTTGGACCGGCCCACCCGTGGTATGGCGAGGCTGTGTTCCACTTCTTCTACTCGCTGGAAGCGGCGTGGGGGGTGCCGGATCGTGCCCCTGCTCTCTCGTCTCGCCTGAGCAGGTCTGCGTCGTGGGGGGGCGGCGGAGGAGGAGGGGCTGTCCGCTGGGGAGGGGCGGAGCCCCTCTCACATCGGGTGGCGGTTGTCCCCGGGTTGGGGTCCCCCGAGCTGTCGTGTGATTCGTCCCCGCCGTCTTCTGCCTCGTCGCTTCCGATGCAGCTTGCGGGTCCGTCGGGGCGTGGAGGTGGTGGGGGCGGTGGCGGCGGTGGTGTGGACCCCAGAGGGGAGGCACGGAGGGGGGAGCTCTCCCTTGCTGCGGTTGTGAGCGGCGTGTCGCAGCATGGGGATGGGGTGTGCTGCGATGTGTTCAGCCTGGAGTATCCGCCGGTGCTGGCGGCGGCACCCGCGCCGGGTGGTGGGGGCTCGGGCAGCGCCTTCTTCGCCATCAAGGGGTGTGTGTCGGAGGGGGTGGCGCGGAGGCTGAGCGGCGGTGTGCTCCCGGGTGGTGTGTGCCGTGTGGCGCAGGTCGCGGTGCTTCTGGATCATCCGTGTGTGCAGCAGCAGGCGGTGGCGCAGGTCGACCCGGCCCTCCGGAGGTGCTTCCGTGTGGCGGTGCAGAGGGTGCAGCAGCTTCGTGTCGAGGCTGTGGGGCTGGCGGCGGGGTGCTGCCTGGTGGACCCCGTGTGGCACAACCCGGCAGGCAGTGTGGTGGTGACGGTGCTGCTGCCGCTGTCGGTGTGTGACTCGGAGGGGGATGCGGTGGCGGCGCTGCAGAGCACCACGCTGCGTGCCGTGTGCACCATGCACCCTGTGATGGCCCCCGTGGGGGAGGCGTTCCTCGCGTCCGTCGAGGCGGCGTGTGCTCTGGGGGTGTTGGATCCCTCTGAGGCTGAGGAGCGGCGGCTCCGCACCCACACCTCATACGCCGTCAAACCTGTCACCTCGGATATCCCTCTCGGGCAAGCGCCACTTCCCCTCTGCCCGTAACCCTGGTGGAGGGGGTGAGGGGTCAGGTGCACTGCAGAGGGGGAAGTAATTGCCCCCCATTGTTGTGCTGCCCGGACAGCCGAGCGAAGAAAAAAAATGCAAGCGGGAAAGGGGCCGGTGTGTAACACAGTGTGTGTGTGTGATAGTGGTTTTAAGTGGGCAACCCTGCTGCGCGGATCTGTGCCCACAGTGTGTGTGTGTGTGTCGCATGGCAGGTTTCTCTCCTCGCCCCTATCCCCATACCTATACCCCGTTTCGCCTTCATACATATGTGCCCCCGCCACCACCACCGCATCTTTGTTTTCGCATCTTCCCATTGGAAGTAGCCAAATGAACCCGTTTGTCCCGACGAAGCTGTGTGCGTGATACGTTTCCCTCTCTCTCCCTCTCTCTCTCTCTCCCCCCAAACACTCCCTGCGGGGTCGCAAATCACCGAGAAAATCGTTTAAAAAGGCGGGAGGTTGGGGGGGGGGGGCTTGGCTCTAAAGCGAACACCGAACAGAAAAGTGAGAGCCTCGCATCACCGTTGAGGTGTCACACTGGCACGGGTTTACGATATCAGAGTGAAGGTCACCCCCTCCCCAACGTGTTTGACAAACGGTGGGGCTGACAGGGTCTGGGTCTGGCGTGCGTCTTCTCAACCCGAGAGCGGGAGGGGGGGTGGGGTGGGGGGTGGGGGTCGCAGCCCTGATCATCTTTATCACACGGTGGACTTCTGCATTGCGTGAGTAACTGTTTTCAAGAGTTCCGATTCGCAGGAGTACCACTTCCGCAATGCAGAAGTATACTTAGGAAATGCAGGAGTATACTTCTGCATTCCAGGAGTCACGCAAGGCAAAAATGAGTGAACGGGCAGCATGCCGTTCCTCTTTTTTGCCTCGTGAGAGTAGACTGGCGTACCGCCCCAAGAGGGGGTGTGACAAAAAATATATTTTTTTCCCTTTGTGTTTTCTAGGTCCGCAAGGTCCCAAAAATCACTTTTTGGGCACATTTTTCAGAGGTCGCCAGAGGTCGCCACCCGGGAAATGCCATTTTTGGGGTTAAAAAACGGTTTTTCACCTTGCCCTCGTGAACTAGGTGGGGAAGGCGACGGTCAGACGCAAAATAAATGGAGGACCCCAAAGGAGGGTCCGCATCAGGCGGAAATCAGCAGAACCTCGCTCCAGACCACATTGTGGGCCAGGACAGGGTCGGGAAGAGCATAAAACACCAGAAAACCGGTCCAGGAGGTCTCTCTGGGGCTCAAATCCTCTGAAAAGGGGTCTGAACAGGTGGCGACCGAAGGGCGACCAATGGTGCCCACGGAGTTCCTCATCCCAAACTTGGGACCCACCGAAAAATGGACCAGATGGTGGTCCCAAATTAGGGACCGACCAACAAAGCGACCAGATGGTGGTCCCAAATTTGGGACCGACCGAGAAAGCGACCAGATGGTGGTCCCAATTTTGGGACCGACCCATAAAGCGACCAGATGGCGGTCCCAAATTTGGGACCGACCAATAAAGCGACCAGATGGTGGTCCCAAATTTGGGACCGACCAACAAAGCGACCAGATAGCGGTCCCAAATTTGGGACCGACCGAGAAATTGGCCAGATGGCGGTCCCAAATTTGGGACCGACCAACAAAGCGACCAGATAGCGGTCCCAAATTTGGGACCGACCGAGAAATTGGCCAGATGGCGGTCCCAAATTTGGGACCGACCCGTAAAGCGACCAGATGGTGGTCCCAATTTTGGGACCGACCCATAAAGCGACCAGATGGCGGTCCCAAATTTGGGACCGACCAATAAAGCGACCAGATGGTGGTCCCAAATTTGGGACCGACCAACAAAGCGACCAGATAGCGGTCCCAAATTTGGGACCGACCGAGAAAGCGACCAGATGGTGGTCCCAAATTTGGGACCGACCGAAAAATTGGCCAGATGGCGGTCCCAAATTTGGGACCGACCCGTAAAGCGACCAGATGGTGGTCCCAATTTAGGGACCGACCCATAAAGCGACCAGATGGCGGTCCCAAATTTGGGACCGACCAATAAAGCGACCAGATGGTGGTCCCAAATTTGGGACCGACCAACAAAGCGACCAGATGGTGGTCCCAAATTTGGGACCGACCAACAAAGCGACCAGATAGCGGTCCCAAATTTGGGACCGACCGAGAAAGCGACCAGATGGTGGTCCCAAATTTGGGACCGACCGAAAAATTGGCCAGATGGCGGTCCCAAGTTTGGGACCGACCCGTAAAGCGACCAGATGGTGGTCCCAATTTTGGGACCGACCCATAAAGCGACCAGATGGCGGTCCCAAATTTGGGACCGACCAACAAAGCGACCAGATGGCGGTCCCAAATTTGGGACCGACCGAGAAAGCGACCAGATGGTGGTCCCAAATTTGGGACCGACCGAAAAATTGGCCAGATGGCGGTCCCAAATTTGGGACCGACCCGTAAAGCGACCAGATGGTGGTCCCAATTTTGGGACCGACCCATAAAGCGACCAGATGGTGGTCCCAAATTTGGGACCGACCAACAAAGCGACCAGATGGCGGTCCCAAATTTGGGACCGACCGAAAAATTTGCCAGATGGCGGTCCCAAATTTGGGACCGACCAACAAAGCGACCAGATGGTGGTCCCAAATTTGGGACCGACCGAAAAATTGACCAGATGGCGGTCCCAAATTTGGGACCGACCCGTAAAGCGACCAGATGGTGGTCCCAATTTTGGGACCGACCCATAAAGCGACCAGATGGCGGTCCCAAAATTGGGACCGACCGAGAAAGCGACCAGATGGTGGTCCCAAATTTGGGACCGACCAACAAAGCGACCAGATGGCGGTCCCAAATTTGGGACCGACCCATAAAGCGACCAGATGGCGGTCCCAAATTTGGGACCGACCGAGAAAGCGACCAGATGGTGGTCCCAAATTTGGGACCGCCATCTGGTCGCTTTTTTGGTCGGTCCCAATTGTGGGACCACCATCTGGTCGCTTTATGGGTCGGTCCCAAATTCGGGACCACCATCTGGTCGCTTTCTCGGTCGGTCCCAAGTTTGGGACCGCCATCTGGCCAATTTTTCGGTCGGTCCCAAATTTGGGACCGCCATCTGGTCAATTTTTCGGTCGGTCCCAAATTTGGGACCACCATCTGGTCGCTTTTTTGGTCGGTCCCAATTGTGGGACCACCATCTGGTCGCTTTCTCGGTCGGTCCCAAATTTGGGACCGCCATCTGGTCGCTTTATGGGTCGGTCCCAAATTTGGGACCGCCATCTGGTCAATTTTTCGGTCGGTCCCAAATTTGGGACCACCATCTGGTCGCTTTCTCGGTCGGTCCCAAATTTGGGACCGCCATCTGGCCAATTTTTCGGTCGGTCCCAAATTTGGGACCGCCATCTGGTCAATTTTTCGGTCGGTCCCAAATTTGGGACCACCATCTGGTCGCTTTCTCGGTCGGTCCCAATTGTGGGACCACCATCTGGTCGCTTTCTTGGTCGGTCCCAAATTTGGGACCGCCATCTGGTCGCTTTATGGGTCGGTCCCAAATTTGGGACCGCCATCTGGTCAATTTTTCGGTCGGTCCCAAATTTGGGACCACCATCTGGTCGCTTTCTCGGTCGGTCCCAAATTTGGGACCGCCATCTGGCCAATTTTTCGGTCGGTCCCAAATTTGGGACCGCCATCTGGTCAATTTTTCGGTCGGTCCCAAATTTGGGACCACCATCTGGTCGCTTTCTTGGTCGGTCCCAAATTTGGGACCGCCATCTGGTCGCTTTGTTGGTCGGTCCCAAATTTGGGACCACCATCTGGTCGCTTTCTCGGTCGGTCCCAAATTTGGGACCACCATCTGGTCGCTTTATGGGTCGGTCCCAAATTTGGGACCGCCCTCTGGTCAATTTTTCGGTCGGTCCCAAATTTGGGACCACCATCTGGTCGCTTTATCGGTCGGTCCCAAATTTGAGACCACCATCTGGTCGCTTTATGGGTCGGTCCCAAATTTGGGACCGCCATCTGGTCGCTTTATTGGTCGGTGAACATCCTTCAGGATTTTGAAGGCACGTCTCACACCGGTTGGTGCTGTGTCGCATTCCAGGGGATAGTCCTTCACTTGGGTACGATTCGGCGCGACTGAGTCATCAAGCTTCATCCACCTGCCTCTCATGGTGGCGTTGGGTTTTCGCACGCTGCGCCGCATTTTCACCCGGCCGAACTCAAAAACCCAAAGTCTACTGAAGATAGTCTGGCCTCTCCACAACATGTGATGGGAAAATGTTGAGGTCGGGCCATGCCAGCCCTGGCACGAGATCACTGCTCGTACCTGGGACCACCCGTGTAAAAGTCCCCCCAGGGGGGACTTAAGCACAGGTGGACCTAAACACGGGAGTGGGCTGGTCTGGAGGGTCATCAGGTGGCCGCTAGGCCACCTGGTGCCCTCCAGGTGCTGTCAGAGTCGAAAAGTGGGGTGCCAAAAGTCCATCCGGACCGGAATCACCCCCATACGACGGAAGCGGAAGAGGTCTTCTTGGTCTCCACCGTGCCACCCCCGTGTTTAAGCCCCCCCCTGGCCGAAAGTCGCTTCCAGGGGGGGGACTTAAACACGGGGGGTCCCAGGTACCCCCGAAAATTCACATTGTGTCTACAGTGTGGGGCCCGAAAATCGAGTTTTCGGTGTTGCTTTTCCACATTTGGGGTTCCCAACTTCAGGACTGTCGCGCAATTACCTCAAAAGTGGCCGAGAAACCCAGGAATTTCTTTTTTTGAAGCCAATATTTTTTGTCACAGTAGCTTAGCTGAAAAGTTGGGCGAGTCGTCCACCCTAGTGAGAGGTTCCCCCCCCACCAGGCAAGGTGAAAAATGAAGAAACGGGCAGCATGCCGTTCTACATTTTCCCTTGCAAGGCAGGGAGGGCGCCCCCCATGCCAGACAGCAGCCACCCCTGCAGGGGCAACAACTGACGGGCATGGGGGAACGAGGTGGGTCTGGACCCGACACCGCCACCACACGCGCAGTGCACCTTTCGGATACGCTGTCATGAGTGGGGTGTGGGCAGTTCCCCTATCCTGTGAGCTCCTTTCGGACGAAGAGGTGCAGCGGTTATCTGCAACCTTCGTCCTGGACTTGCCTCGGGGGGAACGCCACGGTTTACCGCGGGTCCCGACGAGGGCACTCAGGCAGGATCTTCACGCCACCCCGCACCGAGGTCCCTTCTCACGCGGCGTGTCTCCCAGGTTCATGGCGGCGTCATCAGGTCAGGCTTTGTAGTCTCTACACCATCAGTAGTAAGGGAAATCCTAAAACCATACATGAAATCCACCTTTTGGGCCGCTGGTGTACGAGGCTTGTTCCTCCAATTGAATCATGTTTGCTGTGTCAGGCAATATCAATACAGCCGCTGAAAGAAGTCGAGGTGTTGTGGATCTGCTGCTCACAGGAAGGATTCAGGGAGGATCACAAGACTGACCACCCTCTTTCCTTTGTCAAGTACCCTGTAAAGCATCAGAACACCAAGTATCTTTCAACACTACATGTTCAAGAGTGGAATCAGTGGAATCGGAAGGGGTCACCTACCACACGGACACAGTTCCCGCGACTAATAAATGCCGAGAGTTCCGGTGTCCGACCACCTGGTATTACTTGGCTCCATCCACCCAGTCATTACGAGGGGGCGTCCCTTGAAGCCAGTTCCGCAGAACTCAGACCCCCTTAAAACCAATGTCCTGTGTAGACAACTACTTAGCCTGCCTGATGACGACACCAATTCGCTGGGAGAGAGGCCGCGGTCCAGGACCCCAATGGGGATGACGTGGCATTGTTTGACCGGATCGGTTGTGTAAGTGTGTAGCCCCCTCCGCCCTCTGTCCCTCCCCCCAGGGTGGTGTGTGGAGGCGAGAAGCGCAAACAGCAGCAATGCAGGCATAGCAAAAAGTGGATCCCTGCAGGTAGACCCTCGGGGTACATCCCTATCATCGGGTCACCTGAAATTTCCCAATTTGAAAATCTGCAACAATCAAGGCAACACGCGATGGGATGGGGCACATGACCTTGCACAGGGGTGGGGGGGCAGAAGGCAGGGGGTGGGGTTGCGGTTGGGGTAGGTATAGCGTTTGAATACTTGAGTTTTGTCTGAATTTCGCACAAAAGACGACCCGAACCTCATTTGGCCGATTTTCTCCCCACAACCCCGATTTGGAGGCAAACCTCATTTGCTTGATTTTTGGGATCACATGAGTGAATTCGGGGGGCGAAACCTCGCGATTTTCTCAGTGGCATGAAGCACGGTTATTCAGTGCCATTACGAGAGAGAGTCCAGATTCAGACCGAGTGGCAATCCTCTTCCACGGCCAGGCAGAGCTTGCGCGGGGGCAAGATGGCTGAGGTGCCGGGCGTCTACAGATGCTCCACACACACGACGAGCGCCAGCAGGAGTACTGGTTTCCCACAGATTCCTGACCTCCTCTACTTCCACAAGGGCGCAGGCAGCCACATGGGAGTGCTCATTCCATTCCCAGACATCCTATAGTTCGCCCAACTTTGACATGTTGGGCGAACTCAGATGGCAATACATGGGGCGTCGATGCGGGTGGTCCGCACCAGCGCCCCATGATGTCTTGAGTGTTTGTATTTCGCCCACAAAACGACCCGAACTTCATGTACAGTCATCCAACAAACATTGGTGGGGTAAAAACCCACCTTAGCTCCAAAATCGTACTCCTTTCGCTATAATAAGAGAAACACCCTGCCCAGCAACTGCAAAAAGGCAGATCCGGGCTACTTTTCGTTGAGCGCACACTCCTGTGTCAAAGGCTGTGTAAGCCCCTGTGAAGTGGCATGAAGGTGATCCTTATAAAGCTTCAGTCATACGATTTCCTTCGTTACTTCGCGACTTCGCTCCGCTTCGTCGCTCGTAACTGGTAAAAAAAATCCTAAAACCCACCTTAGTTTTTACCCCAGGGCAACAGAACACAAAGCAGATTTTTGCAGAAATGTGGTGGGAGGGGGCGGGGGGTTGGGGACGGCTGTCTTGCAAAGCGCAACTCTCTCCTCAGCATCAGCAGAACAGCAGGTACCGACACAGTGTGAACTTTGACGAAACTTAGCGGTGTCCCCTGTAGACAAGCACTACAGGAAGGGGGGCGGTGCCTCCCTGCCGCCGGAGGCCACGGTAGTGAACATCTGTTCCTTCCGGGCTGAACTGGATCGCTCCGACATCAGGTCGGAACCCAGTGCTGCGCGGGAGTCACTGGAAGCAGTAGAATGACAGCACAAGAGTGAACATATTCCCTAGAAAACAACCCGCCCTACTTCCCGAAAAATCTGCAAGGGGTGTTCCGTGTAGGTTCCGTGTCGGTTGCGTGTGGGTCAAAAACGCGATTTTGATCACCCCAAATATGCATTGTGTTCTGCTGCCCTGGGGTAAAAACTTTGATGGGGTAATAACCCACCTTCGCTCTGAGAAATCCTGAAATCCACCTTAGTTTTTACCCTACCAATGTTTGTTGGACAACTGTATTTAATTTTTGGAACCGCATAGTTGAATTCGGGATCAAAAATCGTACTCCTTTCGCTGTATTGTAGACTCTGTCCAGCAACTGCGGGAGAACAGTTCCGGACGACCTTTCGTTGAGCGCACACTGAGACGGTGGACTCCCTCGGGGATAGGGAGTCCACCGGGGATAGGGTAACCCTTTTCGGGAGCGGGAGTCGACACTGAGAAGTTCCCGACCACTGGGACCCGATTTTGGGGAAATATGTTTTTGGGGCATCTTTGGGGTGAGGATTCACCAAGGCCAAAAAAACGGAAATTCACGTACGCGTTTTGAGGCGTTTTAGGGCCCAAAATGGGCTCAAAACTCAGAAATTCCGTCGAAATCGGCCTCAAACAGGCAAAATGGACCAGGGGATAAGATAGGTCTGGTTTTCCGGTTTTCAAAACCAGGGTTTCCCGGTTCCCGGTTTTCTGAAAAAAAAAAAGGTCGATCTCATTTTCGGCGTTTTTTTTGTGACTTTGGGACAGTAAAACAGTCAGAAAAAACGCCATAAAAAAAATAGAAAGTGACCCCATCGTGATCCGCACAGAGCTCAAATAGTCCAAAGAAGGCAGAGAAGCGGAGAAGAAAAAATGGACCTAGCGGGTGGCCCGGTGGGTGGTGATGCCCTCGTCATGCAGGTCTCTTCTGTTTTGAAGGTGCACACATGGTGGACTCCAGCCACCATGTCTAAGAGGGAGTCTAAGACTGCAGTCTGTACTGGATACGGGAGTCTATTTTCCAGCTAATTTACGCTAAGACTCCCGCTAGTTGAGACTCATGGGAGACACACGGTGTACTCCAGCGGAGGTAGGGTAACCTCCGCTGGAGTTCACCGTGTCGTCTGCCTCTGTGCAGCGTCACTCGGTGCCATCGAATACATGGCGACAGCCCACCAACTCGAGACAGATCTGCTTGTCTGGAGGGCTGAGACGAGAACACGAACGACTTTCAAGCAGTCTTGAAGGTCGCCAAGCCTATTGGGGGCAACTAACAGATGAGATTTGTTTGTTGCCTGTCGTCACAGCTAGGTGCCCATCTCCTCGACAACGGAATGTGTGCAGAGATCTCGTGGACCCTTTGGCCATTCTGTCGTGCACCCACTCCACCCACAACGCACACCTATCACGAGTGGTCGCTCCCCCGTCCTCCTCCACCCTGAAGGTTGAACCCTCAAGGACCAGTGATCTCCTGCTGGCCGGGCTGCGATACAGCGAAGCCTTCCTACTTACAAGCGAATCCAGACTGTAGGGAACAGATGTTCACTACCGTGGCCTCCGGCGGCTGGGGGGCTCCGCCCCCCAGACCCCCCCTGCGTAAAAACATTGCACCAGACCTTTTTTGGCCGAGAGTCCAAACTTTCAAAGCAGCTGCTGCGCCTGCCCCACCAAGCAGCCTCAGTACGACAGGACGCGCGCAGGCACCGGGCCCTCTCAGATTCTGGGAGGGTTTGCGCGGGTCGCGCGCGCCGAAGGCGCGCGCGAAAAATTTTCAAAACCAGAAAAACCGGAAAACGGCGCCAGAAAAAAAGTCTATCTTATACCCTGAAATGGACCCACCCAGAAAAAAAATTCGAAAAGGGTCCCCCTATAATTCGTGGTATTACGACTGATTTTCCTAAGTATACTCCTGCATTTCCTAAGTATACTTCTGCATTTCCTAAGTATACTTCAACAAGGTACTCCTGCGAATCCGACTGCGAAAACAGTTACTCACGCAATGCAGAAGTCCACCGTGCAGTTATAAAGCGTCAGACGGTGCTCTTTGTGTTGCTCTGAAGTGAAGGAACCACAGCTCGTTTCGTTTGGGTGAGAGCTCTTTGGGCTTGGGCTGGTTTGACAAGGGAGGCGAACGCCACGGAGGGGCGAATATGTGAAAGGGCATGACGAGTCGGCGCTCTTGAGTCTGCCTTGGGTCATCACGATAGGGAGGATAGGAAGCAAGTTCCGGGTATCCCCCACCGGCAGCAACAGGGAACCCCGAGAGAATATACCGGCAGGGCCTGCACTTTGGACACTCCCCAATCGGGGGCAGAAAAGCTCCATGAGGCTGTGTGTGCTGCATTGCTACAAACGGCAGAGCCACAAAAGGTTCGCATAAGAATAGTGCCACTGCATCGCATCGAGGTTTTGTGGAGGAAGCGAGCGGCACCCCTGTGCCACTTTCCTGTTTCTTTGTTGTTCTAGCTCTGAGTTTGTTAAATCAAAACCAGGCGGGTCACAGGCCCCTTTTTTTCTGATCCGAATTGTCCGGACGCCTTCATCCAAGCGCACACCTTGCCACCACTCCCGCGTTGGAACAACGTTGCCTCCACCGCGTTGCTTCGAACAGAAGCGTGCCGACAGCGCTCACCCACCCTCTGCTGGCTGAGGGACAATCCGATAGGAGTGACATCCCCACCTTTGCCTGGCCTGCCTGTGGGTTTGCGGATTCGACCAATTTAACAGGAAGCTTTCCCTCAACGCCTTATGTATTAGAGCACCCTGGCATAGCCAGGACCTACTGTACTGTCGAAGCCTTTATTTTTCGCCGTTCAGCCCGAACCTTGAGGACACGACTCCACGCCTGTTTAGCAGGATCTGTGAGATGTGCACCCCCGAAGAACATTGCACCCTTCGTCTTTTGAGATTGTCTCGGCAATCAGCTTCATCGCATTTCCACTGTGGTCACAGCCTCACAGCTATTTCTGCCCCCGTCGAGAACATCGAATTGCGGCGCTCACAACCCCAAGAAAGGTGAAGCGAGGTGCATCCCTTTTCTCCTGGCTGCCCTGTTACTGGCTGTTGCTGCTGGAACCCTCGCCCCAACCCAGCGCCGCTGGGAGAGGTCTTGGGTGGTAGGGGTGGGGGGCGGGGGTGCGGATGCATCAGGCAGAACCGGGGGGGTTGATGGTTTTGCAAGGCAGAAAGGTACCCCCCCCCCCCCCCCACAAATTCCCATTCCCAGCCAAATACCCCCCCCTCCCCGCCCTCATCCCCCTCGGTTCCTTTTCGTTTACGTTCTGTGTATTGTATTGTCGGACCCCCTGTTCTTCTGTGCGCCTCTGTCAGCTGAACGAACCCTCACAGTAAAGGGGACCCTGAACAGTCTTTCGGGGAGGTTATCTGCTGCCCTGCCCTCACCGCACCGCACCGCCCGCCGGCACAGCGAGCAATGTATCGCTGGGAGATCTGAGGGTGTCATCGCCTGGAGGATGCCACGAAGTGCCGGTTCGAATCAGCTTTTGTCGATTTCCCTTGGCGTTGTCTGAAAATACTGCTGTCAGTGCTGGCATCCTCCAGCAGGAGCCCCGTTCTGTTTCTCCTTCGTTGGCATAGATTTTCGGTGACCCGACACAGCGAGGCGCTAGCTCTTGGCAATATTCTCAGTCATGCAGGCATGCTGTGGCCCCCCCACCCATCAGAATCAACAGCAATGCCTGTCAGGAAAGCAAGCCAATGCAAGTGCCATACATAAACCGGCCTTTTCTTTGCGTGTTTTTCCACCGGTGTCTTGGTCGGAACTATGGTGGATAACCATGATCAAAGCACCCCGCCCCTCCCTTGGTCTTGGGCTCACCACAGAGGCTGGATGCTGCCGTCCTCACAATCTTCTGGCAGCAATATTCTGCTGCCTGGCGTTGGTCGGTCTGCCAGCCTTGGTGGGATCGACAAGAGCATATCAAGGATGCTGCGACATGCCGCCAACACAGAGAGGGATGCCTATTGCCGCCACGTGACGGTTCACTGGGGCAGGCACCATCGACTTCCCGTTCCCTTTCCCCCCGCCCCGCCGAAAATGTGTTCGATTCGGGCATCTAGCCTGATGAGCACAGCGGTGGTGGCAGCTTCCGGTCGGTGACCTCTGGGATGAGAAGATCCGCAAACATATTTGTCAGTCTGTCAGGGTTTGGGTGTGGCCCTCAGGAGGGGTGGGGTGGGGGGGTTCGTTATTTCGGAGCCAGGGGTGCCCCAATCCGCATGCCATCGGGTGTCTTCGTTGACCCTGTGTGCAGCGGTGGAGTGAGGGTGCGCTTCGTGCCTGCAATGGGATGCCAGTTCCACATTTTTTTTCAAATTGTGTGGGACGAACATGGTGATGCCAATGGAAAAACATCGCCCAAGAACCGAATACCGGTAGGGAAGCACTATGGTGCCCGGTACCATTGGATTTCAACGTCTTTCGGCGTACATTGTGCACGTCACTGCGAGCTGGTCGTGGAGTCCAGCATGCATGTGATTGTTCAAACGTGCGCTCGCTACGTTTTCCGAGTGGGCGTGTCTCTGGATTCCGTCTCCCCATCCTCTGCCTGGGAAATTCTGTTGACCGCATTCCAAACAAACAAGAAACAGCAAACGAAACCCCAACCGGGGAGTGAGGGTGCCTGCGGGAGGGGGGTGGGGTGCTCGACCCTGTGCCAAACTCTGTCAGCGCAACACTGTCTGTGTTCGGGGTGCTCACGTGCTCTGCACATCTGATCAAAACCATTCCCGGCCCCAACATATTTGTTGCCCCTGACAGGCTCGTCGCGGTGAGTATTTTGAGAGGTCGATTCGAATGAGAAGCTTCGGTAGCATCAAGGGCGGGTCGGGGCGGGGGTGGGTTACGTTTTGATGTCGCGTTGTGATGTGCATGGCAGAATGGTCAGAACGCCGCTGTGTGGGAGAGAAGAGAATGAATCGGCTGCACACTACTTGCACCCCCACCCCCTACATCCAATAATCTGGCAGCCTACACCACCCACCTAAACCAACGCCTACCACCCACCCCCACCTCCACACCACAGGCCGGACACTACACCAGGTGGCACATACGCGCCTCTCTCTCTGACGACTTTCCGAGCCTGAACCCGCCCTCCCACACACACCCACCCTCCTGACACCAAGACTCCACGGCACTGATGTTTCTCGAGCCTGGTGCCGAGCCCCAGGGCCTGTCGCTGTGCCCTATGCAGCCCGTGCAGTCACCGCAGGACGAGGCGCTTGTCCCAGTCGACGGGAGGTCCCCTGAGACGTTGTGCCTCTCGGAGCGGCTGGTCCGGGCGAAGCTCGGGCTGGCGGGGATCAAGCAGCTCCGTGACTCGCGCGCTGCGCTGTGTGTGGAGACGTCCTCTTTGAGGGAGGCGTCACCAACACGTGTCGCCTCCCCCCCGAAGTCCCCCCAGACAGACGAGTTGATTAGCAGCCCTGCAGCCTCCTCTACACTGTCGCCTCTGTCATTGTCGCGCTCAGGGAGCCTTAGCCCGCTGGGGCGGCAGTCGTCTGCCGCCACGCTTCGCCGGACGTCCACCCGCCACCTGCAGCTCCGGCCCCTGGGGCAGCCGTGAGCAGCGTCCGGGCAGAGGGGGGGGGGGGGTGAAGCTCGGACAGCTCCGCCGTGGGGTGGGGGGAAGGGTGGGAGATGCTCTGAAGGGAACAAGAGGCACACGGCTGGACAGTTGCTGCGCTCCAAACCCCAAGGGGGGGGGTGGGGGGCGGGGGCACTGGGCACAGCCCGCCGACAGCCCTCTCCGCATCCTCCCCAGCTCTGCCCCGCACCCCTGTCGGCTTTGTACAAATTTATGATTCTAACCAACAATGAAGTGAGCTTCACTCCGTTGGATGTGCGGCACGGCTTGCCGTTCACACTGCGCTTCAAGCAGCAAGTTCTTTTGTTTTGCCACCCTCAATGATATCACTGTTCTGGCAGCGCGCGTATGCACACCTTGCGTGTCCGGGTGTGCGCAACAACAAAGTGGTATTTTTTTGTGCCGATCAGGTATATCTTCATAGTCATCTATAGCAATCCGTCGCTACCCCCCGACCCCTAACCCCGCCACCCCGAGACTGCTGAGAAGCAGCTCTGGAGGGATGTGTGTCGCGTGCCCACATCTCGGTGTGCTGAAAAGAACAGGCGTAGCAAACATACCGCGTTGTGTGTGTGGGGGTCGCGGGAGAAGACAATAGGCAAAAAAGATCAAACTGTCACGCCAACCTGTGCCGGAAGAAAACGACAAGCCTCCCGCCCCCCCCGCCCCCCACACCCACCCACAGGCATAACGAGTGAAAGGGAGGTCGACCGTCTGTGATTTACCGTTCTTCTCCTTCCTTCCTACCCACCCCCTCCTCCCCAGACGTATCTGGTTGTCTTGCTCTCTCCTCTCTTCCCTGAGGCCCAGCACAGACCTGGATTCTGTTCTGTCGAACACTTCAGTTCCGTGTGTGGGTCTCGCTACAACGTTTGTCAAACGCAAATCGGGGGGTGCCCGCACTGCTGCCGGTGATGCCTGTGTCGAGATGCTGGTGTGATATTTTAACTTCTGTGGAAGATAATGGGCATGCTCATTCTGAAAGAACATCACACGCCGGGCGTCACGGTTCGTCAGGCTGTCTGTTGGGTGGTCGAAACAAAACGAAAATTCAGAAGAACCCCCAGAGGGACAATCCCTCAAACGAAGGAGTGCCTAAGGTGGCAGTTCTGCCGGCATTTCCTCTCTGCCGGATCTCAGAATTCTGAAAGTCCCGTGTACGACTCCACACAACGGCGAGCATCACCCACAGCTTTGGTGTGCTCTCGCTGAGCCGCTCAAAACCGAATTGAAACAGGGCGGATGTCAACAACGCATCGGTGTGTGCACACTAGGTGGTATGCTCCTGACGTGAGGTGGATTTCTGCAATTCCGATGAAGAGAGTGGACACGTGGCAAGGCCTCTTCAAGCCTTGCTCAACAGGGCCTCTGTTACCCGCTCTTCTTCCGTAGTGCACAGGCAGAAAGTGGCAGTGCTGCGAGATGGGCATTCTGAGAAATGATCCGTGGTGGTGTCAGCGCGTGCCTCTCCCCCGTGGTAATGCGACACAGACACACAGCCACCGATGCTGCATCCCACCCCCCCCCCCCCTCCCCCCCTCCGTTTCAACCGGATCTGAAAGAAATCCGACTAACACCCACCCCCCTCCCCCCTTTTCTTTCGTTGTCGGGTCCGTTGAGGTTTTTTTCCTGCAGTATTCTTCTTCGTCAGTCCTCCAAAGCCATGTCCCGCACCCCCTCTGCTCGCCCTGCCGCGAGGCAACCGTGCCGGGGTCAGGCAATACGTTTCCTATTCTGAGCCACTCTTGGTTATCAGTTTGTAGGGCTCTCTCTTTGTTTTTGTTGGACGATTTGGAAATCGTTCAGCAAGAATTCAATAAAGTAAAATACCACACCGTTCGGCTTCGTCAAACCGCCCCTCTCTCCCTCTTCCTTCATTTTCCGCTTCTTCTCTATCGCCATATTCTTTACTTTATTTACTGTCGCTTTCCTCTGCCACCTGTCGTTGCTTTGGCACTGCCCTTCGTCAGCTCCAAAGAAACAGAGACCCCCATCGATCCCCATGTCATTCCTTTGGTCAAACGTTATGATTATGGGGGCTAGACACCCCCTACCCCGACCCCTTTAGCTATCCCTTCCGTCTCCTGCTCTCGCATCACCCTTCCCTGAGGCTGATGTGCGGGTGGGGTGTTCATGTTTTACCCACAACAAAGGGGGCAGTCCTGCCAGTGTCAAAGAAAGATGTAGTGATTAGTGGGGGCAACCGTCACAGGGGATGAACCCGCACAAGGAGAAGTTTGCGGGAGTTGCTTTCTTCATATTTGTTGTTTTTTTCCCCGGATTTTTTGGCGCACAGACAACAGCCCTGCCTTTCTTTTAAATGATGTCCTCGACGTAACCAGCATCGCAGGCAACTGTTGGCAGGACCCAGCAGGCATGCATCGGGGATCTGCTTCAGGTAACCCGCGCCTGTTTGGGTCATATGTGTAACTGCCCTTGGATCGGCAGGTGCAGCGAGAGAGAGGGAAGGTGGTGAGTCACCCCCACCTGAGCTATCAAATCGTCAAAAACACCACCCATCCTGCAAATTTTCACCGCAGTTTTTGTCACATCGCGCCGTTCGTATTTTTTGCCACAGGCCCTGTCTCCGGGCCACGGTAAAAAAGACACGTCCAACCATTGTTCAAATCGTTCAAGACTGTTGGCAGCGCACGTATGGGCACCCATACACGGCAGGTGCGCACAAACACCCTGTGTGTGAGGTGGGAGATGCGGTGTGCCCGTGGTTTATCTTTCTCAGGGCCACCTTATTCCCCTCTTCGTCACCACCACGCCATCCTTCATTTCCTTAGCAGGACCAACGTTTCTTGCACCACAAGGGCAGGGTGTAGCACTCCTCAGCACCCTTTCCATACCCCCCTCTCCACGCGGGCGTTGGTAAGCCATTAGCAGGTGGATTAACCGGGGGCCTTAGCACTGCCGACGTGTGTCAGGCAGCAGCCTGTATCGTTAGGCAGCTCACTTTTCTGCGCCCTTAGCGAAGGCCCCCCTCACAATTCCCATAAAAACGCAAAAAAAAATGTAATGGCGGGGTGCCGGCAGCGATGGCAATGCGTTGGCAACATTTGGAACACGGCATGAGTTGCTGTATCCAGCATTCAAATTGAGGCCCAACTGCGTCGCACCTGCCCAGCCGCCACCCACCTCCACCTCCACTGCATCACTAAACCATGATCCACCTGCTAGCGGCCTTACCCACGCACCTGTGTGTAATTACTGGAGAGTACAGGGCGGGTTCCTTTTCTTTCCCACACACCGTCACCATCCCCTCTCCTCACCCCCCCTGCTCTGTCCCGTCTTTTCTCTCCGGGCACACCCCACCGCAGCTCAGGGCGCGGGGGGGTGTGGTGGGTGGGGCAGGGCAGTGGCCCCCCCCTCCCCCCCCATCGACGCTGCCCGGAGTCCCCACCACCCCCGCTCTCCTTTAACCACAGCTGCTTTCCGTTTGACTCTCGTAGCACACCCCGTCCAGCCCTCCTCCAGCCCTCCTCCAGCATTCCGCAAGGGATGCTTTTATGTGCTTAGGGAGGCGTCGCACTCGCAGTATTTATACTGCAAAATTTTACAACGCCTCATCGTTTACTTGGTGTCTTGACGGCTCAATCGCTGGTTCAGCTGTGATGATTGGGGGGGGAGCCTTCCGAAGCTGTGTGTCAGAAGTTTCTGACGCCTCTGAAGGAAGTGTGTGAGGGGTAGGGTGGGGTGGGGGTGGGGGTGGGGTGGGAAAGGTCGGGGGTTTACTGTCCCCCCCCCCCCCCCCCCCCCCCCCGAAAAACGGGGTGGGTACAGAACCCCCACACCCCCCCCCCCCCCCCGTTCCTGGTCGAGAACAGCATTTGTCTTTGAACTTACCTATCACCCACCCCCCCTCCCGCTCCGCATGGCCCTCCTCCCTGTGACTGCCGCTAGTCGGGAGCGAGTCGAGAGGTCTGCCGTGCGCTATATCGGGTGTGTTATGCAGGTGTTTGTTTCCATCCAACCTGACATGTGATTGCCTCTGGCGTGTGGGTGTCTTTGGTGTGTGCTGTGCCATGCCAGTGTACCGGCATATGGCTGGCCGTCGTGTAACCAAACCCGATCATCGCTTTGTTTGTGTTGGCGACACAGCGAAGCCTGCAGCCCCGAAAATGCTGAATTTTGGACAGCATTCCGGAGGAGCTGCGGCTGTGCTGCCCCAACAGCAACCCTGAGGATGCTCTGACTGGGCCTGCTCCAAAGCCCACACTTTCCCAAGCCCCCTTCTCTCTCTCTCCCCCCCAATTTTGTAAAATTGGTGGGCAACGCCACCCAACACCTTCTTCCCCCCCGATTTGAATGCGGGAAATAGATTTCTCAGAATTCTGAGCCCCGACCCTCCCCGCATTCTTCCGGGCACCCCGTCTCTAACACTTCTGCTGAAAGGCACAGTCTCACTGTCCTCAGACAACTAGCCGCACCCTGCTGTGATATGTGCCGCCACTCGGCTGTTGGTCTGTCTGGTGCCCCCTCACAAGACTTGTGGTGCGGAACACAGAAACGTGGTCCTCCTGTTCCACTTTGTGCTGTTCTGTCACGGAGTGGGGAAGAGCTTGCTATAATTCTGACAGACGGTCTCCTCCCAGTGGCCTTGAAGGCCATGTGCGTGTCTGGCAGTAAAACTGATAGCCCGTTTGCGGGCTGAGCGGCACTGTTGCACACAAAGGTCGCCGCAACCTCTTGGCATTAATGAGGCTGTGCTGTTCTGGCCGGCATATTTGAACCCTCCAGATCCCTCAAGCGTTGTTCGTGGTCTGCTCTCAACCCTTCCAAGTTATACGCCCCCCCGACTGGCTTGCACCCTCCGGACTGAGAAGGTGCATCCCACACCTGCCAGGGGGGTCCTCGCTGCACGGCTCCAGCAAGAAGCTAAAGGTCCCACGCACGGTCAGCAATCCGTTAAAAACGGTCACCACCACTGACTGTCTCCGATTTAGTTTGTCGCATTGCTAATCAGCATCGTTATCAACCGAATATCTCTTTCAGTCAGTATCTGCAGGAGTCGTGACAGTGGGCACCGCATCCAGAGCAAGTGCTCGGTGTGCTATGCACTCCTATAAAAGATTCGCGTGTATGCGTGGGGGATGGGGACTGGGATCCGGTGACGTGTGGGTATCGCCCGCGTCAATACCTATTGTCAAAGGGCGAGATGCCCCTTCCTGGCGCGTTCTCAACGCGGCTCACCAAGGAACAGACGAGGCGATCCCAGGCAAGACTGCCGCAGAAACCGACGGGAAAAATCTGCCCCTCTCCGCCCATGTACTGTTGGTGTTGTTCACGGATGCCACCACAGAGATCACCTGCATGATTGAAACTGCAAACTGGCAACCAACCGCTGTGCGCAAACCCCGCCCCCTCCTCCCCCCTCTCTTCCCCCCGACTCCCTACCCCCGTCCTGCCTTGTCAGTGATTCAGCTTCCGCAGGTGTGACGCCACCCTCACCCCCCCAGGCTTCGGTGCACGGTGAGGATACTGAGCGCCTCTCGCCACACATACATACACACGCATCAAGGGGGGGTTTATGTCTCAGGGCGATGACGAATGGAGCGAGCTCACGATCCTGCTGATGCCCTTCGGTGTGAAATGGACGGAGGAGGACACAGCTGCCGTCCTGGCGGCTGCAGTGCCCCACCATGTCAAGACTGATCATAACGAGTGGGTGGCGCGGGTGGACCTTGGCACCGGCACCGCACCCGGGGCGTACTATACATTTGTGAAGAAGTTGAAGGAATCGAACCGCTTCACCCCGGTGCTGCTGAACTACGAGCTGGCCCTTGTCCAGTCGCAGGGTGCGCTGTGCCCTGCACTCCCCACCACCAACCTGAAGGGCATGATCGACATGCTGGAGATATCGGCAGCAAACGAGCTGGTCCGCTTGCACGGCCGCACCTCCTTGTGATCCCGCACCCTCTAGATGAGAGTATTCTCGGCACACCTGGAGGTGTTCCAACATGCGTGTTGTGTGCAAGCCCATGGGTAGTGCGCCCATAGGTTGTGCCGCGGGTAGAGACCGGCCACACCATCCTCTGGCTATTACCCGATCCTCTATAAATGCAGTCTGATGGAGAAGGCCTGCGTCTGTAGCTCTCCAGATGTATTCTGAACATGTCATAGGTGACGACATTTCGTCAGACCACTGAAGGGTTGTTCGCCGTCGTCCACACTCTGCCGACACCCTGCGACGACACGGGCCACCGCGACCCCAACGCAGCGAACGATGTCATCTTGCATCTGGGCAGACCCTCTGGTCGACTCCACACGCTGGAAGCCGTTGCCACAGCTGGTCATACAGGAGCAACAAATACGGCACCCATCCGCATTGGCACACCACCGGGATGTGTGGTCTCGGCTGTGCATGGCACGCCTGCGCTGCGACATCAGCGAGGCTTCAGCAGGGTGGCAGAGGGCTGTCTGACCATTGGGTGGGGCGGTGGGAGTGGTGCTGTGCAACGCGCGAGGTTTGCCGTACGTGTCACACGACGCGTCGGGGTGGGAGGAGAACGCCCCACCCCCTGCCCCCCCCTGTTGCGCATTCACAGGGGCAGGGGTCACGTGAAGTGACACAACACAGGGCACTGCCGGGCGGTGTGCAGGTGTTGGCTGAATCGGGGTGCCGTAGAGCACCCTCAGTGAGGGCCAGCGAGGCTGTCAAAAGAAAGGCACGTGGGCCGCTGGTTGGCGCTGCGACACGTTGGGTCAAGAGTTCCGAATCGGGTGGTGGCAGCAGGCTGAGTCTTGTCATTTTACCAGCCGCCCCAAGGCACCTCCCCCCCTCGCTAACAGTGTTTCACCCCCACCCTCCGCCCACCGGGATAGCACACACACACAGCCTGCAGGGGGTGACACAGGGGGCCATCCCGGGGGGCGGGCACGCCCGCCTGGCCCCCCGGCAACATGGCGTCCATCAGCAAGTTCATGCAGTCCGGGAAGGAGAAGAAGAAGACGCAGGAGGAGAAGCTGAGCCTTGCGCATGAGTTCATCGCCCGGTACCACACGGTGAAGATCCACCAGTGGCGTGGGAACCTGAAGCGTATCTTCTGCGTCGGGCGTAACACCGTGGCGACAATCGACCCGTCTGCCCTTTTCAAGCTGACGAACGAATGGAAGTATGGTGCTGGGTTCTTCGACTGCCTTCCGAAGAATGGGACGACAAACGACTTCACCATCACCGTGGGGACGGGGAAGGTGGAGACGATGACTTTCTCGTCGCCTCTGCGGGCCGAGATCCTGACGGAGGTGCAGAAGCAGCGGAAAAAGTTCGCCAGCAGAGACCAGTCGACGGTTGTCATCAGCGTGCGGAAGTTCCACTGGAATGAGTCGTGGGAGCCTGGCATCATTGCCCTTGCGGCACACGGGGCACAGCAGGTCGACTCTGCCGACATCAACAAGGTGCTGGGCTGCTATGAGTACTACCTCATCAAGGAGATCGGCGAGATGGAGGACGTGCCGGGTGGGTTCTATGTCAAATACGGCGACCTGGAGCGCCTGCATGTGTACCAGGCTGAGCGGAGAGACGAGCTGCTGCGGAAGATCCCCGAGATGGCGCAGAAGTACATCGGGTACATGGGGATCCGCCGTGGGGAGGTTCCCATCAAGCTCAGCGAGTACGACCTGCTGCGCCTTGGCGAGCAGACCGACCTGAACGAGCTGATGTCCACAAGCGAGTTCACCGTCAGCAAGGTGACGCAGCGCCACGCCCTGCCCATCAAGCGCATGCTGTGCCTGACGGACAACTTCCTGGTGGAGCGCGACCCTGCCACCTACAACGTGGTGACGCTGCGGCGGTTGTGCGACATCTTTGCGCTGGTGCGTTGCGACGACGACAGCCAGCTCTTCGACGTGGAGTACAAAGACAACGCTGTGAAGCGGTATTCCTCAACAGACCGCGACTCCCTGCTGGCGGCGCTGCAGGACAGCGTGCGTCGGGCGGGCAACATGAAATGCTGCATCAAGATGTCCAACACCAACAGGGGCCAGCGCACGGGCTCCCTCCGCGGGTCTGTCCCGGAGTCCATCGAGTCCACCCTGCTGCGTGTGATGGGCGATTACGACTTCAAGGCAGATAGGGAGATCATCACATACCCCCAGCTCATTAAATACTTCAACAACAACGTGGAGTACAGCGGGCTGGAGTATGCCGAGTCACGCGACGGCCTGTTCGCGGAGAACAAAGAGAAGCTGATCCAGACCGCCATCATGGCACTGCTGCTGCACTCCAGCGAGGCGCCTACTGCAGAGGAGGCTGCCGACCAGTTCTACGCGCTCCGCCGCTTGGCCGCCTCACCGACTGGCTTCGAATCCTTCACCCGGATCAACGGCTTCCCCCAGAAGATCGGGAAGAGCGTGGTCGTGGCCCTCAAGATGCGCCACGACGCCGCATCGCAGGCCGCAATCGACTTCCTCTCCGCCCTGCTCTTCCCCATGCACGACCGCTACGACATCGTGCAGGAGCAGAACAACAGGCGCGCCCTCATGCAGTCCTCCCCCTTCCTCCGCAACCTGGTCTCCCTCCTCCGCCAGCACGCGCAGGCCAACACCGGCGCGCTGGTCGTCTCCGCCCTTCTCGACTTCTTTGTCTTCGCGCTGTGCCCTCCCTACTCCGACACCACCGACAACCAGCACTTCGCCACCCTCATCGAGATGCTTGCCGAGGGGGCGGGCCCCGCGATGTTCCGCCTCTACCTGCACCCCTGCATGGCGCTGGGCATTGGCTCCGGCATGCTGATGAAGACTATCGTGCAGGAGTGCGAATCGCAGGCGCAGCGCCTCCAGCGCTACGCCCTCTCCGAGGGCACGCTGCTGCGCCAATTCTACCTCGCACTCTTCGGGAAGAATGCAGACCAGAAGGAGCTGGCCATCCAGCTCATAGGGCTGTGGACTGTGGAGTGCCCTGCTGCGCAGGAGCTGCTGAAGCGCATGATCCCAATGCCGCTGCTCGCCTTCCTGCAGAGCAAGAAGACTGTGCCTGAGGAGGGCAAGCCCAAGGTCGTCACCCGCGCCCACGACAAGATCCGCAGCGCCACCGGGATCGCGGCAAGCCACTGGCGCATCAAGATGGGCACCCCCACGCCTCTGCCGCAGGCGCCGGACCAGCCGCCGGTGGTGCTGCGGAAGCAGCAGGACCTGGTGACGGTGACCCTCAACTGGGACTTCTTCTTCCACCAGCTGCAGAAGGACCACCTCCGCCCCGACGTCATCTGGAACCACCACACCCGCGAGGAGCTGCGGGAGAAGATGGAGAAGGAGCTCGCCCTGCTGAGCCAGGGGACCGACACCCGGCGTGGCCAGGAGGTTGCGTGGAACCACGTCGAGTTTGAGGTGCTCTACGAGTGCCTGAAGGACGAGGTGCAGATCGGCAAGCACTTCCTCCGTCTCCTCCTGGAGGACCCGGACCCGCAGATCCACAACCCCAAGGAATTCTTCTACGACCTCTACCACCGGTACCTCTTGGTGTCGGACAAAGCTCTCAAGGCGCAGTGCATGCATGGCATGGCCCGCCTTTACGAGACACACGCTGATTCGATTGGCGTGTTCAACGACCTCTCCTTCATGGTGGACATGCTGAAGAACAGCCGGTCGAAGCTGGAGAGGGACCGCCTCCTCCAGTTCCTCAGCAACCTCCTCAGAGTGCAGGGCAACGTGAAGCTTTTCATCGACTGCCACGGGGTGCCGGTGCTGATCGACCTGCTCACCCTGGCGCACCTCCACCACGACAGGGCGCAGCTCCGCACCCAGACCAACGTGATCGAGATGAACCCTGACGAGAAGATGGGCACAGAGCCCGAGTGGTTCTACCAGGATGAGACTGGCGCACAGCAGGGCCCCATCAGCCTGGACAGCGTGGGTGAGATGTACCAGGAGGGTGCGCTGAAGAACACATCCCGACTGTGGGCACAGGGGCTCGACTCCTGGAAGGCTCTCGAGGATGTGCCGCAGCTGAAGTGGAGCCTGGTGTACCCCGCGCAGGGGATCCTCAACCCGACGGAGCTGTCGTGCCTGGTGCTGGATGTGCTGATCCGGATGTGCCAGTTCTACCCCAACCGCAATGAGGATAATGTGGTGATCCGTCCGGTGCCGCGCATCAAGAGGATGCTGTGTGAGCCGACGGTGCTGCCGCATGTCGCCCAGCTGTTCCTCACACTCGACCCGGGTTTGGTGAACCGCACGGCGCGTCTTATGTGCGAGCTGATGGAGGACAACCCGTCGTGCGCAGGGAGGCTGTATCTGACAGGGATGTTCTTCTTCTGCATGATGTATATGGGGTCCGATATCAAGCCCATCGTGAAGCTGCTGCACCTGACCCACAACATCCAGGCGTTCTCGTCGGAGCTGGGGAGCTCGATCCTGTCGCCCATGCTACCGCGTGCGATGGTGTGCTTCCTGCAGAACCACGGCATCGAGAAGTTCTCCGAGGTGTACCTGGGGGAGTTCGACAACCCGGAGGCGATCTGGGGGTGCGACATGCGGCAGTTCCTGGTGCAGAGCATCTCGGCGCATCTGATGGAGTTCACGCCGAAGCTGAGCTCCAACACGCGTGCCATCTACACGTTCTGCCCGATCACACCTGTTGTGTACAAGGAGCTGGAGAACGAGCTGTTCTGCAACATCTACTACCTCCGCCATCTCTGCGATGTTGCGCGCTTCCCCGACTGGCCGATTACCGACCAGGTGGGTCTCCTGAAGGACACGCTGCGGGAGTGGAAGAAGGAGCTGGAGAAGAAGGGCCAGCCCACTGGCCTGACGCGCCAGAAGGCGCTGGAGGAGCTGGAGCTGGAAGCGGACTCGACCCCGGAGGCTGGGAAGATCCGCAAGGCGTACTTCCTGCTCGCCGCGAAGTTCCACCCCGACAAGAACCCCGATGGCCGCGAGCGTTTCGAGGCGGTGCTGAAGGCGTACGAGTTCCTCGCGAACCCCAACCAGCCCCTCGACACGCCGGACCCCAAGCGCATCGACCTGCTGATCCGCGGGCAGTCCATTCTGTACCGCCGCTTCAAGGACGTGCTGCGCCCCTACAAGTATGCCGGGTACCCGATGTTGCTGAAGCACGTCGAGGACGAGGCAAACGACCCCCAGCTCTTCGGGCTGGAGACGCCGCTGCTGCCCTCTGCAGCAGAGCTGTGCCTGCACACCGTCAACACGTCGCCCCTCAATGCCGAGGAGCTGCTGCGCGAGGGGGGCCTGCAGCTGCTCCGCACAGGGCTGGAGCGCTGCATCGACGTCATCGGGGCGACCAGTCAGGACACCGACATGCCTGTGCTGGTGGCACAGCGTGTCATCGAGACCTTTGCGGTGGCCGCCAACTTCGAGCAGTGCCGCGACGCACTGCAGGAGATGCCGCTGCTGGTGGACATGGTCTGCAAGAGCGTCACCTGCAAGAACGCACCCCGCCTGGCGAAGGCAGCCATCTCTTGCTGCTCCTCCTTTGCATCGGGCGAGGTCCTGCAGGACCAGCTCTTCAAGGCAGGCATCCTGTGGCACCTGCTGGGCTTCGTGTTCGGCTACGACTTCACCCTCGACGAGGCAGACGTGGAGAAGTCGGCGGAAAGCAACGTGCAGGAGATGAAGAACCTGCAGGCCAAGGCAGCCCTGTTCACCATCTGCCGTCTGTGCGGCTTCATCGAGCCGCTGAAGCAGCACGACGGCTTCAGCCAGACACTCGCCAAGCTGCTGACACCCTATGTTGTGTTCCGCCTGCGCGCTGAGTGCCGCAAGCAGCTGCCGGAGGGCGAGCCCACCGTGCTGAAGCTGCTGAACACCAACTCCGAGACACCCTACATGCTGTGGAACAACGGCACCCGTGCCGAGCTCGCGGAGTTCCTGCTCCGGGCGCAGGAGAAGGCACTGCGTGGGGAGCTCGTGGAGGTCGACTTCACCTACAGCTCGCACGAGAAGGAGCTGCTGGTGGGTGGCGTGTTTGTGCGCCTCTACAACGAGCAGCCGCACTTCGAGGTGCAGCACCCCGAGCGCTTCGTGACACGCCTCATCGAGGCTGTGAGCCGCGAGGTGGAGTCCGTGGAGCCCCTGGTGGAGTCCAAGAGCATGTCTCGCATCGGCGGCTGCATGGAGGCCATGCGCAACATCCTGACCGCAGCACCGAACGCGCTCCCCTCCTGCCTCGACCACTTCAAAATGCTGTTCAGCGTTCTGGGGCTGGGCACCGAGTCGGTGTGCCAGCTGGCAGGGGAGATGCTCCTGCAGTGCTCACAGAACCACGATGTCGTGGTGCGTGTGTCGGAGGACCACGTGCTGACGCCGCTGATCGTGTGTCTCACGAGGCACAGGTCGTGCTGCACCATCCTGTTCCAGCTCCTCTTCGCCCTCTCCTCCGCCACCAAGGCCGTGTCGGAGATGCTCGAGAAGGGTGTCTACGTCATCACGCTCTACGAGTTTGCCACCACACGCATCCCCGAGATTCGCGAGGCTGCCTCTCAGGTATGCCGCCTACACGCTGCAGCCAACACCAACACCACCACCCACACCCACATCAGCTGCTGGGCAAGCTTGTCACGGACAAGCTGCACGGTCCGAAGATCGCTCTGCGCGCGTCAAAGATTGTGCCGCCTGTGTTCATCGACACGATGAAGGAGAACCCTGCGACGGCAGCCATGATGGTATGTCCGCCTGCCGTGCTGTGGCATCCCTACACCCCCTGTGTCCCTGCAGTTCGATGGCAGCAGCGAGAACCCCGAGCTGATCTGGACGCCAGACATGCGCGACAGGTGTATCTCGACGTGCGATCGCCTGCGCGAGGAGGTCGTGCATGCGCTGCTCGCCAACACCGACGCTGTGTGGCGTCTGCCGGAGGACGTGGGTGTGGCGACGAGTGTGGAGGAGGTGCAGGTCGGTGGCGTGTACCTCAACCTCTACGTCAAGCAGCCCGGCTGGGAGCTGCGCAACCCGAGGTACGTTGCCCTCCCTGCCCTGAGCTCCTTCCTGCGTATTCGGTCCCTCCATCCTGTGTGGGTGGGTCGTTCGGATGCGTGTTATGCTCGTCACAAAATGGAGATTTCATCATAGTTTGCTCAGTGCAACCACCGCTAAACAGCGATGGTTACGTATATTGCCCCCGTGTCATTTTGATGCTGTGTTCTGTCCCAACTCCCCCGCCCCCCGACTGCAGGAAGTTCCTCACGGACCTGTTCGATGAGTTCTTCATGAAGACCGCAGAGAACCCGATGAGGGAGGAGCTGGTGGAGCTCATTGCCAAGAGCATTGTGTGCCTGGTGGACTCGCAGCCGGTGCTTGCCGACCAGGTCCCCCAGCTGGGGCACATCCCGAAGATGTTCACGCTCCTCGCGAAGCTGCACCCCGTGTCGGCCCACACAACGCTGCAGATCATCCACCAGCTGGCGCTTTGCAGAGCGGTATGCCCTATCTGAAACCTTGCACCCATGAGACCAGAGCATGATCTCGAATCGGGTGGGCAAGGCTTTGACCCTCCACCACCACACACATGCTGTCGCTGTGCGGGAAAGGAATGCCTCGTTGTCCCTCCTCACCACCACCACACCTACAGTGCGTGGAGCGGTCTATGTGCCAGTGCAACTGCACCGGGCCCCTGCTGGACTTCATGAAGCAGTCGGAAATCGACGACGACAAGCTCGGCCAGGCCGTCGAAACCATCGAGCGGATGATGGTGCGCAACAACAGCGAGATGGGGTGCATTGTGAAGCGGTATGTCACCGGGGAGGAGTTGGGGCGTGCTTCCCCGCGTTGTTCCGCATCCTGCACACTGCTCTGTCCAAACAACACCCAGCCATTTTTTTTGCCTCCCCACACACCCCACCATACGCAGGGCTATCGACTGCGACATCCCGAAGTTCCTCCTGACCCTGCTGGACACCAAGGCGTCCAGCTCTGTGCGTGCCGTCACCGTGAAGGCGCTGAAGGCGATGAGCAGCGGCAGCTCCCCCCACTGTCAGACCGTGAAGGACATGCTCGACGCACACCCCCGCTGGGGGAGCTACCAGTCGCAGAACCACGACCTCTTCCTGACGAAGGACTCCTTTGCCGGCTACCTCACGGGGCCTGCCAACAAGGGGGTGGTGCTGTCGCTCACGGCGGGTTCCACAGGCACGTCTGCTGCACACAGCAACGCGCCGCCGCCCATCGAAGACGTGGCATCCGCCTCCACAGCTGCGATCGGGCCGCCACCGATCCCCAAGCCCTCCGAAGACGAGAGGAAGCGGCAGGAGGAGCTGGCCCAGAAGAAGCGGGCCGAGGAGGCCGCAAAGAAGAAGGCTGAGGAGGAGGCCAAGGCCGCAGCTGAGGCGGCGGCAAAGAAGGCCGAAGAGGAGGCGGCAGCTGCAGCAGCGGCTGTTCAGGCTGATGCTGAGGCAAAGAAGGCCGAAGAGGAGGCGGCAGCTGCAGCAGCGGCTGTTCAGGCTGACACTGAGGCAAAGAAGGCCGAAGAAGCCGCACAGGCATCTGCTGCTGATGCGGAGGCCGCGGCTGATGCAAAGAAGAAGGCTGACGATGAAGCGGCTGCTGCTGCTGCCGCCGCCGCCGCTGAGGCAGAGGCAAAGAAGGCCGACGAGGCTGCTGCTGCTGCTGAGGCTGAGGCAAAGAAAAAGGCTGACGAGGCTGAGGCGAAGAAGGCAGAGGAAGCTGCCCAGGCAGCAGCTGCCGCTGAGGCGAAGAAGAAGGCTGACGACGAGACTGCTGCTGCTGCTGCTGCTGAGGCCGAAGCCGAGGCGAAGAAGAAGACTGACGAGGCTGCCGCTGCTGTTGATGCGGAGGCCAAGGCGGCCGACGCTCCACAGGCTGCCGAGGCAGAAGCAGCCGACGCCGCACCGGCAGACAGCGCACAGGCTGAGGACCGCAAGCGCAAGGAGGAGAAGCGCCGCCGCAAGGAGGCGGCAGCAGCCGCAGCGGCAGAGGCCGGGGAGGCGCCTGTGGAGGACCAGACGACGGAGAGCGAGAACTCCCCGCCCGAGGAGGACCCTGAGGAGCGCCGCAAGCGGAAGGAGCAGCGGCGCAAGGAGAAGGAGGCCCGCCGCCAGCAGCAGGCTGAGGAGGCTGCTGCTGCTGAAGCTGCCGAGGCTGCAGCAGAGCCCGCAGTGACTGCCCACCCCGAGCAGATTGACTAGACAGTCATAGGGGCGTGGTAGGTAACGTCAACAGTTTGCTCGGCGCGGCCTGTGCTGGGCAGATCCCTCTTGGCGCGCATGTGGTGTGGTGTGGGAGGGGGGGTGACAGTGATGTTTCCCTGTGTGTTCTGTCCCTCAGCTGCCTGTAAGAACAGAGGCTTAGCTTGGGGGGGGAAACTCGGTCAGCTGACCGAGTTTCAGCCAAACCCGGAAAAAACTCGGTCAGCCCAAAAAAAAAAAGGTAAAAATTTCCGCGAAAAAATCGGATTTTTTATGGGGTGCAGCAGCACAGGAGGTGAAGCACGCGTGCGAGCGGAACGCGAACACCCCATTCTCCTTCTGTCCCGGATTCGTCGCTAGCCCGCGAATAACGTCAGCAGTCTCGAATTCCGTCTCCCGGCAACATGGTGGGCACGCAGGTGCAGGAGGCTCTGGGCCACATCGCTGACCATTGCCTGGCACCTCTCCCGGGGATCACTGGCGCGTACCCTTGCCTGGACTTCAATGCCCCAGCAGCACACCCACTGAAGTGGGCACAGGCGCACAAGACTGCCCTTCTGCAGGAGCCCGGGTGTCTGTTCCGAGTTTCGGAGGTTGGGCTTGCAGGAGGTTATTCGGCGGTTTACCTCGGGAAACCTCGCTCTCACGTGCAAGCTACTCCAGCTTGCATCTAATCAGGAATGCTTTGACCTCGCACGCCCTGCTCTGCCATGAACAAGCGCCCAGAAGTGACCCTTGATGAGATAGGGTCCCATCTCTGCAGCTGCGTATTCGCTGCAATCTTCACCTCCCGTGACTGTCCGCATCTACAGGAGAAATGTTGCATCGACAACGGCAGTGCTGGGCACTGCTTCTGTTGAATGCTTGTTTCCAAGCCCCGCTTTGTCTCCACCAGGCTTCGCCAACTGAGCAGCAAAAGCCTTGCAAATGTACTCTTTGCGGGAGTGGAATGTCGCGAAGATTCACAGGGTATCTCCGTAGCCACTCTTGCGAGGTAGAAAAGTTCACGGGATCACCAAGAAGGCTCTTTGTCGGCCCACTTCAGGACTATTTGCGCTGCCGGGACTGCACCCGCCACTGGCGGGGAACTGCCAATGCAGCACCTACAAAGGCAACAAAGCAAACTCAGGTTGCAGACCTGGTTGCTGAGCTGGTGTTCTAGAAGGGGGGGACCCGGGAAGGCAGCAACGTCGAATTCTGGGTGAACGGGGTGGTGGGGGGCAACTCAACTGTGTGTACTGTGACCGAGTCTGACCGAGTTTCGGCCCCAACCCCAAAATCCAAGCTAAGCCCCTGTGTAAGAAGAGGCACAAAAAAATACTGTCACAGCAGTGTGGGGGGTGGGGGGGGGCAGGGCTGTGGATGCAGGGCATCACCACCACCACCCCCTCTGGTGATCCAAAGGAGAGAGATGCGGGCCCTTGCCCCCCCCCCCCCCTGTTTCACCGTGGTGTGCCCTCCCATCTTCCCCCCCTCACTCTCTAGCTTCCCGCAACACCACGGGGCGTCTCTGATGGCCACATGTCCTCCAGTAGAGTATGAGGCTATTGCAAGGGATATCCCCTGTCTATCACGACTGTGAGACGATGCCTTTCAAAAGGCACGATTTCGGTGTTAATTTTGGCGGAGGGGAGTGGTGAGAGAGAGAGGGAGAGCGGAGGGGTTGGAGGGTGTGGGGCAGAGCTAAGAAGAGTGGTTCATGAGGAACATGTCCTGGCGATGCGTGCTTTGCTGCTCCATGTTTTGATGATTTGGTGGCGGTTTGTCGTTTTCCAGATCGTAGGACAGCCCCCCCCCCCTCCCCTCCCCTCCCCTCCCCCCCCGTTCTGGCGGCGTCTATTTCCAAAACGTGTTGAGCGGGCCGAAGAAGGTTCTGTGAATGATACAGCCCGCTTCTACTCATATACCCATCCCTCTTTTTTGAACAGTTCAGTGGGCTGACGAACTTCTCAACTGAAATCACGCCCATGGCGTACCACGTGTGTCCAGTGTGCAGTTTACTCAAGCAAGGGCATCAGGAGATGCCCCGCAGTGCTGCGGTACCTGTTTCTTGCTTCTCTCGAGTGTGTCCATATTTCCCACCCCCTCGTTATGTTCATTCGGGAGCTTTTGCTCCCCCGTGTTGTGATGCTGTATTTCTTTTGGGGGGGGCAGGTGGGGGGGGGGGGGGGTGGGGTGTGTGTCACCTTTGTTCTCTTTCCCACCGCCACAGCAACTGCCGCCCCGGCCGCTCCCCGCCCTCCCGACACCGTGTGCTGCGATACCTTTATGAGCGTGCCTGTTGCTGTGCTGTCGTCGTCCCCCCCCCCCCCCCCAACACATGTGTTCACTTCACGGGTGCGTGTGTGTGTGTCGCTCGGTGCGACCCCTACACCAATAAAAAGGCGTAACGTGCGTGTGCATGTGTGGCGTTCAAACGTTCAAAACTTATGTTCATTGTGACAAGGCACAGATCGATCGCATAACAGATGGGAGAGTAGCTGCCGTGGTTCCATGAAAGAGGGTTCGTTGCAGTTTTGCCAGGGGTGGTATTTTGAATGATCTTTCTAGCAAATCCGCCCAGGCATTCCGTTGGCGTGCGGTGTTTCTGTCTTCCTCTTTTCCAAGGGCCGTGCGAGGGTCGCGGTGGATATCCTCTTGTGTCGGCGGCTCCCTTCATCGTGTGATACTGTCAAGTTTTGTGAGAATTTCCCCGTTGTGTGTTGTAAGGCATTCCACACCCACCACCCCCGCCCGTTATCGTTGAGGTGTCGCGCAGCAGCCGCAAGCCAACCACCGCCAAGCCGTTCTTGAGTCGGGTGCGACGTGTGGTGGGGAAACGAAGCCCGCAGAAGCAGGTTCTCTTTTCGCCCTGTGCATCTCGTCTTGGTTTTTTGCAACGCAGTGCCCTGTCGTCCTGTGGTTATATCCGTGTCCTGTGAGATCGTATCAAAGGGCGTATGTTGAATTGTTCGGTAGCCTGGACCCATCCATTCCATGTGTTTGGCGTTTGGAGCAACATGCATTTACGTGCCTCTGTGCTGATTTAACATTCCCGCATCCCCGCCGTACTTCCTGAGCAGCAAAAAGAAGTTATCGCGCCAAGCAAGAGAGTGTGTTCATCCATTCTCGCTCCGAGGATAATATTCACAGGAGCCGCATATTACTGCTTCTGGTGGTTCGATCACCTCGACACGCGATGAATTCAATTCAATTCGAAGAAAAACACATCCTGCAGCAGAGAACTTGCAGGACACACCCTCCCCATTTCACCCAGAATATTATATACCGCTTTGTTCGCTTCTGGCACGGTAGCTACCCAACCGGAACATGAGCTCGGAACTCGACATCACAAACTTGAGGCGGTATGCCAACCACTGCACTGCCTTGTTTGACAAGGCCTTTGTTTGTTGTGGAATTGCACCGCCGAAGAACGCCGGCTGTCAGTCCCTGCAGCTCTCCAACGCATTTGCCTTTCTTTTGAATAGGGGGGGGGGGTCGGGACAAAACGAACTAAACCTGTGAAGAACACTAACACAATACCCCCAGGAAATCCCCTCCAGCAACAGTCTGCCCTCCCCCCCCATCCCCCCCCGCAAACGCTGAAACCTATGTTCTTTTCAGGTGAAACCAATAAAAACACAACACAACCGAGAAAAATGAGGAAGATGGTGGGCGGGTATGGCAGTGCGCGGGTGTGTGTGTGTGTGGAGGGGGGGGGTGGGTGGGTCATGCATATGATACCTTCGTCTTCTCTTTTCTGTGCAGTGGCAACAAAGGGGGGTGGGTGGAGTCCCCCCCCCCTCCCGGTCCGTACGACGGTGACAACAACGCGCCCGTGCAACACATCCCCACACCCGCCCCCCGCCCCCTGACCCCCATCCACGCACACTCACCCTCACATTGCTTGAGTGACCGTCGCCGACCGGAACAAACCGGCGCAATCCGAGGCCATCCCTGGGTTTCCATTTTCTTCTTCTTTCACGACCCCCCCCCCTCCCCTCTCCCCACACACGTGTGTGTATTGACTACAAAAATGACTAACATTGCAAGAAGGTGCTGGGAGACTTACTTTTCCATTCACTCTCGACGATCAAATTCCCTCTCCCCACACACAGAGGGGCCTGAGTGCGCATCCCCCCACTTTACCCCCCCCCCTAGGGGGGGTCATAAGCCCGTACAAAACCACATTTTTCAACATACCATCAGAACCGCCCTAATACCTGATCTGACCCGAAAATCCGACCCATACCCCCCCGGAAACCGTCTGGAGCCCACTTGTGACACCTGATACGCACTTTTGTGATGATTTTTTGGGGTCCTAAAAAATGTACCTCAGTTTCGTACCTTGCCTTTGTACCTGAACCACTCCCGACCGCAATATTTCGTTCTTTGCAAGGGAAGGGTGTCACTACGCTCACCCAGCACGCCGAGCAACACATGCCGCGTGCCCAGGGCCTCGCAGAGGTGTCAGATGCTGCTGCAGAGGGGTACCTTGCTCGAAAGAAGCCCGCCAAACGGGAGGTGTGCGGGGTCCCGGCAGAGAGCGTTGTGGCAGACCTGCGTAAGAAGAAAACGGCACACGACATCCGTGAGGCGACATTATTTCGGGCGCTCCGTCGGGCTGGGTACATAGGAGAGCGAGTGGGACGTGGTGACGACAGATATATGAGGTGGTGCATCAACTGCACGCACGTGCGGAAAGCGGCGTTCCTTGCTGGCCAAGAAAGATGTCACCTGCACTCCTACTCCTCCCACTCGTCCTGCTCCTACCCCCACACCAACTGATGTGGGCAGTGAGAGTGATGGCAGCTCCAGAGCAGCAGATGATCTCGGAAGCGATGAGCGGGTCAGCCGGGCAGACTACCCCAGTCTGTACCGGAAGTACGAAGCGTTGCGGGCCCGCCATCACCGCCTCCAGGAGAGGACCCGAGGGTTAAGAGTAGGGTTGTACAGCGCCAGGGGAGAGTATTGAGTATTCCCCTGGCGTTGAGACATCCCTGGCGATCTTGCGGTCGCACTGTGGGGGCTGAGTCGGCAGGCAGATGCCTATCCAATGACTTTGTTGAGTCCTCACATGGTACACTCTCGTGCTGTCGAGACTGCGTGGTGTGCATATCCTGCGGGGCGCAAATTACACAGCACAAACATCACCAATTCGGCTCTCAGGGCGTACAATATCCCAACCGTGCCTTCACAGGCTGAGATCGACGAAGCAAAGACATCTACGCGCTGCCCACTAATGCCGATGCAGCCTCGCAGGCGTACGAAGTACTCACAATGACCCATCCGCGATCGAAGTACTACACCCAGGAGGTGGCTGAACTCATTCCGCTGGCGCAACAACACAACATTCCCACGAATCAGGTCAAGAAAGACCTTACCGAGGCACTGGGGAAGGCAACATGCGTGCCACCTGAGCCGGAACCACCGCAGAAAAGGCAAAGAACGAAATATTGCGGTCGGGAGTGGTTCAGGTACAAAGGCAAGGTACGAAACTGAGGTACATTTTTTAGGACCCCAAAAAATCATCACAAAAGTGCGTATCAGGTGTCACAAGTGGGCTCCAGACGGTTTCCGGGGGGGTATGGGTCGGATTTTCGGGTCAGATCAGGTATTAGGGCGGTTCTGATGGTATGTTGAAATTTTTGGTATTTGTACGTTTTTAGGGGGGCTTATGACCCCCCCTACCCCCCCCCCCACCTCACACTACACAACAGCCACACCAGGAGGGGTGGGTTCTTGGCCCCCTTCCCCCCCCTTCCTCCACACGACACACAACACTCTTGTTACTCCGCTTCAAGCACCCGGGTGCGGAACGGGCCGTCGCGTTACTCGGTTTGGAGGAGATTTGCTCTCTTCCTGCCTGAGTCTTGAGCACAGGCGGAGCGGGGGCCCGTGTCGCGGGTGGGTCGAGGGGCCCAGCCCAGATGGGTGGCGTTCCGGAGTTTCTGAAGCAGCACGGGCTTGAGGAGTATGGTGCAGTTTTTGCCGAGAATGGGTTTGACGACATGGCGGACGTGCTGCAGCTGACGGACAGCGATCTGCTGGCCATCGGGATCGACAAGTTGGGGCACAGACGAAAAATCATGCGGGTCCTCGAGGCCAATGCGCCGAAGAAGGCGCTGTCACGCAGCGGCTACGCCTCAAAACGCCCGGGCGAGATGGCCTTCATCCCCCCGCCCGCTCCGGAGGGCGCGCCGGAGGCGCAGCTGGGTGAGGAGGTGATGGATGACGAAAATGAATTTGCGCCCAAGTCGCACCATAGGAAGGGGCGGCGTCGGAGCAACACATACACCCCGTCGTCCCCCGTGATGAAGGTGCGTACGCAGCCCCGCATGCACCACGGGGGTGACAAGATAGTGGTGGAGGTGCTTGCGGCAAAGCTGGAGGACAAGGAGAAGCAGTCGCCCCAGGTGAAAATGTCGGTGTGCAAGACGATCGACTCGAAGGGGATCCCCATTGAGTCGACGGTGCGGCGCACCTCGGTGCTGGAGGGCAACCACCCGGCTTGGCATGAGGTGTTTGAGTTCCCAGCGATCCTCACGGACCAGACCTATCTGGTCTTCGCCGTGAATTCGAAGAATGGGTTCAGCAGCAAACGTATCGGGCTGATCGCCATTCCGATGAAGTTCTTCGTGCCCTTCACAGACGAGACGGTTGTCGACAACTGGTTCCCCTTGAAGCTGGGGCAGGGACAGCGGACTGGGGAGATCCATTTGCGTCTCCGTGTCCCTGGTGGCGTGCCCTCGCAGGTGGGCAAGGCGTATAAGGTGATGGGTGTGAAGATGGACACGCGCAAGCTTGTCGTGGAGGTGATTGAGGCGATGGTGCCCCTCTCCAGCAAGGGGAATGCCCGGTCGACGTACGTCAAGCTGACTCTGCCTGACAAGGACTTTGTGTGCCGTGAGACCACTGTGCGGAAGGAGACAAAGCACCCTCGGTGGTACGAATCGTTCGACTTCTTCACAGAGGTGAAGAACAGCCAGGTGTGTCCCTGTGGGAATTGAGGCCAGTTCAGTTTAGCTTTGTTGCGGACACAACGTCCCTGACAAAGGTGCACATGGTTATCGCATTGTTAGCACAGTCACATAGAACATCGAAACCTGGTTCGATTGACATGCCATCGGTTTGAGCACAACCACCACCCCACCCTGCAACCCCCCCTCACCCCTTCGCAGTACCTTATCGTGAAGCTGAAGAACCACAAGCTCATGTCGCACAAGACACTGGGCATCGCAAAGATCCCACTCCTCTTCTTCCTGTCTCTCAAGGACAAGGCCGAGCTGGACAGCTGGTTCGTCTGCAGAGACGTTGACGGGCGTGAGGCCGGGATGGTCCGGGCCCGCATGTACGTGCGGACAAGGGTATGCCCACACTTGCACATTACTGGTTGGGAGGAGTGCACAACACGACGAGAGCGAGGGGGCAAGGCACAGCCCCACCACCCCACCCTGGGCGATTGTGCGTCTGCATATGACACACCACATCCAGATGCCACACTTCAGTCTTCATCGCCCAACACCAAACCACACACAACCCCCCTCGCAGACGGACTCCGAGCGTGGCCAGATGTGGGGACGCGAGTCGGGGGTGCCTGTCGCATCGCCTGTGCCGAACCTCCCTCTGCCCTCGAAGAACAGCCCCTTGGCAGATGCCGTCAGGGCACGCACCGCGCAGGTCAACGCCGAGCGCGCAGCAATGGTGGCCTCGACGGAGTCGTCTGCGCCTCTGCTGCAGGACGAGCAGCTGGAGGAGGAAGGCGATGTGGACGAGGAAGCCGAGGAGGACCTGGACCAGGAGGACGAGGAAGAGGTGGAGGAGGACGACACGTGGGATGTCGACGACCATGAGGAGGACATGACCCCATACTCCCCGACGCGTGCACAGCAGTCAGGGGGGGTCTTCTGGCCGCCGCCGGACGGGAAGCGCGTCGACTCAGACCTCGTGCAGGATGGGCCTGCTGACTGAGCCCCTCCCTCCACAATCGTGACTCGGGTGGTGTTGCGGTGCCAAGCGCGAACAATTCTGTTTTGAAACTCAGTCGTCATACTTCTGTGTCGTGCTGTCCTCAGCTGTGTAGCCGGTGTCCATCTCAGCTGGGGAGGTGTGGTCCGTTCATATGGTGTATACCTTTTTTGCCTTGCTTTCTTCTGGCTCCAGTGCTCCGGTGGGTCGGTCGCCCAGCCCCCCCCCCCCGCCCCTATGATATATCTTCTGCCCTCATTTCCGCTCTGGGAATCCGTTTCTCCTTCTCCGCCAGGGAAAAAAAACTATATATGCCGCGCCATTTCCGATACCATTTTGTACATTTCGGGGTGTCTTCGCGACGGGTGTCAAAACCTGGCGTGTTGTTGGTGCACCCCCTCCCCCCTCCTTTTTCAGAGGAGAACAAAAACCGCCGGACTTTATCGTGCAGAAGAACTGTGCCCACAGCGAAACCACACCCCTTCCAACTCCAAGAGTCCCTCCCCGCCCCTCGCCCCCTGAAGGCGGAAAACAGAGACATTGGGGCCCTCACTCAGAAGTGCAGTGAAGTGAGGCACTCTCACAAGATGGAGATAACCTGACACAGTTTGATGCAGAGTCAGGAGGCGCCCCTCTATTGCAAGCCATGCCAGCGATGACTGAAGCCATCGCCATCCGGCGCTGGGGTTGGGCAATGGCAGTGCTTTCAAGACACAGCCAAACCTGGCGGGCATCTGCTCTGCGTTGAACTGCGGCAGCATGTCGCCATGGTATGGCGGAACAGAATGCTTCCCGAGCATGTGTTGTTTGTGAGGGTTTGGCGTGGCCAACTGGTGGAACTTTCTGCCTTATTTCGTTTTGCTGGATCTTGCGACCCCCCCTTCCCCCCACTCGCACCAGTCCATCAGACTGTGGGGTGTGGCACGCACAACGAGTTCCTTTTTTTCCTCCGCGCGCCAGCAAACCAGCATTTCGAGAAGCCGCCTGGGTTTTTTTTTGTTGCCACGTAAACTTTGTTCGGCCTTCACACTGCCCACGCCAGAGGCACAGATTCTCTCCCCCTTGGGGTCTGCGTTCCAACAAGGAAACCCCCCTTTGACCCCAGCTGTGATGCGTGCACACCCCCACCCCACCCCCCAAACGAGTGAAGGGAGGTCTCTGGACCCTCCCTGTCTCTGGAGGCCCCTGTGCTTTACTTTTCTCCACTTCATCCCCCCTCCCCTCCCCCCCCCCCCCCCCCACGAGCGGCGAAAATGACCCCTGGAGGAGTAACTGTTGTCCCGGAACCCCGAGTTCCCCTCCTGCCATCGTGCCCGATCTTTGTTGTATCTGAAAACCCGCTTTAAACACTCTAGCCTCTGAAGGTCGTTCACATGGACATGCAAGGGAGGGGGGGGGGGGGTGCGGTGGAGGTGAGCGTAGACAAGCGCTCACAGCCACGGCACACCTTACACAAGTTCGAAAACCACTGAGTGGGGGGGGGGGTGGGGGTGGGGGAGCGTGTGTCCTGGGTGGGAACAGACGGGTGTACAGCTGAGCCCCCCCCCCCCCCCCCCAGCGCACTGCCGAAATAGCGTGCAGGCGAGTTTCTCCAAGAAGAAGTACTCCCCTCTCCCACCCCCCACCCCCTCCGGACATTCTTTGCCCCCCTTCGAAGCGATATAGATGCAAAAGGGAAACCCCCCCCCCCCAACTCCAAACTGCATCTCCCCCTCAACACACCAACCGCTCTCTGCAGACACACACCCCCGCTCCTTCCCTCTGTCTCCCCCTCCACACCCCCTCTCTTCTGAGCTGGGGGCGGTTGTTTTGTCACCCCCACGATGCGCACCGAGCCGGCGGATAGCCGGCGGGGGAGCGACCGCAGCTCCCTGCCGCCCGACGCCTACGCCTACACCAAGGTTGATGACACTGAGGCTTACCCCCACATGCGCATGTCCCCTCGGGCCGGACTCCCCTCGCAGCGCCTCGCTGGGGGCAGCGCACGCAGCTTCTCCTCGATGTCGGATGTCAACAAAGGGCGCAGCCCGCCTGCTGGGAGGCTGCGGTCGCCACGCGCCTCTCCACTGGCGCCTGGCCTATCCACAACAACGCAGAGGCGTGCCCCAGACCTGGGTGCCAGCCGCTGGGGTGGCGGAGGCGGCGACCGCCCCCTCCTCTCCGGCCTGGGCCTGCCGGGGCCCTCCGCCGCCGCGGGCCGCCTCTCCCCGTCGCGCAGCGCAGGCCGCATGTCGCCCACAGCGAGCCACGGCGGCATGCTGCCGCCCGCAGCATTCCTGCCCCCCAACCCGCTGCCTCTCCCCACCACGCAGCAGCACTTTGGGCACAGCCGGGCACCGCCTGCCGTGCCGAGCTCCCCCACTGGGGGCTGGCGTGGCCCAAACAGCTATCCCTCGGGTGGGGGTGGGGGTGGCGGCCCCAGCCAGCCCACCGCAGCCCCAGTCTACATCACCGTTGGGAGTGCCGGGGATCCCGTGTTTGAAGGTGGCGGAGGTGGCGGTGTCCCCGAGGGGGGTGGTGGTGGTGGTGGCGGTGGCGCGCCCACCACCCCTGCTGCGGGGCAGCACCCCGCATCGCAGCCGCCGCACTTCTCCGGCACCCCGTGGTTTCCCGGAGGGGGCGGTGCTGCCGAGGGGCCTGCGGCCCCCTCGCTCACCCCTGGTGGCGGGCGGGGCGCAGCGGTGCCGCTCATCCCGGTCCCCTCTCCGAGGGTGCCGGCGGCGTTGGTGCCGGGCGGGGTGGGGGGTGGGGATGTGCGGGGGGCACGACCTTACCGGGGGCTGACGTCGACGGCGCATCCGGAGACACTGCGGGTTTTGAAGAAGACCGGTGTGCCGGATCACGACCCGGGGGTGCTCGCCCTGCGCGTGGTGCAGCCGGTGTGGTGGGGGCAGAACACCCCGCCCCTCGCTGAGTGGCGTGACGCCGGTGGGAGCGGCGGCTCCCGCCAGGCGACGCAGCAGCAGCAGCACACCGCGGCAGCCCCATACCCCCAGCACGACCACCCCCCGCTGGGGGCGCTCCCCGTTGCCACGGAGCTGGGTGACGGCGAGAGTATTCCCCCATCGCCCGGCAGCGAGATGCTGGCGGAGGAGGCGGCGCCCCCTTCGGCCCACCTGGGAGGGGACACGACTGCCGCGGAGGTCATCCGGCAGCTGTTCCACGTGAAGGGGCTGGGGGAGGACCACGCGCATGCGATGTCGCCGTGGCTGGACAATCCCACCCTCCTCAGCGCCATCGACAAGCACCTCTCCCACCAGGTCCCCCTCACGCGCTACGGGCTCCGCACAGACCCGGAGGAGAGGTGGTTTCTGATAGTCTCCTTCGCAGATCGGGAGAAGCGAATGGTGCCCTGGCTGATCTGGCTTGAGTACAGCCCCAACGGGGATGCCGATATGCGGGATCGGTGCCCCCTCGATTCTCTCATCTCGTTTAAGGCGGGGAAGTGGTGCTCCGACTCACCTGGGTTTGCCCCGCACGTCAGGCCGAATGGGATCCTGTCTGCCGCAAACAATGTTGTGACGGATACACCGCGTGAGGTGGTGGCCAGCGAGCTGCAGGGCTGCATGGTGCTCGGGTTTAAGAAGAGGACCCTGGAGCTGCACTGCTCGTCGCGTGACGATTGGATGTCTCTGGTGAAGGTGTTCAAATCCATCGTGCAGATCAACGGGGAGGCTCGCAAGCAGGCCGAGGCAAGGGCGGGGGTTCCGTCCGCAGCACGGCACCACAGCCAGCCTGTGAACCAGGCGGCGTCGCAGCAACCACACCTCGAGCCGACAAACCTGCAGCTCGACTCGCGCCCTCCGCGGAGGAAATCCAGCGTGCCGGTGACAGGGCGGATATAGAGCGAGATAGATAGACAGAGAGAGAGAACTTAACACAGTCTCCGCGTGTAGCTCCCCGGCACCTCCTGCATACGCAGTGTGTGATATATGTGACGCACAAAACAAGTTCTCTTCGCAACGCTACGCTATTGCGTCCAAGAGAGAGATCGGCATCTGCATATTATTAGCCCCTATCCCCGTCGCGCTGCGCCGTCTGAGCAGCCCCCCCCCCACCCCCACCCCCGCGTTGTTGTATTCTGGAGAGCGGGGGAGCGGGGTGGGGGAGGGTCTGATGGACGGATCAAGGGGTTACGTTCGTCCGTTGTTTCCCGTTTCAAACCAAAGGATTGGCGGCGTGTTCCCCTTTGGCGAAGACAGGCCGAACACATCACTGGATCTCAGACACACCCCTGCATAACGAGTGAAGGGAGATCATCCTTGTGCTTCCTTCCACTTCTATTTCGATTCCCCCCTTGGCGAGTCCACCTTGTAGGGGTGGGTTTGTGTTGTGTGTATCCAGGCCCTCGCCCCTGGCTGCCCCCTAGCCTCGTCAGACCCCCTCTGGGTGGTTCTGCTCGTACCCCCCGACACCTTGCGCAGTATATAGTGGGGCGGGAGGTGTTCTGTGTTGGGTGCCCTGGAGGGGCCACCAGTGGAGGGCGTCACACACAAACTCCTACTCTGCCTCCCATGCGCTCCCCACACAGTCTGTACGAATAGAGCCGGCAGTAGATACTTCACGACGGCAGATTAAAACCCCCCCTGGCCCCACCCACACCCCACCCTTGGTGTTTCAAAAATAAAATGACCCGACTCCCCCTCGCTGCGATGTCCACTCTTCCTCCCCGACGCAACCACCCCTGCGCCCTAAACCAGGCAGTGGGGTCTGTGCCACCCCCACAGCACACACGAGAGGGGGTATACATACACATTCCTGCCCATCACTCCCCCCTTCCCTTCGGCAGTATATAGCACCGGATCTACAACACAACCTGCATATCCGGGTGAAGGGGTATCGCTTTTTTTTGTGCTTCCCTCTACTGCACCACCCCAACCACACCCTCTTCGGGAGCCACGCCGCGCCCCCGCCCCCCTCCCTCTGCTGGGGCATCCGAGAGGCTGGGGGGGGAGGTGGTGAGATGTCGACAGATGTGAGGTCCCTATATGACCTGTGCAGCAGCGGTGAGAATGTCGTTGAGTTCGTCGCCCTCGCTGAGTTTGACATCGACCTGGGCGCCGTGGTGCGGGCCCGCGTCCCTGACACGGGAGGTGCCGACAGCCAATACCTCAGCGAGCAGATGCTGCCCGACCGGAGCGAAGGCTACTCCGAACAGCGCGTCACCTTCTTCATGAACCGCGCCGACGAGGCAGCCGCAACCGCACCCCCAACACCCTCCGAACGGGAGAGCGCCCTGCCCACCTCTCCCGTCGCACCCGCTGCCCCCACCACCGCAGAGGTGTGCAGCCTCAACGCCCTGACATACCGCTTCAACCCTACCTCCGGGGAGTGGGTCCGCCTCGGGAAGCTCGCGGAGGAGAGCGTGCACTTTGGCTTTGTCGACCCCGACTCCCAGATGCAGAAGGCACCCCGGAACAGGACGACGTGCGAGCTGTTCATCCGTGGGGGTGGGTCGGGCAGCGCGGAGGAGCCGCTGCACTCCCTCGTCATCACGCCGCAGGTCGGTGTGGAGGAGACACGATCCCCCGCCTGCAGCCCCTGCGGGGAGCGCCCCGCGATGTTCGCCCTCTCCGACACGGGGTGTGGTTTCCAGCTGGGCATCGCCCTGCCGGGATCCCCCGCTGCGCTGCCCGCCACACCCCAGCCAGCTTCGCCCACCGAAGCCCCAACCGCAGACACCCCGACAGACGCCGAGGTGTTCCGCATGTGGCTGCAGGGGAAGCGTGCCTTCCGCCAGGCCCCCCCACCACCCGCGACCCCCCCTGCAGTGGTGGCGCCTCGCCTGGCTGGGCAGGGCGGCGCTGCGGCGTCACACCCGTGGGGTGTGTGCACCCCGGAGACGCCATTTCTCTACTGCCTGAGCATCACGAAGAGGAGGCACGACCCGTCGGTGAGGCGTGGCGCTGTCATGAAGGGCATATCCATCGGCTGCCGCAACCCCGTTGCGCTCGGGGCATTTGAGCCGATTCTCGATGCGGCGCTCGACAGGTGCCTTGGCCTGAAGGAGGGGGGTGTGCCGGTTCTCCAGAGGGAGATTGTGCAGGAGGTTTACACCCGGCTGAACGACAGGGAGGCTTTGCAGCTGGGTGCAGGGGGTGGCCTGCCAGAGCATCTGAGGGAGGTGTCCCCTGCGAAGTTCAACGTGTGGAAGCATGTGATACGCAAAGAGGAGAAGGTGGTGCACTCCCCAGAGGTTTCCCTCCGCCTCCCCGAGGATCAGGCAGGCGGTGTGTCGGACTCCGCCGGCGAGGCACAGCCGGTTGAGCGGGGGGAGGTGCAGTTCCGAGCAAAGCTCCCCCTCTACAGCTCCGACCTGGCTGTCGCGGAGGCGGCGGGTCGCCTCTCCATGTTTCTGGAGGTGTTCCGTGAGGCATCCCTCTCCATAGTCAACGAGATGATGCTGGGCAGGCGGGTCGTCTTCCTTTCTTATAAAAAATCCGCCGGGGACCTCTGCAAGGTTGTGATGGCTGTCGCTTCGCTGGTTATCCCCCTCACTCGAGGGTATCTGCAGAGCAGGACATTTCCCTACTCATCCCTGACATGCATGTCAGCTTGGATGCATCTTAAGTCGTGCCTGGTGGGGACCACCAATCCCATGTTTGAGCAGCGCACCGAGTGGTGGGATGTCCTCTGCAACGTCGATACCGGGAAGGTGAAGTTTGGCAAATCGCTTGCTGCGAATCCGAAGGAGAAGGAGCCGGAGGCTGATCTGTCGTTTCTCACCAAGATGCTGCAGAGCTACAGCTCGCGGGCAGAGGAGGATGTCGAACCGTATCTGAGATACCACTTCTCCGAATACCTCGCGTCGATGCGGAGGGAAGGGGCAGACACCGAGGCGGTGCAGAGGGTGAAGAGATGGCGGATATCCGGGCTGCTTCAGTTTCAGGCATCGCTGGTTCCGGCGTGCATTCAGTCCGCGAGGCAATCTCTGCAGAAGCTCAGGTCGGGCGCGGCGTTAACGGAGGACGATGCGATTCTCATATTCCAATCGCTTGTGAAGACCGTGAGGGAGCAGGGCGACTTGATGCACCTCCTGTCCCTGATGCCCAGGGAGGCGGACGGGCTGTTCCCCATCGCCCTGGGCCTCTTCCACCCGTCCTACGCTGTGAAGCTCCCTTGTGTTGCCTTCCTGCGGAGGCTCGATACGTTCCCGGAGGGGAAGCTGACGATGCATTCCCTCAACCCTTTCCTCCTGCTTGCGTATGAGAGGAATGCGAAGCTGATGCCCACCACCTGAGGCGGTGAGGTGGGCGGGTATCGTGCAGGGTGGGAGGGGGGGGGCGGACCTCTTTGCTCTATAGGTTGTGCTTTTGTGTCGTTTTGAAGCTTCCCGCACACACATGTCACGAACCCTCTCGTATGGTGGAGGAGGTGGTGTGGCGCTTTCCGCTGGGTGGTTGTGTGCGGAATGATTTGGGAGTGCACGGTGGCCTGGTCAGACCCTGACCAGGTCAAAACCTGGTCAAATCTTGACCAGGTCATACCTGGTCATTGACCAGGTATGACCTGGTCATGACCATGTCATACCTGGTCATGACCAGGTCATTTTCACCCATTTTAACCGGGGGGAACATGTTGAGTGGCCAAGCAGGGGGAACAATTCGCATATTCCGGACTCTCTCCGGCCGTTGTGGAAAGTATGAGTCAAAAGGGTTCAACCATACCCCGAGTCGAGAAAGAAGTCGAAGCTTGAATCATGTTGGGCACAAGGGGAAAATGGTCAAAATTGGCCCAACATTACCAATAAAATATGCTGCAGTGCAGGGGGGTGGCGGGGGAGGGGAGGGTGGGGTCGGCGACGAAACTTGATGATCATCAGCTTTTTGCCTTCTTCCGCTTCTTCTCCTTCTTCCTCTTCTTCGGGATCTTCGTTGTCGTCGTCGGCTTCACAGGCCAGTGCTGCCTTGCGTAACACGCCGTCCTTCGCATCCTGGGTGTGGATCGGCGGCTGCTTGTCGCAGAGGCAAATACGGAGACCACGCGGTTTGTTGCAGGCAGCATCGCCAGCCAGTAACCAGCCATCGGAACACTTGCCGAGCGAATCGATCGGGTAGACAGGGGTTACCCGACTGCTACCGAGAGTCCTGAGACGGTGCCGAAACGAATCGAAGTTTTTTATCCATACGGGACCCGCTGTCATGCACTTCCCGCACAACGATATGACATTGTATTGCAAGAGGGTACACGAAGATTCTTGCGGGGTCGTTGCCGAAACTGGCATAGTTTGCCAGCTCGAACACCATCAGGTCCCTCTCCCGGAAACAAGCAGATGTTGTCCTGGCCCGCGATTTCCTCTCCCCATTCTCCCTCTCGAACGCTTCGTCGGAGAGGTGGCAGTTCTGAGGATCCTGAGGGTCCTGAGGCATTCAAGGCAGGGCACTCCCTTCTCCATTCTTTTACACTCTTTGAAAAGTGTCACAATCAGATGTGGTCAACCGTTACGGCACTGCCGATGGGACTCTCGTCCTCTGGCACGCCCGCTGGTCGGGCTTCTTTATCACCACCGCCTGCCTCATCACCGCGTTCACCAACTGGATGTCGATGGTCACGACACCCTGCCCCTGCGTTGCCTGCGGTGTTGCCCCCACCGCCACAATGAACGGATCCGGAATGTGAAACGTTCGGGCGTGCAGACCATTCGGAACCTCGCTCTTGTAGGGCAGGTCCCTCATGACCGTGACAGTCATGACCGATCCGTCGAGGACAGGTGGGTGCTCGTCGGGCACGTCAGCTCCCGGACCTACCACCGATGATCCGGTAGAAGAGGACGTCTGCTATCGAATGCCTCCCGATCTGCGTGATGGGGGGGGGTTCGGGGTCAGTTGTTTTTCAGCTGCCTTCGAAGAAGTACTGCCCACCGCGCTTTGAGCGGTGGGCAGCCTCTTCATATCGGTTCCCAGCACCTCAGACGAGTTCTTGTCGGCGCTCGTGAGGCGCTTCATGCCGCCTCCGACGCGCGTTGCCAGAGACACGCATGGAGTAGACTGCGGGCAGTGTCCTGGCCTTCTTCTTGTCGGCCTCTTCACTCCGTGTCAGCTTCCTGCCCCACTCCTTGTCAAAGTGGGTGGTGCGATGGCTTTTTAAACAGCGCTGCGAGGCTGCTGCTAACAGCTCGACGCCTTCTGCGTGGCCTGGGATGATGCAGACCTCCTCGACATTTTTTTGGGATACCACCAGGGGGAGGGACCCGGTGTGAGGCACTTGAGTGCGTCCAGGCGGGCAGGGAACCTGGGCAGGGGGCCTCATTCCTTTTTGGTAATTTTGGGCCAAAGCTGCTGATCATCAAGTTTCGTCGCCGACCCCACCCTCCCCTCCCCCGCCACCCCCCTGCACTGCAGCATATTTTATTGGTAATTTTGGGCCAATTTTGACCATTTTCCCCTTGTGCCCAACATGATTCAAGCTTCGACTTCTTTCTCGACTCGGGGTATGGTAAGCCCTTTTGACTCATACTTTCCACAACGGCCGGAGAGAGTCCGGAATATGCGAATTGTTCCCCCTGCTTGGCCACTCAACATGTTCCCCCCGGTTAAAATGGGTGAAAATGACCTGGTCATGACCAGGTCATACCTGGTCATGACCAGGTCAGATTTGGTCATGACCTGGTCAGATTTGGACCTGGTCAAAACCTGGTCAGTCAGCTGACCAGGCCACCGTGTGGTGGTGGGGGGGGGGGGGGGAGGGAGGCAGCGATCTAGGCAGTGGGTGTCCCACGCTGGATCATCGGAGAAGCAGATAGAGAATGTTAGAATTGCTTCTGGTGGTGGGTGGGTGGGAGGGTGGGGGGGTAGGGGCGGCTCGATGTGGCAGGCCTCGCGTTGGTTGGCAGCTCCACAGCACCCGGCCCACTTGGTTGTGTCGGCGTTGTGAGACAGTGTGCCTCGTCGACGACCATGTGCCCACCTGCCACCCACACAGCTATCTCAAGCGACCCAACATCACAACAATGGCCCCTGTGCAGGCATTTGCAGCGTACGACGGGAAGAAGCTGGTGGAGGCGTACGAGTACGAGCCGCGTGTGCTGAACGAGCATGACGTGGAGATCGAGGTGACGCACTGCGGTGTGTGTGCGTCTGACGTGCACCTGGTGGACCAGGACTGGCCCATCCCGCAGGAGCGGCCGCTCGTGCCTGGGCACGAGGTGGTGGGGCGGGTGGTGCGTGCCGGGGCGCAGGTGGCGGCGGGGCTGGCGGTCGGGCAGCGCGTCGGAGCCGGGTGGCAGTCCGGCAGCTGCGGGGACTGCAAGCAGTGCAACGGGGCCAGCGAGCAGTACTGCGGGAAGATCGAGCACCTGATGCTGGGTCACCACGCGGCGTCGGAGACGCGCAACTACGGCGGGTTTGCCGACCGCGTGGTGGTGGACTCGCGGTTTGTGTACGCCATCCCGGAGTCGCTGGGATCGGCGGAGGCGGCGCCGCTGCTGTGTGCGGGGCTGACGGTGTTCTCGCCGCTGAAGCGCTACGCCGGGACGTCGGGCGGGCAGCGCGTCGGGGTGGTGGGGATCGGGGGGCTGGGGCACCTGGGGGTGCAGCTGGCCAAGGCGCTGGGGCACACCGTGACGGCCATCTCGCACTCCCCCAGCAAGGAGGAGTTCGCGCGCAAGCTCGGGGCTGACATCTTCCTCAACAGCGGGGACGTGGAGGCGATGCGTGCGGCGGCAGGCAGCCTCGACCTGCTGCTGGTCACCATCAGCGCCCCGATCGACTGGGACCTGTACCTGGGGCTGCTGGACGCGCGCGGGGCGGCGGCACTCGTCGGGCAGCAGGAGAAGAAGATGGACATCTCGGCCATGGGCATCATCATGCGCGGCGTGCAGGTGGCGGGGTCGCTGCTGTCCTCGCCCGACGAGGCGCGTGAGATGCTTGCTCTGTGCGGGGAGCACGGCATCGGGGCCATGGTGACGGAGCTCCCCATGTCGCAGGCCAACGATGCGCTGGACCGCGTGCGTGAGGGGAAGCCTCGTTTCCGTGACGTGCTCGTGACTGCCGCTGGTGCTGCTGCTGCTGCGGCTTCTCAGTGAGGCAGCCAGTCCGAGCCCAGTCCCCTTGCATCTGCTGGGACAAGGCGGCATCGCCCGCCCTTGTGCCATGCTCTCTTGTGGGCTGTCCGGGGTTGACTGCAAATGCCCCCGGACCCCGTTCAATTCCTTTTCACCGCGATCCCACTTTCAACGTGTTGATTCCGTTCCATCAAGGGCGCAGTGAGCTGCGTGGCACTGCATCGGCAGAAGGCTGTCTTCACATCTCTGGTCTGTGCCCGCCATCAGTGCCGCTGGCCACTCGCCCTCCATCCTCTTTGCTTTCATGTTGTTGTTTGGCCTGGTGCCAACCGCCTCTTTCCTGTGCCGGCGTGTGCACCTTGCACTCGCTGCGCCCTCCCTAACTCCTGGTTCCTAACTCCCGGCGGCATTGGTGTTGTGTTGAAGAGCACTGGCTCTTCGCACTAAAAAGACTGTGTCAGCATTCGGTATCCTGCCCGTATGAACGGGCAGGCACCGTTCGTGCAAACAATGCACATATCCCAAGTCTTTTTGTTTCTGTTCTGCCGCCCCTGTCCTCTCAAACAGAGGGGACAAGCGGGCAGGCTGTTGCGTCTTGTTTTTCTGTCTTCGGCATGTCATTCGCCAGACGGATACTGAGTGACACTGGTGCTTCACAGACAACACGACGGTGCCGACCCCCTCCGACCCGCCTTTTCATTGTCTTCACGTGGCGGCCTGAATATGTGATGCCACAGGGTATCCAAAAGAGTAGGATACCGGGCGCAACTAAATACCGGGAACACGGGAGGCAGCTGGCTACATCAGGCACGGAGTCTGGTGAAATCCTCGAAGGTCGACGGGCGCACCCCCCTGCTGGCCCCCCTGCATGCAGCACACCCCATCCCCCCCTGGGAATGGAACCTGGTGCTGCCACGAGTGCACATCCTGGCGACGCTGCCGGGGCTCACCGCCCCGAAGGCCGCCACCCCGAAAGACACCCTCCGGGACCTGGCAGAGCAGACCATCCAGGCCCTCCCGACGTGCGCCTGGCATGTCTACACCGACGGGTCAGTCTCCAACTCCACATCGCGGCAGCAACAGGGCGGCGCGGGCGCAGCGGTGTACAGCATGCCGGAGGGCCGCCTCAAGAAAAAGCTCGCCTGGCCGGCAGGACTCCGTTGCATCAGCTACCAGGCAGAGCTGGTGGCCATCAGAGAATCCCTCGCCCACCTATGCACCGTGGTAACCCAAGGCGAAACGGTCGCCATCCTCACCGACTCGCAGAGCGCACTGAATGCACTGCTGAGCGGCCCCCAGCGAGCGAGGGGGTCCACCGAATGGGACATCTGGCAGAGGCTGCGCAAGCTCGCCCAAACATACGATGTCACCACCCACCTCCGCTACATCCCGTCGCATGTTGGGGTGGTAGGGAACGAACTTGCTGACAAGCAGGCGCAGATCGGTGCGTTCAAGCCCCAGATAGAGCCGATCAGCCTCGCGTCGGCCCGTGTCACCCTCCGCCGACACATATACAGCGGGACCACGTTGCCCCGCACAGACAGCGTGTACGCGTATCGGTCAGGAATCGGGGAGACGCGACTGCAGCGCCCTGACCTCCGCATGGAGGGCCTTACCCGCTTAGGGGAAACCACCATCCGCCGCCTCCGGGCCGACCACCACCGCCTGGTGTACGACCACGACGTCCCGGGCAGCGCACAACCACCGTGCAAACCCTGCCTGAAGCTTGCGCCGGACAGCCCCCCGCCTGGGGTCTCGCTGAAGCACCTATTCTTCGGCTGTCCCGCGACAGCGTCAGCCCGACACCACCTCACAGCCACAAGCGTGCACAACCTGCTGCTGCACAACTGCAAGGGGGCCCTACGCTACCTGGCTGAGGCAGGGGTGACGGAGCACAGCGAGAAGGACTACCTGATCTCGTGAAACCTGCAAAAATCAACAGCGGTCAAGGGCTTCGGCCTGACACCCCAGCACCCCCCCCCCCCCCACCCCCAGACCCACGTCACTTTCCACGGGCCGCCAGGCGCGTCAGCGTCGGCGACCGCCCGCCCCCAGTCTGAGAGGCAGCAGCCACGACTCGGCAGGAGGCGGGCACAACAAAAAAGGGAGAGTCGTCACTGTGCATATCAGCACGGTCCCGCCCTCTGAGCCAGACTAACCCGCCCATAAAGGAAAAGAGGAAGAGGCGACGTAAGGCAATGCCTCCGTGCGGCAAGGAGAACACGAAACAGCGTCCCCCCTCACCGGGGGACGCGACGAGCACGGCCAAAAATCGTTCAAAAATCGTTCAAGAGTTTTGCACACCACCTTCGATCACACCCTTGCGAAGGCTATGCAGGTGACTTGTCCTCTCTGAGATAGCGTGTATTGTATTATAAGTCTCACAACACACCGTCAACACAAGCACACCCACACCCACACCAAACAACGACCGTCAATTGGGTTGGGAGGCATCTGTCCCTGTGATGCACAGCTCCCCGCTGGACGTGCTCGGAAAGCAAAGCTGCAGGGCACGCCCTGCTGCGCTACGCATATCCATGGCCGCTCTGCGAGTGCCCGCAAGGGACGTGGGCTGCAGCGTCGAACCATGCGTCACACAGTCAATCGCCAACACAGCCTTGTGTCAGGCAGGTAAGGCTGTCCGCTTCAGATGAACAGCTCCTGTGGTATTGTTGCCCAGGTGGGAGGGACGATGACGACACAACAGGATCGGTACTATCTGACCGCACTCTGTGCGGGCTGAATACAAACACCTGAAGAAGATCAAAAGCTTTGTCCGAGTCCGTATACATGCAGTTTGAACAGACAAGCACACTTGCTGCCGGTCATGAATGGAGGACAGACGTGCAGTTGCACGCAGGGTGCAGGATGGTTCACGGCACACCGGGCATGATGACATCGCACATCAGTTCATCTTTGTAGGTTGGGACAACTGACTCCCCACGGGGACGTGCAGAGGACGCAACAGGATACAACTCCACACTGACCCGCTTCGCCACACCACGTCACTCCAGGACAGCACACGGTGTCACACCCAAGAGTTTTGCACACCACCTTCGATCACACCCTTGCGAAGGCTATGCAGGTGACTTGTCCTCTCTGAGATAGCGTACGTTGTGGCCAATCACACACATCTACGCAACCACAACCACAAACACCCCGCCAAACAACGACCGTCAATTGGGTTGGGAGGCATCTGTCCCTGTGATGCACAGCTCCCCGCTGTACGTGCTCGGAAAGCAAAGCTGCAGGGCACGCCCTGCTGCGTTACGCATATCCATGGCCGCTCTGCGAGTGCCCGCAAGGGACGTGGGCAGCAGCGTCGAACCATGCGTCACACAGTCAATCGCCAACACAGCCTTGTGTCAGGCAGGTAAGGCTGTCCGCTTCAGATGAACAGCTCCTGTGGTATTGTTGCCCAGGTGGGAGGGACGATGGCGACACAACAGGATCGGTACTATCTGACCGCACTCTGTGCGGGCTGAATACAAACACCTGAAGAAGATCAAAAGCTTTGTCCGAGTCCGTATACATGCAGTTTGAACAGACAAGCACACTTGCTGCCGGTCATGAATGGAGGACAGACGTGCAGTTGCACGCAGGGTGCAGGATGGTTCACGGCACACCGGGCATGATGACATCGCGCATCAGTTCATCTTTGTAGGTTGGGACAACTGACTCCCCACGGGGACGTGCAGAGGACGCAACAGGATACAACTCCACACTGACCCGCTTCGCCCCACCAAGTCACTCCAGGACAGCACACGGTGTCACACCCAAGAGTTTTGCACACCACCTTCGATCACACCCTTGCGAAGGCTATGCAGGTGACTTGTCCTCTCTGAGATAGCGTACGTTGCGGCCAATCACACACATCTACGCAACCACAACCACAAACACCCCGCCAAACAACGACCGTCAATTGGGTTGGGAGGCATCTGTCCCTGTGATGCACAGCTCCCCGCTGTACGTGCTCGGAAAGCAAAGCTGCAGGGCACGCCCTGCTGCGTTACGCATATCCATGGCCGCTCTGCGAGTGCCCGCAAGGGACGTGGGCAGCAGCGTCGAACCATGCGTCACACAGTCAAACAGCCTGCATGCACTCACGGCAGTGCAGTCGGCGTGTGAGTGACGAGTGGCAGTGTTCTGCCACGTCACAATACAATACAATAGAACAAGAGGCAGCACGTGGTGCGATTCTGCTGGGCACAGCTGTCGGTGCCGTGCTGCAGCGGGAAACACCTCGGAGAATATAAGGGTGTGTCGGGACGGAGGTGTGTGGATCAAGGCGGTCATAGCTAGTGGGGACACGTACAACCACCAGTCGTGTCCACCACCCGTTCCGATCTGCCGAGATATGCGACTGCGATGGTACATCACTAGGCACACCAGACACAGCCGTACTTCACGGTGGTGTGGATGATGACAACCTTTTCAAGTTCTTGCTTGAGTGCTTCGGCTCGCTGAGGGCAGACATCTCGGACAATGGAGTTACCTCTGACACACACAAACCCACCACACCCACTTCCGCCTTGTACGGAACACACACCAAGAGTCAAGTTGACAAGCGTCAGGAGTCTGTTTCATCGTAAGAGTTTTGCACACCACCTTCGATCACACCCTTGCGAAGGCTATGCAGGTGACTTGTCCTCTCTGAGATAGCGGAGTTGTGCAGCAAACAACACACACAGCCACATTCGTCCACGTCACGCGTGTCACGAACAGGGCCACAAATCCCAACCACACGCAGGTAGCAACCTCACTAACACACAGAGCAATGAAGGTAACGACGTTCCTCCTAGCCATTGGATGCGCGACACTGGCGCACGCAAGAGGCGTGTGTGACGGTGCAGCCTTCTGCGGTGGCATCGCTAACGCAGTCTGCAAGAGTGGCTACACATGTCTGGATGACCCGGACGACACATGTGACCCCAACAACGGCGGCCGGGACTGCAGCGGGTGCTGTGTGCGTCTGGTGATCCCCGAGAAGTCCTCGTCTGCCGCTGCGCCTGTCGACACGTGCACGATGTGCGGCGGTATTGCCAACATCCAGTGCGCTGCCGGTTTCACCTGCATGGACGACACCCGTGACAACTGCGACCCCAACAAGGGCGGGCGGGACTGCAGCGGGTGCTGCGTGCGCCTGGTGATCCCTGAGACCCGGAAGCCTGCCCCTGTTGTCGACACGTGCACGATGTGCGGCGGCATTGCCAACATCCAGTGCGACGCTGGCTTCACCTGCATGGACGACACCCGTGACAACTGCGACCCCAACAAGGGCGGCCGGGACTGCAGCGGGTGCTGTGTGCGCCTGGTGATCCCTGAGACCCGGAAGCCTGCCCCTGTTGTCGACACGTGCACCATGTGCGGCGGCATTGCCAACATCCAGTGCGACGCTGGCTTCACCTGCATGGACGACACCCGTGACAACTGCGACCCCAACAAGGGTGGCCGGGACTGCAGCGGGTGCTGTGTGCGCCTGGTGATCCCTGAGACGAAGAAGCCTGCCCCTGTTGTCGAGACGTGCACCATGTGCGGCGGCATTGCCAACATCCAGTGCGACGCTGGCTTCACCTGCATGGACGACGCCCGTGACAACTGCGACCCCAACAAGGGCGGCCGGGACTGCAGCGGGTGCTGCGTGCGCCTGGTGATCCCTGAGACGAAGAAGCCTGCCCCTGTTGTCGAGACGTGCACCATGTGCGGCGGCATTGCCAACATGCAGTGCGACGCTGGCTTCACCTGCATGGACGACACCCGTGACAACTGCGACCCGAACAACGGCGGGCGGGACTGCAGCGGGTGCTGCGTGCGCCTGGTGATCCCTGAGACCCGGAAGCCTGCCCCTGTTGTCGACACGTGCACGATGTGCGGCGGCATTGCCAACATCCAGTGCGACGCTGGCTTCACCTGCATGGACGACACCCGTGACAACTGCGACCCCAACAAGGGCGGCCGGGACTGCAGCGGGTGCTGTGTGCGCCTGGTGATCCCTGAGACCCGGAAGCCTGCCCCTGTTGTCGACACGTGCACGATGTGCGGCGGCATTGCCAACATCCAGTGCGACGCTGGCTTCACCTGCATGGACGACACCCGTGACAACTGCGACCCCAACAAGGGCGGCAGGGACTGCAGCGGGTGCTGTGTGCGCCTGGTGGTCCCTGAGACGAAGAAGCCTGCCCCTGTTGCCGACACGTGCACCATGTGCGGCGGCATTGCCAACATCCAGTGCGCTGCCGGTTTCACCTGCATGGACGACACCCGTGACAACTGCGACCCCAACAACGGCGGCAGGGACTGCAGCGGGTGCTGTGTGCGTCTGGTCGTTCCGGAGCATTAATGATGAGGCTGTGGCCAAGCGCTGTGACCTCTGGCCAGTCGGTGCTGTTCTGTGAGTGTCTTTCCTCTGTTCTGCCCTTCTCCCCCGTACCTCTTCACCCCACGCTGCTTTCTCTTCCGTTGAACTGCACGTTATGCCCCCTCTCCCTGTGCCCTCACCATTGCTGTCCTCTGCAGCACGTTGTCGGTGGGAGACTGCCAGAATAGCTGTTGCTGCCTGCCTGGGTATCACCCCATGTGCACGGCGTGCGACGTGTAGAGCAGCCCCGGACACGTGCCCCTGTTGCGTGCGCGTGTCGCCGCCAGGTGTTGGTGTTGAGAAGTGTGCCCTTGTGACGTGCCCTCGGCAGTTATCGGATGTGCTGTCCCTGTGCTAGCATGTCTGCATGCCCTGTCTGCGGTGTGTCTCTTCTTCAAGGATCCATTTTGTGTGTTGGAGTGTTGATGTTCTTTGCTTTGCTTTACCTTGGAGGCACCCTGATGCGCTGGAGAAGGAGCTGACTGTGCCGTGTGCTGCCTCTGTCTTCGGAGGCTACTCTGCGGTGTCTGACTCCTGTAGCCGTTGCTCGGGTGCCTTGTTTGTGCGTTCACCCGCACGCGTGATCACTTCTTGCTTTGTTGTGTTTTCTTGCAAGCTTCCTCGTCTTCGTTTGGAGCCGTTTGTGTGCCCCTGCTCGCCAACTGACCCACCTGAATGCCTGTCTGACAGCAATCGCTGATCGTCGCAGAAGCCCCACACATTCCGCCCGTTGTTGCCTGCTTTCACTTGTCTGCTGGTGCTGTTCGCTCGCAGTTTTGCACCCACGTCTACTTGAGACTTCCGCCTTGTGGGGAATCGAGAGCCAGATTTATTGCTAGAGTTTTGCACACCACCTTCGATCACACCCTTGCGAAAGCTATGCAGGTGACTTGTCCTCTCTGAGATAGCCTGTGTTAGTATTGCGTTGTAAGTGTGACAACACACCGTACACACAATCATACCCACACCCACACGTCAAATGGGTTGGGAGGCATCTGTCCCTGTGATGCACAGCTCCCCGCTGGACGTGCTCGGAAAGCAAAGCTGCAGGGCACGCCCTGCTGCGTTACGCATATCCATGGCCGCTCTGCGAGTGCCCGCAAGGGATGTGGGCAGCAGCGTCGAACCATGCGTCACACAGTCTCTTCAAACAACACAGCCCCCCACCCCGCACTCCACTCCCAGCCAACACCTCGCAATATTTCGTTCCCGCAGGTACTTGCAGGTGTGCCACAGCCCCATTTGTCTGTGATTTGCAACAACACCCCATCCTTGCTGAGGGGAGGGGGCTCACCTCACCACCACACACCACCGCCACACATCAGAGGCAGCCACGCTCGCCACACAACAACACAATAACCTCTTGCGGGACAATGAGCGACGTGATGCCCACATTCAAGATGCTGCTGGTGGGTGACGGTGGGACGGGGAAGACGACGTTTGTGAAGCGGCATCTGAGCGGGGAGTTCGAGAAGAAGTACATCCCGACTGTCGGGGTGGAGGTGCACCCGTTGAGGTTCCAGACCACAAAGGGGCCGGTGTGCTTCAACGTGTGGGATACGGCCGGGCAGGAAAAGTACGGGGGGCTGAGGGACGGGTACTACATCCAAGGGCAGTGTGCCATCAGCATGTTTGACGTGACATACGCGGCAGACGTACAAGAATGTGCCGAACTGGCACCGCGACGTGACGCGGGTGTGCGAGACCGTGCCCGCAGTGCTGGTGGGGAACAAGGTGGACGTGATGGACCGGCAGGTCAAGGCGCGGGCGATCACATTCCACCGGCGGAAGAACCTGCAATACTACGACGTGTCTGCGAAGTCGAACTTCAACTTTGAAAAGCCTTTCCTGTGGTTGATGCGTAAGTTGGCGAACGACAACAGCGTGGAGCTGACTGAAGCGGTGTGTAAGCCGGTGTCCCATGGGGCCTTGACCGCTTCCCAGATCGAAGCGCTGCGGATTGCTGCGGAAGAGTTCCGGCACGTGGATCTCGGCGACCTTGATGAAGATGATGAGTTTGCATAAAACCCACGCCATCAACCAGCACGATTTGTTGGAGGCAGGTCTTTTTTTGATCCTGAATATTTTTTTGCAGTTGACTTTGGGACTCACTATGACGTTGACTTTGTTTGCATTTGACACTGCCTCCGACTTTGATCTTTCCCTTGTCCCCCTGACTTGAATCAGATTTGGGCTCTGTCTTTTGAGTTGCGATTTGACTGGTGGTATTTGTTGAAACTTTCTGTGTTTCTTGCTGGACCTTGTGACCCACTCACGCCACTTCATGCACGTCGGGGTGCGTGTGTCCGCAGCAATGCCATCGGATATTGACACACTGCCGCAGGTTGCTGTCTGAATTTATGATCCAGCAGGACGCAGATGGTTTTTTTTGTCATGCCATCACATCACACCCACTTTTCTTTTATTTGGTCAGAGGTTTTTTTTGAAGACTTTTTGACGATGACATTGCCTTGAATACAGGACAGTGATTTGCCTGGTTTTACGGGTTTTACAGGGTGTGGTGATGCGATGGCATTTTCTTTGAGGATGCACTTGAGGAATTGAGCATTTTTTGACCAGTTTTTTGCCGACGTTCGACTTGCGAACTCGGGTTTGCCCCTTGACGGTGTCTTTGGTTGACACCACCCTTGAACACTGGGTGGCTGCCGTGATGCTGGCGCTTGCTCTCATGCCTGCGGCGTTCATTGGCCCGACTGTGGAACTGAACGTGGAGGCGTTGGGGAGGCAGTGGCGGCATCATGGCATCATGTCCCAACCCTGTGTTGTTTGTTTTTTTTGGGAGATGATTGTGGTTATTGTACCAAGCGGATTTTCGGCGCTCCAGCGCTTGTGGAGATTGACAACCCTCCCCTGTTTGTGCAGCAGGAAGTGCCTTTTGATGTTGTGTCCATTGTCTGGCTTTTTGGCCTTTTGGCCCCTCGATACCTGGCTCAGGTAACCTAACCCATTGGGGCCACACAGCTGTGAAGAAGGCAGTGAAGACCGGAGGGAGTGGACGCAGAAGAGCAGCAACCCACCCCCACCCCGCATCCCGCACCCCACTCCACCCCGAGCCAACACCTCGCAATACTTAGTTCCCGCAGGCATTTGCAGCCGTGCCACAGCCCCACGACACCTGTAAGAGTTTTGCACACCACCTTCGATCACACCCTTGCGAAGGCTATGCAGGTGACTTGTCCTCTCTGAGATAGCGCACATTGTGGGCCATCACGCGCATCACAACCACAATAATGTGACGCACAACCACAAACACCACACCAAACAACGACCGTCAATTGGGTTGGGAGGCATCTGTCCCTGTAATGCACAGCTCCCCGCTAGACGTGCTCGGAAAGCAAAGCTGCAGGGCACGCCCTGCTGCGTTACGCATATCCATGGCCGCTCTGCGAGTGCCCGCAAGGGACGTGGGCAGCAGCGTCGAACCATGCGTCACACAGTCTCTTCAGACCACACCGAGTTCCTGAGAGTGAATGTGGATGTGAAGGTGATTATGAAGGTGAACCGCCAGCACTGCTTGGTTCCTTAGTTCGAGTTGTGCAGTACTTACCTAAGGCTATCCTCTTTGCGAGAAGGAATGTATGTGTTGCCCACGCGCATATGATGACGAACTGTTCATTACATACCACTCGTATCGGACGCACCTTGTGTGCGGACGACGATGATTCAACATGCACCACCATCTGAATGCACGGGGTCACTGGCGGGACGAGAGTATGTGTGGTGTGGATGATGAGTCACGAGGATCTGGACAGGTATTGTTTGACGGCATTGCCGACTGACACTAATATCCCGCAAAACATGCGTCTGACATCACGAGCTCCTGTGGGTCGTGCTGTATTGTGTTCTGGTGAAGAGGTCAAGGGACAGTGACGACACAACAGGATCGGTACTATCTGACCGCACTCTGTGCGGGCTGAATACAAAAACCTGAAGAAGATCAAAAGCTTTGTCTGAGTCCGTCTGTGCACTGCTGTGCAGTCCGAAGCTGCAGTTGCATTTGCAGTTGCTGCCATCTGGGAGGGAAGATACAACATTATGGTGCACGGCACACCGGGCATGATGACATCGCACATCAGTTCATCTTTGTAGGTTGGGACAACTGACTCCCCACCGGGACGTGCAGAGGACGCAACAGGATACAACTCCACACTGACCCGCTTCTTCACGACCAACACCAGGTCACTGGACAACAGTCCTTCCACACACCGACTCACGACACACGTCACATTCAAGAGTTTTGCACACCACCTTCGATCACACCCTTGCGAAGGCTATGCAGGTGACTTGTCCTCTCTGAGATAGCATACGTTGTGGAAGAAAGTAGCAGCAGGGACCGAAACCCGGAATGTCCCTCACACATATATCATGTGGTACAACCTAATGTAACTTAACCCAACCCAGGCACACCCCACAAAGGTAACGAAGAAGGTAGCGAGCACACGGTACAACAATGCAAACAACGATGTTCCTCCTAGCCATCGGATGCGCGACCTTGGCCCACGCAAGAGGCGTGTGTGATGGTGCAGCCTTCTGCGGTGGCATCGCAAACAAGACCTGCAAGACTGGCTACACATGTCTGGATGACCCCGACGATACATGTGATCCCAACAACGGCGGGAGGGACTGCAGTGGGTGCTGTGTGCGCCTCGTGATCCCTGAGACTCCGAAGCCGGCCCCTGTTGTCGACACATGCACGATGTGCGGCGGTATTGCGAACATCCAGTGCGACGCTGGTTTCACCTGCATGGACGACACCCGTGACAACTGCTACCCGAACATGGGCGGCCGGGACTGCAGCGGGTGCTGTGTGCGTGTGGTGATCCCTGAGAAGTCTTCGTCTGCCGCTGCGTCTGTCGACACGTGCACGATGTGCGGGGGCATTGCCAACATCCAGTGCGCTGCCGGTTTCACCTGCATGGACGACACCCGTGACAACTGCGACCCCAACAACGGCGGGAGGGACTGCAGCGGGTGCTGTGTGCGTCTGGTGATCCCTGAGAACTCCTTGTCTGCCGCTGCATCTGTCGACACGTGCACGATGTGCGGCGGCATTGCGAACATCCAGTGCGCTGCCGGTTGGACCTGCATGGACGACACCCGCGACAACTGCGACCCCAACAACGGCGGGAGGGACTGCAGCGGGTGCTGTGTGCGTCTGGTGATCCCCGAGAAGTCTTCGTCTGCCGCTGCGTCTGTTGACACGTGCACGATGTGCGGCGGCATTGCCAACATCCAGTGCGCTGCCGGTTTCACCTGCATGGACGACACCCGCGACAACTGCGACCCCAACAACGGCGGCCGGGACTGCAGCGGGTGCTGTGTGCGTCTGGTGATCCCTGAGAAGTCTTCGTCTGCCGCTGCATCTGTCGACACGTGCACGATGTGCGGCGGCATTGCCAACATCCAGTGCGCTGCCGGTTGGACCTGCATGGACGACACCCGTGACAACTGCGACCCCAACAACGGTGGACGGGACTGCAGCGGGTGCTGTGTGCGTCTGGTGATCCCCGAGATGTCTTCGTCTGCCGCTGCGTCTGATGACACGTGCACGATGTGCGGGGGCATTGCCAACATCCAGTGCGCTGCCGGTTGGACCTGCATGGACGACACCCGCGACAACTGCGACCCCAACAACGGTGGCCGGGACTGCAGCGGGTGCTGCGTGCGTCTGGTGATCCCTGAGACGTCTTCGTCTGCCGCTGCATCTGTCGACACGTGCACGATGTGTGGTGGCATTGCCAACATCCAGTGCGCTGCCGGTTGGACCTGCATGGACGACACCCGTGACAACTGCGACCCCAACAACGGCGGGAGGGACTGCAGCGGGTGCTGTGTGCGCCTGGTGATCCCTGAGACCCGGAAGCCTGCCCCTGTTGTCGACACGTGCACCATGTGCGGCGGCATTGCCAACATCCAGTGCGACGCTGGCTTCACCTGCATGGAGGACACCCGTGACAACTGCGACCCCAACAACGGTGGCCGGGACTGCAGCGGGTGCTGTGTGCGTCTGGTGATCCCTGAGACGTCTTCGTCTGCCGCTGCATCTCTCGACACGTGCACGATGTGCGGCGGTATTGCCAACATCCAGTGCGCTGCCGGTTTCACCTGCATGGACGACACCCGTTACAACTGCGACCCCAACAACGGCGGGAGGGACTGCAGCGGGTGCTGTGTGCGTCTGGTGATCCCTGAGAAGTCTTCGTCTGCTGCTGCGTCTCTCGACACGTGCACGATGTGTGGTGGCATTGCCAACATCCAGTGCGCTGCCGGTTGGACCTGCATGGACGACACCCGCGACAACTGCGACCCCAACAACGGCGGGAGGGACTGCAGCGGGTGCTGTGTGCGCCTGGTGATCCCTGACACGAAGAAGCCTGCCCCTGTTGTCGACACGTGCACCATGTGCGGCGGCATTGCCAACATCCAGTGCGCTGCCGGTTGGACCTGCATGGACGACACCCGTGACAACTGCGACCCCAACAACGGCGGGAGGGACTGCAGCGGGTGCTGTGTGCGCCTGGTGATCCCTGACACGAAGAAGCCTGCCCCTGTTGTCGACACGTGCACCATGTGCGGCGGCATTGCCAACATCCAGTGCGCTGCCGGTTGGACCTGCATGGACGACACCCGTGACAACTGCGACCCCAACAAGGGTGGCCGGGACTGCAGCGGGTGCTGTGTGCGTCTGGTGATCCCTGAGACGTCTTCGTCTGCCGCTGCATCTGTCGACACGTGCACGATGTGCGGCGGTATTGCCAACATCCAGTGCGCTGCCGGTTTCACCTGCATGGACGACACCCGCGACAACTGCGACCCTAACAGCGGTGGCCGGGACTGCAGCGGGTGCTGTGTGCGCCTGGTGATCCCCCATCAGTAGATGATATCGTGTTCTCGTCCCCCCCCCCCCCGTTGTGGCAGTGTTGTTTTTTCCTTTCGTGTGTCACTCTTTTGTGCCCTTCCTTTCTCGTTTCTTCTTGTGCCGCCGTGATGCTTTCCGTCGTGCTGTCTCGGCAGCATCTATTCTGTGTGAGGCTGCCAGGTGTCCTGTTGTTGACTTGTTGACTTTTCCTTGAGGCCTGGGGTGTTGGCGTACTGAAGGACCGGCACCTCTCTGCGCACTGCTGCTGCATGCGCTTTGCCTCCCTTTTGCCGATGAGCAGTGTGACGGCTCAGGCCCCTCGGAACACTCCGATGGCCTGGCGCTGTCCCTCTGTCCACATGACCTTCGTGTGAGGACGTTTAGCTTCTGCGTCTGTGTCGCTTCCCTTTGAGCCCCTTTGCCTTGCAGGCACCCTGATGCGCTGGAGGAGGAGCTGACTGTGCCGTGTGCTGCCTCTGTCTTCGGAGGTTGCCATGCGGTGTCGGCCTCCTATCTACCTGCTTTGTATCGCGTGTGCCCTGCACGTTATGCCCCCTCCCCTTGTGCCCTCACCATTGCTGTCCTCTGCAGCACGTTGTCGATGGGAGACTGCCAGAAAAGCTGTTGCTGCCTGCCTGGGTATCACCCCATGTGCACGGCGTGCGACGTGAAGAGCAGCCCCTGTACGCGTGCCCCTGCTGCGTGCGCGTGTCGCCGCCAGGTGTTGGTGTTGAGTCGTGTGCCCCTGTGATGTGCCGTAGGCAGTTATCGGATGTGCTGTCCCTGTGCTGCATGTCTGCATGCCCTGTCTGCAGTGTGTCTCTTCCTCAAACATCCATTTTGAGTGTTGGAGTGTTGCTGTTCTTTGCTTTGTTTTACCTTGTAGGCACCCTGACGCGCTGGAGAAGGAGCTGACTGTGCCGTGTGCTGCCTCTGTCTTCGGAGACTGCCCTGCGGTATCTGACTCCTGTAGCCGTTGCTCGGGTGCCTTGTCTGTGCGTTCACCCGCACTCGTTGTCACTTATTGCTTTTTGTGTTTTCTTGCAAGCATCCTCGCTTCCGTACGAAACCTTCGGTGTGTCTCTGGGCAACTCGCCCACTGGCCCACCTGGACGCATGTCCGACAGCCGCAGTCGCTGACCGCAGCAGAAGCCCCACACACCCCGCCCTGTTGCCTGCCTTGCCTTGCCTGCTGGTGCTGTGCCGCCACACATGAGGAGGACCTGCCACTGCCTTGCACCGTGATGACTCACATACACACACAAATCACTCCAATCCTACGCACCTTGTGTGCGGACGACGATGCTTCAACATGCACCACCATCTGACTGCACATGCTGCTGTGTCTCATCGCTCACTTTGCGTCATCCCATGACATCTGCAAGAGTTTTGCACACCACCTTCGATCACACCCTTGCGAAGGCTATGCAGGTGACTTGTCCTCTCTGAGATAGCGTACGTTGTGTAGCCAATCACACACATCTACGCAACCACAACCACAAACACCCCGCCAAACAACGACCGTCAATTGGGTTGGGAGGCATCTGTCCCTGTGATGCACAGCTCCCCGCTGGACGTGCTCGGAAAGCAAAGCTGCAGGGCACACCCTGCTGCGTTACGCATATCCATGGCCGCTCTGCGAGTGCCCGCAAGGGACGTGGGCAGCAGCGTCGAACCATGCGTCACACAGTCTCTTCAGACCACACCGAGTTCCTGAGAGTGAATGTGGATGTGAAGGTGATTATGAAGGTGAACCGCCAGCACTGCTTGGTTCCTTAGTTCGAGTTGTGCAGTACTTACCTAAGGCTATCCTCTTTGCGAGAAGGAATGTATGTGTTGCCCACGCGCATATGATGACGAACTGTTCATTACATACCACTCGTATCGGACGCACCTTGTGTGCGGACGACGATGATTCAACATGCACCACCATCTGAATGCACGGGGTCACTGGCGGGACGAGAGTATGTGTGGTGTGGATGATGAGTCACGAGGATCTGGACAGGTATTGTTTGACGGCATTGCCGACTGACACTAATATCCCGCAAAACATGCGTCTGACATCACGAGCTCCTGTGGGTCGTGCTGTATTGTGTTCTGGTGAAGAGGTCAAGGGACAGTGACGACACAACAGGATCGGTACTATCTGACCGCACTCTGTGCGGGCTGAATACAAAAACCTGAAGAAGATCAAAAGCTTTGTCTGAGTCCGTCTGTGCACTGCTGTGCAGTCCGAAGCTGCAGTTGCATTTGCAGTTGCTGCCATCTGGGAGGGAAGATACAACATTATGGTGCACGGCACACCGGGCATGATGACATCGCACATCAGTTCATCTTTGTAGGTTGGGACAACTGACTCCCCACCGGGACGTGCAGAGGACGCAACAGGATACAACTCCACACTGACCCGCTTCTTCACGACCAACACCAGGTCACTGGACAACAGTCCTTCCACACACCGACTCACGACACACGTCACATTCAAGAGTTTTGCACACCACCTTCGATCACACCCTTGCGAAGGCTATGCAGGTGACTTGTCCTCTCTGAGATAGCGCACATTGTGGGCCATCACGCGCATCACAACCACAATAATGTGACGCACAACCACAAACACCACACCAAACAACGACCGTCAATTGGGTTGGGAGGCATCTGTCCCTGTAATGCACAGCTCCCCGCTAGACGTGCTCGGAAAGCAAAGCTGCAGGGCACGCCCTGCTGCGTTACGCATATCCATGGCCGCTCTGCGAGTGCCCGCAAGGGACGTGGGCAGCAGCGTCGAACCATGCGTCACACAGTCTCTTCAGACCACACCGAGTTCCTGAGAGTGAATGTGGATGTGAAGGTGATTATGAAGGTGAACCGCCAGCACTGCTTGGTTCCTTAGTTCGAGTTGTGCAGTACTTACCTAAGGCTATCCTCTTTGCGAGAAGGAATGTATGTGTTGCCCACGCGCATATGATGACGAACTGTTCATTACATACCACTCGTATCGGACGCACCTTGTGTGCGGACGACGATGATTCAACATGCACCACCATCTGAATGCACGGGGTCACTGGCGGGACGAGAGTATGTGTGGTGTGGATGATGAGTCACGAGGATCTGGACAGGTATTGTTTGACGGCATTGCCGACTGACACTAATATCCCGCAAAACATGCGTCTGACATCACGAGCTCCTGTGGGTCGTGCTGTATTGTGTTCTGGTGAAGAGGTCAAGGGACAGTGACGACACAACAGGATCGGTACTATCTGACCGCACTCTGTGCGGGCTGAATACAAAAACCTGAAGAAGATCAAAAGCTTTGTCTGAGTCCGTCTGTGCACTGCTGTGCAGTCCGAAGCTGCAGTTGCATTTGCAGTTGCTGCCATCTGGGAGGGAAGATACAACATTATGGTGCACGGCACACCGGGCATGATGACATCGCACATCAGTTCATCTTTGTAGGTTGGGACAACTGACTCCCCACCGGGACGTGCAGAGGACGCAACAGGATACAACTCCACACTGACCCGCTTCTTCACGACCAACACCAGGTCACTGGACAACAGTCCTTCCACACACCGACTCACGACACACGTCACATTCAAGAGTTTTGCACACCACCTTCGATCACACCCTTGCGAAGGCTATGCAGGTGACTTGTCCTCTCTGAGATAGCATACGTTGTGGAAGAAAGTAGCAGCAGGGACCGAAACCCGGAATGTCCCTCACACATATATCATGTGGTACAACCTAATGTAACTTAACCCAACCCAGGCACACCCCACAAAGGTAACGAAGAAGGTAGCGAGCACACGGTACAACAATGCAAACAACGATGTTCCTCCTAGCCATCGGATGCGCGACCTTGGCCCACGCAAGAGGCGTGTGTGATGGTGCAGCCTTCTGCGGTGGCATCGCAAACAAGACCTGCAAGACTGGCTACACATGTCTGGATGACCCCGACGATACATGTGATCCCAACAACGGCGGGAGGGACTGCAGTGGGTGCTGTGTGCGCCTCGTGATCCCTGAGACTCCGAAGCCGGCCCCTGTTGTCGACACATGCACGATGTGCGGCGGTATTGCGAACATCCAGTGCGACGCTGGTTTCACCTGCATGGACGACACCCGTGACAACTGCTACCCGAACATGGGCGGCCGGGACTGCAGCGGGTGCTGTGTGCGTGTGGTGATCCCTGAGAAGTCTTCGTCTGCCGCTGCGTCTGTCGACACGTGCACGATGTGCGGGGGCATTGCCAACATCCAGTGCGCTGCCGGTTTCACCTGCATGGACGACACCCGTGACAACTGCGACCCCAACAACGGCGGGAGGGACTGCAGCGGGTGCTGTGTGCGTCTGGTGATCCCTGAGAACTCCTTGTCTGCCGCTGCATCTGTCGACACGTGCACGATGTGCGGCGGCATTGCGAACATCCAGTGCGCTGCCGGTTGGACCTGCATGGACGACACCCGCGACAACTGCGACCCCAACAACGGCGGGAGGGACTGCAGCGGGTGCTGTGTGCGTCTGGTGATCCCCGAGAAGTCTTCGTCTGCCGCTGCGTCTGTTGACACGTGCACGATGTGCGGCGGCATTGCCAACATCCAGTGCGCTGCCGGTTTCACCTGCATGGACGACACCCGCGACAACTGCGACCCCAACAACGGCGGCCGGGACTGCAGCGGGTGCTGTGTGCGTCTGGTGATCCCTGAGAAGTCTTCGTCTGCCGCTGCATCTGTCGACACGTGCACGATGTGCGGCGGCATTGCCAACATCCAGTGCGCTGCCGGTTGGACCTGCATGGACGACACCCGTGACAACTGCGACCCCAACAACGGTGGACGGGACTGCAGCGGGTGCTGTGTGCGTCTGGTGATCCCCGAGATGTCTTCGTCTGCCGCTGCGTCTGATGACACGTGCACGATGTGCGGGGGCATTGCCAACATCCAGTGCGCTGCCGGTTGGACCTGCATGGACGACACCCGCGACAACTGCGACCCCAACAACGGTGGCCGGGACTGCAGCGGGTGCTGCGTGCGTCTGGTGATCCCTGAGACGTCTTCGTCTGCCGCTGCATCTGTCGACACGTGCACGATGTGTGGTGGCATTGCCAACATCCAGTGCGCTGCCGGTTGGACCTGCATGGACGACACCCGTGACAACTGCGACCCCAACAACGGCGGGAGGGACTGCAGCGGGTGCTGTGTGCGCCTGGTGATCCCTGAGACCCGGAAGCCTGCCCCTGTTGTCGACACGTGCACCATGTGCGGCGGCATTGCCAACATCCAGTGCGACGCTGGCTTCACCTGCATGGAGGACACCCGTGACAACTGCGACCCCAACAACGGTGGCCGGGACTGCAGCGGGTGCTGTGTGCGTCTGGTGATCCCTGAGACGTCTTCGTCTGCCGCTGCATCTCTCGACACGTGCACGATGTGCGGCGGTATTGCCAACATCCAGTGCGCTGCCGGTTTCACCTGCATGGACGACACCCGTTACAACTGCGACCCCAACAACGGCGGGAGGGACTGCAGCGGGTGCTGTGTGCGTCTGGTGATCCCTGAGAAGTCTTCGTCTGCTGCTGCGTCTCTCGACACGTGCACGATGTGTGGTGGCATTGCCAACATCCAGTGCGCTGCCGGTTGGACCTGCATGGACGACACCCGCGACAACTGCGACCCCAACAACGGCGGGAGGGACTGCAGCGGGTGCTGTGTGCGCCTGGTGATCCCTGACACGAAGAAGCCTGCCCCTGTTGTCGACACGTGCACCATGTGCGGCGGCATTGCCAACATCCAGTGCGCTGCCGGTTGGACCTGCATGGACGACACCCGTGACAACTGCGACCCCAACAACGGCGGGAGGGACTGCAGCGGGTGCTGTGTGCGCCTGGTGATCCCTGACACGAAGAAGCCTGCCCCTGTTGTCGACACGTGCACCATGTGCGGCGGCATTGCCAACATCCAGTGCGCTGCCGGTTGGACCTGCATGGACGACACCCGTGACAACTGCGACCCCAACAAGGGTGGCCGGGACTGCAGCGGGTGCTGTGTGCGTCTGGTGATCCCTGAGACGTCTTCGTCTGCCGCTGCATCTGTCGACACGTGCACGATGTGCGGCGGTATTGCCAACATCCAGTGCGCTGCCGGTTTCACCTGCATGGACGACACCCGCGACAACTGCGACCCTAACAGCGGTGGCCGGGACTGCAGCGGGTGCTGTGTGCGCCTGGTGATCCCCCATCAGTAGATGATATCGTGTTCTCGTCCCCCCCCCCCCCGTTGTGGCAGTGTTGTTTTTTCCTTTCGTGTGTCACTCTTTTGTGCCCTTCCTTTCTCGTTTCTTCTTGTGCCGCCGTGATGCTTTCCGTCGTGCTGTCTCGGCAGCATCTATTCTGTGTGAGGCTGCCAGGTGTCCTGTTGTTGACTTGTTGACTTTTCCTTGAGGCCTGGGGTGTTGGCGTACTGAAGGACCGGCACCTCTCTGCGCACTGCTGCTGCATGCGCTTTGCCTCCCTTTTGCCGATGAGCAGTGTGACGGCTCAGGCCCCTCGGAACACTCCGATGGCCTGGCGCTGTCCCTCTGTCCACATGACCTTCGTGTGAGGACGTTTAGCTTCTGCGTCTGTGTCGCTTCCCTTTGAGCCCCTTTGCCTTGCAGGCACCCTGATGCGCTGGAGGAGGAGCTGACTGTGCCGTGTGCTGCCTCTGTCTTCGGAGGTTGCCATGCGGTGTCGGCCTCCTATCTACCTGCTTTGTATCGCGTGTGCCCTGCACGTTATGCCCCCTCCCCTTGTGCCCTCACCATTGCTGTCCTCTGCAGCACGTTGTCGATGGGAGACTGCCAGAAAAGCTGTTGCTGCCTGCCTGGGTATCACCCCATGTGCACGGCGTGCGACGTGAAGAGCAGCCCCTGTACGCGTGCCCCTGCTGCGTGCGCGTGTCGCCGCCAGGTGTTGGTGTTGAGTCGTGTGCCCCTGTGATGTGCCGTAGGCAGTTATCGGATGTGCTGTCCCTGTGCTGCATGTCTGCATGCCCTGTCTGCAGTGTGTCTCTTCCTCAAACATCCATTTTGAGTGTTGGAGTGTTGCTGTTCTTTGCTTTGTTTTACCTTGTAGGCACCCTGACGCGCTGGAGAAGGAGCTGACTGTGCCGTGTGCTGCCTCTGTCTTCGGAGACTGCCCTGCGGTATCTGACTCCTGTAGCCGTTGCTCGGGTGCCTTGTCTGTGCGTTCACCCGCACTCGTTGTCACTTATTGCTTTTTGTGTTTTCTTGCAAGCATCCTCGCTTCCGTACGAAACCTTCGGTGTGTCTCTGGGCAACTCGCCCACTGGCCCACCTGGACGCATGTCCGACAGCCGCAGTCGCTGACCGCAGCAGAAGCCCCACACACCCCGCCCTGTTGCCTGCCTTGCCTTGCCTGCTGGTGCTGTGCCGCCACACATGAGGAGGACCTGCCACTGCCTTGCACCGTGATGACTCACATACACACACAAATCACTCCAATCCTACGCACCTTGTGTGCGGACGACGATGCTTCAACATGCACCACCATCTGACTGCACATGCTGCTGTGTCTCATCGCTCACTTTGCGTCATCCCATGACATCTGCAAGAGTTTTGCACACCACCTTCGATCACACCCTTGCGAAGGCTATGCAGGTGACTTGTCCTCTCTGAGATAGCGTACGTTGTGTAGCCAATCACACACATCTACGCAACCACAACCACAAACACCCCGCCAAACAACGACCGTCAATTGGGTTGGGAGGCATCTGTCCCTGTGATGCACAGCTCCCCGCTGGACGTGCTCGGAAAGCAAAGCTGCAGGGCACACCCTGCTGCGTTACGCATATCCATGGCCGCTCTGCGAGTGCCCGCAAGGGACGTGGGCAGCAGCGTCGAACCATGCGTCACACAGTCTCTTCAGACCACACCGAGTTCCTGAGAGTGAATGTGGATGTGAAGGTGATTATGAAGGTGAACCGCCAGCACTGCTTGGTTCCTTAGTTCGAGTTGTGCAGTACTTACCTAAGGCTATCCTCTTTGCGAGAACACGGCACATTCTACACATTCTGTGAAGGCGTTGAGCCTCGCACTCGCGGATGATGACAACTTTAACTTTACCTGGCGAATGAGCCTCAGGCGCTGATTACATTCTTCCATTCGCAAACCAAGATCTGTGCTGACACGTGCATATGTGTGTGTGTCACAAGACAGCCACGTCTCGAGTCTTGTGTTGTGTTGTGTTGTGTTGTGCGACTTGATATGCAAAGCTCCTGCCGTGGGTGAGTCACAGGTTGCAGCACCGACCCGCATCCATGTCCCTGGCAGGCTCAATGGCAGGAGCGAGACAGTTGTTGTGGTTCTGTGTGATGTTGTGTTGTGTCGTGTCGTGTTTGTTCTGCATTCGTGGTGTGGATGATGACAACCTTTTCAAGTTCTTGCTTGAGTGCTTCGGCTCGCTGAGGGCAGACATCTCGGACAATGGAGTTGACACAAACCCACACCACACCCACTTCCGCCTTGTGCGGAACACACACCAAGAGTCAAGTTGACAAGAGTCGGGAGTCTGTTTCATCGTAAGAGTTTTGCACACCACCTTCGATCACACCCTTGCGGAGGCTATGCAGGTGACTTGTCCTCTCTGAGATAGCAGTGTCTGCAACGCAGGCACTGCAGGCGTCTGCACGATCCCCGCTCCCCCAATCCACACCTTTGCCACACATGCACACATGTGTTCCACACACAGCCCGCTCGTCGCGTGCCAGCAGTACCTACCTCACCGCCGCAGTGTCTTGTCGCTGCGGACGGTCCCTTAATGAGTACGAGATGATTGGGTGTTGGTGTGGTTTCCCTCCATCAAACACCATCGACATCCCTTCCTGGAGCCGTGCAATCTGTGCAGGTTACACCAGTTACACAATGGGCGGTGCTGTGGATGACGCTGCACGCGCCATCCGTGATGCAGATGTCGTTCTCGTGATGTGTGGGTCGGGCCACGGCCTCATCCCTTGCGGGGAAGCTCTTTGCGCGGGCAACATGTACGAAGAGCTGTGCATGACACGCCCGTCGGACTTCTGCCATGCCGTGCGGGTGCAGGATCCCTCTCTGTTCTACGGCTTCTGGGGCAGGCTTTACAACATGTCCGCCGATGCCGATGGCGGGAGCCTTGTGAAATTCTTAAAAAACTTGCGAGACCGGGTGTGCGCGAAGCAAATCGTGAAGACCATCGAAGGAGATCTGCCCAGCTTCTTCCTCTACTGCCAGGCATATGATGCCATTGTTGCCGAGGCTATTGGTGAAGGCTGCAGCGTGCACGGCAGCCTGCGGTACTGGCAGTGTGCAAGTCAGTGCACCCCGCGTGTCTGGCGCCTCCCTGATGACCACCGCTTTGACATCCACTCAGCATCCTTGACGTGCAAGCCAAAGCCTATCCCTCAGGAAGCACTCCCTCGCCCCCCGCAGCTCCTGTCGCACTACAGCAACCGCACCGATTCTTCAGAGGCATCCGACCACTCGCCGCTCTCCAGCACCACGGGCTATCCCCAGTGCCCCGTCTGTCAGGGGTGCGCTGTGCCCAACGTGATCGACATCGGTTTGGAGGCCTGCAATGACCAGGCCTTCTCTGCGATGGACTTCGTGACCTGGAGGATGGCACTCGAGGAGGTGTGTGTTGGGCTCGAAAGAGGCGTGCTGGTGTTTAAATGATTTCCCCTACCATGCCCAAAGGCCCCTTGTTTGGCTTTATCGGCACCTCCGCCACCTGACGCATTGCACGTCTGACTTGCCAGTTCCACTGCCCCAGAAGGTGAGGCAGTACCAGCGCGTGTTCCTTCAACCGCGGCTGCTGCAGGTGGCTATGCCGCCGATTTCATTTGTGAACGCTTCTTAGTGGAAGTCTTGTTCCACTGACCCCGCCTGAGGACATCGCGTGGCGCCAGGCCAAAGGCACAGAGTGATGACGACGTGGGGCTCAATCTTGGCAAGGCAGGGAACGGATCCGTTTCCACGGTTCCCTCCTTACCATCAGGCGGTTGCCTCGTCGGCAACACACTCCACCCCCTCCTCCCCACAGCTCGATGCAACACACAAGGTTGCCATCTTGGAGTTGGGCTGCAGCGCCAAGGTGCCCACCGCCCGGGAGGAAGCAGAGGAGCTGGTATGCCCTGTCACACCTGTGCCGCTTGCTTTCTGCCTTCTATCTCCTCCCCCACCACTCCCCCGTTGCACGGAACCCCATTTCCCTCCGCAACAGACACAGGACCTCATACGCAAAGGGATCCCAACCTCGTTGGTGCGGATCAACCGTGAAGAAGCTGACATCACCGACATCCAAGGCGCCACCTGCGTGAGCCTTCCCATGGAGTCTGTGGAAGCTGTGTCCCAGATCGACGCACTGCTGTCCAGCAAGGCGTTCATCACGGAGGCCTGCGACCCTTCCGAGAAGGTTACCAACGCTTGGTGATTGCCTATCTCACTGCCTCTCTTTCTCTCTCTCAAGTGCTCAGTGACACCGTTCCGCTGGCGTGCTGCTCCCCTGAAGCTCCGACAACGCAAGCATCAGATAAAGAAGCATGTGGCACGGCTCTCTCTCACTCTTCATTCTTCATTCTCCCCCCCCCCCCCCCCGCCCCCTCTCGCATCGCCCACACTTCCTCTTTGCGTTAGAGGCAGGTGGTCGGCGTTTGTGCGTGCGCCCCTCTCTCCCGCCCTTCTTCTCTGCCGTTTCATAATTTAAAATGCGCGCCTTCTCGCATTCCCTTTGCCACGGGAGTGCCCGCCTCCCGTGGCCTCCCCGCTCTGCAGTGTGATTCCTTAACAGGCCTGGCGGGGGAGAGAAGAGGGAGAGGGCGAGACACACACGGGTCGGAAAAACACGGCTGGGGCAAGAGGGATAGAAGCGGCGCAGTCCCCCACCACCACCACCCCCGCCCCTCCCCCGCTCCAACACCCACCTGCCTCTCCTTTTGGTTTTGCCTGACGCAGTTGCACTTCACACTGCCACATCCGCACACCATCGCATCCGCTGCAGAACATTCGCCCTCAAGATGGCGGACGTCCTGGTGGTGCTCGATGTGCTGGGCGCGCCGGGACAGACAGAGGGCGTGGTTCTGACAGTGGTGGACTGCACCTCACGCTCCATCGTTGCGGAGCACGAGCTGGGATCCGGCGATGTCGCTGACATCGTCCGTGCTGCCGATGCACACCTCTCGAAGTACACGGGGCGTGTCAAGATTGTCTGCGATGGCCCCCGCTTCTACAGGTCTGAGCTCCCTACCATCAAGGCTGCTGTCCGTGCCGCACCCCACTGGCAGAAGTACTACGACTTCGAGCGTGAGGTGGAGCGCTCCTTCAATGCAAAGTGCAAGGGTCTGCTCGCCGTGATGCTCACAGTGGGGATCGAGCCGGAGCACCACGACCCTGGCCTTGAGAAGAACCGCATTATGGCGCAGATCGCCGTGAAGATGCTGGAGAAGGGCAACGAGTTCCGCCGCCCCATGCAGGCCGCACCCAAGAAGGACGATAAGGAGAAGGCCGATAAGGAGAAGGCGGACCGCAAGAAGGACCGGAAGCGGAAGCGCGACGAGGCTGAGGCTGCGCCTGTTGAGGAGGAGGCGGAGGAGGAGCCGGCGGAGCCGGCCCCCCTGCCCAGCATGCCGCTGCTGCGTGAGATCCTGTTCCTCGCGCCCTCCGCGAGGGGCTCCGCTGACGCGATGCGGGAGTTCGCGCAGGGCGTGAGGGCCAAGGCCACGAAGAAGGTCACCACCTTCCAGCCCAGCCAGGACCAGGGCACCACCACTGCCTGGCTCTCCGTCGTGGCGGGGTACTGCATCGAGGCGACGCCGGAGTCGCCGGCAGTGCTGAGCGTGCCCTCCCTCACCGACGCCATCGAGGCTGTCGCGGCGCTGGGCGACCTCAGCACCGACCTGCTGCTGTTCGCAGGCGAGCTGCAGGCCCCCCACCCCAAGGTGTCGCCCGCCGTGCTCGTGACGCACCACGCAAAGCTCGCCGAGGCGCTGTCCGCCGTGCCCGGGTTTGCCGCAGCCTCCGCAGTGGTGGTTGCCGACACGGTTGATGACGCGTCGGAGCCGCTCGGCACGGTGAAGGATGCCGTGAAGGGCAAGGTTGTGGTGCTCACCGCCTGCACCGGCAGCGGGGTGCAGGCAGACGTGCCTTCGCCCCCGGAGGGCTCCACGGGCGAGTCTGGCATCGAGGGTGCCCTCGGTGACAGCAAGGGCCCTGTGGACCAGCTGGTGCTGACGCACGCCTTCGGGGCGACCAGCAGCATCGCCAAGGTGGCGGAGAGCCTGAAGGCGCTGTCCGACGCGAAGGCCAGCACGCGCGCCACCACCATGCTGCTGTGCTACTACCTCCTGGCGACGACGCATTCGCAGGAGGAGGCGCCTGCAGGGGTGTGCCCCCAGCTGTCCTCCTTCTACCTCCTGCTGGCGCGCCTGTTCCTGGGTGTGGAGCAGCTGCTTGCGGAGGTGAAGCCCACCGGCGGGAAGGGCCTGCTCGGCGAGATGGCCACCGCTGTGCTGGAGCTGCCCCTGCTGCCGTGCAAGAGTGCGGAGCAGCGTGCGGCGACCCTGCTGTGCGGCAAGGTGTGCGGGGATGAGGTTATGCGCACCGCGATCCTCAGCTGCGTGGCGTGCCACCTCACAGACGCGCACACCGACGGGCTGGCCGACCTGTGGTCGGTGCGTCTCATCACCGGTGCGGCACAGCGCAGCATCAACACCCACGCCACGAAGCACGGCAAGAAGCTGGGGCGCTTCCTGGCCTACGTCGAGGCGGCGCTTGCGCACCGCCTGGATGGGCAGCAGCTGGGTGTGTCGCTCGAGATCCTCGCGGACGAGATGTCGTGGGTTCTTTTCAAGCCCCGCATGGGCCCCCTGGGCACCTTCCTCACGCGGTGCAAGCACAGCTTCGCGGCTGACAAGCAGGAGGGCGTGGTGTGCGTGTCTGTGCTGTCCGGTGTCGTGAAGGAGACCACCGTGCAGGCGATCCCCCTGTGTGGGCACAAGGCGCAGAAGACGCTCGACATGGAGCGCCAGGCGATCGAGGAGTTGCTGACGATCCTCCCCCGCGGCACGAAGCCCGCGCTGTTCTCGTCGATCGGTGTGTCGATCTGCAGCTGGACGCGCTTCAACACGCGGTACGGCAGGCTGCTGGGGCCGACTCTCCTGAGCTTCATGATGCGCCACCCCGAGGCATTCACCATCAACGCGAAGACAGTGCGTAGGGCTGACCCCAAGACCTCCCCTGAGTATGAGACGGGGCTGCTGAAGCACGGCAGGCGCGATGCAGGTATGATACGCTGGCCTAGCGGCACCACCACCACCACCACCACCACCCCCACCCACAGTGGAGGGCGACGACGCTGTGCGCAACCAGAAGACCAGGCGCAGGGGGTCTCGTGCCGAGCGTATCCACGAGGTATGTTCTGTGATGTTTAGCTGTGTGGGGAAGCTCGTCTTGTCTGGCAATCATGTGATGCTGCTGTGCTGGATGTGCCATTCTGCTGGGCACCTTCTGCCGACCACGTTCCCCCCTTGCCCCTTGCCCCCCTGCAGGTTATCTCGCAGAAGTACCAGAAGAAGCAGATGCGGAAGAACAACCTGCGCTCGGCGAAGGTGCAGAAGATTCCTGGCTTCGGGCAGAAGAAGGGCAAGTACAGGGGCAAGGGTACGGTGCCTCACTGGATGAAGTAGGCACCCATCCGCGCCCCACACCGCCCAGCCCCGCCGCCCTGCCTCGGGCATCTTCTAGCCGACGGGCGGGCTGTGCCGCCTTGCCTCGAAGTCCGCAGCCCGCACGCCCCTGGTGGGTTCCACCCCTATTCACCGCCTCTACCCCCTGCAGTCCACCCTCACGCGCCCAGCAGACGGTGGACTGCCGAGACGCCTGTACACTATTCCCGCGGCCCGTGCCGCCCCCTCCTCCAGGGGTTCCAGGCGTTCTCTCAACAACTTGCCTCATCATTGCCGCGCTGCTTCGCAGCAGCGTTGGGTCTTTTAGTCATTGCTGTTTGCTTTCGTCAGACGTGGTGTGTGTGGGGAGGGTGGGGGTGTGTCAGGAGTTAGCGTGGGGCAAATGCAGATGAATCAGCCCAACGTGCATGAGGCTGTTTTTGCATTTCCCCCCGGTGCTGAGAAGAAAACAATGAAGCGATCACCAAAAGGGATGTGAAAGCCGGGTCAGCAAAGGCGGTTCACACCCCAAATGCAGGAAGTGGCTGTGAGTTGTGTGGGTGAACAGGATAGCCCCCCACCTCTCCCGCACTGCATTGATCCGCCCACAGCATATCTGGTGTGGTGACTACAACACGGGCTAACATTGCAAGAAGGTGCTGGGTGACTTGCTTTTCCATTCACTCTCGACAATCAAAACCCCTCACACCTCCCACCCCATACACACCAAGAGTGAAGTCCTGTTTCGTGACCCCACCCCCATCGCCACACCACCACCACCATCTGAGTTTACGTTGGGAATTTGCAGCGGAGAGAGAGGCAGATCACACTCACACAACACCACCTTCATCAGGTTTTATACCCTGGGTGGTTGTTGCATCTTTGTTTTCCACCACCACCACCACCACCCCTCCACGCACAGGAAGGTGGCACCCCCCCTGGGTCACCTTTTTTGTCAGTTCCTAAGGAACCGTCGACACACATGGGCCGGCTCCGTGCCCCACCCCAGCCCACTCCACCCACCCCCCTCCACCTGCCGCTGCGGGGACACCACTGAGGTGGACACCCTCCTCTCTCCCTCCCCCCTCCAATGGCGCTGCGGTTCTCCCGCCTCGCCGCGGCGGCGGCACCCCTTTCACGTATAGCCTCGGGAGGCGCAGGGCAGCAGCATCATCTCCCTATCCTCCGCAGTGCCACCACCACAGGCTGCCGGCGGCACAGAAGTGACGCCGTACCCCCGTCTTCACCACCACCCCCTTCCTCCTCCATGCCCCAAACCGCGCAGCGGACGGAGGAGATTCTGTCGCGCCTCTCTTTGGATAAGGATGGGAAAAAGGCTTCACAGCATCTGGGATCGCGCGACAGCCGCAGCACATCTCGGCCCCCTCCTCAAGGGAGAGGCGATGCGCCGAGGAGCGGGGAGCAACCCTCCGGCCTGGGCGATGCCTCTCAAGAGCACCCCGCGGTGGGCAAGCTGCTGCTCGAGATTAATTCCGAAGGCAGCGACACACCCCTCCAGAGCTTTCTCGAGGGCTGTGCAGGCCCCTCGGAGCGTCGGCTGGAGGGGGTTCAGTTATACCTCTCCTTCTGGAGGCGCTTCCAAGGGAACTACGCCTCGCCTGCCGTGGAGATGTCCCCCGAAACCCTAACCGCTGCCCTCCGCTGCGCGGTGCTCTGGGGTGGGGTGGGCCCGCAGAGGCCCTCACACGTCGCGGTGAATCGCATCCGATCCGCCATCCTCCCCACCCCACCCCAAACGGGAATGCACGGAGGTGCGGACTCCGCAAAACAGCCGCCTCGGCCCCCCTCCGGGAAGCCGAACCCATTCGCCACACCGGAGACGCTAGGGCTCCTCCTGGAACACAGCGCGTCTCTCCTCCGGAAAGGCAGGGGGACGAGCTGCATCGAGCAGGAGGAGGCACGCAACACAGTCAACGCAGTGCTCCGTGTCTCCGAGGTGCAGGGGGTGGCTCTCACACCGCAGGGTTACGCCGCTGCATTGGAGGTGTTATCCACCCTGCAGGACGACACGTCTGGCGTGTGGGCTAAGGTGCGGAGTGGGGGTGTAGAGGTGACCCAAGAGCTGTTCCGCGCGCTGCTGGGGGTCGGCTGCGGCTGGAGGGAGGCGGGCATGCTGCAGCTCGCGGGTGTCGTCGGGCAGCAGGATCTGCGGAGGGGCGACGGCTCCCCCTCCAACCCCCGGTTCCACATGCTGGATTCCCTCGGGAGGTTGTTGGACCTCTGTGTGGTATCACGCATGTCTATTGCATGCATCCACCGTATCCTCGCAGTGCACTGCACTGTGTTGGCCCGCGCCATCTATCTGGAAATCAGGGCGCGATCCCCACCCCACCCAACTCCTGAAACTGACGCCGAGGCGGCTCGCCTCCACGGCCTGCTGTTGGAGGTTGCTGGTGACGGTGTGGCCCCCCCCTGGTTACCCGGAGCCCCACGGCTCGCCCCGATATGGAAACAGCTCTTTCTCGACACGGCACCCAGGAGGGCTGACCGGGCCACCCTGCGGCGGAAGGGGGTGTCCACCTCCTCCACGGCTGTGTTCGGCACGCGTGTGGAGGCTGTGCGGTACGCCAAGCCCCCCTGCGTCGCAGCCGTGTTTGTCTACCTGATGGAGAGGGGCGAGGAGGGGGCGGGCGCAGGGCGAGGCATCACCTCCCCCCTGGTCGGGGAGTGCCTGGTGCTGCTGGCGCACCTCATGGAGGGGGTCGGGGTGAGGCAGGCTGCCCTCTGCATGTCTGCCGCGGCATTCAGCGGGGACATTCCTGGGTTTTTGGCGCAATTTACAGCCGCATCGAAGCACCCAGGCGTCCTGCCGGGAGACCGAATCATCCCGACGGTGGGAGAAGTCGACTGGTTCGCCCTCTGCATCCGCGAGCTTATCCGCAAACCCTCCGATTTTGAAGCGCTGCGCCAGCAGGTCCATGACAACTTGCTGTCAAACGGCCGCAATCTCAACAGCAGCACAGTGGGATTTCTCCGCTGTCTCGTCGCCGCTGGGTTGGTTCGCCTCGGGAGGGTTCCGGATGCCCTTGCGTATCTAGCAGAGCACCGCCCAGGGCAGCAGATGGGGTATCTCTTGGTGCTGGGGTCGTTCTCGCACCGCCCGCACGACAGGCATCATGAGGAGATCATGGCGGCGATGCGGGAGGCGGGTGTGGTGCCCAACGAGGCGTGTTATGACCTCTGCGTGAAGCTTGCCTGCCAAGGGGATGACACGGATTCAGCGTTGAGGTGGGTTTCCGAGCTGACAGAGGAGTATCCGGCATATGTTCTGACGGCGGATACGTTTGTCCACTTCCTGTATGCGGCGTGCCGTGCGCATGACATGCATTTGGTGAGGGCGGTGTTCACAGAGCTGCAGAAGCACCGCGTCGATGTCGGGAAGGACATGGTTCAGTCCTGCGAGGATGCGCTGCAGGCAACCGACTGGCGCGGCGCGTCGAGCTCTGAGTTTGCGACCCTGGTGGCGCACTACTACGACCACCTGCACGTCAAGGAGGCGACCCCGATGGAGAAGGACCTGCAGGCTGCAAAGGTGACAGTGAAGGCTCCGGAGGGGAAGGGAGGGTCTTCCCCCAACACCCGCAGGGAGGGTGGAGGGAAGCCCAGCCAGAGCAGAGGGCCGCAGAGGGGCGGAAAAGGGACCCGGTCCCCTTCACCCGCAGCCGGGGGCAAGCGGGGTCGGTGAGGGCGGGGGTGGGGTTTCGTGCCGGGACATTCCCGGGGAGTACGAAAGGCTGTTTGTTGATCGCCGCGAAACATCCTGCAGAAAAGTGTGGTTGTGTGGGCTGGGCAGGCGCATGGGGGGCTGTGTGTGTGTGTGTGTGATGGCAAGCGCCGAACACTTCCTCTCTCGCTGCATTTCCGCTGCCCTCTGGCAGTGCCTTGCTGGGAGGAACAGCGGCTCGTGTGGTTCGCTATCCTGTGCCCGCTTGCACTCGCAGGCACCCCCCGTTCGTACAAAGCAAAAGGGCAGCCCTGCTTCGAGTGTGAGCACTCGTGAGAACATCCGCCCCCTTCCTCCCCCATGACGGACAGCGGCTGTGGTGCGACGGAATCGCATCCAGGTAGTGCCCGGAGAGAGAGCGCACGTTTCACCTCCCCGCTCCCCCCCCTCCCTCGACGCCGCATCATGCATGGGGCTCTTTCATCTGGGATCGGGGCTGCCATTGCCCGTTGTTTCCCACCTGCCCCAACACCACCGGCACCGCTCAGGGTACACAATGCACCGCCAGGCCATGCTGGCCGTGGTGCAGGGGACAAGCGCAAGGCCCTGCCGGGCCCTGCCTTTGGGCAGACTGCTGCAGCTGCGGCGCAGCGGCGGTGCCGCTACCAGCGAGGATGCGCAGGGTGCGCCGTCAGGCCGCACCGCAGGGAGCAAGGCATTCGCCGAGACAAGCATCCCGGATGCGAAGGTGTTTATGGAGTTTGGGCGTGACCTCAACCGGGAGTGGGAAAAGAAACACATGACGAAGCACCCGCTGCACCAGCCTGGGCACGTGAAGTACTGGGAGAGGATCCCGCACCCCCCGCAGGGGTCGCACGTGCTGGACCTGGGAGGGCTCATCCAGGATGTGACGGTCTTCAAGAACATCAACGACACCTGCAAGCGCATCGAGTCCGACTACAAAGTGAAGGTGTACGTCCTTCTGGCTGGGGATATCGGGTCCTTCACCTCCCCGCACCTGGCGAAGCGGATGGGCGCGTATTGGAACAAGCTCCGATCGGACAGCGGCGAGGACCCCTATGAAAACTTTGTGCTTGTGTTCGCATCGCGGAAGAGCGGGACCATGCACACCTACGTCGGGAGGGGGGTCAGCCTTGTGTTCCACCCCGTGTGGATACACTTCGCTTTCCGGAAGATCTTCAAAGTGTACTTCAGGGGCCGCGAGTGGGACACCAAGATCTTGGAATATGTCGAGCTCTTCCAGGCCGAGCTCAAAGCGCGGAAGTCGAGGGTCCAGACACAGGGGTGGCCCGCCCTCATCTTCCTGTGTAACTACTGGTGGGCACTCCTGGGTACGCTTGTGTTGACCACTCTCGTCCTCCTCGATTACGCTGAATATTACCGGTACTGGGATGCCCGCTTCTGCACGAAGTGCCAGAAGTTCATGGAGGGGCACGATGACCCTGCGCAGCTGTGGTCGAACATGACCCTGGGGCAGCGCAAGGAGACCGACCTGGACTGTGTGAGGTACGCACTGTGGCAGTGCCCCACGGAGGACTGCGAGACTGCCTTCGTCGAGGAAGTGAAGTGGAACTCCATGCGCCTGGACTGTCTGATCTGCAAGAAGTGCCACCACCGCTGTTCCAAGGGCGAGCGTGTCGTTGCCAACGCGCCCGATGGGGATAACTTCGGGGAAGTCCTCCACGTCAGGTCCTGCAAGTTCTGCGGATTCCAGGAGGCATGGACATCGCTGATTCGCGCCTCCAACTCTGGGTATGCCGACACCGCCACCAAGCTTGCACACTGCCGACAACAAAATGCCGGGGTCGGAGGGAAAAGAACCCCGCCACCCTGCCCCTCCGCCCCCCCTACCCCGTGTATTATTCCCGGGTTTGGCGCACAAACAACGCCTTATCCTTTTCACATCAGGAACCCCCCCACCCCATTCTGCCGCCTGTTACACTCACTCTACAACCCACCACCTGCAGGGGCGACTCGAGCCACGACCGTCAATCTGCCGGGAACTACGGCAGTTCGACGTGGCTGCGCTTCAGGTTCAGCGCCCTGGGCCGTATCATGCTTGGCGACATCCCCAGTGGGGAGCTCGAGCTTCGGAAGGTATGGCAAGAGACAGCATGCTCGTTGGCTAGGAATAAGGGGTGGGGTCCCATGCCGTTCTTTCCGAGACTTCAAAGAGGATAGGGGGGATGTATCCCTATTCACAGTCCAACACACGCCACCTCCCACATTGCGAGAAGGTGCTGGGTGACTTGTTTTTCCCAGGGGTGTTCTGCGTTCGACGGAACACCAACTGTCGTTGTTACCCTTCTCTCTTGTGATTCTCCCAGGTGCATTAGTTTTTTGTTCATTCACTCTGCCGCTGCGTCCCCATTACTGATATATGCTGTTGCTGGTGGCCACAAGTCTCTCGACAGTACAACCCCCCACCACCCACGCAGGGCAATGCCGGTGTGATTTCATCCAAGGAGGGTGCGGCAGCGTCGAGGCGCTTCTACCTGCCACTCTTCTCTGTCAACGAGAGGCGATGATGACACGCTTGGCGGCCCCCCGCCGCTGGGGGCGGCGTTGCGGGTGCGGGGGGGGAGGCAGGGGCAGGTGGACAAGCCCCCCTGCCTTTCCCCCAACCCGTCCCCCCGTTTATCCCACCGTTTCTCATTCTCACCTTCGCGCTGCTCGGGAAGCCGGCTTTGTTGGGCCTGCGTTTCTGTTGGAGGGCAGAGACACAGCGATGTTGCTCGCTTTATTTTTGACCGAAATTGAGGTGGTCTGTTTTTTTGTGCGTGCCACATGCAGGGGGTAGATAGGTTCCTTCTGTCGCAGCTGTGGCGCATCACACAAATCGACGCGTGGGTGCGGGTTGCCCCCTCCCACTCCGCCCCGACCCCAACGTCTCAGGCCCTACCCACCCCCCCCATTTTTGCTGCTACACACCCTCCCATTGTGCATTGATCCGCCTTGTACAGCATATCTGGTGTGGTGACAAGAGGACTAACTTTGCAAGAAGGTGCTGGGAGGCTTGCTTTCCCATTCACTCTCGACAATCAAAACCCCCCCCCCCCCTTTTGCTCCCCCCGTCACGTCGTCATGCAAGTCTGCCCAGCCGTGCTTCTCAGCTCCGACAACTCCCTGCAGGACACAGTTAGGGTATGGCGTCACAAGGTGCCCAGCGCGGTGCCCTCAGGGCAACCACCAATAACTACTCTGCGGGGGAGCAGGGGTCTGAGTTCCCGATCCTGTGCGAGACATGCCTGGGGCCGAACCGGTTTGTGCGGATGATCAAATGCCAGCACGACAAGCAGTGCCATGTCTGCGAGAGGCCGATGAATGTCTTCCGGTGGAAGCCTGGGATGGATAGCCGGTATAAGTCGACCGTTCTGTGCCAGACATGTTCGAAGCTGAAGAATGTGTGCCAGTGCTGCATCTACGACCTGGAGTACGGCTTGCCCGTCGCGGTGCGCGATCACTACGCAAAAGGGGATGCCCTCCAGATGCATCAGAGTGATGTTCAGCGCGAGTACTTCGCACAGCAGAATGAGGTTGCCCTGGCGAACGGACAGCTCACGGCACATCAGTCGGGGGCGTCGAAGCAGCTTGTCAACCCGAATCTGCAAAGGCTGGCACGGCAACGTCCGAACTATGACAGGAACAGGGCACATATCTGCTCCTTCTTTGTCAAAGGTGAGTGCAGGCGTGGCAAGGAGTGCCCCTACCGGCACGAGATGCCGAAGGAAGGGGAGCTCGCCAACCAGCGTATCAAGGACAGGTACTTCGGGTCAAGTGACCCTGTGGCCGACAAGATTATGCGGCTCGAGCGGCAGCGCGAGGAGGCTGTGCAGCAGCAGAAGAAGCTGCTCTCTGGCTACGACGACGACGAAGAGGAGGAGTTCGACCCGTCCAAGGTGGCCCCTCCGCCGGGTGCCCCCCCGAAGGTGCTGAAGGGTTCTGCAGGCTCTGTGTCGATACCAGCGTATCCCTCGACGGTATGTGATGGGTGCACTGCTTCTGTGCCTTTATCTGCCTCCTGTGTTCGTGTGTTTCATATGCATGTGTGGCGTTTCAACGATGCCCCCACCTTCCTGCCGCACAGAGCAAGAACTGGCTTGGTGACTGATGCCGATGATGCGTATCCCGTGCCAGATCTAGCCGCGTGGCAGCGGCTGCGGCCGCTGCCCTTTTCCGTCCTGTTGCCTGCGCTGCACCGCCTCACTGCCAGTAGTCTAGCCCTGTGGGTTCCAGGACCCTCCTTCCGCTTTGCTTTTCAACCGGGCGTCGTTCCCGGGCTGCATGCCGCATACTGCAGAGTGAAGCTGTGCCTGGTCGCATCCTCCCTCGCCTGCCCACCGGCCTGTCGCATCGAGTGGATTTGCACGTCACGTTGGGTGGAGTGGTACGGCTCTCGGCAAAAGCACTGTCCACGCACTATCACCAGCACCACCACCTTCTACAGAGACCCTCCACACACAACGTACCTCGCACAATGCAGATGACGTCCTTCGCTGTGCTTGCGGCCATGGTGGCCGTGTCGTCCGGGACGCAGGTGAAGTGGACCGGGATTGTGAACGACCAGCAGTGGACGACGGCGAACAACTGGTACCCCGCCGTGGTGCCCGGGGCGAACGACGACGTGACGATCGACGACGCGGAGTCGAAGGACGCCACGGTGGTGCTGGTGCAGCCGACCAACATTGGGTCGCTGACGATGGGGAACATGGTGGCGAACTCGGCGCGCCTGCGCGTGCTGGCGAACCTGACCGTGGCACGCACCATCACGGTGCAGGGTAACGGGCACCTGGAGATCAACAGCGGGGCGGCACAGGTGACGTGCCCGAAGACGTCCGTCAAGGGCGAGCTGGCCTTCCTGGCCGGTGCCATCTCGGGGGCGGTCCAGGTGGACGGGCTCGCCAACTTCGGGACGCAGGCGGCGAAGGTGTTCGACGGCGCGCAGGTGACGGTGAACTCGACGCAGCAGGTGTCTGCCTCGGGCTCCCTGCAGTTCAAGCAGGGCTCTGTGGTGACGGCCAACACGGGTGTCGTTGCCCAGGGCAGCAACTTCCAGTGCATCGTCATGGACACGAGCACCTCCAACGCCTTCGAGGCGCGCGGGTTCACATGGAAGCAGTGATGCGTGAGTTGAGTCGCTGTGTGGGTCCCTGCAGCACGGGCGCAACAGATAACTCATGCCCTGTGCTGCGGCACTGCCACACGGTGTTGATTTTTATTGCATTTTGCCTCGTTTGTTTTCCGTCCACGCTCGTTTGGTTTTTTTTTACTCCAAGTTTGCTTGGGCGGACTCTTTGCGCAGCAGCCACTGCACTGCACAGTGCTTACAGTCCGACGCCTAGCACTGTGCACATGAGGGGTGTGCCTGCCATCATACACAGCCCTCTCCCGTGTCACTGGCGCTGCTGCCTTTCCTTTTTGCATCCACACAGAAGGAGCCATGCGGCGATAATGCTCCTATGCCTGCATACCTTCTGCCGCCTTTCCCTTCCCCACACCTCTCTGTGTGCGCTCCAAGCCCCCCAGGGGACGCTGAACACACACAGACAGACGCGCGGCGAAAAAGGCCTGGACACACACCCCACCCCACCCTCCTCTGCTGCGCCACAGCTTGACACAGAGCGACCTCTCTCTCTCTCTCTCTCTCTCTCTCTGACATGCTCACCCCCACGCCACTCCCCACCCAGCAGGCTGTAGGCCGGCGCCATGGGGTGGCGCGAGAGCTGCGACCGGGAGGAAGAGTATTACCGCTGCAAGGCAGCGCTGGACGATGCCCTGGGCAAACAGCTGGAGGCCTTGGAGCGGGGCGACAAGGCCCAGGCCGAACACTGGGAGGCGGAGGCCGACGAGGCCCAGAGGCGGGCGGACTCTGCGGAGCACGTGGCCAGCCCCACCGGGCGGAGAGCGAAGGCAGTGAAGGGTCGGCTGTTCATGACATGGGTGCTGGGCGAGCTGGCCAGCAGGCCTGCGAAGCACGGCATCACCACCCTGCAGTACCGCTGCCGCCTCATCAGCAAACACACCCGCCTCCAGTCGAAGCTCGTCCTGACAAAGCGGTTCATCTTCCTCCTCATCGGCAGCAGTGAGTCGCAGGCGCAACCCGGTGGCGACGTCGAGACTCTGATGAACGACGTCGCCGAAACGGTACCCCTCCTCCGCACCTTCGTGGTGCACAGGGGAGAGGGTGGGCACCGCAGCTACTTCAGCGCTCTCTCCTGCTTCGAGGTTGTGCAGGACGACGGCAGCGTGATGGACGACCTCCTCGCGTCCTACGCAGCCATTGAGCCCCACGCCGACCGCCACGTCGCAGACGCCGTGCGCCGCACCAGCGACACCCCCCCTGCCGAATGCACAAAGCAGGTCATCCTCCGGGTCGGGGTCCTGGGGCTAGACGCGCTCTGCTCAGGCATCTCCCCGAAGGACGCAGGGCAGCTCCTCACATCTGTCCTCACCCTTGCGGAGTCGCACCTGGGTGGGGGGCGCATTGCGGGGGTGGACGGCACCAGCTGCATCCTGCTGTACCCCACGAGGCATGTCGCGGCTGCGCTGCACTGCGCGCTGTCGATCCTGCGCGACGCTGCGGAGCTTCGGGAAAAATCCCGCCCTGGCCAGCTCGAGTCCTGCCTCTTCCCCTGCTGCGCCATGCATGTTGACGACATCCTGACATGCAGCGTCGGCGACACCACCTCGGGGCAGTGGACCTCCGTCAGCCGCGGCGCCGACTTCTGCGATTCCCTCCTCGCCCTGGCAGGGACACCCCGCGTCCCGGGCACCATCCTCACCTCCGCAGACGTGAAGCATAAGGTGGACGGCGAGCTGGGGCTGGCCCTCCACTACACCTTTGCTGAGGCGGCCACCACGAAGCGCATCAGCAACAAGAGGGAGGCGCTGTACTCCGTGACGCATGGGGGGCAGCTGGGTGAGGTTCCTGTGTATGGGGATGCACCTGCTGCTGCTCAGGTGGCGTATTTCTCGGAGAGGCGGGCGCATCTGTCGGAGGAGAGTGTCGATTCGGCGTCTGCTGCAGCCAGTCTTGCTGGGAAGCACAGCGGGCCCAACGCTGCTGTGCCCGATAAGGTGACAGACATGCATCAGGGCGATGCGAGCCCCAGCATGGCGCTGTTCGACAGCCACACCGACACCCTCGGAGGCGGGGAGGACAGCAGCCCCGAGGCTGTGTATGCCGCACTGTCTGCGCAGGGGCCTCCCACAAGGCGTGCCCTGACAGCCTATCTCCGCAGGCGCGAGGATGTGGCGCTGTTTGGGGGTCTAGGTCTCCCCAATGTGGAGCCGCTGCTGCAGGGCCTGTGTATCGGGGAGGAGGAAGGGAGTGTCGTGTCGGCGGAGCAGGTGTCTGCCGTGGTGCATAGGGCGACCCGGCGGCAGTAGGGAGGCGGCGGTGGGGTGATGTCTGGTGTTGGGGCTCATCCTCGGTGTGTCTCACGTCACGTCTTGATCATGTGAACCAGGTCCTGACCCCGGGGTTGTGACCAGTGTGGGTGTGGGTGTGCTCCGTGCTTCCGCACAGCACTCCCGCCCACAGCCCTCCGTTGTATCGCTCTCTCTCTCCCTCTCTCCCAGGACACAAACATCCCCGGCCTCTGCAGAGGCGTGGGTGTGTGTGCGCGCGACGAGGCGTGGCAAAGTCGCGGAGTAACGAAATGAGGGGTGTTCGAAAAATCACACTCAACAGGCGGAGAGGATCTCGCCCACACACCACACCCCACCACCGCCACCACCACGCAGGCTATGGAGAGTGCGTGGGGGCCACTCAGCGGCCCCTCCCCACACTTGGGCCCCTATTCCCCTTCTGTGGGTGCGGCCCAGCGGAGGCCGAAGCCGCGTCAGGATGCGCGGCTCCCAAACCTGGGGTCGCAGCGGGGGGCTGGGGGCAAGAAGGGGGGCGCGGCGGTGCTGACCTGCAGCTCGCTGCCGGGGAATAAGTCCGCCGGCGCGCTGTACCACACGCTGCAGCATCTGAAGGTGCGGACGCCAAGCCCCCTCGATGTGACGGGTGCCATGATGTCCCCTGCCCCCGAGAGCCTCGGCGTGCCAAGCGAGACAGACGAGTTCCGCACCAGCGTGCAGAGCTACATTGCCACGCTGTATAAAGAGCTGGAGGATGAGACCGTACAGCCCTGCCCCGAAACCCATCTGGGCCCTGAGTGGGAGGGCGGGGGGCGGCGGAGGTCCCGCGGGGGTAGGCGGCGAAGCACTGCGGCGGAGCTGCCTTGCAGGCTGGGTGCAATCCGCGCGTCTCTCTCATCGCCACCCCAGTCGCCGCGTGAGGTGACTGGGCCCAAGCGTGCGCAGCCCGGAGCTGTCGTGATGCAGACTTCCAGCCGTGTTGTCGACACCCGCAGGGGGGCCGCTGAGGGCGCGGTGGGGCAGCCCACTGCCTTCTCCTCGGTCTGCCAGCGGGTGTGCGGGAGGCCCTTTGCCAGCAGCAGCAAGATGTCGAAGGGTGCGGAGCAGCAGCGCCTGGCCTACGCAGTCAACGGGCCTGGTTCGCCCTACTCCCTCCCGACAGGCGATTCGCCTGTGTTGCTGCGGACAAAGTCTGAGCGGTGCAAGCTGCTCCGGTCGGTGCGGGGTAGGAAGTCCCCTGCAGTGCTGCCTGAGAGCGTCCTGCCCTGCCTGCGGCATCAGCCTGGGGGGTTCGACAGCACGTATATGCAGCGGATGAACATTCCAAGGCCTGGGGAGCATTTCTATACTGTGTCGTCCACACGGACGCAGAAGCGTCGGGTCTGCTCGCCGTGTGTTCCAGCCTCTCCGACTTTGGTGTCTGATTCAGGCGTGTTCTAGAGTCATTGCATCGATCGAGGAGGCCCGCAATTGTGCCTCGTTGCGAGCGATGATTCGTGAAGGTAATGGGATGAAATCGGGGCTGAAGCTTTGGGTGTAGTACCTCCACAGGGCCTCGGCACAGTGTGCGCTCAAACAAAGTAGTTTCAGGGGCTGTTTCGCGCAGTTGCTGGACAGGGTGGTTTCATTGCCTCCCCAGTCCCTCAGCCCCCCTTGCGTTTCCACGCAGAGAGGGGTGTGGGTGTTGCCAAAAGTTATGTATTACTGTTGCCGCGCTGTTGATTCTGTGATAGTTCGGTGCAGCCCAAAACCCGGGGAAGCGCTCTGTGCTCTGTTTTTTTTTCTCTGTTCTCTTCGATCGTTGGGGGGCGGTATATTTGCGTGATTTGCCCGACTATCCATTTCCTGTCTTCATTTCAAGTGCTGTCACAACGTGCCGCTGGCGTGCCCCCCCTCCCTCTCCTGCCTCCAGCCGACGCAAAGCGGCAAAACGAGCAAACCACGTGGGAGGGGGAGGGGGGGGGGGCCGCATTCCCACCACAGTTTCGTCCTTGCAACCTCTTCCACCACAGGACTCCGACATATGCCTCTTCAGGCATCACCAGACCAAGAGAATCTTGACGCCTCGCGAGCCTCAAGCCAACGTGCCCCCCCACCCCACCCTCCCCCGCCCACCCCCTCTCTCTTGGAGGCAACAGCGAAGCGTAGCGAACAGAGCTTGTTTTGTGCGTCACCACAATCACACTATGCACGCAGGGATTGCCGGGGAGCGACACGCGGAGACTGCCCCCGCCTTAGCTTCCCACCCAAGCATATCCTGCACTGACAACAACCACCACAGCACCACCGCCACAGGGCCTGGCCATCAGGTGGCTCCGCAGAGTGGAGCCGAGGGGGTGGCGCGGGGGGCGGCGCTGCGGCGGCACGCCCCGACTGCCGCTGCTTTGAATGCTCGGCGGCGATCGCCCGGATCAGGAGCACGACACCGATTCCCCCCTCCCCTACTGGCGGTACGACTATGAGGGCCACACCCTGTGGACCTACGCCGGGCGCGAGATAACCGAAAGCGCCTACGTCTGGCGGCAGCGCTACTCCCGCGAGAAGCAACGCATCTTCTACCAAAACGAGTCCACCGGCGAGAAGGCATGGTCCCTCCCCCCAGACGGCAGGCCTGCCGGGAAGAAGGCGAAACGGGGCAGGGCCCCTGCTGGCGCCGCACCAACCCCGCTGCTCCTGGCGCGGGGCGACTCTGCTGACGACCTGCTGGCCTACTGCGGGGGGGTGTCCCCTGCGCAGCAGCAGGCGGAGGAGCAGCTGGCGGCACAAGAGGCTGCGCGGGAGAGGCGGCATCATAAGGAGGCTCTGGAGGCGCTGCTGGCCACGAGGGAGGAGGCGGAGGCGGCGGTGGCAAGGGAGCGGCAGTGCGCTGTGGAGCAGAGGAGGCGGAGGCAGCGGAGGGTGGATCCTGCGGATCGCGTGCTGCTGCACCTTGCGGATACGGCGCGAGAACCGGGCAGTGCGACGCCGGAGCCGCCGGATGACCCGCCGCGGCCTGTCAAGAGTAGCCTCGCTCGGTATTCGCAGTCCTTCAACTCGTCTCCCCTCAAAGTGTCCTTCTGTGGCATCCCAACATGCGACGTGCCCCGCCTGCATTCGATGCCCTCCTCGGAGATCGAGGAGGCGCAGTTCGTTGCGATGCTGGAGGCGGAGGTGGCGGCAATAGAGAGTGACAGTGCGCCCAGCCCGGTGGGGAGCCCGCCTGCGTCGGCAGCAGTGGCGGCGTGTGATATCGATGACTCGCACTTCCTCTACGCCACGGATGAGGAGGAGGCGGCGTTTTTGGAGATGCTGAGCAACAGCGTCGGGGCGTCGTCGATGGGGAGGTCCTGCAGCCACTCGCCGGGCGGGTCGCCCGTCACCTCGTCGTTGCCGAGGCTCATTGCCACGCAGAGCATCGAGCTGCATGAGCTGGCGGATGGGCAGCAGCGCCTGCGGGGTTTGCCGGGCAGCCCGCTCTGTGGGTCGCCGAAGTCATCCAACAGTTCCCCACGCACCATGATAAGCCGAGCACCGCATCTCCCGGTGAAGGACAGCATCCAGTTATTCGAGGTTAAGCTGTTCGGAAGTGTCAACTGACAATCCTGAACCCGAGGAAGTGTGTGTGTTTGTGTGTTTGCTTTTGCTGGAGTTTCAGGGGAGCAGCACGCCAGGTTTCAAGTGTTTGAGAGAGAGAGAGAGAAGGAAGAGATAGGCCAGGATGGAGAAGGGGGGTGTGTGGGCTTCTGTGCCTTTCCCCTGCCCCTGCTTGCTCGGAGTGAGGTGGTGAGCAGTGTTCGCCCCAAATAGAACGACCGGGGTTCGGATAAACGAGCGTGCAGGAGAGGGGCGGGGTGTGGGGGGCGTGTTGTTGTGTGGTGTTTGTTCTGCCAAATCATACATGGGGTCATTCTTCACACTTTCGGTAGATACAAGGCGTATAGAGTGAGCCAAGGGGGTTTTTTTTGGAGGGTGTGGATGTGTGCTCCTGTGAGACACAGCCCACGAGAAGAACACGGGCTGCCGAGGAGTGCTGCTACTTCTATCGGCGGGGCATCCCAGCCTAACCCTTTTTCAACCGACGGTGGGACTGTGCCCCCTTCGGCACCCAAGGGAATCTGAGAGGGAAGGAGAGAACGTCATCCCGCAGCTGTTCCCCCGCCTGTGGGATGAAGAGGTGTGTTCAACCCGCTCTGTGTTTCTTCGCCCTTTCTTCGTTGAGATATACCAAAATGCCCCAACCCTTGCGTGAGGCGGGCCGCATGCCTTTTTCGTTTCTACAACCAACCGGAGAAGCGGTGCTCACGTGAGGGTATATGGGTTTGGCAGGTGGGTGGGTGTGTGGGAGAAACATCCACCGTGCCCTCGCAAGCGATTTATCTTCGCTCTTGCATCCGGGTGGGTCTGCAGGACAGACTCTACACGTCTTGTGTTGAATACTGAGGGGGAAGGCCCGCACAATCCCAGCCGATGGCCCACTCTTCTGACAGCGCCACCCAGTTGTGTCACCTCCGGTGTGAAAACCGAATCCCCAAGTCGGCAGGCATTGTTATTGAAGGCACAACAAACAATCCTGCAGGTTGCCCAGTGAAGGGCTGCTGGAAGAACTTGTTTAAAATTGTTCATCAGATACGTAGACTTTCCCTGGGTGCATCGCAAATCGGAATGGCTGGGCGGTGTCGTGGCGACACGTGGAAATGGAAAGAAGAAAGCAACGCGTCGAATCTTTTTTTTTGTGTCAAACTATGGTGTCAAACCCACAACACGGCTGGGCTGGCGCCCTACACTGCGAAGGGAGAAGGGTTGCTCCAGGGGGGGAGCAGGGGGATATATTTTTTACTAGTTACGAGCGACGAAGCGTAGCGAAGTCGCGAAGTAACGAAGGAAATCGTACGACTGAAGCTTTGGAATAGCACCTCATGCCACTTCACAGGGCCTCTACACAGCCTTGAGACAGCAAGTGTGCGCTCAACAAAAAGTAGTCCGGAACTGTTCTCCCACAGTTGCTGGACAGGGTGTCTATAATAAAGCGAAAGGAGTACGATTTTCGGCGCACTTCCTTCACAGGGGCAAGACCCCTAAACCCCCCCGCCCTCGCCCCCCCCCCCCCCCCTCCCCAATTGCTCTCGTTATGTTTGTGGTGCAGGAGAAACTCGAATCACCCATATTCGCCAGGGTCGAGCGTACCCCAGCTTGCTGCTCTGCTCTTCGTTGCAAGTCAGGAGGTGTCCCTGGGACCCGACCTGGTGTCGTCTGCCTGTGGGGGTTATCTCATTTTTTTGAAACTCTTGGTTGATTCATTCCTCTCTTTTGGGAGTCGGTGAACCTTTGAAGTGAAACAGCCATTAGGACCCTTTATGTGCGGTCCACGTGCTGATCATCATGCTACAACACACACAGCCAGATGGATTCAAGGAAATACCCCGGGGGCAGCAAAAAGATGCCACTGGACCCTGCCTCAAAACCTCACGTGGCTCTCCACCGAACATCAGTGATTGTCGTTCGTGTTGTGTGAGACCTCTTCAGACTCCGCCCTCTGGCAAGTGTCTGCAGCACGAGGTTTCCCCCTCCACCCTATCCTTGCTCACAATCCTGCGGTATGTGAGGAAGGAGGCACTGGCGCCCCCCCAAGCAGGCATGCAAGAGATGCAGTGGGTGCATCACCTATGAAGGGTCTCCCCACTCTAAATCCAAACAACGAATGCCGTACAACGTGGGGCAGGTCCTGCAGTGGGGTTGGTTAGTAAGCAGTGTTGCAGAAGAGGGTGCGGTGGTCGGTCTGCGTCATGTTAAGAAGCTTTGTTTGTGCGCCAAACCCGGGCGAACAAATCGCGTGTTTTGCCTGATAAAAGGTTAGCGTCTGTGCCGCCCATTCATAGCAACAAGGTAGATTGTGGTTGTCACCCAAAGCGCTGGTGTCTCAACCGCCTTTCTCTGCCTGGCAATATTTTTTTGTTATTGTGACAACAAAACGAACGCCGGGGTGTGTCACCTCTTTCGAAAAATTGCCTGGTGGAGTTCCCGCCAGAGTTCCAGCCGTTGTTTCCTTTGTTGTGTTGTCATGCTGCCAGTCACTTTACGAGCACCCTGGTTCAGTAAGTTTTCTTACTAAATCACCGATCCCATCTTCTCCGCGGACCAAACCTACACTACAGGCCATGGCATGTCTTCTCGGAGGTTCTCGGGGAGCGTCTGGATTTTCGAAGCCACCCCCCCTTTGTGAACCCCAGTTCCGCAACAAGTTCTCACACATGCGATGGAATGCCGTGTGTTCCGATACCCCCCCCCCCCCCTGTCCCCGACAGGACAAACCCCTATTTCCGAGAGCGTGCTGTCACGTGGAGGGGGCCTGTGGTACCCTAGGGATCACAGTGTGTGCCTTCATAAGATGCGCTGGCCCACCTGCCCCACCCCCTCCCCCCCCGACTCCTGCCCCCCTGATTTTGCGCGAACCAATCGCGGAAAACATCAACTGATGTCAGTGGGGGGTGGGGTGTGGCGGGCGGGCAGGGTGTGCTGAGTCCTACTCGACGGGTTATTGCACCGGGTTTTATGTTGTTGCCGGAGGCTGAGAGCAGCCGATTTTTTTTTCACAAAAAAATAGACCGTGTGTGGGGTAATCAGGCTGGGGGAAAAAACAACAAATCACAACGAATCACACCCGATCACAACAAATCACAACGCCAAATGTTGTGATTTGTTGTGATTTGTTGCGATTTGTTGCGATTTGTTGTGGCCAGTTGTGATTTGTTGCGACCAGTTGTGACGACTTGTGACCCTTTTGTGATGAGTTGTGATGAGGTGTGATCTGTTGTGATCTGTTGTGATCGCGATCCAAAATTTCAAAAATTTAAAATTTTGGATCGCGATCACAACAGATCACACCTCATCACAACTCATCACAAAAGGGTCACAAGTCGTCACAACTGGTCACAACAAATCACACCACGTCACACCTAGTCACAACAAATCACAACTGGCCGCAACAAATCGCAAAAAATCACAACAAATCACAACAAATCGTCAGCTGATTGAGGGTGTGATATGAGGGTTCTATCCAACAAGGATATCAAGGCGGCACTTTCAAAGTCCTGCCAAGGACAGCGCCACGTGGGTGTGTGCTTCTGATATATGTTATGTCATCATGTGAACCCTCCCCAGCGTGTGCCAACATCCCTGACACGCTCACGAAAAGCATGACACGGAGAAAACAGGTGCCGAAACAACCTGCCGAGCACACGGGTGGTGCCACGTTGATCCACGCAGCGATCTCCCATGACAGGAATCCTTGTCGCCACGGCAGAGTCGCCGCAGACTGTGGGAGAGGTGTCGCCAGTCACCTTGAGGTTGCAGTGTGTCATCAGGCTAAGACCCGTGCCCTCTTCACCTCCCCTGTTCACAACAAATCACAACATTTGCCTTGTGATTTGTTGTGATCTGTTGTGATCGGGTGTGATTTGTTGTTTTTTTCTCCAGCCTGATTACCCCAGTGTGGCCAGAAGAATCCGAGCCAGCGCGCCTCTCTCCCTCTCGCTGGAGACTCCCAAAAGCACAGCGAGAAAATCGTTCAAAGAACAATGTGCATACCACTGCCTTTTGTCGTCGCACGTCATGTTGGTAGTCAGGTTGTTGATCCCAACAAAGTCCACCCCTCGTGGCAGCATCTTCGGTATACAGACTCACCACCCTGCATCAAAGGAGTGAAGGGGGGGAGGGGGGCTGACTCTGTACCCCCTTTTCTCGCTTTCAATTTCCCCTCCACTCTGCCCCCCCGCCCCCCCCCCCCCCCCCCCGCCCCGGGCTCCGTTCCGTCTCTGTTCCGATACACCCGCCGTTTCTTTATTTTTCTCTGCTGCTCGAACAGAGACTACCCCCCTGCGTGTCCACTCCCCACACACCCTCTCCTATCTCCGTAATATATTCCAACAGATGAACAGGGTCAGGCTTCCCTTGAGTTGGGAACAAACCAGCCCCAACACGCAAACCTTGGAGGGACTTTATTTTTGCACCTGTTGAGCGATGCGTGAGTTGGGCAATGTGTGCCCGATGTCCTAAATGTTGCCCAACGGGGAGGAGGGGGTGGGGGTGAACGGGCCTTCCACCTCTGTGTGTCAAAACCTCAAGAACTCCACGAGAGGCCGCTGCACAGAAATGGCACGCTGACGAAGGCCATGCTCCGTGGTCCGCGTGTGGATGATTATCAGACATTCGAAGGCGAAGCGTTTGTTTATTATATATCGACTGGGCCGTGTCATCGTGGGTTTGAAACGAGACGGCCATTGAGAGCGGTCCTGGTTTTCGTGCTGCCCAGGCCTGCAACACGTTGCCAAAAAAAAGTGAATTATTCTCTGATGAAGGGTTTGTTTCTACCGAACGCCTCGCTTATTCTCCCAGTCGGCTTTTTTGTGGTGTCCTATGAGCGTGCGGTCTGCCGCCGTCGGGTTGGAAGGCACGACTCCCCCCCTGCGGCAACCCTGCGAACGGGCAATGTTGTTCTAAGGCCAGAGAGTGGTGGCGGGTGGTGGTGGTTGGAGTGAGTGTCAGCACTGTGCGTGGGCCTCCCGTGAGGGTGACACAGCTGTCCTTCTTTCCATGCCGCGAACCCCCTGCTGCTCCAAAACATAAAAGGGAGTGTCTCGTCGCCGTGACGAGATGTCGTGGGGGGTGTCCTCACGATATTCCAAGCCCAACCGGTTGGGCCGAACGCGTGAAGACACACCCCCGGTTGCGGACAGTTGAGAGGTGTGCGGGTTGCCCGGACGAGGGGCTTGATGTGTCTGCGGCAGTGAGGCGACATCCACCTGCCTTGTGCCGATTGCATTGGAGTTTCAATCGGAAAGAGCAGCGCTGGTGTCACGTCGTTAAATCATGCGACAGTGTGTTCGCGATGAACGCCGGGGTCCCCCCTGGGGTTTTACTCTCACAAGAGGAAAATGCCTGTTTCTCAGCCGTCGTATGCTTGTGTCAACACCGCACCAAACACACATGCCGCTGCTGGTTCTTCTCTTCTTTTGCATCGTGTCACATATTTATTCCGTTCCGTTTTCTTTTCGACAAATTTGGCATGGCCGTCTCGTGGAGTTAGTAGAAAGTGCAGAGCTGCTGTATGAGCCAGCCCACCCCCTCCCCCCCTCACAACAACAGGCGCGGCAAACTGGCAGTTTGGCACAGGGGCGAGGTCCCTACCTCCCATGTTGGCTTTTTCTTTAGGTTTTCATGGGATTCTCCCCCTCAGGGACACCTCAGGACAAAGGCCATGCATCCTCTCCCCTTGGAAGCTCCACCGGATTGCCCCGGATGAGAGAAGGCCCAGATTCAAACATTTGGGCCAGTAGAGACAGACTAGACAGAACCAGCTGTGCTGGCCACCCCCCGAGCAGCTGCAGAAGACAAAAACCCTCTCCCAACGAATATGCAGAGAGAGGGAGAACGAAGTTGTGTTTTTTTTTGCCTCCTGGCAAAAGACAAAATACCCCCCCCCCCACCCCCCGTCCTCCCGCCCCGCAGGCATGTCGCTAAGCGTCGACCGTCGACCCAGTGATTTTGGGTTTCCCCCCCCATAAAAAAGCGTCGACCCAGCGTCGACCCAGTGGACTGGGTTGACGCTTGGTCGAGGCTTGGAGCGTCGACCTAGTGGAACTGGGTTGCCATTCAAGCCTGGACCAAGCGTCAACCCATTTATTACACTGGGTCGACGCTAACCTAGCGTTGGCCCGGTTACACTGGGTCGACGCTCACCAAGCGTCGACCAAGCGTCAACCCACTTTCACTGGGTCGACGTCGAAGAGAGTATGGTTTTGCAGGAACAGATGCTCACTACCGTGGCCTCCGGCGGCTGGGGGGCTCCGCCCCCCAGACCCCCCTGTGGCGTATGTCTCGTACTCAAGTCATTCGATTCCCATCAGGTCAGGGAATCCACCCACTCCAGTAGCCTCAGGAGGACGCAGCCAACTCACACAGAATCTGTACGCCCACAATGAACAGATGCTCACTACCGTGGCCTCCGGCGGATGGGGGGCTCTGCCCCCCAGACCCCCCATCTCGCGTGCCCGTCTAGTAACTAAGTCCTTGCGCTTTGACGGCCGTGACATATCAGGGGGCAGCGTCGAAATCATGGTCCCGAAAGCCATTTTTTGGTTTCCTCCGGCACCCGACGGCGCGAGCGGGAGAGGAACCACGGAAGGAACCCAGCGCCTCACACCGTGCCCACCTAGTGGTCCACCGATGGGAAAATTCAAAATTTGGCAACACGAGCGCGCGCGAAGCGCGCGCGAGAAAAATTGACCCCTAGTGTTTTCCCCCCTGATCCCCCCCCAAAACAGGAGCGTCAACCCACCAAATCTCCAAAATCGAAAAGTTAGCGACAGGCCTGCCCGCCCCGCCTTCCTCCGTTCATTCACTCCGCGGGGTTATTTTTGGAGTTCTCTTTCTCTTCTCCGTACCCCCCCTCCTCCTCCTGCGGGGGTTTTCGGGCAGAGGGCGGCAAAAGAAATCCACCGCGTGGACGGTCAGTTTGTGAACTGGATTCACCCGCACCCCCACCCCTCCCCCTCCGGATTTGCACGGTAATGTGATTATGTGTGGTAGAACATATCCAATCATCAGGCTCACGCTCTGTGATCTCGCGACCAGTCACAGCTCGTTCCAGATTGTCAAGCCAGTGAGGGGAAGTACCCCTTATGTCACTCAGTCACACCTGGTAGCAAATGCCCCTTGTTCCTGATGCGTTTTCTACTCCCACCATCTTGCATTGATCTTCTCCTCGCCACACAGCCACACAGGAGGGTTCAGGGGGGTGGTGCATTGAGGGGAGCCTATCCGCGAGAGGGTCTCGGTAGAGCAGCCTTCGGGAAATATGCCTCCGAAAAAGGGGAAGAAGAAGGACGACAAGAAGGATGAGAAGAAGGAGCAGGAGAAGGAGCCGGAGCGCCCAGATGGGCCGAAGTCGTGGGTGGTGGGCGGGTGGTCCGGGATTTCGCGCGTGTCGGAGGTGATGGAGAAGGTCAACGAGGGGGATCTCGTCATCATTAACAAGGGGACATACGACGAGCAGCTGACGGTGACGAAAAAGACTTCCATCATGGGTGCGGGTGACGAAGACACCCGGCCTGTGCTGGCTGCTGGGATGGTGACGACAGTCGACTGCTCAGTCAGCAGCCTCGTCGTCAAGTCGCAGTGCACAGTGGAGAAGGGCGACGCCAAGTTCTCCCAGTGCCACTTCGAAGATGCTGACAACCTTCTCACACTGTACCCCCACTGCTCGCCTGCTGTTGCGGACTGCACCTTCACCAACGCGCGGAAGTCCTGTGTGTACTGCTTCCCGCATTCAAAGGGGCTGGTGACGAAGTGTACATTTTCCGGGGATGGTGCTGCCGAGACTGCGACCTGTGCCGTCACGATGGATAACAGCGCAACTACAGTGAAGGATAACACCATCAAGGGGACTGCGACGGGGGTGTATGCGTTCTGTGCGGTGCCTGTCAGCGAACCCCGCCTTCTGGAGAAGCCTGTGATTCAGAACAACACCATCTCCGGTTGTGTCGGCACGGCCTTCCACCTGGACAAGGGGGCGACGTGCCAGTTCTCCGGCAACCAGATCCAGGGTTCCGGATACTGGGGGGTGACAGTGTCAGGAGGTGCCACTGGCGCCTTCTCGAAGAACAAAATCAACGACAAGGTGCGGATCAAGGAGGGGTGCCGGCCACTGCTGTCACGTATGTGCCCACGACAAGATTAAGGTGGGAGCAGCAGGGCCCGGAAACACCCCTTGTGTTTTGAAGGATCCCACTGTAACTGTCTCCCTGCGCCACCACCCCCTCCCCTGCAACACAGATAACACGATTGCGGCACGCGTTGTCGATGAAAACGACAAAGGCACCCTCGCGATACAGGAGCGCTACTGAGAGGGGTTGTGTGTCTGCTGGCACCTGCAAACCACCTGCCCCCTTTCCAGGAGGCTGGCGATTTCAGTCTGTCGGTTACGCAGGTTACGCAGTACACCCGTTATAACATATATTGGGGCGGCATCCAGTCTCCCAATCGGGCTTGGTTTCGCCCGTTTTGAGTGGTGTTTGCAGTGGCGGTTCGCATGTCTCGTCTCCAATGGGGGTTAAATGCATGCTGTTTGGAAATCGCTGCCTCGCTTGATTTGGGGAACTGCAGAAGACTGTGTGGCCAGAAGGAAGGTGCATTTACACACGCCACGCACACAGAAACCAAAGGGGGGTGTGGTAGTGAGTGCGAAGAACACATCACCCCATACTCCCCCCACGGGAGCAGCGGGGATCGCGGCATGGGTGTGGGAATGTACACGCCCGACTCCACACCCCTTTGATACTCCCCGCATCCCCACCCCCTTGCCTTCGGGATGTGCTTCTGTCGGCCACATCACACTGGCGGTCGCGCTTTCTTCAGACGGTCTTCGCACGTTCACACCGCCACACCACCACCCTCCAGATTATTCAGCGTTGGGGACAGCACGGCAGGGCAGAGGGTTTGCCACCTTGACTCGCCCTTGGCATCTGCAGCCCTTAGAGCTACCCTTCTCGTTGCACTGGCGCAGCAGCAGCTGGCACAATGCCGAAGGGGAAGAAAGATAAGGTCCCTGCGCCGGGGAAGTTCCCTAAAACTAAGAAGGTCGAGAAGGAGTGCAAAGGGAAATGGGCCACATGGCTGAAGACGAAGACAACGCTTGACATTCTCCCGGGGAAGATGATCGAGTGGGATGGGACGATGGTGATCGCGAAGGCGCTTGAGAAGAACCAGACCGTGATGAACATGGATTTCTCACACAACAACATGCGGGATGACGGGTTGAAATACCTGGCACAGGCGTTCCGCATCAACAACTGCATGCGAACCATCAACGTGTCGTGCAATGGGATCGGGGATGGGGGCGGACTCGCTCTTGCATCTGCCCTGATGACAAACAGGTCGCTCACATCGATCAACCTTCTCGGGAACGACCTGACGTGCATCACCGCACAGGCTCTTGGCAATGTTCTGAAGGTCAACAGCGACCTCTGCCAGCTCAACCTGACATGGAATAAGATTGGGCACCGCGGGGCGCGCGCCATCGCCGCGTCGATGGAGTTCAACAAGCTGGCTGTCGTGGAGCTCGGTGGCCAGCAGAGCCTCGGGGACGAGGGCGTTCAGTACCTTTGCGAGTCTTATAAGAAGTGGGGGCAGAAGGATGTCCACTCACACCTTGCGCTGTGGCACAACGACATCGGGAAGTATGGCGGGAAGGCCATCGCTGACCTCCTCCAGGACAACGAGATCATCACCGATGCGAACATCTCTTGGAACAGCCTGGGGAGCGACGGTCTGGAGAAGATATCCGCGTCTCTCGTTGCGGGGAAGACGATGCTGCGCACCATCGTGTTGGCGCATAACATTATCGGTGACTCGGGGGCGAAGGACTTCGCAAAGGTGCTCGAGATGTCCTTCCCGACGCTGGAGAAGGTGAACCTCGCGTGTAACAACATCGGCGACGTGGGGGCGGCAGCTCTGGCGGCGGGGGCGGCGAAGAACACCACACTCAAGCACTTTGATCTCTCGCACAACCGCATCTCAGACGACGGGGCCAATGCCTTCGTCGACATGATCAGGGAAAATAAACACCTGATGACCCTCCAGCTGCAGAAGAACAGCTTCAGCGATACCTTGAAGACGTCCCTCTCAGAAGCGATGCGTGCCTCGGAGTCCACAACGCGGGACGCCCGTTCCACGGTCCCCGCACAGATGCGTGTGAATTACGGCGCAACGGATGACGACAATCCCTTGGGAGATCTCTTCAACAGAGACGGGGGTCGCAAGCAGTCCACTTCAAAGTGAAAGCTAAAAGGGGGGTGGTGGAGGTGGGTGGTTCGATTGCCAGGGGGGAGTGGGGGGGATCTATAATGGCCTTAGGAGAGGGGTTCGCCATGCTCGTCAGATTCGGGCTCAATGGGTTCTCTGCAGTTGTGTGCCACTCGGGTGGAAGGGATGAGTTGTGTGTGGTTTGGTGCCTGGTTATTATCATAGCCTGGCCGGGCGTGGATGTGTTGTATGTTTGAGTGTGAGTCACTTACACCCACAGCCGACGGGGGAGGTTCGCAAGAATGGTTGTGGGGTGGGGGTGGGAGCGAGCCACCCTCCCCAAGACCGTGCCCTCCTACCCTGCTCCTGGAGTGCGTTGGGGATGTCTTGCACACCAGCATGCCCCAAACTCAGCAGCCCCGGTCTTGTGCCTTTGTTGTTGTCTGTTCGGTTCAAAACACATCCCACCCCTCCAGACGTACAATGCGGTCCGCTTGCCTCTTCGCGTCACTGGCAGTTGCTGCAACTGCAAATGAGTTCAAGAATGTGCACGATATGACTGTGCGGTCGAACGGCGAGAGCTGTGCAGGGGCAACGGACGTGTGTGTCAACCTGGAGCTGCGTGGTGACCAGTTCCAGCCGGCGTGGCTGGAGGACACACGGCACCAGACAGAGAAGGGTCTGTTCTGCGAACCCACCAGTAAGATCTGCGTCTCCCGCTACGGGGGTGGTCACGCGTGCACGGCGCACGATCAGTGCATCGACCGCCAGTGCTACGAAGACCCAGCCAACAGTGCCGCGAAGGTGTGCTGGAACCGCTTCAGCGTGGATGTGGGTGGGGCGTGCCCGGACGACAAGGACGATCTTTGCGCGAAGGGGGCGTACTGCCACAGCGGCGTGTGCCGGTCTTACAACAACAGGGACGACTCCTGCATCCTGTACTACAATGTGGTCGGGCAGGTGCAGTCCTTCAAGAACCACACGTGCAGCCCCACCCACGAACTCCTCTACTGCCAGCCCCTCGGGGCGCCTGCGACGAACACCACCGAGTTCGTCGAGGGGAAGTGTGTGTACATCGACGAGAAGGATGACGGTGAGAGCTGCGAGCCGTGCGTGAACACCATGGGTGTCCGCCCTAAGTGCGCATACAACAGCTACTGCGTTATTAACGTGCGGGCAGGTGTCACAGACACCTGCAAGGAGTTGGAGGAGGACGGTGAAGCTTGCCAGATGGACAGTGGGTGCGAGTTCGGGCACCTGTGCAACAAGGGCACAGAGGGCACCTTCGACAACACCGGGAACTACACCATGGGTGTGTGCGAGGAGGTGGCAAGCAAGGACATCGGGCACACGGTGAGTGACGGCGCAATCTGCAAGTACCCCTATGTGCGCAACACCACAACCTCGAAGTGCGAGGCCTACGATTTCTCCAAGGTGTGCACCACCGACGCTGAGTGCCAGGTGGGCCAGGGCCAGGTGGGCAGGCGTACGAACACCTTCTACTGCAACGTTGCGTCCGGTGCCTCCGAGGGTGTGTGTGCCACGTGGCTGCCGGACGACTGCAGCGGGCGCTACGAGGAGTACGTCCGTTACGACTTCCAGACGTTCCAGAAGGCCGGGTACCTCTTCAACACGCGCTCGTGCACCGGTGCCGGCTGCTTCTCGTTGCGCTCTATGTACAAGCTGATGCGCCTCTACGGGAGGGGGATGGACTGCTGCGTGACCCGCAACACCCCAAGCGAGTGGGGAACGTACGTTGCAAAGAACGACGGTTTCTGGCTGCCCCGCCAGATGGGCAACAGCATGAATGCTGCATGGCAGTTCGTCCGTCTCGACAAGGACGATGCCGCTGAAGTGTGCTCCTCTGAGGACCTGTCGGAGCAGGCAATCATTATCATTTCGGTGATCTTCGGGTTCCTGGGGCTTGTCGTGGCCTTCGTTCTTGTGCGCGAATGTATCCTGTATGCCCTTCTCCGTTTGCAGTTTTCATGCGATTGATGTAGCCGTAACTCTTGCGATAATCGTGCCCTTGCCATGACGCTTCTGCTGCATGTACCACCCCTCCCCCCTCACAGGTACAAGCCGGAGCAGGAAGCTGCTGCAGAAGGCGGGGGTGAGGGGCCGGTATGTCCTTCACAGCATCGCCGCAGAGTCACGATTCTCTTTGTGACCTGCTCCAAGCCCTCCGCATATTGCCACGACAGAGCCACCCCAACACCCTCCTGCAGAAGTCGACGGAGCCTGCACTCTAAGCGGACGTCTCCAACCAGCATCCCTGCCTCCCGCGCGTTAGAAGCGCGAGCCACTCAGCATCTCCGACGAAGAAATCGTGCGACAGCGGCATTGCCTCGTTGCGGCTTTTTTTTGTATTGACATTAGCAAGGTTACGCGGGGGCGTGCCTCTCCACTTTATGCCGCATGGTGACCGTACAAGGCCGCTCAGGTGATGCCTTCATTCGCAATCATGCAGTACCTATGTGCAATTAGGCTGTGCACGGATGCCAACGTTTGGCAGTCGTCGGAAACACCCTCTTGGGGCTTCGCACATGTCATGTCCGGTTTCTGTTGAGTGACTGCGATACAGTTGTGGCCCTGCTCCCAAATGGGGCCCTTGGCAGCGCCTTGCGCCACGACTGGCACGGTTTTGGCCCAGAGCGAAGCCCATCACCCCCCCCCCCCTCAGTGCCACGAAATTCAAAAAACAAATGCAGTAAAACAAAGTGGGCAGGTACCTCATGTGTGTGACAATGGAGACCGCACCGAGCACACCCTGTCCTTGGTGCCTTATCCACTGTGTGTGGAGGTGCTGTTTATCCTGTCGCCGACTAGATCTCATATATAGCTTGTGGTTGCCGGTGCGGAAAAATACCCCCCTCCCTCCCCGCCCTCCCCCCTCCCCAACGCAGAACAGCCCGTGGTATGTTGTCATCGGGCGACAGGTGTGTCACCAACCAGGAATTCAAACAAAAATATACACACACACCCACCCTCGTTTCCTTTTTTTTTGCGAATAAAAATGGCAAGGGGGTGTGCAGGGTTTCTGACTGCCGCCGTTTGGGAGGGTCTGGACGGCAGCCGGCTTCTCTCTGCCCCTCCCCGCCACCGATTCTTTCAGGTGTGTGTACGTGTGACAGGCTGTGCACAGCCCGCAAGTTCGACGCGCGGCTGCGGCCAATTTGATCCGAAGAGTTGCAAGTGGGACGGTGCCTTGGGGGGAGGGTGGGGGGGGTGTGTCGGGAGGGTTTCCCGCCAACCGTTCTGCTGTCCGAAGTGGGCGTCAGGAAGTCTGTCGCCTGGGCTGATTTGCTGGTCAGATGGTGGGGGTGGCTTCCGTTTGGCCCCGGTGGGGGTCAAACGTGAAAATGTTGTGAGTTTTTTTTGCGGGGCCTTTATTTTCTTTTTGTCTTTTTATGCGCGTGTGGGTGGGGGGGTTTTTTTATTTGCTTTGTCGCTTTTTTTTGTGTACCTATTGCGAACGAAAAAGAACGAAGGGAAGAAGAGCAAACAACGGTGTGGGTAAAATGCACGCCTGGCCTGGCCGTTCCGTCGAAGTAAATACGCCAGGCACCTCGTGGTGGTTTAACGGCAAAAGAGCCCCGGTTATGTGAGTGCACGCACGAGCGGGGGAAAAAATCCGAATAAAATAACACCGGAAAAACGCCGCAATTCGAGACCAGATCAGTGCCCATGCGGCCTGGCTCTTCTTGTCTTGCGATGGTCAGCACAACAAGAAGTATTCCCAGAAGTATCCCTTTGCCTTCTCCGACAATCTGTGTGTCACACACCGACACTCTTCGACGGACCGAATGCCCCCAGTCCTTTGTATTTCCAGTGGGTCCAGTGAACATGAGAGACTTGCGGCCGGCTTTGGGTAAGCCCCTGTATCGTGGCCCGCTTGCATGTGTGTCGAGTCCCTTCGAGTGGGCAGACCCTGGGTGGATGATGCCCCGCTTCTGTGTGTGTGTGTCGTAGAGATGCTGCAGTCATCTGTTCTGACCCCCACCAGCAAAAAAAAATCCCCCCCCTCCCCCCATGCTTGCTGCTAAATGATATTGGGATTGGGACTTTCGGGGTCCTCGCATTTTTTTTGGTGGCGAGATATGTGCATTTTTTTTGGGGGCGAGATTGGGTGGGTGGGGGTGGGTGGGCGCAGCCCCCCCACCCACCCACCCACCCACCCACCCGGTGGCAGGCATGTCGCTAAGCGTCGGCCGTCGACCCGGTGATTTTGGGTTTCCACCCCCCATAAAAAAGCGGCAACCCGGCTACACTGGTTCGACGGTCGACGTCGAAGGTTTTGCAGGAACATATGCTCGCTACCGTGGCCTCCGGCGGCTGGGGGGCTCCGCCCCCCAGACCCCCCTGGAGCCCTTCGATACCCATCCATGAAGTCAGGGAATCCAACCACTCCAGTAGCCTCAGGCCTCAGGAGGACGCAGCCAACTCACACAGAATCTACGCCCACAATGAACAGATGTTCACTACCGTGGCCTCCGGCGGCTGGGGGGCTCTGCCCCCCAGACCCCCCTTGTAGCGTGTGCCCATGGCCACCCACCAGCCACGGCACCAAAGGTGGCCAATCGTCGACACTTTGACGCACAGTAAATGGCCCCCAATAACTCAAAAAAATTTGAGTAGGGTCGCCGTGAAGAGAGTTTGAACCGTTGATGCCAAAAACGACCCTCTTGTGTGGAAGAACGACGCTGTGCCACCCCCATTTTCCTAACAAACTCGCCCCCCAAAAAAATGTATTGGGATTCCGAAATTTGGCCCAAAAATCTCACATTTAGCAGCATGCATGCCTCCCCCCCTCTGTTTCAAGTTGCACGCTTTGCCGTTTGCCCTTCCTGGTTGCCGGTGTTCCACCACCTGAAACCACCCCTCAGAAATAGTCTGGTATGTTGTCTGCCGCTGTCTTCGTTCGACCTCTCTCCTTATTGCCCAGGGGGAGAGTGGTGGTGATGTCAGGCGCAGTCCCTTGGCCTGCGCAGAGACATATACAAAGTGCACCAAGGAGGACCCAGCCAGGGTGTGCTTCTGGCGCTTACTTGTTCAAGGAGGTGTGGTGGGTGTGTGTGTGTGTGAGGGGCTGTGATTGTGGTTCAGTGATTTTTTTGCACGATGCAAAACAATAGGGTCTGCGGAAGAGTGGTGGAAGGGCGGTTGCCCCTCCTGTGGGGTTGTTGCTGGTGTGGGCCGGGTCCCGCGTGAGAAAGCAATCTGATAGTCAGAGATTTGACGTGTGCATGTGTGTGCGTGAGACGCACTGTGGAGATCGCACCAAGAGAGGTGCCCCAGTGCGTTCTACACTGCTGCGAAAACATTCACGTGTGTGTGTGATGACCTTTCGTGTGGACCAAGCATGTGCGGACCATGATCCATCTAGATATCGCTCGGTCGCACTGCAGCGTGGAGGTATCGAGATCGGTTCTCGTGGTGTTGTCGAGTTGTAAGGGCGCAAGACGACCGGAAATTAGAAACCGCACTGCAGCATAGGATTGAGCACGTTTCCTGTGCAGTGGAGATTGCACCAGGGGCGGAGCTTGGTTTGCTATGCTGCGGCCCGCTCGTCCGTTCCCCCCCCCAGCCGCTGCCCCACGTTATGCGGCTTTGTTTGGTTCTCTTGTGTGATAGTGGTTTGCCGTGACCTGCCCCGGGTTACGGTAGCAAGAAAACTGTTGTCCGCACGCACTATGGACCCCCCAGGTGCGCACGCAAAAGCAACGTTTGGAATGAATACAATCTCAAGGCCAGGTGAGAAACTTCTCGTTCACCGCAGAGCGGACCTCAAGTGGGGTGGGGGCGGGGTGATGGAGCGCGTCACACTCCAGCTCTCGCATCCGCCACACGTCTCACAGGACCCCCCCTCTGATCAACCGATCACTGGTCGAGCCTACAGGGCAGTCTCGCCCTTTCAGGGGGTGTATTCAATCCGGAACCACCATGCCACACCACGCGTGCCTGGTCGTGGCCTTCAGGTGAACGGTGTGTCCGATGCCGTGCCAAAAAGGTTATCTGTGTATTTAGCGTCGAGGAGGCGGTGTGTTGCCGACTTACTATGGTGAATCAGACAGCATACACGGCACCTGCAGTCATACACGGTGGACTCCAGCGGCCCTAGCGGGAGTCTGGGAGCGGGAGTCTGAGCGGGTGTCAAAGACTCCCGCTAGCGGGAGTCCAGACTCCCGCTAGGGGGAGTCTGACTCCCCCTAGCGGGAGTCTTTGAACGATTTTTGAACGATTTTTGGCCGTGCTCGTAGCATTCCCCGTTGAGGGGGTCGCTATTTCGTGTTCTCCTGGCCGCACGGAGGCATTGCCTTACGTCGCCTCTTCCTCTTTTCCTTTGGTGGTGTGTTGGTCTGGCACAGAGGGCGGGACCGTGCTGATATGCACAGTGACGACTCTCCCTTTTGTTTTGTGCCCGCCTCCACCGAGATTCGGCTGATGCCTCTCAGACTGGGGGCGGGCGGTCGCCGACGCTGACGCGCCTGGCGGCCTGTGGTAAGTGACGTGGGGCTGGGATGGGGGGGGGGGGTGCTGGGAGGTCGGGCCGAAGCCCTTGTTCTCTGATGATGTTATTTGGTTCACGCGTTCAGGTAGTCCTTCTCGCCGTGCTCCGTTACCCCTGCCTCGGCCAGGTAGCGCAGCGCCTCCTTGCAGTTGTGCAACAGCAGGTTGTGCACGTTTGTGGCTGTGAGGTGGTGTCGGGCCGACGCTGTCGCGGGGCAGCCGAAGAAGAGGTGCTTCAGTGAGACCCCAGGCGGGGGGTGGCCCGGCGCATGCTTCAGGCAGGGTTGGCAAGGTGGTTGTGCCGTGCCCGGGATGTCATGGTCGTAGACCAGGCGGTGGTGGTCGGCCCGGAGTCGGCGGATGGTGGTTTCCCCTAAGCGGGTGAGTCCCTCCATGCGGAGGTCGGGGCGTCTTTTCACCTATTTTCATCCATTTTTCCCATGATATAGTTACAGTCTACTGGCGTGGGGGGTAAAATCATGGTGGAAGAGGGATGGGGAGGGGCTTGTTTTGCTTCTGTCAGTTTCCCCGGACTCTGGACTACCTACCTATCCTCCTGGTAGCGGCTACACCTGCGGAGGTGAGCGGTTAGAATTTGAGGTGTCAAAGTGCGGCCATCGCCTGTCGTAGTTGTGTTACACCTTGGGCAAGACAAGCCATCCTGCAGGCCTCATCTTCTTCGTCAGAACTGTCATCCCCCTCCTGCTGTGCGCGTTGGTCAAGCGTGCTCAAAGTCGCCTCGGATGACACGAATGGTGTGAAAGTCGCCCCCAGCGGGATTGGCATTTTGCACAAGCAGAGCGATAATTTGCGGTGTCCTTCGGGGAACCGGAACAGGAAGTAGGGCGCGCTGATGGGTTCAACGAAGTCCTGTGTGTTGCAGTGCACAAACCCCTTCTGCAGCTGTGTCAACTGTGTGCAAAGAACATACACAGCCAATCTATGAGCGTGTCGGGTGTGCAGACACGGACACAGGATGACTTCTCTATACCCGAGGATCCCGTCCTGCGACAGGTGCGCAACCTTCCAAGGCATGCCCGATGCGCGCCGCTTCTCTTCTGCCATCGCAAGATCTCTCTCGTAAGTTGCGGAGCTGGCGATTGTAACGGCATCTTTCTTGCGATGTCCGTTCTCTGCTTCTTCAAATTCGTCGTTGTTCTGCAGAGGCACTGCATCTTCTGGAGCCCACCAATGATGGAGACTGTGTACGTAGGCATTGCGCGTTGATCCCTTTTCGGCATGCTCCATCAACCAGTGAAATATATGCCCTGAGATCCGAGCACGCAAGAAGGGAATCCGGGCTGACTCATCCTTGCATCCCCAGAAGCGCCAGGGGATGTCTGCATACCGGAAATGCATGAGGTCTGCAAGGGAGACAAAGAGGTAGCGGAACAAGCCCTTGTAGGTGTGTCCTGTGACAGGCAAGCACGACCTTCCGGAACTGAGCACCTGTCCCATGCTGCGACACATTCAGTGCAAGGTTTGTACAGGTCTTGTCGAATATTTTTTTGTTGTCTCATCCAGCAGGGGTGGAGCTTGAAATATGGGGTTGCGGGCTGGATCGGGTCAGATCGGGTCAGCCAATTTTTTCTTATGGGTTCCCCCCCGGTTCGTCTCAGAGATCAGTGCTCGGGCCCAGCCTCCCGCGAGGTACCGGAACCGATATGCAGCCCCGGACGCGCAAGGACTTGGTTACAAGACAAACACATGCCGTAGGGGGGGTCTGGGAGGCGGAGCTCCCAGCCGCCGGAGGCCACGGTAGTGAACATCTGTGACTTGCGGGCGTACGGATTCTGTGTGAGTTGGCTGCGTCCTCCTGAGGATACTGAGATTCCCTGATGTAAAGGGCTTGGGTACAAGACAGGCACATGCCACAGGGGGGTCTGGGGGGCGGAGCCCCCCAGCCACCGGAGGCCACGGTAGTAAACGTCTGTTGCACGGTACGGGTTGGGCAGCTTCATTTGTCCTCTATTGTGACTGTTTGAGGCCTGTGCTCATGTCGCTGGGGTCACTTTGCTCACGAAACGCCTCCTGGTCACCTTGAGGCCCCAAGGCGAGGAGCCAACTTTTCCGGTTTCCCGAAAATCTATATTTTTTTTCTTTTTACCCCTGACCTGATTTTTTGTGAGGGCCTGCAGAAAATCAGGTCAGCTGACCCGAAAAAACCCCCAAGCTCCACCCCTGTCATCCAGTACCCTGATCAGCCGCATGGCGAGCCCCTTGCAGTCATGGAGTGCTGGGGTGACGTAGCGGGCATTGGGAAGCACACCTGCCAAGAGGGAGGGGTAGCCAGCCTCTTTCATCTCAGAGAGAGTCAGGTGCGGGTATCGATGCACCTGTTGATACCAGCGTTCTTCTGGGATGTCGCACAGTGAGCATCGGTGCCCTCGCCCCCCGCATCGCCTCATTGTTGCCCACTGCTGATCTATACTCCCGCTAGCGGGAGTTGGACTCCCCCTAGTTGAGACTCCCGAAAAGGGTTAAACCCGGTAGTGGTACCCTACCCCCGCTGGAGTCCACCGTGCAAGGCCGGATCAGCCCACGGGTGGGTTTGAGGAAGAAATCTGGGGGGGCAAATTTTGCTGCGACTTCCGGTTTTACCCGGCCGAACTCCAGCATCTATCCAGACCCACGGTGCCAAGCCGTTCGCCCGTGTCGCGATCATTCGCGGCTTCAGGCTGCCCCCGACGACACGTTTGTATCCTGCACCTTGCCATACTTCGCCTCCACCTTGTATATGACGGAGAGCGCCCTCCTTCCGCATCGTTGCGACTTCCCTGACAGCGAACTTATCCATGTCAGGGAAGACATGGCGATGATTGCGTTGGCCACCTGGGTGCTGTGCTGGTGGAGCTCCTTGCTCAACACCGTTGCTAGGAGCCTTCTAATGGATCCCAGTGTCAGCACACTGCCCCCTTTTTTAACAGGGAAGGCCGTGCAAAAATCATGCACAATGTTCGTCGCCTCCGCAGCCTCGGGACTCTCTGCGCTCTTCTTCTTCTTAATCGACTTTGCCGCCGGCTTCGCTGCCGGCTTCGTTGTCGTCTTCCCCATTTTTGTGAATCAGGTCTGCGAGCTGGGATGGGTGGAAACGTCCGTTTCGTTTGGTGTGGCTGTACTTCAGTGACGAGTGCCACATTGCATAGGTATCATGGGAAAAATGAGTGAAAATAGGTGAAAAGACTCCCGCTAGGGGGAGTCAGACTCCCCCTAGCGGGAGTATAGACTCCCGCTAGCGGGAGTCTATACTCCCGCTAGCGGGAGTTGGACTCCCCCTAGTTGAGACTCCCGAAAAGGGTTACCCTACCCCCGCTGGAGTCCACCGTGTAGGAAGACATCTCCCATGCTGGGGCGGGGGGTTTTCGGGTGTGTGGGTTCTACGTTGCAGCGGCAATGACTTGGCGCCGAGTCAGTTTTGTGTTGCAGCTGCCGAGTAATTCGACCGCCTTGAACAATTCTGACTCCCCCCGAGAGATCCCTCAGTGCCAGCCAGAATTTCTTCTGCTCAAAGTTAATCCCATGGGCACTCGTAGTGCAAGTTACTCGTGCCATGTGGAAGCCGTGTGGAAGCCGCAATGTGCCTCACAGGACACATGCCTTCTGATGGGTGGTACCACGACTGTGCGATTCCTCCGCCCCGTTTGCCCCTACCCTCCCCACCACCCCCCCACCCCACCCATCCGACCCGCACACTTCCGGTCGTCGAAAATCAAAAAAATTGTAGTACAACACCTTCTGGCAACATTGGGCATGCCGAAGTCTGGCCGTTTCATACGTCAGACTCGTGGTAGTCAATACCAAGCAGAATGTGTACATCACTGCCTGGTCACCCCTTTACGTCAGGGAGTTGGTCGTCAACTGCCAAAAAAATGATCGGGTAGAAACCTGCATTATATGCGTGTGTCGCTCGTGCGTGCGAGTTGTGCCTGAGAGACCTCTTCCATTTCTTTGGCAGATTGTCTCAGCGGTGTGTGGGGTCAGCTGTCAGCGGGTGGGAGGGGGTGAGGGGGTGAGGATGAGGAGGAGGAGGTGTGTGTGTGTGTGTGTGGCCCGCAGGGTGTTGGTTTGTTTCTTGCGCAAAAAAAAATACAAAAAACCGGCAAAAACACACGCGCCCTTCCCCCCCCACCCCAACACAGACCGCGCCAAAAAAAGGAGGAAACCAAAGGGCCGACGAGAAACGAAACCAGCCCCGCCCCCCCATCCCCTCCCCAACCTTTCCTCCCACCCAGCCACACCCCCTTTTGATCCTTCTCCCTATGCATGGCATAATAGCGACATGGTATGATGAGAGCATCAGTGCCGAGTAGACCCACACATCAATGCGTTGATTCTGTACATCCACCCATTCCACAGTGGTGTGCGGATGGCCCACGCTCAGGAATCAACTCCCGATTTCGGAAAGGTTGCGAGCGATGCCGTGCAGCGTGTGGTGAATACATGCATGTGGGACAGCAGCAGCGCACGCCCGGGGGTACGTGCCATCAGCGCCGAAGATGCATCATCTGTTTCCGAGGTGGTGCAGGAGGTGATTGCGAGCGCCTATGATTCCACACCAGGCATTGATGACAGTGCGCTCCGGGACTACGCACTGCAGGTTTCCCAAGCAGAGCTGGCTTGATTAAATGCTCTTCCGCGTTGGAGTTTTCCGGGTCTGACGGCCAAAAAAATACTCGTGCCAATCGCCCCTCGATGGTAGGCAGGCTTGGCGTGACAACACCCAATGAGAGAGCGCTGTGCTCTGACAGCGATGCATTCTGCCCGCTCGCCCCATCGCCCCCCCCCCCCCCCTCCCCTCTCGCCACCCCTTTCCTGAGCCATCGCTATTGGGTCATGCATGCGTGACACATTGTATCACACACATATGTCAGACCTCACTCACTCAGGATTTACACACACGCAGGTCGGGCCAGCAGAGCGGGTCGAAGGGAGCCGAAAAAGGCCAGTCGACGGGACGTGGGGACTGGGGGGGTGGGGGGCGGGGGGCGGGGCGGGGGTGGGAGGGGGTTGAGGTAGTGCTGTGAGGGTCTGCCTTGACCCACCGCTCACCCCCCGCCCCCCCCATCCGCCTTTTGTTCCCGCCCCCCCCCCCCCCCCCCCCTCCCCCCAGCCTTTCACTCGGGGCACCGCTCACCGAGTGTAGGGTGGTGGTGGTGGTGCGTGTGGTGTAAAGTTTCTCTCCACCGTTCCCTTCCCCCCTTCCTCTCCCTTCCCCTCAAGGGAAGCGGGAAAATCGTACACACGCGGCGCGCGCGCAGCCCCAACCGCGCCGTCTCCCCCACCTCCCGTCCCCATCCCGGTGTAAACACAGAGCTTGTTTGTTGATCACCTCCCCCCCGTCTCCCCCCGCCCCCTCCACCTCTCGCTCCACCAGCTGAGCTGGCACCACACTTCCTCCAGGAAGATGTCGCTCAGTCTTGGTGCCGTGCGTCTCGTCCACGAGGGTGACCGAGGCCAGGAAGTGCCTTTGAGCCGAGCTGGGATCCTTGCAAAGGCGGACGAGGCACAGGAGCTAGTCGATACACTTGCATTCGGGCGGACGCCGCCGGGCGAATCGATCACGGTGAACCCCCAAAACGAGGAGTATGCTCAAAAGAGGCAAAAGGTGGTTGATCATATCCGGAAGGTGACCTACACTGTGGCCCGTCTGGCGAACCAGACGTACCCCCCTCGGACTTCGAGCGTTGCGCTGCACTTTGTGGACACCGTGCTGCACAAGCTGGGGTACATCGACCCCAAGGAGTTCCAGACCTGGGGGCTCTGCAGCGTGCTCCTCGCCGTGAAGGTGTTCGAAAGGTATTCTCCGGACGTCTCGAGCCTGACGCAGCATTTCCTAATCGACGCAGCTGAGCTGCAGATGACGGAGCTGAGGCTTCTGAAGCTCGTGGACTACGACCTGCACATCACGACGACGTGGGACTACCTGCTGTGCTGGGTGCGCGTGTTGGAGATGCACCCCCGATGCACCCTGATGGACCTGGCTTTGATGGCGGCACCCACGCCTGCTGTGAAGGATGAGTACCTCTTCACCGACGTGGCTGTCAAGCCTCTCCCCTACGCCGGACTGCTGCTTCGGGCTGCGGACACCAGCGCAAAGTACGGTGGGTACACGTCTAAGTACCTTCCCCTGCTGGAGAAGGCGATGGTGAAGGACATGCAGCTCCAAGTGCCGGCAACTCCAGTCGAGCGGGAGATCCTCGATGCCCTCCCGTTCTCGCGTGACACGCTTGTGTCGAAGGATACGCTGGACCACCACACCCCGAGGCTCTACGACTTTGTGCTGTCGAATCTCTCGAAGTTCCGCTCCTACCCACCGTCTGTCCTTGCGCTGTGTTGTCTGCTTGTCGGAAGCGTGCAGGGGCGGAACTATGCGAACGCCATGGAAAGGTTCAAAAATACCTACATGAAACACAAGCCGCAGCCCGTATGTAAAACATACCCCGCCATTCACTTTTGGGTCAAATTGCCGCGGTGTATTTCTTGTTGAGCGGAAAATATGCAAACCAGTTCATAGCTGTTCACAACTGTGTTTGCTGTGTTGGATTAGCGAACAACTGTGTCAGTTGTATTGGTTGAATCTGACAGGATAACAGAACCAGCCCGACTGAACTCGAGCATGCCACTCTCCACCAACATCCCACCACAGAGCTTCCTGACGAGCATACCACACTGCTTCCTTTTCCTCATGGACGGGGTCGACCGCCAGAGGCGCCTCGAGCTGGAGCGGACAAAGCAGATGCAGGCACTGCAGGCCATCTCACCGCAGGCACAGACGCAGGCACAATCACAGGTCCTCGAAGCATGATGTGCAGGTGACACCCGCTGAGGTGCTGCCACTGCCCGGAAGCCACTGCTAATGGCGAGAAGTCGCGTGCGTGTAGACTTGCGTTTGTCTCGGCATCCGTCAGTATACTCCACAGGAAAGTCAGTCAGGCAAATGATTGGATCTCCTGCGGGAGGGGAGGGGGTGGCGGTAAGTTTGAAGCCACTTGTGTCGACGGGTTGCCGAAGCTGGCAATCACCGCCATGTCGAGTGTATTTCGCGTCAGAGTTCATCCGGGTGCGACTGGCACTTGGCCAGGGCAAGAAACATCAGATGCACAACGGTCTGATTGGTTTGCCGACACCATTTCTTACAGGATTGCCATCATCGTTTTCTTTGTTTTGTTCACGTGTGTGTGTGCGAATCGAGTGCTTTTCGGGGAGGCCAGGTCAATCGCAGTATCCCTTGGAGGCACGCGAGGTTGCATTGGAGTCCGTTCGGTACAATGCGTGAAGGAAACTATACTCCCTGCCGTGCGCACGTTGGTTCTACATTTTTAGGTACACCAATTTCGCCCGGTGGGCATATCTCTGTGTGTGTGTGTGTGGTTATAAAGTTTTAAGGCGGTGTCGCCCTGCACGGGCAGTAGCACCTCCCCTTCAGTATCGCACTCCCGAAGGATTCCCCAACACGACGTGACACCGGTTTCGACGCGTACTCTTCGTACCCCTCCCCCCGGCCGCGTCTCTTCAGCGAAGAACCGGGGATAATCGGACCAGGGCTAGCTAAACCCTGGTGGTGTCACGGGTGGGGTTGGAGAGGGAGAAAAGGAAGAAATGAAGTTGCGAAAAAGTCAAACACTGACACGTGAAATCAATAAAAAAGCGGTATATATCGCCCCCTTGCTGCGACAAAGACACTAAATAGTCAGGCCGCTCCAAGAGTCTTGAGGGCTTGAAGGAAGAAACAGGTTGCTGATGAGTCTCAGGAGCAGGCACCTTTTGTCCGCCCACATGACCTTCGCCCGAAGGCGAACCTCGTCCAGCTTGGCTCGATCGCCACAGAGAAGGGGATCATTCTCCGCTGTGGTGAACATCTTAAAAACCGAGGGTGCAGAGGTGGGGCAGCCCACTGGTGCGACAGCAGACCGCCCCCGGATAGCTATAACTAGTGCATAGGAAGAATACGACGGCACACGCAACAGATGCCGAAGGCACAACGGCGGGTCACTTTTAACCACCAGAGGAGTGGCACTCCCGAGGGGTGGGGTAGGGGGGAAGTCACAACACTTTCGAAGGAAGAAAAGGGGCAAATGGGATGTTTTGTGCAAGGTAGAAAGGAAGTCACAACATGAGGCAGGGGGGATTGCTCATCAGGCCTGGGGGAATAGAGGGTTTGTGTGTGGTTACAAAGTTTTAAGGCGGTGTCGCCCTGCACGGGCAGTAGCACCTCCCCTTCAGTATCGCACTCCCGAAGGATTCCCCAACACGACGTGACACCGGTTTCGACGCGTACTCTTCGTACCCCTCCCCCCGGCCGCGTCTCTTCAGCGAAGAACCGGGGATAATCGGACCAGGGCTAGCTAAACCCTGGTGGTGTCACGGGTGGGGTTGGAGAGGGAGAAAAGGAAGAAATGAAGTTGCGAAAAAGTCAAACACTGACACGTGAAATCAATAAAAAAGCGGTATATATCGCCCCCTTGCTGCGACAAAGACACTAAATAGTCAGGCCGCTCCAAGAGTCTTGTGTGTGTGTGTGTGTGTGGCAGTGGAGATCACATCAAGAGCGGTAGCTCGGTGTGCTCTGCACTGTATATATTCACGTGTGTGTTGTCCAGCTTGTTGAGCGGATGGAACCTTCCACGGAGAGGCCCTCCTTTGAGACTCATTTGATCAACACGCATCTAACTGTGATTGACTTTGGCACCAGTCTGCAAGTGACCAGTGGAAGTCATTGGTGTGGTATTCACCCGTCGCGTTTACTTTCCCCTCTCTTGCGGACGATGTGTGATCTCGAAAACTGGGGGAAAAATGTGCCATTCTTTTTGGATTTCCTTGGCATTTTGCTAGTCGACTCGGTTTTGAGAAGGCCTGCATTGTTTCCCCGTCCCCACCATTCTTCCCGTTTTCGATGGTTCTTTTCGGATTTTCCCTCCACCCCGCCACCCATAAAACAATCACCGGTTCTACCCAAAGGTCGCGTTCTTTTTTTGTTCCGGCTATTACAGCTGAGACGGCGGAGACCAGTCCAATCGAATGCCCTGCCCACCCTTCCCGACAGATACTCAGAGACACTGCGCCTGCCCCCTGGATGCAGTGTCAGACTCAGGGCTGTGTTGGGAGGGGCTTCTGTTTGATCTCAAAAGCAAATATTCTGTGGTTCATCTTCTTTGCTATTGCGTGCCCAACTCAGGGCATGATGCTGTCGCGCGTATGGACACATACGCAAAGGTACGTACAAACAAACGGCAAGGTGTTTCACCGTCAGAACCGTCAGCGCAGGTTGCATTTTAAAAACTCCGTGGCACATCTTGCGTGAGTAGTGGTTCGTCTTCCGAGAGGGGGCGGGGGGGGCGATACACGCCCGAATCTGTGACGGCTGCTTCATATTTTCCCGCCGTCCCGTGCGTTGCACGCACGACTGCTGTAACTCCCCAACAATGATGACTCCCTGATAAAGGGTTGAAGCATGTTTCAAAGTCGGCCTCATAGCACTGGGGGTGGGTGGAAAAAACCTACGGCTAGGGTGCCTTTTGGCAGATCAGCAACGCAACCAAGCCAACTAACTTGCACCTGTTTCGCGGATTGGATCTCCCTGGAAGCACGTGGAAGCGTGGGTATGCTGCGATACTTTCGTACCCTCGATTACTTCAGGTCATCATGCTGCAAACTGCGTTTTTTTCTGCCTCGCGACTGACGCAAAAAAAAATAATGAATGCGCGCGTTTGCCACCCTCCGTGAATCAGACAACGAACTCACCGCAAAACAAACGAAATCAACAAACCGAAAATGAAAAAAAATACAGGGCTCCGAGACGCCATCCCGTGTCTCGCGTGCCGCCTGGTTAACCACTGATTGCAATGACAAATTGCAGACAGACCCTTGTTATTCGAAGGTGTCGTTGACCGGTGATGTAATTTCTTTCCCAACTCGCTTGCAGTGTATGTATATACCGTCACATATTTTTTTATGCTGGTGTGTTTCTTGGGGTTTCGTAAACCTTCCAATGTCTTCCCAAGTTGGCGGGTCTTGACCCCACCATTAGGATTGGGGCGGGGTTGGCGGGCAAATGTCGAACCGTCGAGACTGGGAGACAAGCAGACCAACAGGTCAACCGAAGGAGAGCGAGACGGCGCGAGACAGCACCAGGAACTGCAACCCCCTTGCAGAAGAACCCGAAGCCGGCAGCCCTCTCTCGCAAGGCTGCCCAGGTGTGCAGGGCAAAATCAGTTCCATACCTCCCCCCCCCTCCCGCATCCCCTGCGGCCCCACATTTGACCCCAGTAACTAACAGTTGGTTCTCATTTGGGAGTGTGTCGTGCAGTGCGATCGTGCATCTGAGGGTCAGTGCGGGCACTCCTGTTCTGGCATTTCGGCGGGTTGGTCATCTGATCCAAGTAAATTTACGCGAAATTTACGCGGCCTTTTCTGTCCACAATGACTTTGTCTGGGTCCGTGGAATGGCAATGCAAGGTGAGGTGCCGGTTTTGCATTTATACAGCTGAATTCCTCCTGCGTACGCACACGATTTTTGCGCAGAAGGCGCCATTCAGTTCTGATGGCCATGACATCACCCTTTTGTCAAGAGGGGGTGAAACGCCACCGTATCGCTGCAATCGCAAGATGTGGAAGAGAATCATAACTGAAGTGACCCGTTCTCGTCTGTCGACGATGACATGTGAGCACATGCAGTGTGACGACCCTTGCGAGCGATCTAACTTTTCTTTGTGAACCCACCTGGCCAACCAATATGCTGTTTGTTGCTCGTTGTCAGTCCGCCTGTTAGTTCTGCTTGTTGGTGGTCAACTCGTAAGGCCGTGCGATGGAGAGAGAAGGAGGGGAGGAGGGTGTGTGGTGAGTGTGACCTCTCAAGTTTCCCCGCTTTCAAATCGATCACCCACCCACCCATTCCGCCCACCACATCTTTCCTAAACTGCTTTCCTTTCCGTGCCGCAAGGATCATGAGATAATCGGGTCTGTGGAGCGATGCAACTCGGACAAACTGGCAAGCCTTACTATCAGACCCTTACGGAGGTCACCGGCACTTCAATCGTGTTGTCAAGAAGGTGTGGATGGTGTCTCCAAACCCCGTTTTTTTTCTACTGACATGTCCCCCGCACCCCCCCCCCCCCCCTGCCCTACTGTTTCTCTGAGCCACAATCAGCGAAGATAAATGCATCACCGTGGCCACGACAAGAGAACTATGGCAGGCCGATGCAGGCAGCTCTTGTTGAGCGTGTCCTCGCCACAGGAGCTGCAAAGGGGTTGCCTCTCTTAGTGTGCAGCGCGATCACGAAGGCTCGAGGGGCATTTTTTTTAACTTCGTTCCCGTCCCCCCGGATCGGATTATGGCCAGGAGTTCATTGCCGCACGCCACAAACCTGGTTCACACCCCTCAAATCAAAGTCGCAACTGTGCGTGGTGCAAGTCTGAACGAAGGAGAAGAGCCGATGATGACTTCGATCGCGATAACACCGCCACGCCGAGGGGTTTGCCATCGGCACAATCCACCCCACTCACTCCCCCTGCCTTGTGAGCATATCACTAAAAAAATTACCCAAGCGTGGTTCACGCGGTTTTCGTACTGCAACACGTTGTCAAGAAGTGAACTAAAAATATCACAGGCCCCAGATCTGGGCTCTCTTTACAGCCCCCCCCCCCCCCCCCCCTAGGGCGGGTCGAAAGCCTGTCCCAAAATGGGGTTTTTCGACATAGCAGCCGCGGCCCTCTATTTGACCTTCTGACCCCCCAGAACCCACCATACCCCGGTTTTTGGGCCCTAGGAGTCCGATTTTCGGGCTCCCGAGCCCCGGAAAGTCGATTTTTGATGATGTCAAAATTTTGTTCCCTATACTGCACCTCAGGGTCACGCACGGGTTCGCCAGTCCACTATCAGCCCATGTGCAGGCCCACTTTCTCGACCTCCTCCACCCCTTCCTCCCCTGCGTCCTCAAGACCCTCCATAGGTGCCAATCCTGCATCTTTCGACCCTCTTCCCACTCCAGCGTCGCACCAAACTGTTGAATGCGGGCAGCCACCATCTCCTTCTCTGTATACACTGCCAGATCATGCAAAGATGCATACTGATGCAGAGTGGGAACCGTCATCAACTTGCACAGTGTGCGGTGCTTGGCTGCAAGGGACAGGCGGCACAACTGGCCACTGCTCCGACACTGAGATGCTGGTCTGGCCAACGAACTCTTTGTAAGTTGAAAGGTCTCCTCTGTCGGGAGGGGGGTTTGCGAACCAACCCTCACGACTTGCTCATGGCTTGCTGAGCAGGGCGTGCAATGACTTTCTGATTATTCAGGACGTGCATTCGAAGCCCGCGCACTTCTTCTGTGAAATGGTTGTTGCGAGAGTTGCACTGTGTGATTCCTTGATCCCCTTCCTCGCCTCAGCGTACGGAGGACGCTTGAATGTCCCGAGCATATCCTTCGCAGCGTCTTTAGCCAGTTCCGCGCACTCGTCATTTACATAAGGCGCGTGCAGCATAAATACCCGGACACTGTTCTGAGACCAGGTCCCACAGGACCCTGGTCTTGAGCGCCAGAAGAGAACCTTGATGATAAGCTCGGGCTCTGCGTTGCAGCTGGGTACTCGCTGCGCTCTTCCACCTCCCTTGACTGTCTGCATCCACAGGAGAAATGCTTCGCAGATAACGGCAGCAGTGGCAAGTGTTTAGTCGGGACAGTTTACCTGCCTTGCATTCTAAGAGAGCATTCTCATGAGGGCATCAACACTAATGCATCACTGTCGGCTATGATGACATCCTCCCTGTTCCTGGCAGCTCCGAGTTCAATAGCAGGCCACCCAACGACTGTGTCAGATGGCAGTATTCGATGGCATCTTCTCACTGTCCGAATCGTTGGGATACGACGTTGTTTGTGGCGCGGATGAGCGGTTGCATCAGAAAATCACAGCCGCAGGATGGTGTGCGCTCGGACGTCCCAGGATGAGAGTGTTTTACTATCTGCCCGTGGCAGGCGTCCGTGCCATGACCCGGAGGTGCAGTATAGGGAACGGAAAAATTGACATCATCAAAAATCGACTTTCCGGGGCTCGGGAGCCCGAAAATCGGACTCCTAGGGCCCAAAAACCGGGGTATGGTGGGTTCTGGGGGGTCAGAAGGTCAAATAGAGGGCCGCGGCTGCTATGTCGAAAAACACCATTTTGGGACAAAAAAACGGGGCTTTCGACCCCCCCTACCCCCCCCCCCCCCCCGTGGAACAATCAATTCTACAATCTACTCTTTACCCCCCCCCCCCCCTGCACACACACTCTCTCTTTTGATGCGAAGAACATAACATAACCTGGGAGGGGTGGGGGGGGGGGGGGTGGCGCGGGGGCGGGGGCGGGGGGACGTCGAAAAATTACGCAGTTTTGGGGGTCTTTCAGGAAAATCCCCCCCCCCCCCCCAAATTCAAATCTCAATTGCCGCACATCATTTGCTTCTTTTGTGTCCTTCTGGTACGTTTCTGTTCACTGTGCTGACGGGTCGGGGCAGGGTGGGGTAGGGGGGGACAGATATACGAAAGTGTTAGCCGTTTAATTTGAATTGACCGTGTTATGCATGCAAATGTGACTAAACGGCCTCATGTTTGCCGTGTTCGTGAATATACGGAAGCGTATAATACCGTAAACGGAAAAAGGGTGGACCGTAAAAATGTTCCAAGTTCCCAAAAAAAGGCCAAACGTTCCATCTTTTTTACGGTCCACCATTTATTGGGACTGAATATGGAAAAGACAATGCGTTTTTCCAGGGTAAAAGATAGGGTTCCGGGCTGCGCGCCGAAAACCGGGGGTAATCGGGGGTAAAATTTCAGCCATTTCCCCAACTGGAAGGGCTTCCCTTCCCACAACCCCACCCCACCCCACGCCACTCAACTGGGATGGGCAGGGTGGCTCCTCTGCGGGGGCCGCTGCCAGGTCCGAGAGGAGCGCGCTCCTTCTTGGCGCCAACGCGAAGGAGCCAGTCGATGAGAAAGGCGTTCGGGAGAGCGCGGTGGTGTTGAAAGCACCGCAGGTTGCCCTTGCAGACTTGGTTCTGGACAGGCACAGGCCACATGGGGGGTCTGGGGGGCGGAGCCCCCCAGCCGCCGGAGGCCACGGTAGTGAGCATCTGTTCCTTGTAACCGTACGATTCTGTGAGCTGCCTGCATCCTCCCGGGTGGTCTGTATTCCATCCCCAATTGACCTCAAAGGGTGTTGGATATAAGACAGGCAGACGGCACAGGGGGGTCTGGGGGGCGGAGCCCCCCAGCCGCCGGAGGCCACGGTAGCGAACAGCTGATTCTGCTCCATAGTCGCACGCCGCATGTAGTCAACGTGCACCTTGTGCTCAACAGGTTCATCGGGCTAACCCTGGGGCAGGGCACTGTGCTCTTGCCCCCGGCCTCCTCTGGCCAAAAAGTACCCTGGAATAGTACCCGGACAGAATCTCAGAAAAATCCCGGTGGAAAAAAAAAAGAGGCACCCCCGGTTTTTCGGGGCAAAATCTCAAAAACCGGGGCTAAGCCCCGTTTTTCGTAACAGTATCTTAAACACTGGTTTTTCGCCCGCGGGCTGGTGGGTTGCGGGGCGCGGACTGCGGCCTCCACGCCGCAGACACCCACACGTAGGCCTCCCGACCTCCCAGCTTTGGACCCTCCCTCCACCACCGCAACCAACACCAGCAAGAGAAGCAAGTCCTCCCTGCGTGTGGAAAAGGCACGATCACCACCACTCACCTCGAGACTCACCCACCACCACACCTCGAGAAGTGTAGTACCATGCAAGGAGCATTCCGGTAGAAGTAAAAGTAGAACCTGCTGCACGAGCCCACAAAAGCAGCCACAGTACGGCAGGGCGCGCAGACAGAAGCTGAGACCACCGGGCTCCCTCCAGATGTAAATTCGTGAATCAGTGCCCGGAAAATTAAGGGAAATCGTACTCCTTTAGTGTAGTACACCCTGCAGTAACTGTGGGAGAACAGTTCCCGGACGATGGTGAGCGCACACTCTGTGCTGAGGCCCTGTGGTGTTAATCCTGCAGCTTCAGTCGTACGATTTCCTTGGTTCCTTCGCGACTTCGTCGCGAAGGAACTCGTAAAAAAAACCGCCAAGTCCACGATCCCAACCGTAAAATAGGTGGACCGTAAAAATGTTCCAAGTTCCGGAAAAATCCCATTTGTTCCATCTTTTTTACGGTCCACCTATAGTACGGTTCACCTTTATTACGGTCCACAATATTTCCGTTTACGGTAGCTATTTATTACCGGTAATAATAAAGTACTTTATGGATTGAGGGTAATTACGTCCCCGAAGCAAGGTCCGAGGGTGTTTTGTTCCCCGAGGGAAGGCCCGAGGGCGAAGCCCTCGGGCCTTCCCTCGGGGAACAAAACACCCTCGGACCTTGCTTCGGGGACGTAATTACCCTCAATCCATAAAGTACTTTATTATTACCGGTAATAAATAGCTATTATTACCGGTCCTGAAACCATTATTACCGGTAATAATAGCTATTTATTACCGGTAATAATGGTTTCAGGACCGGTAATAAAATTCTAAAATGTATTGGAGTTGTGCTAACAACGCAGGAAACTTTGCTATGCAGATCATGCAGGACACACCACACCCGCAGCAGGCGTGTGGGGTGTTCTCGCGATCGACGAATACCCGCTGGTTCTTCTCTCCCCTTTCTGATTTGCAGGCACAAAGTTTCTTTCTGACAGCAACACCACTGGCAAGGAATGGCATGGTGAGTCACAAAACCGTGCACTTGCTGCGTGGAGTGGGGCTGCATCATCGTCCAGTTGCCTCTCATCGGTTTCATGTCTTCGCCGGTCTTTCCACGGGGGGGCGGGGCATTGCTCAACTGGCCCGCCAACAAGACCAGGGAGCAGGGCTATTCCGGACTATCGACCCAATGACCCACCGAATTTGGTCAGGTGCTTGACATGTCATGGACGATATGTCAGCCTGAGAACATATGTTCACTACCGTGGCCTCCGGCGGTTGGGGGCTCCGCCCCCCAGACCCCCTGAAGGCGGTCTGCTGGCTCCTGGATGTCATGAACCGCCTGTGGTACGATAGACACGGACGGTCCACGAGCCGAGCGCCTGTGGTACAATAGACACGGATGATACACTAGCCGAGCGCAACGATTTTTTTCCCCCTTTTACCAGCTAGGGCAGCTGCTACCTATTAAAGTTTTGGGCACGAGCCCAGCGAGATCACTGGCCTCAGCTCCTGTTAGTGAAACTTAGGCGCGTGCCCAAGAAAAGAAGGCGTCGGGTGGGAGTTCGAGAGAGATCGAGTCTCACATGATAGGCGGTTGTCGATACCATAAAAATCATGTCCGTCAGGGAGTCAGAACGGCATTTAGGCTGGTCTGGCTTGGTGTAGAGGAACTCACCAAGGCGTGGTGGGAGTCATTTGTATGTGGCAGTTGTCAATACTGACAGTGGCGCCTGCACCAGCGTTGGTGTGGCTGCGTGCTCCAGCGAGATTGCAGGCAAACCAACAGCAGAAGAAACCCAAAACAGCGGCCCCTCTCACAGGGGGGTTGCTGGATTCCGGTCACATCTCGTTCAAAATATGTTCAAAGCAACCTTGCAGATCTGCCCCCATCCCCCATCCCCCAACAAGAAGTAACACATGGGTTGGCAGGCATGTCATTTTGAAGCGTGTTTCAAAATATTCGGCACACCCGCTATCTGAGCTTCGGTGTGCTGTGGCCTTCAAATATCCCCGCCCCGCCCCCGCCCGGCGCCCCTGGAATATGCTTACTTGCCACAGCATATATGCTCACATATCCAGTGCTGTGGGATGGGCCTTCCCTGTTGTGAAGAACTATTTCTGTGATTATCCGTCTTCGCCGACAAGTGCACTCCCCCCACTTGAAGGCACTGCAGCCGCGCCCTCCCGCGGCTCTCTGCGGCCCCACCCTCAGAACCCATCAGAACTCTTTTCTCCTCGTCTCGGCGATGGTTCACTCTTTTCCGTCCAAGCAAGGGCAAGTGGGATCGTTATTCCGAGACTTCCTTGTAAGGTTGGCGGTTTGTGAACAGACGAGGCGGATGTGAACAAAAAAATCGTGTCAGCACCTCCACGACAGTCACCCACGATGCAGGGTTCCAGCTGAAGAATGTCTGTTCTTTCACTTAGTGTTTGCTGGGACTTCGACGGGAGAGGGCACGTGGTACGTGACTGTGGTTTCGGCGGCTCTCCAATCATGAAATGTGGACCACTGTTAGCCAGAGGCTTGCAGCTGCCACCCATGATCCGAGGCGCCAGGGGCTTGAAAATCTTAGATTTCAATCGTTTGGAATGGAACACCCGCTGTCCTGCCTAGTTGCAGTTCGAAACACCGACCCTTCGCCGTATTTCTACCGAACCTTTCTTTAGTTTGTACTTTCTGGCGTATTCTTTTGCCCAATACCCCCCCCTCGCACAACTACTCGTAACCATCGCCCCTCTTCTTATATTTGAGAAGAACCAGAACCCCCAGAAAGATAGTCCCATCGCACCAGACCTTGAACCTACCGTATCTTGTTGACTGTAAATCGTTGTGTTTTGTTTCCAAAACTGAAGGCAGGTCACAGTCAGCAATGCCACCGTGCAGCCAGGTGTACAACAAAACTGCGGCTCCTCTTCGTGGGTGTTGCCAAGAGCACGGCCTAAACTCGTGCCAAACAAACCCCAGGTAGGTCGGGGACGAAGTTAAAAAAGCCAGGTTTCCCAGGCACAATGTCCCTGCACGAGCGAAAACGAAGTTACTGTGTTTGCGACAGCGAGTATCGCAGCAAGTGTGCTCGGCGTTTCTTGGCTTCCGATATCGCAGCCACTCTCAATGGGGAGGGGGGCTGTCAATATTGTTGAAATTGCTTACAGGGGGGGGGGGGGGCGAATAGTATTACCTAGTAGTACCCCTGTAAACTTGCAGATTCGTGTATTCCACAGATTCGCAGGCTGGTGATATGTCATGAACAACTACATTCGTATCGGCACATTGGTCGTCGTATTTCGAGAAGTGCGGGTGTGGGCACGCAAGCAAACCCCCCCCCCCCCCCCCTTTTTTTTTAACTTTGTGCCCGTCGCCCCATGTTGTGCGCTACGTCGTTGTAGCGTTGGCCCACTCGTGTGCTTCTTTCCAGGGTCGGGTCAGGTCTCTTTCAAAACCCCATTGGATGTTGCACATTTTGAAGACTTGAAATCATATTTTCAAATACTGTTGCAGTTTACCCCCATGTGAGCTTTCTTTATATACCGTATACGTAAATATTTTGGAACGTAAATATTATGGAACGTAAATATTTTGGAACGCTGGTGGGTTGGCGTTCCAGATTTTTTTCGTTCCACAATTTTTACAGGGCTTTCTGCGACTCGGGGACTTGGACCAGGTGATCGGACGGCATACAGAGTCCCTGACGGGACCTACTCGTGCACTTTTCGCGCGATTCCTGACGCAAGCCGTCCTCACCACCGAGTCCCCAACTGGCCCTGTAAATATTATGGAACGTAAATATTATGGAACGGACCGGCCAAAAATGGGCCCGTTCCATAATATTTACGTTCCATAATATTTACGTATACGGTATTCTGCAAGATGCATCGGACAAACGCTCTGATCCCCTCAAAGCCGTGATCCTTGTGTGGCACAGCCCACCGCAGTTTCTGTCGATGGCCCTTGTTGCCATACCACCCCACCCCGCCCCGAATCCACTCTGACTGCAGATGAACATACACCTCCCCTCTACCCTCCACCCGAATCTCAACAAATACTCTGAGCGCTTCTGAATCGTTTACTCAGATTCGCCTCTGTTGTGAGTGCATAATGAGCTGAACATCCTGGCCTTCGCCTTCTCCCAGTTTCCAGGTGATCCACTGGGCATGCACGGTGTTGCGCGATTGCCCTGTATCGTGTCGTGTGGAGGTGTGGGTGATTTCGATGATCGCAGCAGTTTACAACCTTCGATCTTTTTGCTCCAACAAAAATGCGCCGATGCAGTGTGTTCACAAGGAATCCTTCCAGGAAGTGCACAGTATCCCCGGCCCCTTTCAGAAGTCGCAACAGGCCGTCTGGCCGCCCGTCGCGAAGAATAACCCGAAACAGCCCTATTTTTGTTTACAAGGCGTTCTCCACCAAACAAATGTTGCTGTTGTTGTCACTGACCGCACATAACGCAGACAAAAGCCAGAAGAACCCGATCCATCACCTCTCACCCTCTCACTAGGCACGGTTGAAAAAGCGTTCAACATATGGGTTCGTTCATAAACACCCCCCCCCAGATTGGGCCTTTTAGCCATTTTTGGGCGAAAATTGGGGAAAATCGCATTCACCACCCTCGCAACCACCCTCGAGGTGGGAAAACAGGTTCGGGGGCACTTGGGAGGCCTTTTTCCGGCCATTTTTGTGCAAAAGACCCACAATCATGAGGGGAATGTATCATGTTTCCACGCTCCATTAGGCCGTCTCTGCGACTCTCCTGCCTTCTGGTATTTATCCGGACCAGAGCACATGTCATTCACGAGGGAACCAGGGACTCCTTTGATAGGGGCTTCGTTCGTTGCGCCTCCATTGACGTCGATACAGTTGCCAGAGTTGCGCCAGAGTGTCAGACCCCTAACAAAAGTCAGAATGAACCATCAGAGTGGAGCAAATCCTGCAGTTCCTCCCCGACGTGTGGTGGTCCTACTGGCTGCGGCAGATGTTTTCACTCCGTCTGGGGGCTGCCCTCCCGAGTGCAGTAGCCACCAGTCGGATGGCCTTGTGTGACACATGTAATTGGTCGTCGAGCTGTGCAGATGATACCCGTCTTTCACCACACTCGTCCGCCACCGTCTGGTTATACCAGACAGTGTCCTTCCAAAGCTGCAATGAGCGCAGGTAGATGCCTGATTTGCGGGACCCTCATCTGTGCATCCGAATCAGCACACCGTCGAACACTGGTTCGTATCGATGTTGTCCTCTGTGAATCGTAGTGGGTCGACCGCCGGGGCTCACCCTTGCCTCGAGAACACCCTGTACCTACGGGCATGTTACACTCTTCTGACTATCCGTCATCCCGGAACCCGTGGACGATGTGGCGTTTGCTCTCCAGGTCGAAGTCCTGTCATCTGCTGAATGATGCTCGGTGCCAGCATACCGAGACACTGACTACGACCACTCCGCGAGCAATCTGATCCCTCATCTGTTTCGTCGAACGAAGACTTACGCCGATTTCGGCAGCTCTTTTGTGATCCGGTACCAGGCTCGCGAGAAGGTATTTTTCCCCATTTCTCATGCCAATGAGAGAGCAAAATGGACTCCTGGGTCCCCCGTGGCCCCCCCGGACCCCCCGAAGTGCAGGTGGGGGGCAGACGAGGGTGGTGAATGCGATTATTCCCAATTTTTGGCCAAAAATGGCTAAAAGGCCCAATCTGGGGGGGGGTGTTTATGAACGAAGCCATATGAATGAAGAGCAATCTGTGGCTTCCAGTCGTGGACGCCGCATGTTCGGTCGTGGTGTGCGGTGCCTTTGGTCCAGCAACATCACCCCCCTCCTTCCCCTCCTGCCTTCTTGAAGCGGGTGCACAGGGTCAGTGGTCCTCCTGCACCCAGTTCGAAGTTTTGTAGAACCTCACTCCGCAGAAATACATTTGTCTCATTTTGATTGGCCTCCTGGAAATGGCTGCCGACTTGCGAATTGTGGACATGACTGGTTCACAGTGTGCCGATCTCTTCGTTTCGGTAGGCAGCGTCGGCATAGCGAGCCGGCATCGAACAGCATTCTGCGAACGACCAAACATGCTATACACTTCGTTGCCCACGTCACACCACACAAGGTTGTGATCTCTCCCGTTTTTAGAAGATTGGGTTTCAAGAAGGGGAAGAAATGCTCCACCGAAGCTTTTATTGTGATAGGCTCCTGAGTCAGATCGCCATGCGGTTGTATCTCCCTCTGAAGAGGTTTCAGTGCTGTCTCGCTTCACGAACGATGCATCCAACGCCCAGATGAGTCCTGGCAGATGACGTGGAAGAAGGTGTCCCGCATGCGCACGTTTTCTCATTTCACATGGGCAGCCTGAACAAAACCGCTATTTTCAGGCCTCCGGCCGTAATACAGACAATGTTCGTACGTGTTCGTATATCGTATGATAACCTTCACCGGGATCCGTTAGGAGTACAGCCAAACATTGTTTAAACCGCTTCTGGCCACTGTTCCCTAGCGCATCACCCCCTACCCTCCCCTACACGTTATCGTGGGTTTGGAACCACATGACGCCCTCCGGTAACTTGCGAATCATCTGCTATATTTTGTGTCCATGCCCCCTCTCTCTCACTCTCATTTCGTGCGTCTCGAGTCTGTCAGGTGTGTCTTAACACAGCATCTTCCCCTTGCTGTGACTCCGCTTCTTCCCTCTTCCCGCCTCCCGTCGAGCATCCTGCAGAGGAACTGCCGGTCTTTTGGATCGGGCTGCACGGAAATTATAGCAAGAAATCCCTCGCTGATGTCGTATAACATGAACCTGGGTTTGACCCACTGTGGCAACAAGGTTGCTCATCGCAGCGAAGTCGGTGGGAGCGGACCGCGCGCGCAGTGTGTTTTGAGACCGCAACACAAAACTCCCGGTGGCGAGAGGGGGTCAATGGATATCGCGCTCTGAGCGCCTCACAGGCACACGCAGAGCCCAACAGAGACTTGTGCTGAGTGCAGCTTTCATACGGCACAGAGACCACCGACGAATGCTATTTTTTTTGAAGTTATCTCGCTCGCTGTGTTTGGCAGGCTCCCTTCTTCCGTTCTCCCCCTCCCGTGTTCTCGAGCCGAAACACGGGGGGGGGGTGGCTGTTCAACTCCTTGGATGATCGGTTGTGGCACGGCTGTTTTTTTTGCGGCATGAACGAAAAAGTGCAAAATGGTGTGGCCATACCAGTTGAGCCGGTAACCATACTTGCCACTGCCACTGTCGGCTCAGAACATAGCTGCCAATGAGGGCCTTGGCTCTGTGTCAAATTGTGTCAATGCGACCTCTTTGTTCAGGTTCTCTCACCTCTGTCCTTTCGAGCGAAGACCTTCTGATGACGAATGAAACCCCAAGGCAATGTGCGGATTGCATCTTATTTGCGGATCACATACGGTGGGGCGGTGTGGGGGTAGGGAGCCTGACTCGCGCTGAACGTGCAAGTTTGCATGAGAGGTCCCCCGAGGTTGCGGATCGACGACAACGGTCCAACCAGACCCCCCCCCCCTCCTTTCCCCCCTCCACTAGCATCATCGCCCTCCCCCCCAGCAAGTGAAGGGGAATCGACCTAGGGGTTCCTTCTACTTCGACTTCACCGCCCCCCTGGAAAGCAGCAAGCCCCCTATCAAAACAAAATAGGTGGGCAACCTGGCACGGTTTGACAGAACATGGTTTGACCAAGCAGAGACCCCAAATCATATTACATGTCGTCGATACGATACAACGTCTGGCCCGCACAAACCAGGAGGTGTGTTGTCGGCGATATGAATGTGATGGTGATCGGTGCCTGGCACGTCGTGTTGAGCACTACTGCCCTAATACTCTCAACATACCATGTCTCGTGTCGCCTCGTGCGCGGAAATATTCATAAGCCTTTTGAGGATGTCAAATCGTGTTGCTCCGATGGAACACAATATTGCAAAGACTAACAGAACCACAGGTCTGTGCCCCGCTTGGAAAGTGAGAGCAGCCTGCATCACTGAACCCAGAGAGACCCTGGTTGCCACCTGTTCTGCTGGGCCGTGCGGCACCGTTCCCCCAGCCGGGCTCGAACGACAGCAACGGGATGGCAGGATTCACCTCGGGGTCATCTGCCCACACCCGACTCAAAAAGCGGCCACCAGACACACCTCCCTATCTCTTGCAGGGGGGGATTATGGGTTTTACCATACGGTAGTACGAGTTACGACGAAGCGCAGCGAAGTCGCGAAGTAACGAAGGAACTCGTACACTGAAGCTTATACTGATCACCTTCATGCCACTTCACAGGGCTTCAACACAGCCTTGAGACAGCAAGTGTGCGCTCAGCAAAACTACTCCGGAACTGTTCCCCCACAGTTGCTGGACAGAGTGTCGACAGTAGAGCGAAAGGATTACGCTTTTCAATGTCATTGTGACCGGGAAGCTCTGACCACTGATGGATACGTGAATTCCCCGGAAGGTTTCCAAGAGTTGTCGGGGGGGGGGGTGTGGGGGCTGAAATAAAAGTTATTTGGGCAACGGCTTCAATTACAGGGGGGGGGGGTGGCAGATAACAGAAAGCAGATAACAGTTTGTTGGTTTAGAAGCAGGGTTCCTTTTGTCCTGGTTTGAGCAGGTTTATTCTTGAGCTCGGCTAGCTGCTGAGGACGGCGGTTGCGTGATGCGGCGAGGGCAGTCACATACGTTACGATCATGTAGGTAAACAGTAACGAACGGATACTCAGGAACAGGTTTACTCGGCTCGCTGATGCCGAATTTCAGATGTGGAGAAGTCATCAGTCACTTCTTCTTCGTGCAGTTATCGAACCAATGTCCAAATGTAGGTACATTTCTGGTGGGTTCGTCACCCAGCGGCGTGTATTTGCGGCAATTCCCCTTCGGAGGGTCAGAACATGCTGCCGGTCGTGCGAACTCACAAAGCCACCGACAGAGCGGTGACCGCGTCACCGCCTTGTCGGTGGCTGAGAGCTCGTCACTGCGCGTCCTCCATCGGAACCCCAATGATGTCGACCAATTTCGCGCCTCGGAGGGCTGATTGCTGATGTTGAGTGGATGGCTGTATCGAAAGGAACCCCCCCCCCCCCACCGTCTATTTCCCAACCCTTCTTTTCCCTTCCTCTCAGACTTGTTGCTGAAGAAACGATACACGATTCCTTCAGGCGACCTTAACAGTTTTGTGACAGTAAAAGGCATACTTTCGGGCGAATCAAAATTTCCCGGCAATTTTTCAGCGAAAACCAGACGGCGCCTCCCTGCCCCCCTGCGACTCTGTCCTTTTTCTTTTGTGTTCGTCTCACGCAACATTGAGTGCGCCCCCCGCGCAGGTTCGTGTGGGTAACGTTCAACGATAAAAACGATTGTCAATCAGTGGTCGCAGGAAAGGAAGCTGTCGGTTTTTTGACTTCAAAGCTGGCCTGCAGTTTGCATTTCAAGATGTAATGCATCTGGCTTCTCAACCCCCTCCCCAAACTTGGGCCATAATTTGGGGGTTCAAGTACGTCGAAGTCTGCCTTTTACTGTGATGTGTTTGGTTTTGATGCAGTATTATTTTTGCCATATTCATCGCACTCACAGGTTGGAACTGCAGCAGGGGATGTATTTTTTTTGGAAGAACAGCTAGCTTTTCGCACTAAAAAGACTCGTGGCAGCGTTCGGTATCTGCACACATGCACTAGCAGGCACCGTTCGTACAAACAAAGAACGCAACTCCAAGTCTTTTTTGAAGACCAGCCACCAGATGTGAGCACCGTGTTGGGTTTTCAATTTCCGGCTGACCAGGCCCCAGGGACACGTTGGAAGTGGATCTGGCCCGAGCGCTGGGTGCCGTGCTGCCATCAGCCGTGGGTTGCCCCCATCCCACCCCTACTGTTTCTACATACTTTACCACCCTGCAACATCTCTCTGTTTGAGAGTTCCTTGGCGTGTTTGGGTGGTTCGGTGGAGGCCATGTTCAAAAAAAATGTCATCTGAACTGAACACGGTGGTGGCAAGTCGACACCCTGATGCCCTGTGGGACTTCAGCACAACGTGAAGTAGAACAGCAGGGAAGATCCCAAAGCAGAACAAAACAATAAGCAGCGCAAACAAAGTCAGAACGGTCAAGCACAGGTCGCATAAAAAAAGTGCGCTGGCTCGAAAATAAAATTTCGGCTTAGGTACCAGTGTCATCGCCTATGAATCGGCTTCTCAATTATGACAATTTTGCACCAACCCCTGGAAGGGAGGAGGGGGAGGGGAACACTGGTCTTTGAAGACCACTCACACTCTGTGGTTATGAATTGTTGTAGGTAATTAGTACTGACATCATCCTTGGCGTGGTGGCGTCCGAAATTTTCATTGACGACCATTCAAAGAGGGCCAATGGAGAGGTTTCGAATCTGAGACTGCAGGTTCTCGGGGCGAGGTGCCTGTCATCTCTCCTGTCTGATCGGTCTCAATTCTACCGCCGAACCAGCTTGGCGAGTGCGCTTGTCTGTTATGGACGGTGCGTCGTCTTGTGTCCCTCTTTTAGAATAGTTGTTGCAGTGACTTTTTGACAGTTCGTGTGTTCATCACAAGATAACGAATCGCTTTTTTGTGAAGATGGGGTGATCTTTGGCTGGATTCCTTCTTTGGTACCACTTTCGCCGCGCAAAAGTGTGATAATTCAGTTCTGGTCACCGTGCTCTCCACATCACCTCTTCATTAGGCGTGTTTGTACATGTGTGGAAAAGTCAACGTATCACAAGAAATACAAGAATTGCAAGTTCGGAGGAAAAGGGTCAACTGAAGAGATACTTTCAACCGACCAGCGCACCAACTATGGGTGGATCCATAGTGTCTCCCGGAACTGAGCGCACGAGGGGGGAGACGAAATCAAAACATGTTTCTTATTTGTAACGTGTTCGGCACTCGTGCGGCTGCCTTCGGGCCTCGCACGACGTCAACACGCGGGCCAATGTGATCCCATTCTTCTTCGGGTTCGTCAACGGCATGCTGATTCTTGAACCCACGAAGCTGCGAGGGCTTCGCTGGGTTGAAATCGTATTCACAAACGTTTCTGTGAGCTTCCCTGCTGCGATTGCCTGCCGTTGCATTATCCCTCGTCGTGGAGAACACGAGGCCGTTAACCCGTTACAGGGGGGGGGGGGGTCAAATAGACGTACACGGTGGGATCTTGTAAATTTTACATGTATAACTACAAGTATATACATGTATTATACATGTATAATACTTGCATGTCAACTATTATACATGTATAATACATGTATATGCCTGAAATATACATGTAAAATACATGTATATCAAGTAAAAATACAAGTATAATACTTGCATGTCAACTATTATACATGTATTTTTACTTGATATACATGTATTTTACATGTATATTTCAGGCATTTACATGTATTTTACATGTAAAATACTTGCATGACAAGTAAAATACATGTATTTTACTTGCATGCAAGTATTTTACTTGTCATGCAAGTATTTTACATGTATAATACTTGCATGACAAGTATTATACATGTAAAATACATGTAAATGCCTGAAATATACATGTATATCAAGTAAAAATACATGTATAATAGTTGACATGCAAGTATTATACTTGTATTTTTACTTGATATACATGTATTTTACATGTATATTTCAGGCATATACATGTATTATACATGTATAATAGTTGACATGCAAGTATTATACATGTATAATACATGTATATACTTGTAGTTATACATGTAAAATTTACAAGATCCCACCGTGTACTAAGTACTACTCTTCGGCGAACGACCCCCCCCCCCCCCCCTGTAACTGGGTGTGCATCGCCTTCTTCTATATCTGGAGAGGGGCCAGTGCCTGCGCGCGTCCAGCCTGCAGCTGCATTGTGACCCCAAGCAAGGATGTAGGATGTCATGGACTGGGTCCCCTGGCCCACAACGGACGTGCGTCGGGGGCCAGGGGGAGGGTCAGGGCATCACCGCGTCCTGCCACGCTGCGCCTCCTCGAAGGTGATCATGTCTTTCATCTCCTGCGGCACGGTTATACACGTCTATCTGCATTGCTCGGTGTTCGGGTGGGCTTGATCATCGGGGCGGTGGAGGGAGCTGAGTGATTGAAGGCTCTATTCGCAACAGTCGGTGCCTGTGGCGGCCGACTGCCCCCTCCGCGTCAGGACCCCTTCTGCAGGGTCACATCACACTGCGCAAGTTCCCCCAAGAGGTTTGGCTGCAGGAAACTGGCCACCCCTCCGCGTGACAGAGAGCTCACACCGCACTACCCACCACCCGCCGAAGGGCTTGTCACAAAGTCACAATGCCGCAGACACACAAGCTCGGCGCGTCAATGCAAATGACTTGCGCTACCTGCTTGTCTCGAAGGGGTCGCTCTGTCCTTCTTCGGGACGGATCGCCCCGCTGCATGACGCGCCCAACAGCAGGGCCTTGAGACCTGCAGGTGTTAGGTGTTTTGTCTCTGCCCCGCCACCCCGGATGAACTGTTGATCCCTCTGTTCCAGCACAGTGTCACCGGTCGCTCAACCCTGACCTGTACGCTGTTTGTTCGGGGCATTTTGCTCGAAGGGTCTGGAGAAGCAAAGTAGAGCCTGCTGCGCTCGACTCAAGCAGCTACAGACAGGGCGCGTGCAGGACACAACAGATTATCCGGACTGCACTTCTTCACAAGAATGAGCGTTTATTTTAACAGTTCGGCGTAGCCAACACCGTGCGGATCCTTGCGAACAGACACGCAGGCTGGAGGGTGTTCTCGTACGAAGAATAAAATCGTTCAAGAACTTTCGTTGCGTTCCCTTCTCTCCAGATTCACTCGGTTTAATAGTTTATCCCTCGACTCAATCTCGACCCGAAGCACTTCCTTCTTCCAACTTGAGTCTCAGTGAGCTCTCTCATTACCCGTGTATCGATTCAACAAAGCGAATACGTGCCGATTGGGTTCACCTTTGAATAGCCTCCCTTGTGGAACGACGGTGCATGCGTCAATGGAAACTCAACAACAGGTGAATACGACATGAGGACTGCCTTTGCTGAATCACTATTTTTAGCTTTCTGTTCGTGTTTGTTTTCTGCCCCCCCCCCCTCTCCTCCCCCCCCCCCCCACCCGCCCCAAGTGAACGTACTTTGTCACCTCGATTTTAATAACACCCCACCCCACCCCCCATCCACCCTCTGGAGGTCGACTCCCTGTGATTTCATATTTCATCTCTACTTTACTAACCCCGTTAGTAAAGTCCCTTGGGCGTTGAGGGTTGTGCATGAGCGATATGAAGCCCATTTGTGGGGTGCAGCATCAACTGGCTTGGTTGCCACTTCTTGCCATCTGCACTCTCTTCAAGCCGAGAAAATGCCATCTACGGCCGACTGACAAGGTAATTTTCTTTTCCGAAAATATCTGAGAGAGACAGAAGATAGCTGCCTCTGCTGTTTCTCACCACCGTGCTGACTGCGGCGACAGAACGCCGGGTTGAAGCCCGACGAGGTGGCCATCCCTGGGGCACGCACCTTCATCCCCTCACCCGCAGCCAGGATTGTCATCGGTGCATCGACAAACCCCCCTGGTGGACCGAGGAAACGACGGTGAGTGTCTCACTCCCACTCGTAGGTTTGAAACGACACGTTTCACGGAAACAAACTGGTCCTGATTGGCCGAAATTTCGTCAAAAATCGGCACGGTTTTCTGGGGGGGGGGGTTTTCTGGACGGACCCATATCTCAATTTATGGAAGTGCTTCACCAGGTGTTTACGCCCCCACTTCTCGGCAGAGCCATGCCTCACTCGCCCCTGCCCACGCTAAGTATGAAGGCGTTACTCTCCCAAAGCACGGTGATTATATTTTATTTCTGATTTGGGCCTTCGCCCACTTTGCAAAACCGATTCTGTGGGGCACACTGCTCCCTTATTCTGACCTTTTCTGCATTTTCTGAAGCGAGGGCCCTGTTTGAGGGCCCTGTTTTGCTACTCCCTATAACCTCCACGCACAACAACACACCCACCCGCCCTCCCGAGACCCTCCAGCAAAACGCATCGGGGCATTCTGCTCTGCGTGTCAAACTGCCATATTTTTAGCATGACGTGACCGCAATAGCATCAGACTTCGTTTCAGCGGCTTCGCTGGGCGCATAGTGGTATCGGATGACCGCATTCCCTGAAACACCCGCAATCACGAGTGTGTGGCAACGCACCTCAACGACACCTTTACACGCCCTTCACAACCTAGCAAACTTCCCATGTGATGTTGATGCTGATCGGCCACTACAGTTGTGGATACGACAGCCATCCCTTTTGATTCCAGACAACATCCCCATCCATGCTACCTCCCCCCCCCCCCCTAGGGGGGGTCAAATGCCACCCTTTTACGTGGACAAACACGATTTTTCAAAAAACCGGCGCAGAGGCCCCAAAGCCCCCGTAAACCCTCCAAACCCCCCCAGATCGGTCCGGAAACCCATCGAACCCCACTTTTCCACCATTCCGGGCACCTCAGGTGCCCGAATTGGGGTACCTATATTTTGTGCCACCGTTTGGTACCGTACAGTGCCACTGTGTGGGAGGTTGGAAAAGAAAATGCCCCAACACACCACATCTGAGGGTTGCAATGCATGTTGCTTGCCAACCACGTCATCCGGTGGGTGTCAGGCGCTATGTAGGTGGCATTAGCCAGGTCTTCGATGTGTTCTGGCTTGTATATATACCTCCCTGCCACCATGCACCGGGAGGCTGCCTGTAGGTACGGAACAGTCCAGATGGTCGTGTGATTCCTGTGCAGCAGTGCTCCACAACCGGGATGTGTTGACAACGACTGTTGCAACACGAGCTGTACATTCCGGGAACACATGAAGTGCGCTGTCGTGGTACCCATTGTGCCAGAATTGGTAGTTGCTGCGGTCTACTTTGCCTGGCCCAAGAGCACTGGTACTGAACGGTGCAATATGCGTGGCGAGGTGAATACAACGGAAGCGCGCAAAGTCAATACAGCTCTCGGATGGCGGGTGGTGGTGCCACTAGTGTGTGACGTTCACTCGAGGATACAACGCATCACAATGAATCAGCAACCGTGGACCGAGTACAATACGCTCTCTGTGGCTGGTGTGGGGGACAAAGGCAGTGCCTGTGCCGCAGGCAGGGAGGTATATATACAAGCCAGAACACATCGAAGACCTGGCTAATGCCACCTACATAGCGCCTGACACCCACCGGATGACGTGGTTGGCAAGCAACATGCATTGCAACCCTCAGATGTGGTGTGTTGGGGCATTTTCTTTTCCAACCTCCCACACAGTGGCACTGTACGGTACCAAACGGTGGCACAAAATTTAGGTACCCCAATTCGGGCACCTGAGGTGCCCGGAATGGTGGAAAAGTGGGGTTCGATGGGTTTCCGGACCGATCTGGGGGGGTTTGGAGGGTTTACGGGGGCTTTGGGGCCTCTGCGCCGGTTTTTTGAAAAATCGTGTTTGTCACCCCCATTTGACCCCCCCTACCCCCCCCCCCCTACCCTTTCTTCGTTGTAGATTGAAGACAGTAACCGGGTGACATTCGTCGAAGCACGGCAACCTCTGACCCCCCCCCCCTACTGGGGGGGGCTAAATAGAAGCCCCCCCCCCCTTGTATTCGGCGTAGGAGGTGGAATCGCGATTTTCGCCTTCCATTGCACTATTCGGAATCTGTGCGGATCGTGGTGGGGTCATTTTGTGGGTGGTGGTGCCAAGTTTGACCCATGAAATGTGGGTCTGGTTTGGGTCCTGATAATGGGAGGATATTCCCGGGAGTCAGCCACCTGCGAGGACCCCCACACTGGTGTCCAAAAACCCGTTCCTTTGAATGTTTGGATTCCGTGCGGACCGCAGTGGGGTCATTTTGACCATGGGGTGCCTGTTATGACTGGGAAAACAGGCTGAAAATTTGAAATTTGGCTGAAATTCGGCTTCCGCCGAATACAAGCCCCCCCCCCCCCCCCTTGTATTCGGCGAAAAAATTTATGGATTTCGAATTTTCAGACCCCCCCCTTCTAATCGGCCCCCCCCCCTTGTATTTGACCCCCCCCTTCTATTTAGCCCCCCCCAGTAGGGGTGGTCTAAAGCTGTTTAAAAACGTATTTTTGAGGTACCCCCAGAATACCCCAAAAGTGCATAAAAACCCCACAAACCGACCCAAAACCCTCCGGAAACGTGTTTTTGGGGTGTTTCGCATGTGTTGGGCTTGATTTTTTGGCACTATACCAAAAGGTGAAAAGGTGGCCACCTTCCCGTACCTGGGCCTGGCCACCTTTGGGGCCTTGAACACACACAGATGCCGTGCACAACGCCGGATGGGCAGGTGGTCCAGCAGGAACTACAGTTCTTCGTGGTGCTTTTTCTGGGGCTGAAGACAGTCATTTGCAAGGTGGGGGCAGTTGCCTGCTCCAAAATCGCTCGCAGTACAGCGGCTGCATCCCAACCCCCAAAAGGGCGTTTCTGCTGGCCCTGGGCAAGGCCGTGCCTGGTCTATCAGGGAGCGGCAGGTGGTAGACAGCGCAGGTTTGTCTGGTGCCTGAATTGTGAGCACAGGCGGTATCCTCACCGTGCCAGATGGAGGGAAAAGGGCTTGCCTCGGCAAGCATTACAACTGCTGACCACGAATCGTCAGCAATTACTGCAGTACACCAAGCTGGCCTGTCTGTAGCAGATAGATGTGCTCCACAGAAGTAGAAGCACACGACAGAAGCTGCTGCTTCAATACTCGGTGAGGAGATACTGATGCGATTGCATCACTGCACAAGGCCCTATCATCCGCCACAGTGTCCACCACTTTTACCGGTATCTAAGTACAAGCCAAGCTCTGTGCGCAGTCTCGGGGGGTCCTCAGCCCGGGTGCGAACGTCAGGTGAGGCACAAGTCAGGCAGGTATGCCTGGATTCTGCAGTCAGCGTCGAACGTACGAGTAATGGCTAGATGATTTCCTAGCTGTTGAAGACGGAGACTTGCACAGCCCCGAGAGCACAGCCCTCGATGTGCTGCTCGACCCCAGAAGTACACCGCGTGCCGCTCCCGTCTGCTATTCTTTCTTTTCAGCAGCAATGCAGCACATGAAACGTGGTCACCATATTAAACCTGCGCATGGCAGGGCAGTGTCTCACCGGATCATCGGGAGGGGTGTACAACCACCTGCAGGGCTGGCTCAAGTCGGTGAGAAACTTCTGTGCACCTCCTTCCCTGGATACCACTAAATGGCACGGCACCACTGGGGCCACGAAACCACCCACCATTTGGCGCCAATCATGAGAGGCTGCTCAAACAGGAGCTTACTGAGTGCCTCGGGTCAGCCATTATGTGTCCCCGTACCCTCCTGGCGCTCAGAAGTCGTGTTTCAGTGATGTTTCCGTGCCCAGGGGATAATGTGTCTCTCTCCTGGCCACCCCCAGGTACGGGAAGGTGGCCACCCCAAAAATATGGTCAAAAAAGCCCACCAAACACCTCCAAACACCCCTACACACCATTTTTTTGGGGTTCCGGACCGGTTCTGGGTGGGTTTCATGGTTTTTGGGGGCCTCTGGGGTGTTGTGCAAAAAAATGCAAAATTTACGCTTTTTGGGGGCTTTAGACCACCCCTACCCCCCCCCCCCGTTCGCTGCCAAATCCATGACGTCAAATCAACAGGGGCAGTGCAAATATCAGCAATTTGCTGATCTGTGATGGAAGTGCGAAGTAAATAGTGCGCCTGAAACAGCGTTGTTAAACTTCTGATGAGAAGGGGTCTCAGACGCATCATTACTGACTAAAAGTCATGTGGCCGATACCAACACAAGGCATGCTTTGATCACCTTAAATTAAGATGACGTTTCCAAGACCGCGGTTCAGACTGGATGGACGCAGCCGTGCAGAGAGATTCCCGTACACACCACACGGGCTGATGTGAACCCAAACCACGCACACGGTTGCCACCTTATCCTGGTGGTGTTTGGACAACCAGGCCTCTGCTTGCGTAGAAGAATGTGTCGGGGGGGGGGGCAGCGTGTGCCCCTTCCCCCCCCCTACCCCCCTTCCGCTCCTCGAAGGACCGACCCCCCTTCTTTTTTACCGCTTCCCGCCCACCTGCGTCGCACTGCTGCTATCTACACCACCACACCCACAGGCATACACTACACCTTCTCTCCCTTTCTCAGTAGGGCGTGGTGACGGCCACAGCGACGACGATGGCCGAGCGGGACGCAGGCGCCGCGGCAGAGGTGCCCAGGGATGCCGATGGACGGCGCGACAGGAACGGGGGTGTGCTGCTGCTGCTGGCGGTGTCAGTAGTGGGTGCCGTCACCGCCTCCCTCCTCGCAGGCCCGCCCGAAGGCCGCACCGCCGTGCCGCTCAGCGCCACCGCAGGCCGCACCACGGATGTCAACGTGTCGGCTGCCACAACCACCACCCCCACCATGACAGCCACCGCACGGTCTGTCGGCAAGACCCTCCGCAAGGAAGCTGCTGCCACGACAGACCAACCTAAGGCCACCACAGCGAAGCCACCGCCCTCCGAGGCACAGCCGAAGTGGCCCAAGCGGGAGATCACCCTGGAGCCGATGTTCAAACCCAACACCGTGGTGCTGGCGGATATCTATGTGACGTCGGAGCCGGAGCTGCGCAGGCAGGACAGCCCCATGCGCACTGTGTTCTTCACCTACGGGCAGCTGTCTGCGAAGGACCACGAGGCGAAGGCTGTGACACTGGAGCTCGACTTCCCCGCAGACGACGTGCTGCAGAGGAACACATCGCTGTACCTCCACCTCTCCATGCGTGATGTGGAGCGTGCATACCTCTCGACGGTGCGCACCCACCGCATCATCCGGTACCGCCGCCCCCAGGGGTCACGCCCGGGGTACAGGTACCTCGCTGCCTCGTATGATGATCAGTGCGATTCGGCCAACCCGGACCAGTGTGAGGCAGGTGAAGTGCAGGAACCTGCCTGGGAGCCTGTGCTGCAGAACAAAGTGGTGTTCAGCGCAGTGCATGAGCTGCAGGATAGGCTGAGGCTGACGTCGCTGCCCGACGTGGTATGTGCCCTGCAAGGGGTCGGGGGCGGAAGGGCTGTACAATGGGGACTTGATTTTGCCTTCACTCTTGATAGCCACACGCCCCCCCATCCGCCACAGCTGGGTGATATGCTGCAGCCGGACTACACCATGAAGATGTACCACCCGCTGGTGTGGGAGAACAAGTTCTGGCTGCGGGGGAAGCACTACACTCCGCTGAACAGCACTGTCGAGTATGTCCCTTTGCCGTTTTATGTGTGTGCCTCTTCACTTGATGCCCTCTTCTCTCTGGAAGCCGTGCCCCCTCACAATACACATGCCACGGGGGGGTTTTCGGTTTTCCCCATTCTTGCTTCCCCTCATCCGTTGCGTGCAGGACGGTCACAGTTGACGTGAGCATCGAAGGCATCAGCATCATCACGTTCTCCCTCTACAAGAGCCTGGATCTGTACGAGGTATGTCTATGCTGGGTGCGTGCTCTCAAACACGACATGCCCAACAGGAGATGGGGCTGACAGATGCATCCGACACTAGCACACTGAAGCAGCTGTTGCAGCTCGACCCGTGGGTGCTGGTGTCGATTGTTCTCGTTGGGATCCTGCACACGTTCTTCAACATTCTCGCCTTTAAGAACGACGTCACCTTCTGGCGGCAGCAGAAGAGCCTGAAAGGCCAGAGTGTCACTGCGCTGTACGTCCGGGCGGGCATGCAGACAGTGATCCTGCTGTATCTTCTGGATCACGACAACACGAGCCGCGTGGTTTTGTTTAACTTCGGCATCGGCGTTGCCATCGAGTTCTGGAAGATCGCCAAGGCGCATTCTCTGCAGGTGCACCGCGCGCTGGAGGGTGGGGATGCCGGTCCCCAGGAGGCGGAGGCGGAGGAAGAGGACAAGATTGAGGTGCTGTCGCTTGCAGCAGACAGGACTGCGGGGTACTACCTTTTCCTGGGGATAGCCCCGCTGATTATCCTGTATTCTATGTACTCCCTGGTGTACCACGAACACAAGGGTGTCTACAGCTTCGTGCTGACAACGTTGGTGCGCTTCATCTACTGGTTCGGGTTCGTGATGATGACGCCACAACTCTTCGTGAACTACAAGCTGAAGTCTGTCGCGTACATGCCGTGGCGTGCCTTCACCTACAAGGCGATTGGCACGTTCATCGACGACATTTTCGCGTTCGCAATTGAGATGCCCACGGCGCACCGCCTTGCGTGCCTGCGTGACGACTTTATCTTTGTGATCTACATTTACCAATACTGGGTGTACAACGTGGACCACAGCCGGATCAATGAGTTTGGCCAGTGGCCGTTGCTTGCGCTTTCTCAAGAGGAGCTTGTGGCGAAGAAGTCAGAGCTGCAGAAGCAGATTGCCGGCGCAGAGGGCTGCGAGGCTGAGGCCGCTGCGGATGCCAGCAATGAAGCTGCCGCACCGGCAGACGGGGAGGCCGAGCTCGCGTCCCTGAAGTCGCAACTGCAGGCTGTGGAGAAGGCGCTGGAGGTGAAGGGCGAGATGGGTGCTGCGGTGCAGGCGGCAAGCGACGCAGCATCGCAGGCCCTGGAGGACGCGCCATCACAGGCCCCCGAGGAGGAGGCGCCTGAGCAGCCGGAGCCGGAGGACGAGCAACCGACACCCAGCACAGGCCACGCAGACACCGATGCGGCTGAGTGTGACGCCCGCCAACGGTGCGCGAGCCCTGGTGTGCTATCCTCTGCACAGCTGACTGAGGAAGACGAGGAAGAGGACGAAGATGGCTTCGTGCAGGTGAGGGGTGGCTTCGGCATCTAGGCTGCCAAAAAAAACCCCCCATGCATTGCGTTGCCCCGCTTGTCAAGCCCTTCCTGCCTCCTGCAATCTCCGTCTTTGTCTGTTGAAAACATGTCTCATTGTCACGGATCCCTGCCTGCTGGTGAGGACCTGCAGAGCAACCAGGATGTACAGCGGAGGAGGACGCCCCTGCCAGTGTGGTTTGGTATTCGCCCCCGCTTAGCCCTCACACACACCCCCACCACCTGTGCCCCATCCCTATTATTCACCGGACCTTCTTGCATTTCCGACAAACAACCCAACTTTCAGAGTCATCCCACCCCACCCAGTCTGCCTGGAACTTGCTCCTCCAGGTTTGCATTGATTCCCTCGATTGCCCCTGAAGAGCAGAGCAGGCTCGCAACGGGGCGGCCCTGAGTGCCACGTGGTGTACACTGGTCAGGCCCTGCTGTCTCGTCGAACCACATGGGTCATCGAGAAGGGAGGCCCGGACACGCCAGGTTGTTCTGCCCGAGTTGGTGGGCCTTCTCTTCTTCCTTTTCCCGATATTTTGCCGCTGCGAGCTCTGTCCTGTGCCATGAAGAGAATTCGTCAGGTTTGCAGCGGCAGTGGTGTGATTTCCCCGCGATTCCTCCACACAAGCTTGTCAAGGAGGGGAAAATGTGAGATGTGACCGGGCAGTGTGGAGACAGCGCAATGAACAGGCGATCGGCATGTTCGCTGTCTTTTCTTTACTGCAAAAAAAAATAATACAAATCGTTCAAAATATCTTCACACGTGTGCGTGTGCTCGAGTGGGAGAACCCACTTGGAAAATCCTTAAATCCCACACAAACAAAATAATACACATCCCATGAAATCGAAGCTCCCCTGTCTTGTAGGCCCCCACACGCCAAAAAGTTTTTGTTTTGCGTCGAGCGCACGAAGGAGTGAACTCTGTTGCGGCCTCCGCACACAAGCCTCAACGATGGTGATGACCTTCCTCTTGTGTGGCTTGGTAGGCCAGCAGTCACGCCCATCCCTCACGCGCCCCCCTACCCCCGCCCCACCGTGTTCATTCTCAACCAACACGGCAAGCCAAAAGAACACCCCTGGTAAAGCAGCCCTTCTCACCGGGGGGGAGGGAGGGTGTGCGTGTGTGTGTACAGTGGAGGCAGCACTAGAGCTCGCTCGGTGCGTCCTACACTAACCTAAAAAGATTAACGTGTGTGAGAGCTGTGGATTACTGCTGTATAAAAACCGTTCAGATATTGACACAACAGCGTCGCACCTTCTCGCCTTGGCGCCTGCGACGAGGCGCCAAAAACCCCCCGTAGTGTACGTCACAGCCTGGTCGTCTTGTCCGTCAGGCTGGAGGTCGCCGAAATCAAAAAAAAACCCGTTCAAAATGCACTGGGAGTGCGGGTGCTTGGGGGGGCACCCTTGGTACCTCAAGATGCGAGGTGTCAAGGGGTATCCCCCCTGTGTAGCATATAACTGTCTGCAGCTAGGTGAGATATGGGGGTGGGGTGGGGTGGGGTGTTTGGGAGCAGGTCACCCAGCCCACAACCTCACGGGAATCGGGCGGGGGACACCTTGTTCTTTACACCGCCTGTGGGGGTGGGTGCGGTGCTCGCGGCGGCGTTCTGGAGAGTAATCCAGACAGTGCCGGGTGGGGAGGGGAGAGGTTCTAAAAGGGTGCCTTCTTTTTTCCTCCAGGGTTTTGGCCCTCCCGGGTCCTGCGGCAAACCTCAGTATTATTCCGCATGGTAAGGTGTGCCCCCCTCCCCTGTGTCCTCCCCATTGTCCCTTCCACCCCCCCCCCCCCCCCCCCGCCCCCGCGTTTTTCTCAGGATTTTCGAACTGATCATATACCCTTCATCCCCCCCCCCCTCCTCTGGACGTACTGACTTGTATCTCCACCCACAACACCCTTCTCACCCTTTTCCCTTCGAAGAGACTGGCCTTGGAGGCCACCTTGCAATTGAGTGAAGGGGGGGGATGAGAGGGAGCCTGCCTCGGCTCATCTCTGCATATTGCCCTCTCCGAGTGAGCAGGACGTCCCACCATACAGCCCCCTCCTGCAGGGTGCACCTTTGCGCCTTGTGTATTTTTCTTGCCTTGGGGTGGGGTTTTATATTGCGGATCAAGAAAGAGGGTGGTTGATTTGTCCGGGGTTTGTTTGCAAGGGGAGTGAGTAGCTGAACAGCAGCAGATAAAGCAGCTCGCTGGTTTCTGCCGATCAGCAGAGCGCAGCTTCAGGTCCGCAGCCCAAAAAAAAAATGGCGGTCGTGCTGTCAGAAGAACTCTAAACAGCGGCCCTCTCCTCTGGGGGTTCTGCGAGAGGCACGACCAAAAAAACCGTTCAAAGGCTAGTGTGGCACTGATCAGAGAGGAAGGGGTGACGGCAATGGAATGAGGGATAAAATGGCGCCCGCCTCTCACACGTGCGCTGCCGTGAGGCCAGAACAAGCGGTGCAATGGCTCCCGCCTCACACACACAGGATGTGTGATTTGTCAGAGTGATACATATTTGGACCCGAGTGAGTCCATTGGCCCCCAAACATAAAAGGTTCCCCCTGCAGCAGTAGCCCTCCTCACCCGGGGGGGGGGGGTAGGGGGGGCTAAAACCGTAACACGGTGGGATCTTGTAAATTTTACATGTATAACTACAAGTATATACATGTATTATACATGTATAATACTTGCATGTCAACTATTATACATGTATAATACATGTATATGCCTGAAATATACATGTAAAATACATGTATATCAAGTAAAAATACAAGTATAATACTTGCATGTCAACTATTATACTTGTATTTTTACTTGATATACATGTATTTTTGCATGTATATTTCAGGCATTTACATGTATTTTACATGTATAATACTTGTCATGCAAGTATTATACATGTAAAATACTTGCATGACAAGTAAAATACATGTATAATACTTGCATGACAAGTAAAATACTTGCATGCAAGTAAAATACATGTATTTTACTTGCATGCAAGTATTTTACTTGTCATGCAAGTATTTTACATGTATAATACTTGCATGACAAGTATTATACCGTAAACGGAAAAAGGGTGGACCGTAAAAATGTTCCAAGTTCCCAAAAAAAGGCCAAACGTTCCATCTTTTTTACGGTCCACCATTTATTGGGACTGAATATGGAAAAGACAATGCAATTTTCGCCCGCGGGCTGGTGGGTTGCGGGGCGCGGACTGCGGCCTCCACGCCGCAGACACCCACACGTAGGCCTCCCGACCTCCCAGCTTTGGACCCTCCCTCCACCACCGCAACCAACACCAGCAAGAGAAGCAAGTCCTCCCTGCGTGTGGAAAGGGCACGATCACCACCACTCACCTCGAGACTCACCCACCACCACACCTCGAGAAGTGTAGCACCATGCAAGGAGCGTTCTGGTAGAAGTAAAAGTAGAACCTGCTGCACGAGCCCATAAAAGCAGCCACAGTACGGCAGGGCGCGCAGACAGAAGCTGAGACCACCGGGCTCCCTCCAGATGTAAATTCGTGAATCAGTGCCCGGAAAATTCAGGGAAATCGTACTCCTTTAGTGTAGTACACCCTGCAGTAACTGTGGGAGAACAGTTCCCGGACGATAGTGAGCGCACACCTCTGTGTTGAGTCCCTGTGGTGTTAATCCTGCAGCTTCAGTCGTGCGATTTCCTTGGTTCCTTCGCGACTTCGTCGCGAAGGAATTCGTAAAAAAATTCGCCAAGTCCACTATCCCAACCGTAAAATAGGTGGACCGTAAAAATGTTCCAAGTTCCGGAAAAATCCCATTTGTTCCATCTTTTTTACGGCCCACCTATAGTACGGTTCACCTTTATTACGGTCCACAATATTTCCGTTTACGGTACATGTAAAATACATGTAAATGCCTGAAATATACATGTAAAATACATGTATATCAAGTAAAAATACAAGTACCGTAAACGGAAAAAGGGTGGACCGTAAAAATGTTCCAAGTTCCCAAAAAAAGGCCAAACGTTCCATCTTTTTTACGGTCCACCATTTATTGGGACTGAATATGGAAAAGACAATGCGATTTTCGCCCGCGGGCTGGTGGGTTGCGGGGCGCGGACTGCGGCCTCCACGCCGCAGACTCCCGCACGTAGGCCTCCCGACCTCCCAGCTTTGGACCCTCCCTCCACCACCGCAACCAACACCAGCAAGAGAAGCAAGTCCTCCCTGCGTGTGGAAAGGGCACGATCACCACCACTCACCTCGAGACTCACCCACCACCACACCTCGAGAAGTGTAGTACCATGCAAGGAGCGTTCCGGTAGAAGTAAAAGTAGAACCTGCTGCACGAGCCCACAAAAGCAGCCACAGTACGGCAGGGCGCGCAGACAGAAGCTGAGACCACCGGGCTCCCTCCAGATGTAAATTCGTGAATCAGTGCCCGGAAAATTCAGGGAAATCGTACTCCTTTAGTGTAGTACACCCTGCAGTAACTGTGGGAGAACAGTTCCCGGACGATGGTGAGCGCACACTCTGTGTTGAGGCCCTGCGGTGTTAATCCTGCAGCTTCAGTCGTGCGATTTCCTTGGTTCCTTCGCGACTTCGTCGAAGGAATTCGTAAAAAAAACCGCCAAGTCCACTATCCCAACCGTAAAATAGGTGGACCGTAAAAATGTTCCAAGTTCCGGAAAAATCCCATTTGTTCCATCTTTTTTACGGTCCACCTATAGTACGGTTCACCTTTATTACGGTCCACAATATTTCCGTTTACGGTATAATAGTTGACATGCAAGTATTATACATGTATTTTTACTTGATATACATGTATTTTACATGTATATTTCAGGCATATACATGTATTATACATGTATAATAGTTGACATGCAAGTATTATACATGTATAATACATGTATATACTTGTAGTTATACATGTAAAATTTACAAGATCCCACCGTGAAAGATACCCCAATTTTCAACATCACCCCAGAGAGGCCCCCATGGGCACCAAAAGGTCGGGAACACCCCATATCACCCCGGAAACTCGGTATCTGACCGGAATAGGCCCGAATTCGGCTCAGAAAGCATGTTTTTTGCGACTCTAATTTTGTGGCTCAGATGCACGGTGGACTCCAGCGGCCCTAGCGGGAGTCTGGGAGCGGGAGTCTGAGCGGGTGTCAAAGACTCCCGCTAGCGGGAGTCCAGACTCCCGCTAGCGGGAGTCTATACTCCCGCTAGGGGGAGTCTGACTCCCCCTAGCGGGAGTCTTTTCACCTATTTTCATCCATTTTTCCCATGATATACCGTATACGTAAATATTATGGAACGTAAATATTTTGGAACGCTGGTGGGTTGGCGTTCCAGATTTTTTTCGTTCCATAATATTTACAGGGCTTTCTGCGACTCGGGGACTTGGACCAGGTGATCGGACGGCATACAGAGTCCCTGACGGGACCTACTCGTGCACTTTTCGCGCGATTCCTGAGCCAAGCCATCCTCACCACCGAGTCCCCAACTGGCCCTGTAAATATTTTGGAACGTAAATATTATGGAACGGACCGGGCAAAAATGGGCCCGTTCCATAATATTTACGTTCCATAATATTTACGTATACGGTAGTTACAGTCTACTGGCGTGGGGGGTAATATCATGGTGGAAGAGGGATGGGGAGGGGCTTGTTTTGCTTCTGTCAGTTTCCCCGGACTCTGGACTACCTACCTATCCTCCTGGTAGCGGCTACACCTGCGGAGGTGAGCGGTTAGAATTTGAGGTGTCAAAGTGCGGCCATCGCCTGTCGTAGTTGTGTTACACCTTGGGCAAGACAAGCCATCCTGCAGGCCTCATCTTCTTCGTCAGAACTGTCATCCCCCTCCTGCTGTGCGCGTTGGTCAAGCGTGCTCAAAGTCGCCTCGGATGACACGAATGGTGTGAAAGTCGCCCCCAGCGGGATTGGCATTTTGCACAAGCAGAGCGATAATTTGCGGTGTCCTTCGGGGAACCGGAACAGGAAGTAGGGCGCGCTGATGGGTTCAACGAAGTCCTGTGTGTTGCAGTGCACAAACCCCTTCTGCAGCTGTGTCAACTGTGTGCAAAGAACATACACAGCCAATCTATGAGCGTGTCGGGTGTGCAGACACGGACACAGGATGACTTCTCTATACCCGAGGATCCCGTCCTGCGACAGGTGCGCAACCTTCCAAGGCATGCCCGATGCGCGCCGCTTCTCTTCTGCCATCGCAAGATCTCTCTCGTAAGTTGCGGAGCTGGCGATTGTAACGGCATCTTTCTTGCGATGTCCGTTCTCTGCTTCTTCAAATTCGTCGTTGTTCTGCAGAGGCACTGCATCTTCTGGAGCCCACCAATGATGGAGACTGTGTACGTAGGCATTGCGCGTTGATCCCTTTTCGGCATGCTCCATCAACCAGTGAAATATATGCCCTGAGATCCGAGCACGCAAGAAGGGAATCCGGGCTGACTCATCCTTGCATCCCCAGAAGCGCCAGGGGATGTCTGCATACCGGAAATGCATGAGGTCTGCAAGGGAGACAAAGAGGTAGCGGAACAAGCCCTTGTAGGTGTGTCCTGTGACAGGCAAGCACGACCTTCCGGAACTGAGCACCTGTCCCATGCTGCGACACATTCAGTGCAAGGTTTGTACAGGTCTTGTCGAATATTTTTTTGTTGTCTCATCCAGCAGGGGTGGAGCTTGAAATATGGGGTTGCGGGCTGGATCGGGTCAGATCGGGTCAGCCAATTTTTTCTTATGGGTTCCCCCCCGGTTCGTCTCAGAGATCAGTGCTCGGGCCCAGCCTCCCGCGAGGTACCGGAACCGATATGCAGCCCCGGACGCGCAAGGACTTGGTTACAAGACAAACACATGCCGTAGGGGGGGTCTGGGAGGCGGAGCTCCCAGCCGCCGGAGGCCACGGTAGTGAACATCTGTGACTTGCGGGCGTACGGATTCTGTGTGAGTTGGCTGCGTCCTCCTGAGGATACTGAGATTCCCTGATGTAAAGGGCTTGGGTACAAGACAGGCACATGCCACAGGGGGGTCTGGGGGGCGGAGCCCCCCAGCCACCGGAGGCCACGGTAGTAAACGTCTGTTGCACGGTACGGGTTGGGCAGCTTCATTTGTCCTCTATTGTGACTGTTTGAGGCCTGTGCTCATGTCGCTGGGGTCACTTTGCTCACGAAACGCCTCCTGGTCACCTTGAGGCCCCAAGGCGAGGAGCCAACTTTTCCGGTTTCCCGAAAATCTATATTTTTTTTCTTTTTACCCCTGACCTGATTTTTTGTGAGGGCCTGCAGAAAATCAGGTCAGCTGACCCGAAAAAACCCCCAAGCTCCACCCCTGTCATCCAGTACCCTGATCAGCCGCATGGCGAGCCCCTTGCAGTCATGGAGTGCTGGGGTGACGTAGCGGGCATTGGGAAGCACACCTGCCAAGAGGGAGGGGTAGCCAGCCTCTTTCATCTCAGAGAGAGTCAGGTGCGGGTATCGATGCACCTGTTGATACCAGCGTTCTTCTGGGATGTCGCACAGTGAGCATCGGTGCCCTCGCCCCCCGCATCGCCTCATTGTTGCCCACTGCTGATCTATACTCCCGCTAGCGGGAGTTGGACTCCCCCTAGTTGAGACTCCCGAAAAGGGTTAAACCCGGTAGTGGTACCCTACCCCCGCTGGAGTCCACCGTGCAAGGCCGGATCAGCCCACGGGTGGGTTTGAGGAAGAAATCTGGGGGGGCAAATTTTGCTGCGACTTCCGGTTTTACCCGGCCGAACTCCAGCATCTATCCAGACCCACGGTGCCAAGCCGTTCGCCCGTGTCGCGATCATTCGCGGCTTCAGGCTGCCCCCGACGACACGTTTGTATCCTGCACCTTGCCATACTTCGCCTCCACCTTGTATATGACGGAGAGCGCCCTCCTTCCGCATCGTTGCGACTTCCCTGACAGCGAACTTATCCATGTCAGGGAAGACATGGCGATGATTGCGTTGGCCACCTGGGTGCTGTGCTGGTGGAGCTCCTTGCTCAACACCGTTGCTAGGAGCCTTCTAATGGATCCCAGTGTCAGCACACTGCCCCCTTTTTTAACAGGGAAGGCCGTGCAAAAATCATGCACAATGTTCGTCGCCTCCGCAGCCTCGGGACTCTCTGCGCTCTTCTTCTTCTTAATCGACTTTGCCGCCGGCTTCGCTGCCGGCTTCGTTGTCGTCTTCCCCATTTTTGTGAATCAGGTCTGCGAGCTGGGATGGGTGGAAACGTCCGTTTCGTTTGGTGTGGCTGTACTTCAGTGACGAGTGCCACATTGCATAGGTATCATGGGAAAAATGAGTGAAAATAGGTGAAAAGACTCCCGCTAGGGGGAGTCAGACTCCCCCTAGCGGGAGTATAGACTCCCGCTAGCGGGAGTCTATACTCCCGCTAGCGGGAGTTGGACTCCCCCTAGTTGAGACTCCCGAAAAGGGTTACCCTACCCCCGCTGGAGTCCACCGTGTGTGGAACCAGTGCCGAGCCAGTTTGCAGCATGCAAACCGACTTCAACCGAATCCTTCATCGATCAAGACCCGATTGAGGCCGTGGAGCGATCAAACATCGCCATCGGAGCACCCGGGGGCGACAAGCAGCACCACAGGGGCAGGGGCAACAGTGCTCTGCACACAAGTTCACGGTGTGCCACCCCGCATTAGAGCACACGGAGAAGGAAGTGGTGGCAGCCTGGCGCGAAAGGGTGGGAAGGCCATCCTTGCAAGGTTCAGTGAGATGCAGGAGCGATGCCATCTTCTTTCACGACCCTGAGGCCTCAGCTGCCCTGGATACTGTGCCCCTGACCACCGATAGGGTGGAGTGCTGTCATGGGGTCACATCCTGGTGATCATCGCAACAGATTGCCGCCAACCCCTATCGCATTGGGCAGCTCACGGTATTCAGGCAGAACCTCCGCACACAACTGCAGCTCGGGATGGATCTCCTCTCTACCGACAACGAGATCCATTAGGCGCGGCAGCGGGCAACCCTCCTTTCGCATGCGGAGGCGTATGATGAGGCATACGCTGTACGAAAGAAGGCGGATCTTCAGGGCAGGTACTCTTTCCGTACGTATTCTTGATCTCAAAGAAAAGGTGAAAGGGGCGAAGACGATCAAGCCTGGCCCGAAGTAGCTCAAGTGCGACGACATTGATGCACTGGGAACACATGTCTTCAAGCCCCCAGTGCCCGCAGAAAAGATTTCCCGGCGGCGGTTGCTCGAGGGTCATTTAGGGGGCCGAAGCGGTACCACATCTGAGCCACCTGAAAAAACCCAGGAAAAATCACGTTTCTGGGCCTCTCTGGACCACATAGGCCACCGAAACCCCCCAGAAACACGTTTCCAGGCCGGTCTGGGTCGGTTTCTAACCTTGATTTCACACTTAGGGGTGCTCCCTGAAAAAGTGGGGTATCTTAACGTTTTTTTGGTTGAATTAGCCCCCCCTAGGGGGGGGGGGGGTTCCCGCCTTGAGCATGGCCAAAGAAAAGCTGTGTTCAAACATTGATGAAAATCGTTCAAAAACAAAGCTTATCTTAAACGATGGGCCCTAGCATGCCCCTCCTGACCTGGCAACCGTGTGACTCCTTTTTCTCTCTCTCGTATATCTCTCCCTCTGTTGACCTCCTGCAGTTGGGCTACCAGCCCACTGCAAAACGGCCACACCCTCCTTTCTTAGGGGACATCCTACTTTGCAGGCCATTGTGGGTCGTCCCACCTGCAGTGGCCTGTGTTAGAGACCGTGCGTGGGAGACGGCACGAATCGAATCCCATTTTTTCCCTTCTTGTGAGATACCTCTAGTTCGAAGGTGTTGTGCATTTCCGGGTGATGGTGGTTGGAGGTGGGGGGGGGGTTTTTCTTCTTCTTTTGATAGGCTTTGTGTTCGACACACCACACAATGTTCGCGTCTCCTCCCCTGTTATCTAATGACCCTTCCCCTGCCCCGGCCCATTTCCCTTTGGCAGCCATGAAAAGTCGCATATCATATCGCCCAACAACCACCCATAGTGTTGCGATGTAGGGATTACTCCGGCTCGTTTCTTGCCAAAATAAAGCCGGGTTGTGGTCCCTCAGCAAATGTCTGTGCTGCATTGTTCATTTGAGCAACGGAGAAACGGGCAGGGGGAAGGGGGTGGGGTGGGGGGGGGGTTGTCTGTGTTTGAAACCAGAGGCCCATCATGCCACTGGGGTGGGGTGGGGGGCAATGTAATTGTATTTTGTCACACGAATTTCGCAGTGCGTTCTCTGCAACCCCCCACCCACCCCCTCCCTCACAAAACACAGCCCGTCTCCCTCGAATATCCCAAGAAAGTTTGAGGCCCCCCCTCCCCCAGGTTCCCTGCCCACCTGGTCGCACTCAAGTGCCTCACACCGGATCTCTCCCCACCCGGTGATCCACCTGACGGATAACAAAAGAAAGTTGGGAACAGCAACTTTGTACCCGCAGCTCTCCCTCCAAAGGCTGCCTCGCCTCCGTTTCCCCCATTTCTCACTGACTCTCTCTCTCTCTTCTCCCTCTATTTTCAGCTTGCTACGTACCCCTGCGGTGTGTGAGATACGGGGAAAAAAATCATTTGCTGAGGTTTGGCCGTCGGGTGGGTGTGGGCTATTCAGCCTGGCACTCAGGGTCGGGAGGGTGGAGGAGGCGGGGGGGTGGGGGGTGGGGATTAGTTCCATTTACTTCGTCGGATACAACCTGCTGCGATCCCCGGATCATTTGAGTTTGGAGGTCGCTAACGCGGGGCATCGAACGAAGTGGGGTTTTGTGTGTGGGGATCTGATCCCTCTGAGGAACCATCGGCTCTGATATGTGCAGAAACAACAGTGTTCTCGGACAGTTCTAGGCAACGCACTGGCAGTTTGGCACCTGTGGAAAAGGGTGAAGGCCCAGCATTCCAGATGAATGTGGCGTGGGTACTGTGGTCATGATTTGGCACGGTTGCCAAAGAGGCATCGAAAACAAACACTGATTCGATTCGCCCCCTGGCCTCTGTCCTGTTGATTGCATTGACCGCTCAGTATTGGCCGCTTTCACTGGCAGGCAATATCCCACCCAACAAGAATCGATACTTAACCACCGAGGATGCTCAAACGTCTCAAGAACGGCTGTTTGAGAGGGCACATGTACGTCAACCTGTGTCAGCGCGACCCCGAAAGTGCCGCCGGGTGCACTGTTTTGCACGGCAGAGTGAAGGTTCCTCCCCCCCCGCCCCCCCGAGACTCGATTGCACCAGGATCAGCTGGACTGCGGTGCACGACGACAGGCCTTCGTCACTGCCACCTCCCCCTCTACCAAAGAACCTTCATGTGCTCTCTTGCTTCTCTATATTTTTCTGTTTTGTTTATTTTAAACACATCTGACCAGCGGAGCAAGGCGGACGAGGGCGCGTGCTGGACGCACGCGCCCCGACCTGGCCGTGTGTACGTGTGTGTCAATATACCCTTCTTCCAAGCTTTGGGGCCGGACCCAGGGTGTGGGTTTGTGGGAAGGCGCGTCGAAAGTCAGATAGAGAGACACATGTTTGGCTTCGCCTCGACAAGTATTGTCCTTCATGCGGCTATGATCGTCAAATCAGCGTGATTGCATTGTTGGAGCCAGCCACTGAAGAACTGTGCACAGCGCGGACCCAGCCTTTATACATTAGCAGCATCACGCCACACCTGCTTTGGCGTGTGTTGTGTTGTGTGGGTCTGGGCAATGGCTGACCTGCTTCTGATGTCCTTTGAGGTGTTCACTTCGGGTTTCCCAAAGGTTCGTTCACTAGGCAACAATTCATGAACCCTGCATGTGTGGTGCAACCTGATTGCAGATGCGTATGGCGGGTTCTGTGAAATCCTGTGACTGTTGTGCAAAACATTACCCGGTGGCGTGAGGCCGGAAGAACCCGAAATAGTGGCCCCTCTCACCGGGCTACTCCGCCAATAGTCATTCAAATCGTTCAACATGGACAGGTCCTCCTGGAAGAACAAAGGTCACAACACCAAACAAGTTTCCGGTGACTTTTGTGCCCTCTGACAATGCGTTCCAATTCCTTTCGGAAACCCTATGTGAACGCCCCACTCACGTGCGGTTCAGCTTCTACTGGGTTAGCTCTCAACACAGCTCCCTTGTGAGGTGAGTGTTTGGTGTCCACCTTTGAGGCTTGAGTAACCCTGTCACGGGTGAGACCCATAATGTGTATTGTCGGCTGAAAGTGCATGTTCACAGATTGCAGGAAACACGCCAACGACATCACTACACCTTGTCTTGGACTGACGAAGTTCCAACCCAACGGTAAAAACAGCGTTCAGCTGTTTTGTCCGTCTCCCTGGACATACGTGCCGTCCCATCTAGCTCTAAAGAACAAGCAGCGTTATGCATGCACACGAGAACTGACCACGACACGCCGCAGACCCCGCTCCCCCTGCTTTTGTTTGTCTTGTGTGTGACGTCGCTGACGACCATGTGCCCACCCACACCTGCCACCCACACAGCTATCTCAAGCGACCCAACATCACAACAATGGCCCCTGTGCAGCGTACGACGGGAAGAAGCTGGTGGAGGCGTACGAGTACGAGCCGCGTGTGCTGAACGAGCATGACGTGGAGATCGAGGTGACGCACTGCGGTGTGTGTGCGTCTGACGTGCACCTGGTGGACCAGGACTGGCCCATCCCGCAGGAGCGGCCGCTCGTGCCTGGGCACGAGGTGGTGGGGCGGGTGGTGCGTGCCGGGGCGCAGGTGGCGGCGGGGCTGGCGGTCGGGCAGCGCGTCGGAGCCGGGTGGCAGTCCGGCAGCTGCGGGGACTGCAAGCAGTGCAACGGGGCCAGCGAGCAGTACTGCGGGAAGATCGAGCACCTGATGCTGGGTCACCACGCGGCGTCGGAGACGCGCAACTACGGCGGGTTTGCCGACCGCGTGGTGGTGGACTCGCGGTTTGTGTACGCCATCCCGGAGTCGCTGGGATCGGCGGAGGCGGCGCCGCTGCTGTGTGCGGGGCTGACGGTGTTCTCGCCGCTGAAGCGCTACGCCGGGACGTCGGGCGGGCAGCGCGTCGGGGTGGTGGGGATCGGGGGGCTGGGGCACCTGGGGGTGCAGCTGGCCAAGGCGCTGGGGCACACCGTGACGGCCATCTCGCACTCCCCCAGCAAGGAGGAGTTCGCGCGCAAGCTCGGGGCTGACATCTTCCTCAACAGCGGGGACGTGGAGGCGATGCGTGCGGCGGCAGGCAGCCTCGACCTGCTGCTGGTCACCATCAGCGCCCCGATCGACTGGGACCTGTACCTGGGGCTGCTGGACGCGCGCGGGGCGGCGGCACTCGTCGGGCAGCAGGAGAAGAAGATGGACATCTCGGCCATGGGCATCATCATGCGCGGCGTGCAGGTGGCGGGGTCGCTGCTGTCCTCGCCCGACGAGGCGCGTGAGATGCTTGCTCTGTGCGGGGAGCACGGCATCGGGGCCATGGTGACGGAGCTCCCCATGTCGCAGGCCAACGATGCGCTGGACCGCGTGCGTGAGGGGAAGCCTCGTTTCCGTGACGTGCTCGTGACTGCCGCTGGTGCTGCTGCTGCTGCGGCTTCTCAGTGAGGCAGCCAGTCCGAGCCCAGTCCCCTTGCATCTGCTGGGACAAGGCGGCATCGCCCGCCCTTGTGCCATGCTCTCTTGTGGGCTGTCCGGGGTTGACTGCAAATGCCCCCGGACCCCGTTCAATTCCTTTTCACCGCGATCCCACTTTCAACGTGTTGATTCCGTTCCATCAAGGGCGCAGTGAGCTGCGTGGCACTGCATCGGCAGAAGGCTGTCTTCACATCTCTGGTCTGTGCCCGCCATCAGTGCCGCTGGCCACTCGCCCTCCATCCTCTTTGCTTTCATGTTGTTGTTTGGCCTGGTGCCAACCGCCTCTTTCCTGTGCCGGCGTGTGCACCTTGCACTCGCTGCGCCCTCCCTAACTCCTGGTTCCTAACTCCCGGCGGCATTGGTGTTGTGTTGAAGAGCACTGGCTCTTCGCACTAAAAAGACTGTGTCAGCATTCGGTATCCTGCCCGTATGAACGGGCAGGCACCGTTCGTGCAAACAATGCACATATCCCAAGTCTTTTTGTTTCTGTTCTGCCGCCCCTGTCCTCTCAAACAGAGGGGACAAGCGGGCAGGCTGTTGCGTCTTGTTTTTCTGTCTTCGGCATGTCATTCGCCAGACGGATACTGAGTGACACTGGTGCTTCACAGACAACACGACGGTGCCGACCCCCTCCGACCCGCCTTTTCATTGTCTTCACGTGGCGGCCTGAATATGTGATGCCACAGGGTATCCAAAAGAGTTTTGCACACCACCTTCGATCACACCCTTGCGAAGGCTATGCAGGTGACTTGTCCTCTCTGAGATAGCGTGTATTGTATTATAAGTCTCACAACACACCGTCAACACAAGCACACCCACACCCACACCAAACAACGACCGTCAATTGGGTTGGGAGGCATCTGTCCCTGTGATGCACAGCTCCCCGCTGGACGTGCTCGGAAAGCAAAGCTGCAGGGCACGCCCTGCTGCGCTACGCATATCCATGGCCGCTCTGCGAGTGCCCGCAAGGGACGTGGGCTGCAGCGTCGAACCATGCGTCACACAGTCAATCGCCAACACAGCCTTGTGTCAGGCAGGTAAGGCTGTCCGCTTCAGATGAACAGCTCCTGTGGTATTGTTGCCCAGGTGGGAGGGACGATGACGACACAACAGGATCGGTACTATCTGACCGCACTCTGTGCGGGCTGAATACAAACACCTGAAGAAGATCAAAAGCTTTGTCCGAGTCCGTATACATGCAGTTTGAACAGACAAGCACACTTGCTGCCGGTCATGAATGGAGGACAGACGTGCAGTTGCACGCAGGGTGCAGGATGGTTCACGGCACACCGGGCATGATGACATCGCACATCAGTTCATCTTTGTAGGTTGGGACAACTGACTCCCCACGGGGACGTGCAGAGGACGCAACAGGATACAACTCCACACTGACCCGCTTCGCCCCACCAAGTCACTCCAGGACAGCAGTCCTCCCACATCCGACACACGGTGTCACACCCAAGAGTTTTGCACACCACCTTCGATCACACCCTTGCGAAGGCTATGCAGGTGACTTGTCCTCTCTGAGATAGCGTACGTTGTGGCCAATCACACGCAAGGGACGTGGGCTGCAGCGTCGAACCATGCGTCACACAGTCAAACAGCCTGCATGCACTCACGGCAGTGCAGTCGGCGTGTGAGTGACGAGTGGCAGTGTTCTGCCACGTCACAATACAATACAATAGAACAAGAGGCAGCACGTGGTGCAATTCTGCTGGGCACAGCTGTCGGTGCCGTGCTGCAGCGGGAAACACCTCGGAGAATATAAAGGTGTGTCGGGACGGAGGTGTGTGGATCAAGGCGGTCATAGCTAGTGGGGACACGTACGACCACCAGTCGTGTCCACCACCCGTTCCGATCTGCCGAGAAAGGCGACTGCGATGGTACATCACTAGGCACACCAGACACAGCCGTACTTCACGGTGGTGTGGATGATGACAACCTTTTCAAGTTCTTGCTTGAGTGCTTCGGCTCGCTGAGGGCAGACATCTCGGACAAGGGAGTTACCTCTGACACACACAAACCCACACCACACCCACTTCCGCCTTGTGCGGAACACACACCAAGAGTCAAGTTGACAAGAGTCGGGAGTCTGTTTCATCGTAAGAGTTTTGCTCACCACCTTCGATCACACCCTTGCGAAGGCTATGCAGGTGACTTGTCCTCTCTTAGATAGCGTACGTTGTGCAGCAAACAACACACACAGCCACATTCGTCCACGGCACGCGTGTCACGAACAGGGCCACAAATCCCAACCACACGCAGGTAGCAACCTCACTAACACACAGAGCAATGAAGGTAACGACGTTCCTCCTAGCCATTGTATGCGCGACACTGGCGCACGCAAGAGGCGTGTGTGACGGTGCAGCCTTCTGCGGTGGCATCGCTAACGCAGTCTGCAAGCGTGGCTACACATGTCTGGATGACCCGGACGACACATGTGACCCCAACAACGGCGGCCGGGACTGCAGCGGGTGCTGTGTGCGTCTGGTGATCCCCGAGAAGTCTTCGTCTGCCGCTGCGTCTGTCGACACGTGCAGGATGTGCGGCGGTATCGCGAACATCCAGTGCGACGCTGGCTTCACCTGCATGGACGACACCCGTGACAACTGCGACCCGAACAACGGCGGCCGGGACTGCAGCGGGTGCTGTGTGCGTCTGGTAATCCCTGAGACCCGGAAGCCTGCCCCTGTTGTTGACACGTGCACCATGTGCGGCGGCATTGCCAACATCCAGTGCGACGCTGGCTTCACCTGCATGGACGACACCCGTGACAACTGCGACCCCAACAACGGCGGCAGGGACTGCAGCGGGTGCTGTGTGCGCCTGGTGATCCCTGAGACGAAGAAGCCTGCCCCTGTTGTGGACACGTGCACCATGTGCGGCGGTATCGCGAACATCCAGTGCTCTGCCGGTTTCACCTGCATGGACGACACCCGTGACAACTGCGACCCCAACAACGGCCGCCGGGACTGCAGCGGGTGCTGTGTGCGTCTGGTGATCCCTGAGACGAAGAAGCCTGCCCCTGTTGTTGACACGTGCACCATGTGCGGTGGCATTGCCAACATCCAGTGCGACGCTGGCTTCACCTGCATGGACGACACCCGTGACAACTGCGACCCGAACAACGGCGGCAGGGACTGCAGCGGGTGCTGTGTGCGCCTGGTGATCCCTGAGACGAAGAAGCCTGCCCCTGTTGTCGACACGTGCACCATGTGCGGCGGTATCGCGAACATCCAGTGCTCTGCCGGTTTCACCTGCATGGACGACACCCGTGACAACTGCGACCCCAACAACGGCGGCCGGGACTGCAGCGGGTGCTGTGTGCGTCTGGTGGTCCCTGAGACGAAGAAGCCTGCCCCTGTTGTTGACACGTGCACCATGTGCGGTGGCATTGCCAACATCCAGTGCGACGCTGGCTTCACCTGCATGGACGACACCCGTGACAACTGCGACCCGAACAACGGCGGGAGGGACTGCAGCGGGTGCTGCGTGCGTCTGCTGATCCCTGAGACCCGGAAGCCTGCCCCTGTTGTTGACACGTGCACCATGTGCGGCGGCATTGCCAACATCCAGTGCGACGCTGGCTTCACCTGCATGGACGACACCCGTGACAACTGCGACCCGAACAACGGCGGCAGGGACTGCAGCGGGTGCTGTGTGCGCCTGGTGATCCCTGAGACGAAGAAGCCTGCCCCTGTTGTCGACACGTGCACCATGTGCGGCGGTATCGCGAACATACAGTGCGACGCTGGTTTCACCTGCATGGACGACACCCGTGACAACTGCGACCCGAACAACGGCGGGAGGGACTGCAGCGGGTGCTGTGTGCGTCTGGTGATCCCTGAGACGAAGAAGCTTGTCCCTGTTGTCGACACGTGCACCATGTGCGGCGGCATTGCCAACATCCAGTGCTCTGCCGGTTTCACCTGCATGGACGACACCCGTGACAACTGCGACCCCAACGACGGCGGGAGGGACTGCAGCGGGTGCTGTGTGCGTCTGGTCGTTCGGGAGCATTAATGCTGAGGCTGTGGCCAAGGGCTGTGACCTGTGGCCAATCGGTGCTGTTCTGTGGGTGTATTTCCTCTGTTCTGCCCTTCTCCCCCGTACCTCTTCACCCCACGCTGCTTTCTCTTCCGTTGAACTGCACGTTATGCCCCCTCTCCCTGTGCCCTCACCATTGCTGTCCTCTGCAGCACGTTGTCGGTGGGAGACTGCCAGAATAGCTGTTGCTGCCTGCCTGGGTATCACCCCATGTGCACGGCGTGCGACGTGTAGAGCAGCCCCGGACACGTGCCCCTGTTGCGTGCGCGTGTCGCCGCCAGGTGTTGGTGTTGAGAAGTGTGCCCTTGTGACGTGCCCTCGGCAGTTATCGGATGTGCTGTCCTTGTGCTGCATGTCTGCATGCCCTGTCTGCGGTGTGTCTCTTCCTCAAGCATCCATTTTGAGTGTTGGAGTGTTGATGTTCTTTGCTTTGCTTTACCTTGGAGGCACCCTGATGCGCTGGAGAAGGAGCTGACTGTGCCGTGTGCTGCCTCTGTCTTCGGAGGCTACTCTGCGGTGTCTGACTCCTGTAGCCGTTGCTCGGGTGCCTTGTTTGTGCGTTCACCCGCACGCGTGATCACTTCTTGCTTTGTTGTGTTTTCTTGCTAGCTTCCTCGTCTTCGTTTGGAGCCGTTTGTGTGCCCCTGCTCGCCAACTGAGCCACCTGAATGCCTGTCTGACAGCAATCGCTGATCGTCGCAGAAGCCCCACACATTCCGCCCGTTGTTGCCTGCTTTCACTTGTCTGCTGGTGCTGTTCGCTCGCAGTTTTGCACGTCTACTTGAGACTTCCGCCTTGTGGGGAATCGAGAGCCAGATTTATTGCTAGAGTTTTGCACACCACCTTCGATCACACCCTTGCGAAGGCTATGCAGGTGACTTGTTCTCTCTGAGATAGCCTGTGTTAGTGACACACATCCTCCGGCGAAGGGTGAGCGGTGGGGGTGTGGGGGGGTGGGCTGGAGCCCTCGCGAGAGAGGTGTGGGTGCTGTGTGGCCACACGGCGGGGATCGCATCAAAAAAAATGGCAGTGTGCTACACTGCCTGCAAAAAGAAGGAAAATAAGACAACGTCGCCCATCCTGCGGACACGGAGAACCGTATTCAGCACACGGTTCACCGTCCCCACAACCAGGTGCCGCAGGGTGCTGCCGGCTCCTCCTCCCGCGAAGGCCTCGCCGAGGCCGTCCTCCAGAACGGCGGAGGCCTGCGGCGGCACGAAGGCGCTGGACACCTCCTTCGTGTGCCCTTCCTCAGCGTGCGCGTGAGCAGCCGACTTGGTTTTCACATTGTGGAGGTGCGACTTGCAGCGGGTCAGGTGCTGGGTCACCTGAGTCGCTTCACTCCAGCCGACTGGCTTTTCGCAGGGTGTGCAGTATAGAATCTCTTTGTGGCCTTTGAAAGGCAATTTTAAAGGCGCCTTCTTGGAGTCGGCCATGGAGTCGGTCGCTATGAACAGAGCGTACCTCTCGGGGGCAGTCACCTTCTGCGTCCCCGCCTCCAGCTTCGCCGCCGCCCTCACCCTTGCTGAGGGGAGGGGGCTCACCTCACCACCACACACCACCGCCACACATCAGAGGCAGCCACGCTCGCCACACAACAACACAATAACCTCTTGCGGGACAATGAGCGACGTGATGCCCACATTCAAGATGCTGCTGGTGGGTGACGGTGGGACGGGGAAGACGACGTTTGTGAAGCGGCATCTGAGCGGGGAGTTCGAGAAGAAGTACATCCCGACTGTCGGGGTGGAGGTGCACCCGTTGAGGTTCCAGACCACAAAGGGGCCGATGTGCTTCAACGTGTGGGATACGGCCGGGCAGGAAAAGTACGGGGGGCTGAGGGACGGGTACTACATCCAAGGGCAGTGTGCCATCATCATGTTTGACGTGACATACGCGGCAGACGTACAAGAATGTGCCGAACTGGCACCGCGACGTGACGCGGGTGTGCGAGACCGTGCCCGCAGTGCTGGTGGGGAACAAGGTGGACGTGATGGACCGGCAGGTCAAGGCGCGGGCGATCACATTCCACCGGCGGAAGAACCTGCAATACTACGACGTGTCTGCGAAGTCGAACTTCAACTTTGAAAAGCCTTTCCTGTGGTTGATGCGTAAGTTGGCGAACGACAACAGCGTGGAGCTGACTGAAGCGGTGTGTAAGCCGGTGTCCCATGGGGCCTTGACCGCTTCCCAGATCGAAGCGCTGCGGATTGCTGCGGAAGAGTTCCGGCACGTGGATCTCGGCGGCCTTGATGAAGATGATGAGTTTGCATAAAACCCACGCCATCAACCAGCACGATTTGTTGGAGGCAGGTCTTTTTTTGATCCTGAATATTTTTTTGCAGTTGACTTTGGGACTCACATTGACGTTGACTTTGTGTTGGCATTTGACACTGCCTCCGACTTTGATCTTTCCCTTGTCCCCTGACTTGAATCAGATTTGGGCTCTGTCTTTTGAGTTGCGATTTGACTGGTGGTATTTGTTGAAACTTTCTGTGTTTCTTGCTGGATCTTGTGACCCACTCACGCCACTTCATGCACGTCGGGGTGCGTGTGTCCGCAGCAATGCCATCGGATATTGACACACTGCCGCAGGTTGCTGTCTGAATTTATGATCCAGCAGGACGCAGATGGTTTTTTTTGTCATGCCATCACATCACACCCACTTTTCTTTTATTTGGTCAGAGGTTTTTTTTGAAGACTTTTTGACGATGACATTGCTTTGAATACAGGACAGTGATTTGCCTGGTTTTACGGGTTTTACAGGGTGTGGTGATGCGATGGCATTTCTTTGAGGATGCACTTGAGGAATTGAGCATTTTTTTGACCAGTTTTTTGCCGACGTTCGACTTGCGAACTCGGGTTTGCCCCTTGACGGTGTCTTTGGTTGACACCACCCTTGAACACTGGGTGGCTGCCGTGATGCTGGCGCTTGCTCTCATGCCTGTGGCGTTCATTGGCCCGACTGTGGAACTGAACGTGGAGGCGTTGGGGAGGCAGTGGCGGCATCATGGCATCATGTCCCAACCCTGTGTTGTTTGTTTTTTTTGGGAGATGCTTGTGGTTATTGTACCAAGCGGATTTTCGGCGCTCCAGCGCTTTTGGAGATTGACAACCCTCCCCTGTTTGTGCAGCAGGAAGTGCCTTTTGATGTTGTGTCCATTGTCTGGCTTTTTGGCCTTTTGGCCCCTCGATACCTGGCTCAGGTAACCTAACCCATTGGGGCCACACAGCTGTGAAGAAGGCAGTGAAGACCGGAGGGAGTGGACGCAGAAGAGCAGCAACCCACCCCCACCCCACATCCCGCACCCCACTCCACCCCGAGCCAACACCTCGCAATACTTAGTTCCCGCAGGCATTTGCAGCCGTGCCACAGCCCCACGACACCTGTAAGAGTTTTGCACACCACCTTCGATCACACCCTTGCGAAGGCTATGCAGGTGACTTGTCCTCTCTGAGATAGCGCACATTGTGGGCCATCACGCGCATCACAACCACAATAATGTGACGCACAACCACAAACACCACACCAAACAACGACCGTCAATTGGGTTGGGAGGCATCTGTCCCTGTGATGCACAGCTCCCCGCTGGACGTGCTCGGAAAGCAAAGCTGCAGGGCACGCCCTGCTGCGTTACGCATATCCATGGCCGCTCTGCGAGTGCCCGCAAGGGACGTGGGCAGCAGCGTCGAACCATGCGTCACACAGTCTCTTCAGACCACACAGAGTTCCTGAGAGTGAATGTGGATGTGAAGGTGATTATGCAGGTGAACCGCCAGCACTGCTTGGTTCCTTAGTTCGAGTTGTGCAGTACTTACCTAAGGCTATCCTCTTTGCGAGAAGGAATGTATTGTTGCCCACGCGCATATGATGACGAACTGTTCATTACATACCACTCGTATCGGACGCACCTTGTGTGCGGACGACGATGATTCAACATGCACCACCATCTGAATGCACGGGGTCACTGGCGGGACGAGAGTATGTGTGGTGTGGATGATGAGTCACGAGGATCTGGACAGGTATTGTTTGACGGCATTGCCGACTGACACTAATATCCCGCAAAACATGCGTCTGACATCACGAGCTCCTGTGGGTCGTGCTGTATTGTGTTCTGGTGAAGAGGTCAAGGGACAGTGACGACACAACAGGATCGGTACTATCTGACCGCACTCTGTGCGGGCTGAATACAAAAACCTGAAGAAGATCAAAAGCTTTGTCTGAGTCCGTCTGTGCACTGCTGTGCAGTCCGAAGCTGCAGTTGCATTTGCAGTTGCTGCCATCTGGGAGGGAAGATACAACATTATGGTGCACGGCACACCGGGCATGATGACATCGCACATCAGTTCATCTTTGTAGGTTGGGACAACTGACTCCCCACCGGGACGTGCAGAGGACGCAACAGGATACAACTCCACACTGACCCGCTTCTTCACGACCAACACCAGGTCACTGGACAACAGTCCTTCCACACACCGACTCACGACACACGTCACATTCAAGAGTTTTGCACACCACCTTCGATCACACCCTTGCGAAGGCTATGCAGGTGACTTGTCCTCTCTGAGAAAGTAGCGTTTGCCCGTACTGATGGGACCTAAACCCGGAATGTCCCTCACACATACCGTAAACGGAAAAAGGGTGGACCGTAAAAATGTTCCAAGTTCCCAAAAAAAGGCCAAACGTTCCATCTTTTTTACGGTCCACCATTTATTGGGACTGAATATGGAAAAGACAATGCGTTTTTCGCCCGCGGGCTGGTGGGTTGCGGGGCGCGGACTGCGGCCTCCACGCCGCAGACACCCACACGTAGGCCTCCCGACCTCCCAGCTTTGGACCCTCCCTCCACCACCGCAACCAACACCAGCAAGAGAAGCAAGTCCTCCCTGCGTGTGGAAAAGGCACGATCTCACCTCGAGACTCACCCACCACCACACCTCGAGAAGTGTAGTACCATGCAAGGAGCATTCCGGTAGAAGTAAAAGTAGAACCTGCTGCACGAGCCCACAAAAGCAGCCACAGTACGGCAGGGCGCGCAGACAGAAGCTGAGACCACCGGGCTCCCTCCAGATGTAAATTCGTGAATCAGTGCCCGAAAAATTCAGGGAAATCGTACTCCTTTAGTGTAGTACACCCTGCAGTAACTGTGGGAGAACAGTTCCCGGACGATGGTGAGTGCACACTCTGTGCTGAGGCCCTGTGGTGTTAATCCTGCAGCTTCAGCCGTACGATTTCCTTGGTTCCTTCGCGACTTCGTCGCGAAGGAACTCGTAAAAAAAACCGCCAAGTCCACGATCCCAACCGTAAAATAGGTGGACCGTAAAAATGTTCCAAGTTCCGGAAAAATCCCATTTGTTCCATCTTTTTTACGGTCCACCTATAGTACGGTTCACCTTTATTACGGTCCACAATATTTCCGTTTACGGTATATCATCTGGTACAACCTAATGTAAATTAACCCAACTCAGGCACACCCCACAAAGGTAACGGAGAAGGTAGCGAGCACACGGTACAACAATGCAAACAACGATGTTCCTCCTAGCCGGATGCGCGACCTTGGCCCACGCAAGAGGCGTGTGTGATGGTGCAGCCTTCTGCGGTGGCATCGCAAACAAGGCCTGCAAGACTGGCTACACATGTCTGGATGACCCCGACGATACATGTGATCCCAACAACGGCGGGAGGGACTGCAGTGGGTGCTGTGTGCGCCTCGTGATCCCTGAGACGAAGAAGCCTGCCCCGGTTGTCGACACATGCACGATGTGCGGCGGTCTTGCGAACATCCAGTGCGACGCTGGTTTCACCTGCATGGACGACACCCGTGACAACTGCGACCCTAACAGGGGCGGCCGGGACTGCAGCGGGTGCTGTGTGCGCCTGGTGATCCCTGAGACCCGGAAGCCTGTCCCTGTTGTCGACACGTGCACCATGTGCGGCGGCATTGCCAAGATCCAGTGCGACGCTGGCTTCACCTGCATGGACGACACCCGTGACAACTGCGACCCGAACATGGGCGGCCGGGACTGCAGTGGGTGCTGTGTGCGTCTGGTGATCCCTGAGAAGTCTTCGTCTGCCGCTGCGTCTGTTGACACGTGCACGATGTGCGGCGGCATTGCCAACATCCAGTGCGCTGCCGGTTTCACCTGCATGGACGACACCCGCGACAACTGCGACCCCAACAACGGCGGGAGGGACTGCAGCGGGTGCTGTGTGCGTCTGGTGATCCCCGAGACGTCTTCGTCTGCTGCTGCGTCTGTCGACACGTGCACGATGTGCGGTGGCATTGCCAACATCCAGTGCGCTGACGGTTGGACCTGCATGGACGACACCCGTGACAACTGCGACCCTAACAACGGCGGGAGGGACTGCAGCGGGTGCTGTGTGCGTCTGGTGATCCCTGAGACGTCTTCGTCTGTTGCTGCGTCTGTCGACACGTGCACGATGTGCGGTGGCATTGCCAACATCCAGTGCGCTGCCGGTTGGACCTGCATGGACGACACCCGTGACAACTGCGACCCCAACAACGGCGGGAGGGACTGCAGCGGGTGCTGCGTGCGTCTGGTGATCCCGGAGAAGTCTTCGTCTGCCGCTGCGTCTGTCGACACGTGCACGATGTGCGGTGGCATTGCCAACATCCAGTGCGCTGACGGTTGGACCTGCATGGACGACACCCGTGACAACTGCGACCCCAACAACGGCGGGAGGGACTGCAGCGGGTGCTGCGTGCGTCTGGTGATCCCCGAGACGTCTTCGTCTGCTGCTGCGTCTGTCGACACGTGCACGATGTGCGGCGGCATTGCCAACATCCAGTGCGCTGCCGGTTGGACCTGCATGGACGACACCCGCGACAACTGCGACCCTAACAACGGCGGGAGGGACTGCAGCGGGTGCTGCGTGCGTCTGGTGATCCCGGAGAAGTCTTCGTCTGCCGCTGCGTCTGTCGACACGTGCACGATGTGCGGTGGCATTGCCAACACCCAGTGCGCTGCCGGTTGGACCTGCATGGACGACACCCGTGACAACTGCGACCCTAACAACGGTGGCCGGGACTGCAGCGGGTGCTGCGTGCGTCTGGTGATCCCTGAGACGTCTTCGTCTGCTGCTGCATCTGTCGACACGTGCACGATGTGCGGTGGCATTGCCAACATCCAGTGCGCTGCCGGTTGGACCTGCATGGACGACACCCGTGACAACTGCGACCCTAGCAACGGCGGGAGGGACTGCAGCGGGTGCTGCGTGCGTCTGGTGATCCCTGAGACGTCTTCGTCTGCTGCTGCATCTGTCGACACGTGCACGATGTGCGGTGGCATTGCCAACATCCAGTGCGCTGCCGGTTGGACGTGCATGGACGACACCCGTGACAACTGTGACCCCAACAACGGCGGGAGGGACTGCAGCGGGTGCTGTGTGCGTCTGGTGATCCCTGAGACGTCTTCGTCTGTTGCTGCGTCTGTCGACACGTGCACGATGTGCGGTGGCATTGCCAACATCCAGTGCGCTGCCGGTTGGACCTGCATGGACGACACCCGTGACAACTGCGACCCCAACAACGGCGGGAGGGACTGCAGCGGGTGCTGTGTGCGTCTGGTGATCCCGGAGAAGTCTTCGTCTGCCGCTGCGTCTGTCGACACGTGCACGATGTGCGGGGGCATTGCCAACACCCAGTGCGCTGACGGTTGGACCTGCATGGACGACACCCGTGACAACTGCGACCCCAACAACGGCGGGAGGGACTGCAGCGGGTGCTGCGTGCGTCTGGTGATCCCCGAGACGTCTTCGTCTGCTGCTGCGTCTGTCGACACGTGCACGATGTGCGGCGGCATTGCCAACACCCAGTGCGCTGCCGGTTGGACCTGCATGGACGACACCCGTGACAACTGCGACCCTAACAACGGTGGCCGGGACTGCAGCGGGTGCTGCGTGCGTCTGGTGATTCCTGAGAAGTCTTCGTCTGCTGCTGCATCTGTCGACACGTGCACGATGTGCGGCGGCATTGCCAACATCCAGTGCGCTGCCGGTTGGACCTGCATGGACGACACCCGTGACAACTGCGACCCCAACAACGGCGGGAGGGACTGCAGCGGGTGCTGCGTGCGTCTGGTGATCCCTGAGAAGTCTTCGTCTGCTGCTGCATCTGTCGACACGTGCACGATGTGCGGCGGCATTGTCAACCTCCAGTGCGCTGCCGGTTGGACCTGCATGGACGACACCCGCGACAACTGCGACCCTAGCAACGGCGGGAGGGACTGCAGCGGGTGCTGCGTGCGTCTGGTGATCCCTGAGACGTCTTTGTCTGTTGCTGCGTCTGTCGACACGTGCACGATGTGCGGTGGCATTGCCAACATCCAGTGCGGTGCCGGTTGGACCTGCATGGACGACACCCGTGACAACTGCGACCCTAGCAACGGCGGGAGGGACTGCAGCGGGTGCTGCGTGCGTCTGGTGATCCCCGAGACGTCTTCGTCTGCTGCTGCCTCTGTCGACACCTGCACGATGTGCGGCGGCATTGCCAACATCCAGTGCGCTGCCGGTTGGACCTGCATGGACGACACCCGTGACAACTGCGACCCCAACAACGGCGGGAGGGACTGCAGCGGGTGCTGCGTGCGTCTGGTGATCCCGGAGAAGTCTTCGTCTGCCGCTGCGTCTGTCGACACGTGCACGATGTGCGGTGGCATTGCCAACATCCAGTGCGCTGACGGTTGGACCTGCATGGACGACACCCGTGACAACTGCGACCCCAACAACGGCGGGAGGGACTGCAGCGGGTGCTGCGTGCGTCTGGTGATCCCCGAGACGTCTTCGTCTGCTGCTGCGTCTGTCGACACGTGCACGATGTGCGGCGGCATTGCCAACATCCAGTGCGCTGCCGGTTGGACCTGCATGGACGACACCCGCGACAACTGCGACCCTAACAACGGCGGGAGGGACTGCAGCGGGTGCTGCGTGCGTCTGGTGATCCCGGAGAAGTCTTCGTCTGCCGCTGCGTCTGTCGACACGTGCACGATGTGCGGTGGCATTGCCAACACCCAGTGCGCTGCCGGTTGGACCTGCATGGACGACACCCGTGACAACTGCGACCCTAACAACGGTGGCCGGGACTGCAGCGGGTGCTGCGTGCGTCTGGTGATCCCTGAGACGTCTTCGTCTGCTGCTGCATCTGTCGACACGTGCACGATGTGCGGCGGCATTGCCAACATCCAGTGCGCTGCCGGTTGGACCTGCATGGACGACACCCGCGACAACTGCGACCCTAGCAACGGCGGGAGGGACTGCAGCGGGTGCTGCGTGCGTCTGGTGATCCCTGAGACGTCTTCGTCTGCTGCTGCATCTGTCGACACGTGCACGATGTGCGGTGGCATTGCCAACATCCAGTGCGCTGCCGGTTGGACCTGCATGGACGACACCCGTGACAACTGTGACCCCAACAACGGCGGGAGGGACTGCAGCGGGTGCTGTGTGCGTCTGGTGATCCCTGAGACGTCTTCGTCTGTTGCTGCGTCTGTCGACACGTGCACGATGTGCGGTGGCATTGCCAACATCCAGTGCGCTGCCGGTTGGACCTGCATGGACGACACCCGTGACAACTGCGACCCCAACAACGGCGGGAGGGACTGCAGCGGGTGCTGTGTGCGTCTGGTGATCCCGGAGAAGTCTTCGTCTGCCGCTGCGTCTGTCGACACGTGCACGATGTGCGGGGGCATTGCCAACACGCAGTGCGCTGCCGGTTGGACCTGCATGGACGACACCCATGACAACTGCGACCCCAACAACGGCGGGAGGGACTGCAGCGGGTGCTGTGTGCGTCTGGTGATCCCGGAGAAGTCTTCGTCTGCCGCTGCGTCTGTCGACACGTGCACGATGTGCGGTGGCATTGCCAACATCCAGTGCGCTGACGGTTGGACCTGCATGGACGACACCCGTGACAACTGCGACCCCAACAACGGCGGGAGGGACTGCAGCGGGTGCTGCGTGCGTCTGGTGATCCCCGAGACGTCTTCGTCTGCTGCTGCGTCTGTCGACACGTGCACGATGTGCGGCGGCATTGCCAACACCCAGTGCGCTGCCGGTTGGACCTGCATGGACGACACCCGTGACAACTGCGACCCTAACAACGGTGGCCGGGACTGCAGCGGGTGCTGCGTGCGTCTGGTGATTCCTGAGAAGTCTTCGTCTGCTGCTGCATCTGTCGACACGTGCACGATGTGCGGCGGCATTGCCAACATCCAGTGCGCTGCCGGTTGGACCTGCATGGACGACACCCGTGACAACTGCGACCCCAACAACGGCGGGAGGGACTGCAGCGGGTGCTGCGTGCGTCTGGTGATCCCTGAGAAGTCTTCGTCTGCTGCTGCATCTGTCGACACGTGCACGATGTGCGGCGGCATTGCCAACCTCCAGTGCGCTGCCGGTTGGACCTGCATGGACGACACCCGCGACAACTGCGACCCTAGCAACGGCGGGAGGGACTGCAGCGGGTGCTGCGTGCGTCTGGTGATCCCTGAGACGTCTTCGTCTGTTGCTGCGTCTGTCGACACGTGCACGATGTGCGGTGGCATTGCCAACATCCAGTGCGGTGCCGGTTGGACCTGCATGGACGACACCCGTGACAACTGCGACACTAGCAACGGCGGGAGGGACTGCAGCGGGTGCTGCGTGCGTCTGGTGATCCCTGAGACGTCTTCGTCTGCCGCTGCATCTGTCGACACGTGCACGATGTGCGGTGGCATTGCCAACATCCAGTGCGCTGCCGGTTGGACCTGCATGGACGACACCCGTGACAACTGCGAGCCTAGCAACGGCGGGAGGGACTGCAGCGGGTTCTGCGTGCGTCTGGTGATCCCTGAGAAGTCTTCGTCTGTTGCTGCGTCTGTCGACACGTGCACGATGTGCGGTGGCATTGCCAACATCCAGTGCGCTGACGGTTGGACCTGCCTGGACGACACCCGTGACAACTGCGACCCCAACAACGGCGGGAGGGACTGCAGCGGGTTCTGCGTGCGTCTGGTGATCCCTGAGAAGTCTTCGTCTGTTGCTGCGTCTGTCGACACGTGCACGATGTGCGGGGGCATTGCCAACACCCAGTGCGCTGCCGGTTGGACCTGCATGGACGACACCCATGACAACTGCGACCCCAACAACGGCGGGAGGGACTGCAGCGGGTGCTGTGTGCGTCTGGTGATCCCGGAGAAGTCTTCGTCTGCCGCTGCGTCTGTCGACACGTGCACGATGTGCGGTGGCATTGCCAACATCCAGTGCGCTGACGGTTGGACCTGCATGGACGACACCCGTGACAACTGCGACCCCAACAACGGCGGGAGGGACTGCAGCGGGTGCTGCGTGCGTCTGGTGATCCCCGAGACGTCTTCGTCTGCCGCTGCGTCTGTCGACACGTGCACGATGTGCGGTGGCATTGCCAACATCCAGTGCGCTGACGGTTGGACCTGCATGGACGACACCCGTGACAACTGCGACCCTAGCAACGGCGGGAGGGACTGCAGCGGGTGCTGCGTGCGTCTGGTGATCCCCGAGACGTCTTCGTCTGCTGCTGCCTCTGTCGACACGTGCACGATGTGCGGCGGCATTGCCAACATCCAGTGCGCTGCCGGTTGGACCTGCATGGACGACACCCGCGACAACTGCGACCCTAACAACGGCGGGAGGGACTGCAGCGGGTGCTGCGTTCGTCTGGTTATCCCTGAGAAGTCTTCGTCTGCCGCTGCGTCTGTCGACACGTGCACGATGTGCGGCGGCATTGCCAACACCCAGTGCGCTGCCGGTTGGACCTGCATGGACGACACCCGCGACAACTGCGACCCTAACAACGGCGGGAGGGACTGCAACGGGTGCTGCGTGCGTCTGGTGATCCCGGAGAAGTCTTCGTCTGCCGCTGCGTCTGTCGACACGTGCACGATGTGCGGTGGCATTGCCAACACCCAGTGCGCTGCCGGTTGGACCTGCATGGACGACACCCGCGACAACTGCGACCCTAACAACGGTGGCCGGGACTGCAGCGGGTGCTGCGTGCGTCTGGTGATTCCTGAGAAGTCTTCGTCTGCTGCTGCATCTGTCGACACGTGCACGATGTGCGGCGGCATTGCCAACATCCAGTGCGCTGCCGGTTGGACCTGCATGGACGACACCCGTGACAACTGCGACCCCAACAACGGCGGGAGGGACTGCAGCGGGTGCTGCGTGCGTCTGGTGATCCCTGAGAAGTCTTCGTCTGCTGCTGCATCTGTCGACACGTGCACGATGTGCGGCGGCATTGCCAACCTCCAGTGCGCTGCCGGTTGGACCTACATGGACGACACCCGCGACAACTGCGACCCTAGCAACGGCGGGAGGGACTGCAGCGGGTGCTGCGTGCGTCTGGTGATCCCTGAGACGTCTTCGTCTGTTGCTGCGTCTGTCGACACGTGCACGATGTGCGGTGGCATTGCCAACATCCAGTGCGGTGCCGGTTGGACCTGCATGGACGACACCCGTGACAACTGCGACACTAGCAACGGCGGGAGGGACTGCAGCGGGTGCTGCGTGCGTCTGGTGATCCCTGAGACGTCTTCGTCTGCCGCTGCATCTGTCGACACGTGCACGATGTGCGGTGGCATTGCCAACATCCAGTGCGCTGCCGGTTGGACCTGCATGGACGACACCCGTGACAACTGCGAGCCTAGCAACGGCGGGAGGGACTGCAGCGGGTTCTGCGTGCGTCTGGTGATCCCTGAGAAGTCTTCGTCTGTTGCTGCGTCTGTCGACACGTGCACGATGTGCGGTGGCATTGCCAACATCCAGTGCGCTGACGGTTGGACCTGCCTGGACGACACCCGTGACAACTGCGACCCTAACAACGGCGGGAGGGACTGCAGCGGGTGCTGTGTGCGTCTGGTGATCCCTGAGACGTCTTCGTCTGCCGCTGCGTCTGTCGACACGTGCACGATGTGCGGTGGCATTGCCAACATCCAGTGCGCTGACGGTTGGACCTGCCTGGACGACACCCGTGACAACTGCGACCCCAACAACGGCGGGAGGGACTGCAGCGGGTGCTGCGTGCGTCTGGTGATCCCGGAGAAGTCTTCGTCTGCCGCTGCGTCTGTCGACACGTGCACGATGTGCGGTGGCATTGCCAACATCCAGTGCGCTGACGGTTGGACCTGCCTGGACGACACCCGTGACAACTGCGACCCTAACAACGGCGGGAGGGACTGCAGCGGGTGCTGTGTGCGTCTGGTGATCCCTGAGACGTCTTCGTCTGCCGCTGCGTCTGTCGACACGTGCACGATGTGCGGTGGCATTGCCAACATCCAGTGCGCTGACGGTTGGACCTGCCTGGACGACACCCGTGACAACTGCGACCCCAACAACGGCGGGAGGGACTGCAGCGGGTGCTGCGTGCGTCTGGTGATCCCGGAGAAGTCTTCGTCTGCCGCTGCGTCTGTCGACACGTGCACGATGTGCGGTGGCATTGCCAACATCCAGTGCGCTGACGGTTGGACCTGCCTGGACGACACCCGTGACAACTGCGACCCCAACAACGGCGGGAGGGACTGCAGCGGGTGCTGCGTGCGTCTGGTGATCCCCGAGACGTCTTCGTCTGCTGCTGCGTCTGTCGACACGTGCACGATGTGCGGCGGCATTGCCAACATCCAGTGCGCTGCCGGTTGGACCTGCATGGACGACACCCGTGACAACTGCGACCCTAACCACGGTGGGAGGGACTGCAGCGGGTGCTGTGTGCGCCTCGTGATCCACCATCAGTAGATGATATCGTGTTCTCGTCCCCCTCCTCCCCGTTGTGGCATTCTTGTTTTTTCCCCTCGTGTGTCAGTCTCTTGTTGGTCCCTTTCCCCCCCTGTTTCCTCTTTGTGTCTTGTCGTCGTGATGCTTGTAGTCGTGCTCTCTCGCCGCATCTATTCTGTGAGGCTCCCAGGTGTCCTGTTATTGACTTTTCCTGGACGCACGGGGTCCTCTCTTGGCCCCTCCCCTCCCCGTGTCTTCTTGTGTCTTCCCGACGTGATGATTTCTGTCGTGCTGTCTCGGCTACATCTATTCTGTGTGAGGCTGCCAGGTGTCCTGTTGTTGGTTTTTCCTGGACGCACGGGGTGTTGGCTGACGGAAGGACCGGCACCTCTCTGCGCACTGCTGCTGCATGCGCTTGGCCTCCATTTTGCCGATGAGCAGTGTGACGGCTCAGGCCCCTCGGAACACTCCGATGGCCTGGCGCTGTCCCTCTGTCCACATGACCTTCGTGTGCAGACGTTTAGCTTCCGCGTCTATGTCACTTCCCTTTGAGCCCCTTTGCCTTGCAAGCACACTGATGCGCTGGAGGAGGAGCTGACTGTGCCGTGTGCTGCCTCTGTCTTCGGAGGTTGCCATGTGGTGTCGGCCTCCTATCTACCTGCTTTGTATCGCGTGTGCCCTGCACGTTATGCCCCCTCCCCTTGTGCCCTCACCATTGCTGTCCTCTGCAGCACGTTGTCGATGGGAGACTGCCAGAAAAGCTGTTGCTGCCTGCCTGGGTATCACCCCATGTGCACGGCGTGCGACGTGAAGAGCAGCCCCTGTACGCGTGCCCCTGCTGCGTGCGCGTGTCGCCGCCAGGTGTTGGTGTTGAGCCGTGTGCCCCTGTGATGTGCCGTAGGCAGTTATCGGATGTGCTGTCCCTGTGCTGCATGTCTGCATGCCCTGTCTGCGGTGTGTCTCTTCCTCAAGCATCCATTTTGAGTGTTGGAGTGTTGATGTTCTTTGCTTTGGTATACCTTGTAGGCACCCTGATGCGCTGGAGAAGGAGCTGACTGTACCGTGTGCTGCCTCTGTCTTCGGAGACTGCTCTGCGGTGTCTGACTCCTGTAGCCGTTGCTCGGGTGCCTTGTCTGTGCGTTCACCCGCACTCGTTGTCACTTATTGATTTTTGTGTTTTCTTGCAAGCATCCTCGCTTCCGTACGAAACCTTCGGTGTGTCTCTGGGCAACTCGCCCACTGGCCCACCTGGACGCATGTCCGACAGGCGCAGTCGCTGACCGCAGCAGAAGCCCCACACACCCCGCCCTGTTGCCTGCCTTGCCTTGCCTGCTGGTGCTGTGCCGCCACACATGAGGAGGACCTGCCACTGTTTTGCACCGTGATGACTCACATACACACACAAATCACTCCAATCCTACACACCTTGTGTGCGGACGACGATGCTTCAACATGCACCACCATCTGACTGCACATGCTGCTGTGTCTCATCGCTCACTTTGCGTCATCCCATGACATCTGCAAGAGTTTTGCACACCACCTTCGATCACACCCTTGCGAAGGCTATGCAGGTGACTTGTCCTCTCTGAGATAGCGTACGTTGTGTAGCCAATCACACACATCTACGCAACCACAACCACAAACACCCCGCCAAACAACGACCGTCAATTGGGTTGGGAGGCATCTGTCCCTGTGATGCACAGCTCCCCGCTGGACGTGCTCGGAAAGCAAAGCTGCAGGGCACGCCCTGCTGCGTTACGCATATCCATGGCCGCTCTGCGAGTGCCCGCAAGGGACGTGGGCTGCAGCGTCGAACCATGCGTCACACAGTCAATCGCCAACACAGCCTTGTGTCAGGCAGGCGAGGCTGTCCGCTTCAGATGAGCAGCTCCTGTGGTATTGTTGCCCAGGTGGGAGGGACGATGACGACACAACAGGATCGGTACTATCTGACCGCACTCTGTGCGGGCTGAATACAAACACCTGAAGAAGATCAAAAGCTTTGTCCGAGTCCGTATATATGCAGTTTGAACAGACTTTGAGCACACTTGCTGCCGGTCATGAATGGAGGACAGACGTGCAGCTGCACGCAGGGTGCAGGATGGTTCACGGCACACCGGGCATGATGACATCGCACATCAGTTCATCTTTGTAGGTTGGGACAACTGACTCCCCACGGGGACGTGCAGAGGACGCAACAGGATACAACTCCACACTGACCCGCTTCGCCCCACCAAGTCACTCCAGGACAGCAGTCCTCCCACATCCGACACACGGTGTCACACCCAAGAGTTTTGCACACCACCTTCGATCACACCCTTGCGAAGGCTATGCAGGTGACTTGTCCTCTCTGAGATAGCGTACGTTGTGACACAGATACATCCATACCACACCTATCAACCACAACTGTCGAAACGACCGTCAATTGCTCCCTCGTCAGTGAGAGGGCGGGCGCCCCACGTGTTTCCTCACTTTGTGACACCGAGGGAGTGGATTCTGTGCTGCACTCTAACCCCATCCCACCCCCAAACGACCCTCTTCTCGCACAGACTTCACGCCCCACCACTGCAGGGGGTCCCGGTCGATCTTTGCACGCTGCTTTTGGTCTATCTTGATAGACTACAAAGCATGCCCGAGACGCAACCCCGATGCTCGCCCGCCGACATATGGATGCAGCCAGACCCCACAGGCGCCTGCCGCACCGGCCTGAAGGTGCTGAACAGCTTGAAGAACCCCGTCAAACCCGTTGACGCATGTTGTTCCGTTGACGACAAGGGCCACGTCGAATTCTGCCCCCGCGATGGCATGAATGTGAAGTGGTACAGCTGCGGCCCAACCGTGTGCGACCCCCCAACTGTGGCCCACTGCCGCACCTACATGACATTTGACATTGTGCGGCGTGTGATGGAGGATTACTTTATGTACAACGTGACGCTTGTGATGGGCGTGACAGACATCGACGACAAGATCATCATCCGCACCCAGGAGATCAGGACACTCGTCGAGGAGGGGTGGCAGAAGCAGGACGCCATGCGCGCACTCTCGTCGAACGGGTCGCTGGATGCTGCACGCGAGACACTCTCAGCCACCTGCAAGAAGCGCGATGCCTCCCTCGACACAGAGAGTGTCAGCAGCTCCTCCCTGGCGCGCGAGATGGAGGCACGCTTCTTCAACGACCTGTCGCGGCTGCACATCCGCCCGCCGACAGTCATCACTCGTGTGACGGAGTTCATCCCTTCGATCATCTCCTTTGTGGAGGGCATCATCCAGAACGGGTTTGCCTATGTCTCCAACGGCAACACCGTCTTCTTCGATGTGCAGGCCTTCGAGAAGAAGCACCGCTACGCCAAGCTCATGCCGCGGTGCCACGAGGAGGATGCGGGCGGCGTGCTGACCTCCAACTGCGAGGGGGAGCTGCAGTGCAACGAGGAGGCGGCAAAGGAGAAGCGCCACCCGAAGGACTTTATCCTGTGGCGGCGCAGCAACGATGGGGAGCCGGAGTGGGAGAGCCCTTGGGGGCAGGGGCGTCCCGGGTGGCATATCGAGTGCAGCGCGATGGCGTCGGAGTATCTCGGCGAGTGCATCGACTTGCACACGGGGTGTGAGGACCTGAGGTTTCCCCACCACGACAACGAGCTGGCGCAGTCGGAGGCGCGTTGGCAGAACCACCAGTGGATCAACTACTTCCTGCACCACGGCAACATCCACGCGGATGCCGCCGACCTTCTCCCTTCCAACCAGGCGAAGAAGCGGCGGTGTGTCACGATTGATGACATCCTCAGGGTCTACACGCCGCGCCAGATCAGGATCCTGTTCCTGCTGCGGCCCTACCAGGATGCCCTTGTCATGTCGCGGGCGAGCATGTCTGCGGCGCGCAAGCAGGAGGAGTTTTACGTCGACTTCTTCAAGAAGACCAACGCCATGCTCTCCGCAAAGCGCTGTATGAGCGAGTCCACCCTCAGGTGGAACGACACGGATGAGGCATTTGAGTCCGCTCTGATGGATGCTACGGAGCAGGCGGAGCGTGAGGTGCATGCTGCGTTGTGCGACAACTTCGACACACCGGCAGCAATGGCGAGCCTGCGCAAACTGGCCGATGCGACACTCGAGTACATCCGGGGGCGTGAGGAGAAGGGCGGTGTGCGTCTCTTCCTCCTGCACAAGCCTGTGGGCTATGTGAAGAAGATTTTCCGCATCTTCGGGCTCGACGACGACAACGACCTTACCGCGCCCCCCGCAGAGAGCGACGCTGCGTGCTACGCCACGTCTGCCGCCAAGGAGGGTGAGGAGGGCGGCGCTGCAGGGCGCGCCCAGGGCTTCGAGCAGGAGGATGTCCGCGAGGTGATCGACGCGTTCCTCCGCTTCAAGGAGAAGGTCAAGTCGCACCTGGCGCAGGTCGCGCGGGGTGGCGGCGGGGATGGGCGGGGTGCCGCCGCCCCCACAAAGCCCATCGGGGCGTCGGCCCCCGGCAGGCTGGTGATGAACACGCCCTCGTCGTCGGCACCGCCCCTCGGGTTTGGGAAGTACCACCTGGACGTGGCGCGTTCCGCGGATGCCGCGCACGACTCCCTGCTGCACTCCGACATCGACGAGTCTGACCTCCGCACGCTGAGCAGCGGGCTGAACAACTTCAAGCGGTTCTTCACAGGCGGGAGCCACGACGACGACAAGGAGGAAGACGACGACTTCGACGGTGCGGGTGGGGATGACGACAACGACCTCATGCCTGCCGACACCGACTGCATCCCTGTGTTCGGTGGCGCGCCGGTCCGCAAGCCGAAGTCTAACGGGAAGAAGCGCCCGAAGAGCACCCAGGCGCAGGCGCTGAGTGGTATCAACGACCTGTTCAGGGAGTTTGAGGAGGAGACGCTCCCAGGGCTGGGTATGACCAAAAGGGGAGAAGCGACTCTCTCCGGGCTCTCTGTGTGTGTTGGTTTGTGTTGGTTGTGCAGCATCCCCCCGCCCCTCTCCCAGACATGTGCAGGCGGCTTTTGGTCCACCCTACCTCCCCCACTCCCCCGTTGCAGGCATCGCCGTCGAGGAGCAGTCGCCCTCTGCGAAGGAGCAACGCTGGAGGTACACCCGTGACACCAACGGCAAGGCGAGCAGCGATAGCCGGAGTCGCACATCCACCCCGGATGCCACCAGCGCGTCGCTGCAGGACAAGAAGGTGTGTGCCCCCCCCCCCCCCCCCACCATCCCCACCCTTGCAAAGTACCGCCCCTCCCCTTGCCACATTTTTGAGCAGTTTTGAACATGGTTGGGAACAGCAAGTGTCTTTGAACTCACCTATCACCCACCCCTTGCCACAGGCGCAAGATCTGCTGAGCAGCCTCCCCTACCTGCCTCCTCTGTGATGCCCGGAAGCTCTGAGGGCAAAGGGTGCCATGCCGCATCAGCGCACTGCGAGCTGACTTGCCTCCCCGCCGCCTAGCGGGACCACTGTGATGGGGTTTGGAGAGTGCGACTGGCATGCAGTTGCGCCCCCCCCCCCTCCCCTGACGTGCAATACATCTATTTGAGGTGCCAAGCAGGCAGCCTGCCTGAGGCCTGGCTGTCGTTCGACACTCAGACAGCCAGAGGGACAGCTGCCATGCCTTGGGAGAATTGCATTACCTTCACTCTTGACAGCCATCACCCCCCCCCCCTCAAGAATAAGCTTTGCTGACCAGGCATGTCGCTAAGCGTCGACCGTCGACCCAGTGATTTTGGGTTTCCCCCCCCATAAAAAAGCGTCGACCCAGCGTCGACCCAGTGGACTGGGTTGACGCTTGGTCGAGGCTTGGAGCGTCGACCTAGTGGAACTGGGTTGCCATTCAAGCCTGGACCAAGCGTCAACCCATTTATTACACTGGGTCGACGCTAACCTAGCGTTGGCCCGGTTACACTGGGTCGACGCTCACCAAGCGTCGACCAAGCGTCGACCAAGCGTCAACCCACTTTCACTGGGTCGACGTCGAAGAGAGTATGGTTTTGCAGGAACAGATGCTCACTACCGTGGCCTCCGGCGGCTGGGGGGCTCCGCCCCCCAGACCCCCCTGTGGCGTATGTCTCGTACTCAAGTCATTCGATTCCCACCGGGTCAGGGAATCCACCCACTCCAGTAGCCTCAGGAGGACGCAGCCAACTCACACAGAATCTGTACGCCCACAGTGAACAGATGCTCACTACCGTGGCCTCCGGCGGCTGGGGGGCCCTGCCCCCCAGACCCCCCATCTCGCGTGCCCGTCTAGTAACCAAGTCCTTGCGCTTTGACGGCCGTGACATATCAGGGGGCAGCGTCGAAATCATGGTCCCGAAAGCCATTTTTTGGTTTCCTCCGGCACCCGACGGCGCGAGCGGGAGAGGAACCACGGAAGGAACCCAGCGCCTCACACCGTGCCCACCTCGTGGTCCACCGATGGGAAAATTTGGCAACAACACGAGCGCGCGCGAAGCGCGCGCGAGAAAAATTGACCCCTAGTGTTTTCCCCCCTGATCCCCCCCCCCCCCCCCCCCCCAAAACAGGAGCGTCAACCCACCAAATCTCCAAAATCGAAAAGTTAGCGACAGGCCTGTTTGCTGACATGTCTGACACCTGCATATGTCAGACACTGGAATCTTGGTTTGGAACCCAACCTCCCCCTTCTCCCCCCCAAAGGTGACTATGCCCCTCGCCTCGCAAACCTGGGGCGAGACTCTTCCCTTCATCGTGAGTGGGGTGAGGGTTGACATGTTGTTGCGTGGAAGGGAGGGGGTGGGGGGGACGGGGCAGCACCACCAGTAGACATGCCACATACTGCCTGAGGTGTCCAGGCAGGGCGACGAGTTGGTTCGTTGTATTGGTGGAGTGATGGGGAGGAGGAGGTGGCGGTCATGCAGCATGTGCTGAAGGTAACGAAGGGTGGTGTGGGGTGGAGGGTGGTGGTGGTGGTGTTGGATGTTGGATCACGCCACAACACAAGGGGGGGTTGCGGGGGGGGGGTGTTGCGAACGAAAAGAATTGGGATCTTCACCTACTCCATAGTAGATCTGCGAAAAAAAGTCTAGCCCGCCCTGCTTGCGGGAGACAGGGCGTCGTGTTGTGCCACGCCACCGCCTGGTCGTCTCTCTCTGGTACGTCAGGTGGGTCGTCGGCACCAAAAAAAAAGTTCAAAACAACAAAGGGGTGTATGCGTGGGTGGGTCATTTGTTCGGGATTTCATCAGGATGAAAAACGTTCAAAACGTTCAGAGAGTGCTCAAAGTATATTCATTTTTGGTGAGTTTGACCACTTTGACCGCTGTGTGCGCGGAAAGACGCTTTTCCCCCCCGCCTTGTTTGTGTGTCTGTTTGTAATCTGGTTTCTGATACACCAAGGTGGCGAGTTTCTTCGCACTAACGGTGTGAAGGGAGGGGCAAAACGAGCGTAGCTGCACCACCTTTCTTCCTCCTGTCAGGCTCTCTGTTCTGATTCCCGTGATATTTTTTGCCGGTCCAACAAGGTGGGCTGTTTTTTTCTGCCACGCCAAAACCGGCCACAGCCTCGGTGCCAAACCTTGGGTAGTCGAATCAACATGTGCACCGCACTGCCCCCGCCCCCCCTTCCCCCCCTCCTCTGAATCCGGTGGGGTTTTCTCCATTATATACGTCCGTTTTGGTTCCGTTCTGTCAAATCAGTCAATTCTGTGCCTCTTCTCCCCCCCCCCCCCCCTCACCCCCCTTCCCTGGCGACCCCCCTCCCCCCACACCCCATCCACATTTCATACGAAATTGCCCCCACCCCACCCCCAGGGCGACCGACAGCTGCGATTTGCATCCACAAGGGACCACCCCAACGGCCTTGCCGACATTTTTGTGGAATTTTAAAATGAATCAGTGTGGGACCTGGGTGGGCACGGTGGTGGGATGGGAGGAACCACGATGGGCGTGGTCGGCTGAGTGTTTTTTTTGAGCGGGTTGATCCTGCGTGAGACCAGGCAGCTGAGTTGTCCGGTGATGTGTGGGTGACAGCATATGGTGGGTTAACACCAGACAGGTCGCTCGGTGCCGGCCTCCACTAAACAAATATCGTAACGTGTGTGTGGCAGCGGCGATTGCGAGCAGAGCCTGCATGCTCGGTACGCAACTCGCACCACTGCCACAAAATGATTCACGTGATGTGTGTCAACTGTGTGTGCCCTTGGGTGCTGGCCGCATCGAGACCTTCTTCCAAAAATAATACCTATCTCCCCCGGGGAGGGGTGGGCGGTTCTGCCCTGTTATACACTGTGCGTTTTTCTTCTACTCTACTACCACACGCCCTCCCCAAACCACCTTCATGCTGAGACCATCTGATGGGGTTTCTTGCCAAAAGGAAAAATCAGTATCCACCTTACAGTTCTGCTGTGTCACGGCGCATTCAACTACTTTCGTGCCACCCCCTCCCCAAATTTGATCTGGAATGCTGGTCAGCGGTTGTTTTGTTTACATCCACGGTTGCCGATGCCCACGCCACGCCGTGCAGTGTAGCAGATTGTGTTGCCGTTGCCAGTTTCCTTAGTCAAGGCGAAGCCCCCCACCCCTCACCACCTCCCCTTGCGGGGAGCGGCCCTGCCCCACGCAGCATACTGACCGCAAATGCACAGCCTAGACCTTCTCACCAGGCCTGCGACTCCGCCTGCCAAAAGTTGAGTGACGCGAAGCGGGAGAGAGCAGGGACAGCTTTGAGCCCGCACCCTCTCCTCTCCTCGCATCATCACCCCCTCCCTCTGAGAGTGGTGTTGCTCTCTCTGCGACAGCATCCACGTGTGTGTGTGTGTGCTTACCATGTCTTGAAAGGGTGGTCCTCACGGTGGCCTTGGGCACATCAGCGGCCCTTGCGCCAGGAACGAACAACGCACCGTGATCCCCGGGCCCCAGTCCCCAAATGTGGCACTCTCTGTGTATCCTTTTGCACCGCTGCCGAGCCCCCGTTGGGAGATGTGTCATCTTCTAGCTGTGTGATGGCCTTGGGCCTGGTGGGGGGAGGTGGGGAGCGGTGGGGCCAGCAGGGCACAGATAGTGTTTTCATCGGAGCGGGGGGGGAAGTTGCTTTTTTGCTGCTCAAAGGGCCTCGTGGGCAATGGGGTTTTCGACGGGGCCTGCGTCTGTTTTCTGAAGACGGTGGTGTGTCGCCCCCCCATCTTGTGTCTTGTGTTGGTGGTGAACGGGTGTGTTGGCAGGCATATTATGCCCCTATCACCCAGCACCACCACACACCCCCCCCCCCCCCCATTCATTTCTTCCGTTTTGTGCAATGCGGAAAACACTCAAAGTGACTTACAGTGGCTTTGGTTTGCGGATGCGCCACTCCAGAACGCAAAAAAAAATCAAAATACAACTTGTTCAGGGTAAAAGATAGGGTTCCGGGCTGCGCGCCGAAAACCGGGGGTAATCGGGGGTAAAATTTCAGCCATTTCCAAATGGAAGGGCTTTCCCTTCCCACAACCCCACCCCACCCCACGCCACTCAACTGGGATGGGCAGGGTGGCTCCTCTGCGGGGGCCGCTGCCAGGTCCGAGAGGAGCGCGCTCCTTCTTGGCGCCAACGCGAAGGAGCCAGTCGATGAGAAAGCGTTCGGGAGAGCGCGGTGGTGTTGAAAGCACCGCAGGTTGCCCTTGCAGACTTGGTTCTGGACAGGCACAGGCCACATGGGGGGTCTGGGGGGCGGTACCCCCCAGCCGCCGGAGGCCACGGTAGTGAGCATCTGTTCCTTGTAACCGTACAATTCTGTGAGCTGCCTGCATCCTCCCGGGGTGGGCTGTATTCCATCCCCAATTGACCCCAAAGGGTGTTGGATATAAGACAGGCAGACGGCACAGGGGGGTCTGGGGGGCGGAGCCCCCCAGCCGCCGGAGGCCACGGTAGCGAACAGCTGATTCTGCTCCATAGTCGCACGCCGCATGTAGTCAACGTGCACCTTGTGCTCAACAGGTTCATCGAGCTAACCCTGGGGCAGGGCACTGTGCTCTTGGCCCCGGCCTCCTCTGGCCAAAAAGTACCCTGGAATAGTACCCGGACAGAATCTCAGAAAAATCCCGGTGGAAAAAAAAAAGAGGCACCCCCGGTTTTTCGGGGCAAAATCTCAAAAACCGGGGCTAAGCCCCGTTTTTCATAACAGTATCTTAAACACTGAACTTGTTGGGTGCACGCTGGATCTGGCCGGACAACGCCAACTTGAAAGCTGCATCCAACTCCGAGAAGTTGTATTGTCTTTCCTCTCGACGCGCCGCCCCCACACCCCCACACCCCCCCCCCCCTAGGGGGGGTCATAAGCCCCCCTAAAAACGTACAAAACCAAAAATTTCAACATACCATCAGAACCGCCCTAATACCTGATCTGACCCGAAAATCCGACCCATACCCCCCCGGAAACCGTCTGGAGCCCACTTGTGACACCTGATGCGCACTTTTGTGATGATTTTTTGGGGTCCTAAAAAATGTACCTCAGTTTCGTACCTTGCCTTTGTACCTGAACCACTCCCGACCGCAATATTTTGTTCTTTGCCTTTTCTGCGGTGGTTCCGGCTCAGGTGGCACGATGTTGCCTCCCCAGTGCCTCGGCAAGGTCTTTCTTGTACCTGATTGGTGGGAATGTTGTGTTGTTGCGCCAGCTGAATGAGTTCAGCCACCTTCTGGGTGTAGTACACCACGCAGTCTCAACAGCACGTATGAGAGTGTACCATGTGAGGACTCAACAAAGTCATTGGATAGGCATCTGCCTGCCGACTCAACCCCCACAGTGCGACCGCAAGATCGTCAGGGATGTCTCAACGCCAGGGGAATACTCTCCCCTGGCGTTGTACAACCCTACTCTTAATCCTCGGGTCCTCTCCTGGAGGCGGTGGTGGCGGGCCCGCAACGCTTCGTACTTCCGGTACGGACTGGGGTAGTCTGCCCGGCTGACCCGCTCATCGCTTCCTAGATCATCTGCTGCTCTGGAGCTGCCATCACTCACTGCCCACATCAGTTGGTGTAGGGGTAGGAGCAGGAGGAGTGGGAGGAGTAGGAGTGCAGGTGACATCTTTCTTGGCCAGCAAGGAACGCCGCTTTTCGCACGTGCGTGCAGTTGATGCACCACTGCATATATCTGTCGTCACCACGTCCCACTCGCTCTCCTATGTACCCAGCCCGACGGAGCGCCCGAAATAATGTCGCCTCACGGATGTCGTGTGCCGTTTTCTTCTGACGCAGGTCTGCCACAACGCTCTCTGCCGGGACCCCGCACATCTCCCGTTTGGCGAGCGTCTTTCGAGCAAGGTACCCCTCTGCAGCAGCATCTGACACCTCTGCGAGGCCCTAGGCACACGGCATGTGTTGCTCGGCGTGCTGGGTGAGCGTAGTGATACCCTTTCCTTGCAAAGAACGAAATACTGCGGTCGGGAGTGGTTCAGGTACAAAGGCAAGGTACGAAACTGAGGTACATTTTTTAGGACCCCAAAAAATCATCACAAAAGTGCGCATCAGGTGTCACAAGTGGGCTCCAGACGGTTTCCGGGGGGGTATGGGTCGGATTTTCGGGTCAGATCAGGTATTAGGGCGGTTCTGATGGTATGTTGAAAAATGTGGTTTTGTACGGGCTTCACGGTGGGATCTTGTAAATTTTACATGTATAACTACAAGTATATACATGTATTATACATGTATAATACTTGCATGTCAACTATTATACATGTATAATACATGTATATGCCTGAAATATACATGTAAAATACATGTATATCAAGTAAAAATACAAGTATAATACTTGCATGTCAGCTATCATACTTGTATTTTTACTTGATATACATGTATTTTTGCATGTATATTTCAGGCATTTACATGTATTTTACATGTATAATACTTGTCATGCAAGTATTATACATGTAAAATACTTGCATGACAAGTAAAATACATGTATAATACTTGCATGACAAGTAAAATACTTGCATGCAAGTAAAATACATGTATTTTACTTGCATGCAAGTATTTTACTTGTCATGCAAGTATTTTACATGTATAATACTTGCATGACAAGTATTATACCGTAAACGGAAATATTGTGGACCGTAATAAAGGTGAACCGTACTATAGGTGGACCGTAAAAAAGATGGAACAAATGGGATTTTTCCGGAACTTGGAACATTTTTACGGTCCACCTATTTTACGGTTGGGATAGTGGACTTGGCGGTTTTTTTACGAATTCCTTCGACGAAGTCGCGAAGGAACCAAGGAAATCGCACGACTGAAGCTGCAGGATTAACACCACAGGGCCTCAACACAGAGTGTGCGCTCACCATCGTCCGGGAACTGTTCTCCCACAGTTACTGCAGGGTGTACTACACTAAAGGAGTACGATTTCCCTGAATTTTCCGGGCACTGATTCACGAATTTACATCTGGAGGGAGCCCGGTGGTCTCAGCTTCTGTCTGCGCGCCCTGCCGTACTGTGGCTGCTTTTGTGGGCTCGTGCAGCAGGTTCTACTTTTACTTCTACTTTTACTTCTACCGGAACGCTCCTTGCATGGTACTACACTTCTCGAGGTGTGGTGGTGGGTGAGTCTCGAGGTGAGTGGTGGTGATCGTGCCCTTTCCACACGCAGGGAGGACTTGCTTCTCTTGCTGGTGTTGGTTGCGGTGGTGGAGGGAGGGTCCAAAGCTGGGAGGTCGGGAGGCCTACGTGCGGGAGTCTGCGGCGTGGAGGCCGCAGTCCGCGCCCCGCAACCCACCAGCCCGCGGGCGAAAAACACATTGTCTTTTCCATATTCAGTCCCAATAAATGGTGGACCGTAAAAAAGATGGAACGTTTGGCCTTTTTTTGGGAACTTGGAACATTTTTACGGTCCACCCTTTTTCCGTTTACGGTACATGTAAAATACATGTAAATGCCTGAAATATACATGTAAAATACATGTATATCAAGTAAAAATACAAGTATAATAGTTGACATGCAAGTATTATACCGTATACGTAAATATTTTGGAACGTAAATATTATGGAACGTAAATATTTTGGAACGCTGGTGGGTTGGCGTTCCAGATTTTTTTCGTTCCATAATATTTACAGGGCTTTCTGCGACTCGGGGACTTGGACCAGGTGATCGGACGGCATACAGAGTCCCTGACGGGACCTACTCGTGCACTTTTCGCGCGATTCCTGACGCAAGCCGTCCTCACCACCGAGTCCCCAACTGGCCCTGTAAATATTCTGGAACGTAAATATTATGGAACGGACCGGCCAAAAATGGGCCCGTTCCATAATATTTACGTTCCATAATATTTACGTATACGGTACTTGTATTTTTACTTGATATACATGTAGTTTACATGTATATTTCAGGCATATACATGTATTATACATGTATAATAGTTGACATGCAAGTATTATACATGTATAATACATGTATATACTTGTAGTTATACATGTAAAATTTACAAGATCCCACCGTGTTATGACCCCCCCTACCCCCCCCCCTAGGGCAGCGTTTAACCAAAACGCCTCAAAAACGCGTTTTGGGCAAAATCATCAAAACGAAACGTTTCAAAACGTCAAAACGTTTTCGTTTTTTATCAAAAACGCGTTTTTTTGGAATCTCGCGGAACGTCAAACAAAACGCCCAAGTGGCCTGCAGCCCACCCATGCAATGTGAAGGGAAATGTGGCTTGCGCGACAGAACGGTGTGGGAAATTCAGGGAGAGAACACTTCTGGCATGATTATTGCCAGCAGCACCCATCTCGATCAGCTCGACGTACTCCCATTACCGGATGGTCGAGAGAGAGGACCCAACTTCTGGCCGAAGGACACTGGTTCCGCTCTGTGAGGACTTGTCTTTGAACGCACTACACGAACATTCACAGCCGTCTGCGCGAATAGCCACACAGTGGACAGGACGGTTGGGACATCCCATGTAGGAGAACAGGGTGGGATATCTCACCGGGGATAGCGACCGAGACACCGGGAGTGCGCGTGTTCCCCCCTGTGAGAACACGTGCCCCCTGTGGGATAGCGACCTATCACCCATGTGGGATACCCCATATCGATATGCCACATTAGTGCTGCAAACCCGCAAGCTAGTCATCACCCCCAGCTCTTCAAACCCTGAGGCAGTGTATGCCAGCATTGCCCTGAGGAGTCGGCGTGGGTGGGCTGGGTGAAGGGCGAATCTGCTGCGATCTGGGCGTCTGCGATGTGGTATTCATCGCAAGCCGCCACTTACTGCAGGACGGCTGGCCCTAGCCTAGGCTAGGATGGCCCTTCCCCTAGTAAAAACCCCAAGTACTGATGACGTTTCAAAACGCGTTTTTTTCGAGCTGTGACGTTTTCATAAAACGAAACGTTTTAAAACGTGAAACGTTTTAGCGTTTTTTTTAACGCTGCCCTAGGGGGGGTCATAAGCCCCCCTAAAAACGTACGAAAACCAAAATTTTCAACATACCATCAGAACCGCCCTAATACCTGATCTGACCCGAAAATCCGACCCATACCCCCCCGGAAACTGTCTGGGGCCCACTTGTGACACCTGATACGCACTTTTGTGATGATTTTTTGGGGTCCTAAAAAATGTACCTCAGTTTCGTACCTTGCCTTTGTACCTGAACCACTCCCGACCGCATTATTTCGTTCTTTGCCTTTTCTGCGGTGGTTCTGGCTCAGGTGGCACGCATGTTGCCTTCCCCAGTGCCTCGGCAAGGTCTTTCTTGACCTGATTAGTGGGAATGTTGTGTTGTTGCGTCAGCAGAATGAGTTCAGCCACCTTCTGGGTGTAGTACTTCGATCGCATATGGGTCATTGTGAGTACTTCGTACGCCTGGGAGGCTGCATCGGCATTAGTAGGCAGCGTTGTAGATGCTTTTGCTTCGTCGATCTTAGCCTGTGAAGGCACGATTGGGATATTGTACGCCCTGAGAGCCGAAGTGGTTATGATTGTGCTGTGTAATTTGCGCCCCGCAGGATATGCACACCACGCAGTCTCGACAACACGTATGAGAGTGTACCATGTGGGGACTCAACAAGGTCATTGGATCGGCATCTGCCTGCCGACTCAGCCCCCACACAGTGCGACCGCAAGGTCGCCAGGGATGTCTCAACGCCAGGGGAATACCCTCCCCTGGCGTTGTACAACCCTACTCTCAACCCTCGGGTCCTCTCCTGGAGGCGGTGGTGGCGGGCCCGCAACGCTTCGTACTTCCGGTACAGACTGAGGTAGTCTGCCCGGCTGACCCGCTCATTGCTTCCTAGATCATCTGCTGCTCTGGAGCTGCCATCACTCTCACTGCCCACATCAGTTGGTGTGGGGGTAGGAGCAGGACGAGTGGGAGGAGTAGGAGTGCAGGTGACATCTTTCTTGGCTAGCAAGGAACGCCGCTTTTCCCGCACGTGCGTGCAGTTGATGCACCACTGCATATATCTGTCGTCACCACGTCCCACTCGCTCTCCTATGTACCCAGCCCGACGGAGCGCCCGAAATAATGTCGCCTCACCGATGTCGTGTGCCGTTTTCTTTTTACGCAGGTCTGCCACAACGCTCTCTGCCGAGACCCCGCACATCTCCCGTTTGGCGAGCGTCTTTCGAGCAAGGTACTCCTCTGCAGCAGCATCTGACACCTCTGCGAGGCCCTGGGCACGCGGCATGTGTTGCTCGGCGTGCTGAGTGAGCGTAGTGACACCCTTCCCTTGCAAAGAACGAAATAATGCGGTCGGGAGTGGTTCAGGTACAAAGGCAATGTACGAAACTGAGGTACATTTTTTAGGACCCCAAAAAATCATCACAAAAGTGCGTATCAGGTGTCACAAGTGGGCCCCAGACAGTTTCCGGGGGGGTATGGGTCGGATTTTCGGGTCAGATCAGGTATTAGGGCGGCTCTGATGGTATGTCGAAAAGTTTGGTTTTGTACGGGCTTATGACCCCCCCTACCCCCCCCCCCCCCCCCATGAACCCCCCCGACTGCCGGTACCACAAGGGTGACTTAGTACTGCGTCCTCTCTCGTATCGCACAGCACTGTGTTTCGACCTTAGCGCGGTTCTACCCGGGTTATTTTTTGCGATATTGTCGCATCAAGATCGGCCATGGCACACCGCCTCCCCCTCACCCAACACGCTTCAATACTGCTGCAGAGTGGAGGGTGACATGACCTTCTTCAACCACAGCAGCAAAAACGCCCCCCCGCCACCTTATCCATACCGCCCGGCTTCAGTGAACTCGCTGTGATTTGCCTGCTGCTGCGAGCTTCTCCTGCTTCTTCATGTCACCCGGACTCTGCTATAAGCCTTGCCCTCTCACATACACCCGTGCTGAAGGAGTGTGTTCAACTCTCCCGAACAGTGGGTGGCCAGAGGGGGCGAGTCTGTTGTCAGCAAGGCTGATGCTGAGCAAGCCAGGATCTTGCCAGCAGGATGTGTTCTTTTTCTCTTTTGTGCTAATTTTGCCTCTCCAGTCCAGTTCCTGGATTTCCTGGATTTTTTGGCCCTGCGTGACTCTGCTATCTTATGATTTTTTTTGGCTTTTCTTTTTGATATTTTTATGCGCAGAAAGCGTCAAAACAACGCATTGCAAATTGCAAAAGTTCTGTCGGCGGAAGGGGCGAGAGGTGTGGCGAAGACCCGAAGAATGGGCGGCTTCGTTGTTGTGGCGGTACCGAAGGGATCGCTGCAAAAGGGCCAGGCGCAAAGCAAACAAAAGAACACCCTACAACAGCGGGCTTACCAAACGCTGTTTGCGATCCCCAACCCCTACCCCCCCCATCCCCCCCGCCCACTCCTCGAAGCGTTTGTGATATAGTGGATATGATTGGGCATTTTTTAGGATGTGGTGTCGTGGGTGTCGTGACCAGAGAGAGCACATAACCTGTCCCATACCCCCTGGCAGGCAGCTGGGACCCGCCGAAGCCACCGCGCATTCTATCTTTCTGGGGACTATTATCCCCCATCTCTCAAGTGCCCCCACCCCCCCCTGGCAGGCGTCGTGCGCTGGTGTGCTGCCCCACACAGCTCCTCCGGCACACGCCACGCCTGCAGGTTTCTCTGCATATTTTTGTTGCCGTCTCACCTGAGCCCCCTCCCCCTCTTCACCACACCTGTTGCTCTGCCTGCTACCGTGTACGGGCCTTGCGTGCCGGTGGCACAGTGACGTGTCTCCTCCCACCTGAGTGTCAGTGTGACCCCCGATGGCCTCAAGAGAAGGTCTGTGAGAGACACGGCCCAAACAAAATCGTTCAATCGTTCAACAAGGCCGCCTTTCTGATGCCAGCTGCCCTGCCAGGGTCAGGTATGGCCTCGTCAGCTCTTGGTGGGGGGGGGGAGGAGGGGGACCGGATTTAGTTTTCCGGGCACAGCAGGCACCAGAGCTTTATTTGCCGCCCATGTTTTTAGAGTGTTTTCGGCGGCCAGCTATACTGTGGGCCCAGTGTGGGGGGGGGGTCGGGGGGTAGCTGTCTGCGCCTTTATTGCCTAACGTACGCAGGTGGGTGCGGGGTGGGGTGTGTGGGGGGGGGCCGGGTCTCCCAACAAATCTGGCTCCCAGGCGCACCCCCCGACTGCCAGAAGCCCTGACATTCTGCACTCTTGGGGTTGGGGGCGGGTAGGGTATGTGTGTGTTCCTTGTGGATTCGTGCCTCTCCACCCGCATCCGCACCCGACCCGGGTGGAAACTGCAACGCAGTAAGTTAGCGGTTTTGAGTTTGCTGAGCGATACTGCCTTATGCACCCGAGTGGGTGAGCCAGGGGGAGGGGGAGAGACCAGGCCTGTCGCTAACTTTTCGATTTTGGAGATTTGGTGGGTTGACGCTCCTGTTTTGGGGGGGGGGGGATCAGGGGGGAAAACACTAGGGGTCAATTTTTCTCGCGCGCGCTTCGCGCGCGCTCGTGTTGTTGCCAAATTTTCCCACCGGTGGACCACTAGGTGGGCACGGTGTGAGGCGCTGGGTTCCTTCCGTGGTTCCTCTCCCGCTCGCGCCGTCGGGTGCCGGAGGAAACCAAAAAATGGCTTTCGGGACCATGATTTCGACGCTGCCCCCTGATATGCCACGGCCGTCAAAGCGCAAGGACTTGGTTACGAGACGGGCACGCGAGATGGGGGGTCTGGGGGGCAGAGCCCCCCAGCCGCCGGAGGCCACGGTAGTGAGCATCTGTTCCTGCAAACCCATACTCTCTTCGACGTCGACCCAGTGAAAGTGGGTTGACGCTTGGTCGACGCTTGGTGAGCGTCGACCCAGTGTAATAAATGGGTTGACGCTTGGTCCAGGCTTGAATGGCAACCCAGTTCCACTGGGTCGACGCTCCAAGCCTCGACCAAGCGTCAACCCAGTCCACTGGGTCGACGCTGGGTCGACGCTTTTTTATGGGGGGGGAAACCCAAAATCACTGGGTCAACGGTCGACGCTTAGCGACATGCCTGGGGAGAGACGGAGAGGATTGGGGGGGGGGTGAGGGGGGAGGGGGGCGAGGAACAAAGCCATCTTTACAATCCCTTTGGCTATGGGAGAAAAAGGCAAAAAAAAGCTGCATCCAGAATTCTACGGCGGCTTATTTTGGCAGCCTATTTATCCCCCCCCCCCCTCCCCTCCAGCACCCCCACCCCCATCAGCACTTGCAGTTCGCCAGACGCGTTGCTCCCTCACACCACCCCACATCACACCACACCACGACCCAGGCGAGGTGGGTGTGGTGGTCCAGGCGGTATGCCTCCTCCGCCACCAGCGGGCGCCAGGGGGGGGAGCCAGTTCTACCGGAAGCTGGTGCGCCCGAGCAAGACGGAGAGTGTTGCGGAGTACATCCCTTACTCGCGGATTGCGAAGCGCTCGCCTGTCATCGAGGTGGCGTATAACAAGACGGAGCGGGCGTGGGATCCCCGAGAGCGGATGACATCTGCCGAGAAGGCACTGCAGGCGGCGGACTCAGTGTCACAGTCTGTCGTGGTGGGGTCGGAGGCAGTGGTGTCGCCGCGCGTCTCCCAGACCTGGGACACGCTGCGGGCGTTGCGCGAGCCGCAGGAAGGGCTGCCAGCACCCGCCTCCGAAAGGGAGCGGGATGAGGCCTTTGCCGAGTATGCGGAGGAGGGGCAGCTGAGACATCGCAAGGAGGAGGAGCACGTCTACCGCAATGCACAGCCCTTTGTGGGGGGCCTGCTTGCGGACACCTTTGACACCGTCGAGTATGGGGAGCGGGCGTCATGCGTCATCAACATGTCGGTATGCTGTGGGGGGGTGGGTGGGGGGAGGGGGGGTGGGAATCGCTCGTATTATACGTTTCGCACAACACCTGCGCAACGCTTCCACAACACCACGCAATGCGGCACAGCCTTCCGATGTGCTGATCGCAGAGGTGCTGAAGGAGAGCAGCGGGGCGGAGTCGGCAGAGGAGGGCGGTGCAGCCGATGCCGCTGAGGCTGCCAGCGACGGGAACTACATCCGTGTTTTCGTCGAGTATGAGGTTTGTAACAAATCTTTAACAAAGCTTTGCTGCAGCCTGCTCTATATTCTCGCAAAACTAACACGGGTGTGTGTGTGCGTGTGTGGGGGAGGGGGGGGGGGTCCACTGTTGTGATCTTCCCTCTTGGCCTTTTCTCCTCAAACTCGCCACACCGCCTCCCCGATGTATACCGCCACGACCAACCCCCCCCCCCCCCCCCCCCCCATGCGGAACACACACAGGGCATGAACACTTGGGCTATGATGTGCGCCTTCTCCCGCCACCTGGATCTGCCTCTGGGGTCGCTGCGTGTGGTCTCCTCTACTCTCAACACCGATGTCACCGTCGCGCAGACCCTGGAAGTCAAGGTCGAGTCACGCCCCCACCTGAGCGGCGGGGTGGAGAGCGAGGACCGCCGCCTCCAGAGGCTCCTCACCGTGCTGACCCAGGTCCGCACCACGGTGAAGGGCAACTCGGTTGTCGACGCCGCAAACCCAGACGTCATGGCGCTGATGTCAGAGGAGACGGTCCCCCTCCCCTTCCACCCTACGTTCTACAACTCGGCGCAGGGGGACCGCAATGGGATCGCCATTGTGCGGAGCTTTGCCAAGGCCAGGGACCCCCTCCACACCACAGACGTCGCCTCCTTCGAAACAAACCTCCTCCTCCGCGACGTGCGCGGGGGGACCCCTGAAGTCACGGAGACACGCCTCAACTCCCTCCGGCGCATCGGCGCGCTGAACACCATACGCACCCCGGAGTGCGCAACACGCGATGGCTCGGGTTGGGTAAAGACCGGAGCTGCCGCGCTGAACGGAAACTACCGCATGGCTGTCTCCTCCCTCCTCGATCAGATCTCCGCTCTCGACAGAGATGCCGCTGCTTTTATGGACCAGCTCATGGCCCTCACAAGCAAGGCCAAGGTGAGGACCAAGAAGGCAACCCGCAGGGGGGAGAACCGGCAGAGCGACCTGGAAGCCTACGACGAGACGGACCTCCTCATCAGCTCATCCGACGTCAACTCCCTCCTCGAGAAGCTGCCGGTGGAGCTCACCTGGGTGGGGCATGTGATGGTCGCCATCCTCACGGATGACGGCATGTCGCGCTTCCGGCGCATCTGGCGTGACGTGGTGCCCCCACACATCACACGCGCTGTCCAGCGCGCCCCAATTGACTTCCTCTGGAACCGCATGGCTGTCGAGCGCCTCCGGCGCTACGGGCCTGACCCAGTGAAGGGAGATCTGATCCGCACCCCGCTTGGCTCTGTCAAGCTCATCGAGACCCACGATGAAGCGGGTCTCGCCCAGCGCTCCTCCATCGTCCTCCCCTACCCGCAGATCAGCCGCGGCGGGCTGTGGAACCAAAACCTCCGCTTCCCACGCGCCGGGGTGACCCAGGCAGCCTACGAGGTGTGCATGCGGAACTGCGGGCTGGCTCCCCAGAACCTCCACCCGCAGGACGCCTTTGCGGACCCCAGCTGGGAGTCCTATCGCCCGCTGTTCATCCGCCCATCCGCTGTGGAGATCGGCAGCATCGGGCAGCCGGGCAGTGCGGATGGCGGGGAGGGCGTGCCCAGGGGTCAGACCTCCGGCCTGTCGGAGCCCATCATGGTGTCAGATGTCAGCATCGCGGCGTGGAACCAACGCCAGAGCAATGCGAAGGTGCCTCCCCCGCGGAATCAAGGGGGGAAGGACCCTCGAGAGGACAGCACCGCACACCGCGATATGCGGCAGCGCTGCCTGCAGGAGGGTGTGGTGCTGTCGAGGCGGCAGTGGTCGCAGCTGCTGCTGAGGCAGGTTGATGCGGCGCCTGCGCCGCCGTCGGAGTATGCGCAGGCGTGGGAATGCGCGTCGTGTGACCAGCTCAACCACCCGGGGATTTCAGAGTGCGCGAGCTGCAGGTCTGTGGGGAGGAAGGAGTACGTCGAGGAGGATGTGGAGGGATTCACCCTCCGCCCCGGCGAGGCTGCGGACTGCCAGCACCTCAAGCTGCGCTTGGTGACCGCACCGCATGCCCACATCGAGTCTGTCCTCTCCGAAGCCCTCGCACTGCACAGCTGGCACGCCTACACCGACCCCGGTTCCCGGCATATGCGGCATCTCGCGACTTTGTCAAGCCTCGCGTCTTGATTGCCCTTCGCCAAGCACACACGTTGCCCATCATATCTTCTCAGTGTGGGGTGGCGGCGAGAGTGAGGGGGGGGGGGAGGGGGAGGGAGGTGCTGTTGAAAAGAGAGTGTGATCGCTCTCGTTGGATTGGCTCCCGAGGTGGGGGTGTGTGTGTGTGTGGTGTAGAAAAACTCGCATCTTGAGGAACGAAGCAAAAAATATGGTGGCTCGGCTGTGGGGGGGGGGGGGGCGGGCGTGGGGAACCCAGAAGAGGGAGGGAGGGCGTGTGAGTCGAACCTCCGTATGGGGGGGGGGGGCGCTTGGCACTCTTGGAGCTCTCTGTGTGTTGACACTGCCCCGGTGAGGGCGTGTGTTTTCTCAAGCGGAGGGCAGCTCGCTTGGATCTGCACTTTAGAGCAGGAAGGCTCCTCCCCCGATTGGACATCAACCTGATGCTGTTGCTGCGAGTTCGCCGGGCCCCCCCTCGACCCCAACCACCACCCCCCGTCATAGTGACAGGGTCTCGGACACAACCTGTAGAATCGAGTGAAAGGAGATCAGCCTTGTGCCTTTTACTTTCTGCTTCACTCCCCCACCGCTTGGCCTGGTGGATTTTTCCAAAGCAAACCGATAGGGTTGGCGTGTCGTGTGGGGGGCGGGGGGTTCACCCATCCCATCCCATCCCGTCACACTGCCGCCACCCCCACAGGGCGGTTGTTCCCGCGAGGGATGACGGCAATACACTCCGACCCATCTGTGCCGCACCCCGAAGGTGCGCCGCAGCAGCAGCAACAGCAGCACCCTGCCACCACCGACCCACCCGACACCGCACAGCCCACCCCACCACCCCCACCCGCCCCGCAGGGCGGCCGCCGCGCCCCACTGCCACCACCCGCCCCTGCCCCGCTGCCACAGTACGGGCCCGACAACCTGCTACCCGACCCCCCAAAAGCACCACCATACGAGACAGCTGCCACCGCCACCGCATCCGCTTCTGCAAAGGGCTCGCCCCCCTCTGAAGGCCTCCCTTCTGACGGCTACTGCAGCAGCCCCCCTGGGGAGGCGGAGTGCGGGAGTGTGGAGGACTCGTCCCTCCGTGACGCGGATTTTGATGCGTTTGCATATCTGACGGGGCTCCTTTCCAGCGGGGTCTTTGGCGTGGACATCGGGGGCACGGCTGGCAAGGTTGCCTTCCTGCAGGACTACGCCGCCTCCAGCCACCCGGTCCGCCGCCAGTCCGCCTTCGGCCTCACCGGGCGACGCGCCGAAGCCCTCGAGCTCGACTGCCCAGAGCTCGGCGGGCGGATCCACTTCCTCAAATGGGCCACCAGCAGGGTAGGCCCCTTCTGCGACAGACTCCGCGAAGAGCGCATGCGGGTCGACGCCTCACCTCCCCCTTCGCCCTCCCCGGAGGGGCGCGGGGTGTCTCCCGGGCGGAGACCCTCGCAGGCACCTGCGCCGCTGAGCGACGTGTATGCCACTGGAGGTGGCGCCTTTAAATTCGAGGAGGCGCTCTCCAGCATCCTGGGGCTGGTATACCACAAGGTTGGCGAATTTGACTCCCTCGCCCTCGGGCTCCAGTTCCTCCTGAACAACCACCCGGAGACGGTCTACACAGTGCTGCCGGGTGGCGTGGAGGAGCCTGTGGAGGTTGATCCCGAGACGTGTTTCCCCTGCGCGGTTTGCAACATCGGCAGCGGTGTCAGCGTGCTCAAGATCCAGAAGGACGGGTCTTACGAAAGGCTTGGGGGGACCAGCATCGGGGGGTCGACCTTTCTCGGGCTCTGCAGGCTCACGACAGGCGCATCCAGCTTTGAAGAGTCGCTCAACCTCGCGAGGCAGGGGCGTGCCTCAGGGGTGGATACGACTGTGAGTGATATCTATGGCGACACAGCAGCTGCGGTGCTGAACCTCCCAGGGGATGCCCCAGCGAGCTCCTTCGGGAAGCTTGTGGCAGGGGATCCAGCTCCAGCGGCGAAGGAGGATATCGCGGCGTCCCTCCTCTCGATGGTGACCCAGGCGATCCAGCAGATCGCGGTGGGGCTTGCGAAGAAGGGGAACTGCAAGACCCTCTTCTTCACAGGGGGGTTTCTCAGGGGGAACGAGCTGTCGCAGAGGAACCTGGCGAGCTTTGCCAGGCTTGTTGGGGAGAAGGCGCTGTTCCTCCACCACGCAGAGTATGCCGGTGCGCTGGGTTGCCTCACGAAGGCGGTGATGCGGAGGAGGATGCGGGAGGGCCGTGTCTTCTGATTTTGGATGTGTTTGTTCTGAAAAGGCAGAAGCTATAAAAAAAACAACAACGTGCTTTAAAGTTCTAACTATAAAGGACCCCGTGTCAGTTTTGGGGCACCCCATGCACCTATGCTTTGGTTGAGAGTGTTGTGTTGGTCATGGCATGCATGCTTTATGATGAGTGTGTCATTGTTTTCTTTGGAGTGTGTATTGAGGCAAAAGAATACCCCCTTTTCGGACATCGCACATCCCATCCCACATGACATGCTGGGGAGTTTTTCTGCGGGGTGAGTGAGGCGCTTTCTGGCTTGTCGCCCCTTCGCCCCCTTCCCCCCCGCCCCCCTCACACAGAACTCAATACATGCCGAGACCTACACTGTTTCTCGGGAAACCGCGACCCTGCATAAAAAGAGCATCAAGGGCGGGGATGGGTGAGGGAGGGTCGGTCTCTCTCTGCATCTTTGCTTTGCTTTTTTTTGCTCTGCTTTGCCACCCCCACCCCCACCCCTACCCACTCCCCATCTACCCACCTGCCTTACCCTTTCTCACACCTCACACCCGAAGCCTGGCCCGACAACAGGCGCAGTCGGCAGCAGTTATGTCCCCCAGCCCCTTCAGTCCCTCCAGCTCCTACCCACTCCCACACGTTAAAGCTTAGTTTCGTGGAGGAAGTTGAGTCGCACCGAGTGATCCCTGGTGCTGTCTCTCCTGTCCGACCCACCCGCCCGCCCGCCCTCCCCACTCGCGGTGCAACCGACTCTGCCGTTCCTCCAGCTGTGTTGTGTCATAGGTGAAGAGGGGCGAAATAATGAAAAAAAAGGTGCGCTTCACAAGCGGGCTGTGGCGCGTCGCCTGGCGCGGGCTCACTCCCTGGTGACGCGAGTGGGGTGGATGCGGGACTGACACCATTGCCCGAGAAGAACGAAAATTCGGGAGAACTCGTCCGACGGGGGTGATTATTTTTAAAAAGAACGTATGAGGCAGCGCCTTCTGGCAACACAGCCCGCAACGTCCCACTGCCCGGTCGTCTTGCCGCACGCCGGGCTGCTTGGGCACCTGACCGAGACCGAAGAGAGAGAACCGGACCAACCAGCGAAGAAGCTTTCCCGGAGAGGCAAGCAGAACTGATATCGAGTGTCCGCCCACACGCACAATCCCTTTGCTTGCCCTGATGTGGGGTGCACAAAAAATAGTTGTCGGGGCAGAATCGATGCCATACCACCCGCCCCTCCTTCCTCCCCCCTGCGCCCCCTCTCCTGCATTTCCCCCCCCAAAAAAAACAAAAACAACGCTTGCTTGTCACCGCTTGTCACCCCATCCTTGGCTCGCTGCGGAACTGAGGAACGCCGCGACATTTTTCACATATCGCCACCCCCCCACAGGACACACACACGCCTCTCTGCTTGCAAAGAGAGCAACACACACTAGGGGGGAGGAGAGAGGGAGTGTAGGGGGGCAGTGGGCCCTCCCACCACCCCTCCCCCCCTTCCCCCCCCACAACGTCTCTGTCGTCGGGGAGAGAGAGAGAGGGGGGGGGGGAAGCCGTATTCTGTGATATTTTTTTCGGTTCTTTTGTTGTAACAAAAAGGTAACCCCTCCCCCCCCCCCCCCTCCCCCCCCCCTCTTGTGAGACAAAGCCTTTAGTGGAGGGGAGGGTGGTGGGGGGGTGGGGGGTGGGGGGTGGACAGCCAGCCTACCCACACCCACCACCACCCCCCACCCCCTCCATCTCCGCCCCCCGGTTGTGGATGGGGGCTGCTGAGGAGGAGGCTTGGAATATGCCTGACATGGATTCCATCAAGAGTGCGATGTATAACAACGCCTACATGATCCGTACTGCAATGTCTGACATGATGGAGGGGAGCATGTTTCCGAAGGGCGTGGAAGGGCCGATCCGGCTGATTGGGAACCAGGAGTTTTCCAGCGAGGAGGAACCTGAGTTTTTGAGCTCGCTTGCAGCCTTCACCTGGTTTTCATATCGCCAGGGGTTCACGGGGATACCCGACATTTCATACGACACTGGCTGGGGGTGCGTGCACCGCGCAGGGCAGATGCTGCTGATGATCGCGTTGACACGGCACCTCGGATGCGACCGGGCCAAGCTCCTCTCCCACTTCCGCGATGTGCCCAGCGCAGGTTTTTCGATCCAAGCGATTGCCACGCACGGCAGGACATACGGAAAACAGCCCGGGCAGTGGTTTGCACCGTCGACCATCGCGCATGTCATCAAGGTATGCCTGTCGAGCGGTTGGGGGATGGGGGGGTGGGGAGGTGCTCTGATGACAGCTGAAGAAGTTTTTAGTGCGTCTCATGTCTTTTTCTCGTCGTGCATTTTCCCCCCCAAAACAACAGGATCTCCTCGCTGAGCAGGTGGATCGTGGGTTCCTGCAGGCAGCCCCGTTGAGAACAGTCGTGGTGACGGATCAGCAGGTGAAGTGCAAACAGGTGCTCTCCCAGGCTGCGTCGTCGGGCATCCTGATGCTGATACCTTTTATGTTCGGCATCGACACTGTGAACGCGTCTAACGAGCGCCTGCTGCTGAGCATCCTCCACTCGCGCTACTGCGTCGGGATCCTGGGAGGGCGCCCACGCCACGCTCTGTACTTCATCGGGTCGAGGGCAAACCATCTCATCTACCTTGATCCACACCGTGTGCAGCCTGCCTTCACTGAGCAGGCCAACATCGGTGTGCTGGAGGAGCCCAAGCGGCGTTCGGTCTGCACCACAGACATCGATCCCTGCAGCCTCATTGCGTTCTACACGCGTGACACTCGCGAGACTGCGGTATGTGTTGGATGGTGGGGAAAGGCATTGTTTTTGTGCGTCACGCCCCAACAAAAGGCAATGTGAATGCAACGCCCTTTTTCCGTTTTGCGGGTCGCCGAAACGGTTGCCAAAGACAAATTTTTGTCCGCAGGCATCTCTCTGCCCGCAATTGGGGGGCAATCCTTCTCGCCACCACAACCTTATGCATACCCCCAAACCCACAGGAGCTGCTGCGGTTCCTCAAAGAGGCGCGGTTCGACACCGCAGGGTACCCCATCTTCGACATGAAGGGCTATGCCGCTATCCAGGACCAGGTGTCGCAGGCGACAGGCGTGCCCTCTGCACCGCCGGCCCCCCCTGGGATGATGCAGTCCGGAGGGCTTGCAGGCAGCAACCCTGCCCTCGATAGCCTTGCGAGCGTGAAGTATCCCAGCATACCGCTCCCGCTCAGCTGACAAACCGCCTGTGGGCAGTGATTGGAGTGACTCCGACAGGTCTGAGGGGGGCGGGGGCGGCGGGCTGGGCTTCCTGCCCCCTCCCCTGCCAAGTCCACCGACACTTTCCAGAAAAGAGGCGCCCTTGTTTTGGGTGTTCAGACTGACAGAGTTCGATTTGATGGTTTCGACACCACCACCGCCAAACCCCTTCTCCCCCCACCCCTCTGCACCGCCTGTCTCGTGCATTTGATTGATGTGCTATCCCAAACACTGCTGTACACAACCATAGCCTGTGTGTGCCCTATCCTCTCTCTGTCTCTCTCTCTCTCACTGGGTCTCGGGTTCTGCTACCCAAGAAATTGCATGAGAAACACATGAAAAATCGTGTCTTTGTTATTAGGCCCATGTGCTTCCGTCAGAAAATGTGTGCACATTGAGGGCGGCCCTGCCTACAGCTACGGGATTTCCCCCGCAAATGCCAGGCTCTGCTGGTCAGCGCGTCGAGCCCCGGTTCATTCTCTCAGACAGGCTCGGCGATCGACCCGTGCGCCGCTGATCTGCGCTACACCCAACAGGCAGGTTGTTGTGGCGGCCAGTGGCTGTCTGGTGTTGTTTCCTCCTCCTCCTGGGGGGGTGAGGGGGGGATCCGAGGTTCCGAAGAAGTTTCCGAACAAATTAGACGCCCCTACCTGATCAGACAACTGTGGGCAGATAAAGAAGGCGATTTTCAGATTACAAAAGAAAGACGTCTTCTGCCAAGTTTTGCGGTGCCAAGCCGGGGGGGGGGGGGGGGCGCAAGCCCCCTTGGGTTTTCAGTGTTTTTGCATGCCTCAACAAGGCCCCCTCCCCCCCCTTCCCACCACCCCACACACACTCCAATGCATCCCTTTTTGGGTTCCAAACAAACAAGTGTAAGGCGCGGCGAAGCTTGTCTACAGTTGAACCCCCCTCCCCCCCCCGCGAGTCCCCCCCCTCCACCCCACACACACACTCCAATGCATCCCTTTTTGTGCAATACCTATGCTCGGGCAAAAAAATGGCCGCTTCTTTCTTCTTCTTCTTCTTCTTCGCCCTTTCTGTGTATCTGTTTCCTTGGGGAGATCCTTGGGGAGAGAGGGGGGGGGGCAGTGTTGTTAGAAACCGAGTTTTAAACATTTTACCTGGGACCCCCCGTGTTTAAGTCCCCCCCCTGGAGGCGATTTTCGGCCGGGGGGGACTTAAACACGGGGGGGGCGGACCTAAACACAGGGGGGGCTTAAACACGGGGGTGGCACAGTGGAGACCAAGAAGACCTCTTCCTCTGCTGTCGTAGGGGGGTAATTCCGGTCCGGATGGACTTTTGGCACCCCACTTTTCGACTCAGACAGCACCTGGAGGGCCTAGGGGCCACCTGATGACCCTCCAGACCAGCCCACCCCCGTGTTTAGGTCCCCCTGTGTTTAAGTCCCCCCCCTGCCAGACCCCCAGGGGGGGACTTAAACACGGGGGTAAGGGGGGGGCAGGGCTGTAAATAAGGTTTGGGGGTCAGGAGTCGGGAGTCGGGAGTCGGTTATTTACAGTCACCTAAGGTACCTGGGGTGGGGGGGTGGGGGGCGGGCGGTCTCAAACCCTACTCAATCCTGCGCGCATCCTGTAGTACTGTGGCTGCTTGGTGAGGCTAGCGCAGCAGATTCGACTTTGCTTCTCCGGACTCTTAGCACAATGACACGTACTCCACGAACAACAATGCTCTAGGGCAAACAAACCGCGCACGGCCGGGGTTGAGCTGCTTGGCTCCGTGCTGGCGGCAAACAAGGGGCTGTAGGTAAGTCTACCATTCACAGGGGGCAGCCCACGAACAAAAGGGGAGAGGGGAAAGGGGTCGCAGCGGCACTCAGAGAGGCAGTGATAGACTCCTCGGGCGCCATAACGCTGACAAAAGGGGGTCAGGGGAAGGAATAACAGCAAACCCGCAAAAAGGGGGAGGCGGTCGAACCCAGGAGCCGACCTCTCCAACCATATTTACACAACATGATGGGTAACACACAATCTAACTTTCCTCGTCGTCATCGTCGTCGTCCTCCTCATCCTCCTCATCCTCCTCGAGCTCCTCCAGTTCCTCCAGCTCGTCCTCCTCCTCTTCCTCGTCCTCCTCAGGTTCCTCCGCGAAGATGTCGATCTCAGACTGACGAAGTCGCTTGGCGATGTCGTGGAGCGGCTCACTCTCATCTTCGGCCTTGCGCTTCCTCCCACCACCAGGTGCCCGCCGCTGTCTTTCAGCAAAGAATATGCGCATACCCCGGTGGATGAAATCCCGAGTGGCTTCCACATTATCGGGGTCGGGGCCGCAGCGCTTCACAAGCAGCTCGTCGCTCAGCTTCTCCACCCCTACTGTGCTGCGCTGGGCGGGTGTGCGGTTCCGGAGGATCCCGAGGTCCCCCTCGCATGCCGAGCTCGTCGGCGACGCCATGCAGAGTGCCCCGCGAATGGTACGGAGTGTGGGGAGGTAGTCGGGGCGGGAGCACAGCTCTTCCTGGCGTAGCTTCCAGAAGCTGGCAAAGGAGAGCTCTGCATCATCCCGAATCCGGCCCTCCTTGATGTACAGCCAGTGCTCCATAGCAGTCGATGTTGCCTCGGTGTTGTTCATGATGTAGTAGAGGCTTTCGAACTGCTCGTTTGCACTGCTGTCTGTGACACCGGTCGCGTATGCCACACCTGCCACGAGCGCTGCTGCATAGGAATGATCACAGAGGATGCTCTTTGGGTGCAGCCCTTTGACCAGCTCGCCATGGCATCCAGGCCGCCAGTTCTTCTTCATCTCCCCGAATGCGCGGAGTTGGAGTTGAGCCTCAAGCAGGTAGGGGATCACATTGGCACCCCGTTCTGCGCGGTACTGAGCGACAAGCTGGGGGCGCTTTGCAAGTTCAAAAAACTTGCTGAAATACTCAAGCGCCCGCTTGAACTTTGCGCCCTGCAGCCTTGTCGCGAGCGCCCGACGGGCCCTGGTGCGGGCTCCCTTCTGTGAAGCAGTCTTGTTTTTGGAAGATGCAGCACGGCTGTGAAGTTGGTCGTTTCGCAGATGAGTCACCCAGTGTTCGCGCATTTTTCCCGCCTTCCGCAACGAAGTACACCACTTTGCTTGCCAGCGGATCCGCCACGACCCGCATGGCTTGTACGCGCGCCCCCCTTTCTTCATGACAGCCCTTTTCAAGGTACGCCGCATCAGCCCCGATTGGCGAAAGATGGTCTGCACAGCACGCACCGTATCACTGACGTACTTGAAATCAGGGTCAGTTTTCAACGGCTTTTCCACACAGTTCTGGATGCGATGGCCGACATCCTTGATGTAGAGGGATGGTGCACCGACTGCCTCCTCGATGCGACCATGCAGCCCCGTCTTCTGCCCCGAGATCGCACTTCCATCGTCTGCGATGATGCCGCACAGATGCTGGATTTGAAGACCGTATTCATGAAGAAGAGATACTAACATGTCGAAGAGGGTTTTTCCACTCGCAGAGAGGTCCGCGTCATCACCGTCGGCCTGGTCCGCGTTCGCTGCTGCAGCTTCGATACTCACAAGCCCAAGACAGCGCTCTACAACACGGCAGTCGTCCGACACCCATCGCAGGCGGAACGTGTATGATTCTTCACCACCAACCTCGCTGCCATCGAGGAGCAAAAACAGCGGCATGCCCTCCTGAACTGTTCGTGACACAGACGCGATGGACTCCGCAACGACCATGTTCTTCCACACCTCTAACATCGCCGTGATGTGGGGGCGGTTGAGGTATTGGTTATTGGGAGGGAGTGGAACACCTTGAAGCCGCTCTGCTGCAAGCCCCGCAATGATCGACGCATGCGGCCGCCCCCCCCGGATGTCCACGTACAACCGGGAGTGCCAGGCGAAGAGGCCGTGACGGAGCTCGTCGTTCGTCACTTCCTCCTCTTGCAGCTCGGGCACCACAATCGGCGCTCTGTCACGGCCAGGCGGAGATGAAGCTGCAACGGTTTGCAGCACAGACACAAGCGCAAGCGCTGCTGTGACACACATGCGCGCGGCAGGCCGGCGGTTCAGCAAAGCCTCACACGTCAGGTGGAAGTCACTCGTCTGGTGAGCCACCCGCGACTTTCTCTCATCACCAGGAGTGCGGTATGGGACTCTCCCGTCGATGTAGAGCGTCTTGTTCTTCTGCTTCGGCTTCGCGATCAGCTTGCTGTCGACAGCAGTAACGCACACTCGGCAGTAGGCGTGGCCTTTCTTCTCGTAGAACGTCGGAGAGGGTGCCACCAGGACCGGGGCCTTCGGCCGAGCCCACGACAGAACAACCGGGGGGGGGGGGGTGGGCGCTGCGGCATTCCTCAGCCGGATGGCAAAGAAATGGCCCACGGGCCCCGTGGAGGGGATGAACACCACCGTCACTAAAGGCAGCCTGTGCTCATTGAGCAACAGCTGTGCACTTTGCGGCCCTGTTTCACGCATAAATGTGAGGACCCTGACAGGTGTGACGTGCCTCAGGGACCCCGCCCACCGCTCCACCTCGGTGTTCTTGAGGGGCACTGCCTCCTCGCCGTTGCGCAGCACGGTCGTGCGTGCGGCCACCTCTGCCGTGGAGAGTCCCATGGAACCTCCAGCAGTCGCCCACCATTCGGTCAGGGCGGACCGACTCGGCGCTTGCGGGGTCTTCCCGCGTGCGAGGTGGTCCGCGAAGAAGCACGCGACGTACCCGCACGACAGCGCCATGTTGGATGTCCCAGCCAACCCCCCATTCGCCCGCAGCGCCCCAAACGCTGCGAGCACCTCACTCACGGCAGCAGTATTTGGCTGTGAGTCAAACACTACTGCCTCTACCTGAGGCATGTTGTGTGTCGCAACAGTTGCGTGTGACGTATCTGTGTGGAGTGTGTGTGGGTGTGCACGTGTGCGCTGTGGTATGCTCAACCACCTGAAGGGGGCGGGAACACAACTCTTCTTGGAAGCTGCCAGAATCTGGCAAAAGGGGCGGGAAAGGGGCGCCGTATTCACAGCAGTGGTTTGGCAATGAACTCACCCCAGTTCAGAGACCGGTAATGAAGAAGATGACTGGGAGGCACACACCATGCCCCACCCAGCGGGACCCCCCCACACCCCCACCCACCCATCGGGACCCCCCTCCTCGGGTGTTCCAAAAACCCTTTCTTTTGAATATTTGGAGTCTGTGCGGATCGCAGTGGGGTCATTTTGGCCATGGGGTGCCTAATACTGCACATTCCCTAAGGGAAGCAAGGCAACCCTCCCAACCCCAAAAAATCCGGCCCGAGTCGGGAGTCGGGAGTCGGCCTTATTTACACCCCTGGGGGGGGGGACTTATACACGGGGGGTCCCAGGTAAACGTTTTACAGGGGGGGGTCGAATAAACGTACTTAGTTGAATAGTAGTACTTAGCCGAATAGTAGTACTTATTTTTTTGGGGCTCTGGGGCACGTTGGGCCGTTGAATACAAGTACTTACTTTGCCCACCCGTTTTTTTGGGAAGTATCTCGTTTTTTTTGAGATTTTCTTTTTGGAGGACCGCCTGCCAGTGGAGGGGGCACACAAATCCACAAACTTTGGGGCAAGGAATGGGGACAAGGTCTATTGGTGCCACTTCGGGGAACCAGGGTGCACGGGCCCCGCAAACCCGCAAGCTCATGCGGTCCAGAGGCATCAGAACCACTGCTGAAGCCCGCCGCGCATTCCCTCAGCTACGGCGTCCGCAGTCCCCACCACCACCGCCCCAGACAAAGCTCACCGTAGACCTGTGACATCCACCAACAGGGCCAATATCTTCGGCTGGTGTCGATATAGTGACGACGTCGGATGCTTTCATCTGCTCACGGAATGCCTCAAGAGGATGGGCCACAGCCAGGCGCTCCCCGGCCTTCCTTCAACGAAGTGATCTGGGCCAGGGCACGCAGCAGTGACCAGCGCGCCCCTGGTGGACCAAATAGCCCCGCAGAGCCCCTGCAAACAGTGTTTTTAGGAAAAGTTGAATAGACGTACTACGTACGTCTATTCGCTCGCAACGTATTTTATACTTTTTTGGCGAGGTCGATTTAGGCCCGCCCGTTCGCCGAATAGTAGTACTTAGTACGTTTATTTGACCCCCCCCTGTAAACGTTTTAAAGTTTAAAACGCCGTTTTAAATTATTTAAAACGGGGTTTAAAACGGCAAAAACCCCTGCAAAATATAGGGGGAGACTTTTCGATTTTTTTTTCTGGAACCCAAAATTGATCGTTTTGGGCCATCTGAGGCCATCTTCGGCAAAAAAATCCAATTTTGAGGCTCCCTGGGGGTCCCAAATAGGTGAACAAATTCCCTGTGTGAAATAGCCTATTGCAGGCCTTTTGAGCATGATCAGGCAAACACAGCTGTGTGGCAGGGCTTTCTGCGAAAATTCGCCTCCTGGTGAAGTGGGCTACTTTTCACCCTCCATTCACCCTGGCCTCAACCCGTTCCTCTGCTCACCCTGACGCAAGCTCATGCCCTCATCGTTGACAATCACCCAGAAAAGATTCAGGATGGTACAGTACAGACTCGGGTGCACGAACGATCCAACGGTGGTGCCTGTTTGACTTGCTGGTGTATGGTTGATCATTGCTTGTTACGTACATTTCGCTTTCTCAGCGCCCCCGCCTTCACCGAAACCCGATGCCCAACACGAGCGGTGTGGCGCCCGTGGTACTGACCCCTTCGGACCTTAACTCCAGCGGTAGCCGCCGGTTTCTTCAAAGAAACTCATCGATGATGTCCCCCCAGAGTGCAGGTTCCTGCTGCCTACCCACGGTCATTAGGGTGCCGAGAGAATGGCTAGGTGATCAATAATTGTCCCAAACACTAGCTTGGCAACAGCCAGAGCAACCCCAGGTGGGGCGCAGCCGAGTGCTGCAACCATCGTTCTGACAGCAACAACATCACCTGGCTGTCTTGTTGAACACAGCCGTGATGAAGCTGGCTGCACTTCCTGTTTGGAGTTCATCGGGATCCGTTCTGCAAAAGTGAAAGTTGGAGGCAAAGAATAGATGATGAGGATGGTTGCGCCTTTTGTAGGCTTCTCTCGATCAGAGAAGTCGGGCGTCCATAGGAGAGTAAAGGGAATACAGATATGCTCCTCTCAAAGAGGGGCAGGCCAAAGGTAGGCTCCAGGTGGCAACTGGAACTGTGCAACTTTTCCAGAAGGTGCTTCCAGGACTGTCGAAGGAGCTGGTGGAGTTCGCTGGGTCCATTGCCATCCCCATCATGGTGATCCGGCCTTCAACCTGCGACTTTGTATCATGGATTCAGCTCAAAAGGGTGCACATCGAGTGATGCAAGATGAAGATTCGACACTCCAGAAATATGCTGATGTCAAACTGCATTATTCCTGAGAACAACGGAGGGGGTGTGCCAACTGATGCCGGTGCGATTGATGCAACCCTCACCACGACGTCAGTGCCACCTATTTTCCACCAATAATGTGTCCGCTGTGACAGGAATGCAGGAATAATCACCCAGAATATGAGCTGGGGGGCCTCAGGGGGCATGGAAAAATTTTTTTGGCCGAAAAAAATTTTTTTTGGTGTGAAAACACCACAGAAACGCCCTGTTTTAACCCCCGTTTTAAACTCCGTTTTACTGGGGGGGGGCAAATACAAGGGTATACTCTTCTATTCACCGTGCCAGCTTACGTAATTCGGGGTTTTCAAAAAATTGTTTTTTAGCTGAAAAGTTGTCTACCATGCAAATACAAGAGTATATACTCTTGTATTTGCATACTAGAAATGTGGCCTCCGGGTGGGCCCTCATGGGGCAGCGGCGCCGAATAGACAATACCAGCGTCCTTTTGGCCTTTCCCACCCCGAGGCGACTCCCACCCGTCCGTGACGACTCCAGACAGGAGGCCCACTGGCCTGGGGGAGGTCATTGGAAGCACAAATTATGATGAAACCCCCACAAAAGTTCTCCAAAAGTCTAGTATGCAAATACAAGAGTATACTCTTGTATTTGCTCGGTGAACTTTTTAAAATCGCGATTTCTGGAGTACTCTTGTATTAGCATATACCCTTGTATTTGCATATACTCTTGTATTTGCCCCCCCCCAGTAAATTAATTTAAAACGCGTTTTAATTTAACCCTTTCTGTCCGGGAAGCCACTACAGTGGCTTTGCACTTTGCTTACGTAAGTAAATAATTATGCACTTCGAATTTTTCAGGATTTTGAACGATTTTGGCCGTGCTCGTAGCATTCCCCGTTGAGGGGGTCGCTATTTCGTGTTCTCCTGGCCGCACGGAGGCATTGCCTTACGTCGCCTCTTCCTCTTTTCCTTTGGTGGTGTGTTGGTCTGGCACAGAGGGCGGGACCGTGCTGATATGCACAGTGACGACTCTCCCTTTTGTTTTGTGCCCGCCTCCACCGAGATTCGGCTGATGCCTCTCAGACTGGGGGCGGGCGGTCGCCGACCCTTTTCTGTACGAGGTTTTCCACAGGCTGCACACCTGCCCCGCGGCTGTGTGGCAGTCTTCGCGGAGTGCAATGCGAAGGTCTGGCCTGACGTGGTGTGACTATTTAGACTCCAGGTGTCTCCACCCTTCCTGGTCTGGGGAGCCTCGGTACCCAAGCAGTTTTCGGTCATGCCCTGGACCACGGCCGTGCTAGACTCCTGGTGCAGGCACCCGTCATGGTCCGGGGACGGCCCCCCCAGGCAGTTTAACGTCTTACCCAGGACCTGGTGGAGAATGAGGGGTATTTTTTTGTAGGGTAAAAAGGGGGAGCTCAATCATTTCAAATGCAGCAAGGGTTCATGGGAAAGGTGGAGATCCATCCAACGTACTGCCGGAGGACAATTGCACCCTCAGGTGAGATTTTCGGGTTTGGGTAGTCCCTCATGGCCCCTATTTACGAGTCAACCATATCAGGTGTTCTTGTGCCCCATTTCGCTCGACTCCCCCGATCGTGGAAAGCTCTGGAGTTATTCTCCGCAAAAACACATCGATATGCAGACCCACAGAACACATTTCGACCCATCACAGGCGCGAGAGCTGGGGGGGCTGGGTGGGTATCAGAGGGTCTTGGGCAGGTATGGCCACTACAGTGGCTTTCACTTTGCCTATACAGGCAAAGTTATTTGAATTTCGAATTTTTCAAGATTTCTTTTTATGGTGGAAACGGGGTGGACGAATCTTTCAAGTGCAACAAGAGTTGGTCGGAAAAGCGAAACTCTGACCAACTTGGCTCTGTAACAAAATTGCACCACAAGGTGGAATTTTCGGTGGTTTTGCCCTTGAAACCGCCTCCTGAACCTGCGTGGGAGGTATCGAGCTTTCCCGAGCATCTTTTTGCCCGATTCCTTCGATAAGGGAAAGGTTTCCGACAGATGTCATCTGGGAAATCAGTTTTCAGACCTCTGCATCTCGAATATCCGCTCCAACGGGCTGTGCCGATGCACCACCCGATTTCGGCCTCCAGCCACCCATCAGTGAAATATGGTGGAATTCTCTGATGGAGATTTGATGCCGTCAGTCATCGGGCGGACATCCTCCATGGCCCCAGAGGGGCAGGGAAGGGTGTTCTACCTCGATCCAGGTGCCCAACGGGCTCACGGGGTCGCTGGGGTGGCTCACAGTCAGGTCCCTCAGAACAGGTGTTTTTGCGCCTGTTGATTTACTTGCCTTGTGCAAACCACTGCCTTCCCAAGTAAATTGTCTTCCGCTCCACCTTTTTCAACATTTTTTTTTATCGGGAACTGCGCTGGAGCAGAACTGTTCGAGAACGCCATAGAACCCGAATTTTTTGGGCGGTCACACACCGCCCTGAATTTTTTTCTGGATTTTTTGCACCTCGATTTTTGGTTTCTCGGGCGAGGCCCACATGTGAAAATTTTTTTTCGGGAAAAAAACCGGAACAATGCAACGTTCTGCGAAAACGCAGTTCCCGATAAAAAAAATGTTGAAAAAGGTGGAGTGGAAGACAATTTACTTGGGAAGGCGAATTTTCCCAAAAATCGAAAAAATACCCCCCGGACAGAAAGGGTTAAAACATTTACCTGGGACCCCCCGTGTATAAGTCCCCCCCCCCCTTACCCCCGTGTTTAAGTCCCCCCTGGGGGTCTGGCAGGGGGGGGACTTAAACACAGGGGGACCTAAACACGGGGGTGGGCTGGTCTGGAGGGTCATCAGGTGGCCCCTAGGCCCTCCAGGTGCTGTCTGAGTCGAAAAGTGGGGTGCCAAAAGTCCATCCGGACCGGAATTACCCCCCTACGACAGCAGAGGAAGAGGTCTTCTTGGTCTCCACTGTGCCACCCCCGTGTTTAAGCCCCCCCTGTGTTTAGGTCCGCCCCCCCCGTGTTTAAGTCCCCCCCGGCCGAAAATCGCCTCCAGGGGGGGGACTTAAACACGGGGGGTCCCAGGTAAAACATTTAACCCTTTCTGTCCGGGGGGTATTTTTTCGATTTTTGGGAAAATTCGCCTTCCCAAGTAAATTGTCTTCCACTCCACCTTTTTCAACATTTTTTTTTATCGGGAACTGCGTTTGCGCAGAACGTTGCATTGTTCCGGTTTTTTTCCCGAAAAAAAATTTCACATGTGGGCCTCGCCCGAGAAACCAAAAATCGAGGTGCAAAAAATCCAGAAAAAAATTCAGGGCGGTGTGTGACCGCCCAAAAAATCCGGGTTCTATGGCGTTCTCGAACAGTTCTGCTCCAGCGCAGTTCCCGATAAAAAAAAATGTTGAAAAAGGTGGAGCGGAAGACAATTTACTTGGGAAGGCAGTGGTTTGCACAAGGCAAATAAATCAACAGGTGCAAAAACACATGTTCTGAGGTACCTGACTGTGAGCCACCCCAGCGACCCCGTTAGCCCGTTGGGCACCTGGATCGAGGTAGAACACCCTTCCCTGCCCCTCTGGGGCCATGGAGGATGTCCGCCCGATGACTGACGGCATCAAATCTCCATCAGAGAATTCCACCATATTTCACTGATGGGTGGCTGGAGGCCGAAATCGGGTGGTGCATCGGCACAGCCCGTTGGGGCGGATATTCGAGATGCAGAGGTCTGAAAACTGATTTCCCAGATGACATCTGTCGGAAACCTTTCCCTTATCGAAGGAATCGGGCAAAAAGATGCTCGGGAAAGCTATGGTGTTCTGTGGGTCTGCATATCGATGTGTTTTTGCGGAGAATAACTCCGGAGCTTTCCACGATCGGGGGAGTCGAGCGAAATGGGGCACAAGAACACCTGATATGGTTGACTCGTAAATAGGGGCCATGAGGGACGACCCAAACCCGAAAATCTCACCTGAGTGTGCAATTGTCCTCCGGCAGTACGTTGGACGGATCTCCACCTTTCCCATGAACCCTTGCTGCATTTGAAAGGATTGAGCTCCCCCATTTTACCATACAAAAAAATCCTGAAAAATTCGAAGTGCATAATTATTGAACGATTTTGAACGATTTTTGGCCGTGCTCGTAGCATTCCCCGTTGAGGGGGTCGCTATTTCGTGTTCTCCTGGCCGCACGGAGGCATTGCCTTACGTCGCCTCTTCCTCTTTTCCTTTGGTGGTGTGTTGGTCTGGCACAGAGGGCGGGACCGTGCTGATATGCACAGTGACGACTCTCCCTTTTGTTTTGTGCCCGCCTCCACCGAGATTCGGCTGATGCCTCTCAGACTGGGGGCGGGCGGTCGCCGACCCTTTTCTGTACGAGGTTTTCCACAGGCTGCACACCTGCCCCGCGGCTGTGTGGCAGTCTTCGCGGAGTGCAATGCGAAGGTCTGGCCTGACGTGGTGTGACTATTTAGACTCCAGGTGTCTCCACCCTTCCTGGTCTGGGGAGCCTCGGTACCCAAGCAGTTTTCGGTCATGCCCTGGACCACGGCCGTGCTAGACTCCTGGTGCAGGCACCCGTCATGGTCCGGGGACGGCCCCCCCAGGCAGTTTAACGTCTTACCCAGGACCTGGTTTTTTTTTTTTTTTTTTTTTTTTTTTTTTTTTTTTTTTAGTTATTTTTTTAGTTATTTACTTACGTAAGCAAAGTGCAAAGCCACTGTAGTGGCTTCCCGGACAGAAAGGGTTAAAACGTTTAAAACGTAAAGTTTTAAATGGGGGCTAACAACAATGGGGGGGGGGGTAGAGGGTGGGACTCCCACACCCCTAGGCTTGTGTGGCATAAGGCACATTTTGTGTGTGGCACATGCGTGCATTATGCCACACAAGCCTAGGGGTGGGAGGGCGTGAACAGGGCGGGGTGTGGGCGGGCGTGAACAGAGAGATTGATCCTTGGGAGGTTCCTAAGCTCCAAAGGAGACGGGCGTGTTCTCGGGTAGGTGCAACCTCTGTCTTGCCCCCACTTGTGTTGCTGATGAGGGCTGAGAATTCTCGTCGCGAATTTCCTCACACAAGCGATGTACGGGTCCACCGGGTGGGTGGGTGGGTGGGGTGGGTCTGGATATGTGTTTCCTGACCCCGTTTTCTACCCTTCCCGCCCTGATTGTTCCGCAACACCAACAAAAACACACGAACTAAAAAAATTCAAAAAAAAATGTGCGCAGCAGGGTTGTCCCAGTGTCCAGCCCTTTGGCCCTCGGAACATCTTTCCGGCGCTTCTTCTCTTCAACAGGGCTGTGTGTGTGGTGCATCCAGGAGAAGCCACCACCCTACCCCACGTTGACTCCCTCTTCCTGCAGTGTCCAACAGGTGGCACCACGCGGTGTTGTCATGTTGCTTTCTATCTCCCACAGAGCCCGAACCTACCAAGCGGTGCTTCCACAGGCCAATTCTAGCCCGGGTGCTGCGAGTGGGTGGTGCGCAGTGCGTCTGTGAGTGCCGAGGAGGTAGGTCAATGGAGGCGTGGGGGCGTCCTTTGGGAAAACGGAGGGGTGGGGTGGGGTAGGGTGGGGGTTGGGGGTGGGGGTGGGTTTCGAAACACCTGGAAGCTCCTGTCATACGCCAGATGTGCCGCGTCCCCCCCCACCCCTGCCTTTCTTTGGAGGGTCTTGGCGGGACATTTGGAATGCTGCCGTCTGATGATCTCTTGCACCTGTGCCCCCTGTGCCGGTACAAATCACAATGCTTGATTGCCGCAAAGGTAAGTGTTTGCACGCATATCCGTGGCATCGCCTGTCACTCATGCGTGTCGCGGCTACTGGCAGCACGAGATACCAACTCACGTAAATTATAGACGACTGTTGCATCCAGTGTTTGCACGCATATCCATTTCAACGCTTCATATTTATGCGTGATGTGGCTACTGGCAACACGAGATATGGCCTCCGTGAATTCCAAGCAGCAGTGTTTGCACGCATATCCGTGACATCGCCTATCATTCATGCGTGTCGCGGCTACTGGCAGCACGAGATAATGTAGTGCACCCATCCGTTTATCCATGCCAGCATGGTGGCTGGTAGGGTGGGAACACAGTGAGTGCCCTGAGTCTCATCTGTCGGACGTTAGATCGAGCCTCGTGAAATCAGTGTTTGCACGCATATCCGTGACATCGCCTACCATTCATGCGTGTCGCGGCTACTGGCAGCACGAGAACGAACACCTCATGTAAATTATAGACAACCGTTGCATCCAGTGTTTGCACGCATATCCATTTCAACGCTTCATATTTATGCGTGATGTGGCTACTGGCAACACGAGACATCACCTGCGTGAATTCCAAGCAGCAGTGTTTGCACGCATATCCGTGACATCGCCTATCATTCATGCGTGTCGCGGCTACTGGCAGCACGAGATAACCCACAATGCACCCATTCGTTCATCACGCGGGATGACGCAACCCATCGACCAGTGTTTGCACGCATATCCATAACAGCGCACCATACTCATGCGTGTCGTGGCTACTGGCAACACGAGAAACCGAACCCCCACACCATCACCACCACCACCCCACCCCATACACCCACAGGCTCTCCCTCCCTGTCTCTCACTCCCACCCTCTGTCTCAACCCACAACCACCCTCTCCCTCTCGCCCAGGGTGGTTCTTGTTCTGCTGTACACACGCAAGCCCTACCTGCCGCCATGCGGGGCCTGCTGAGCTATGTCGACCCCACGAAGCCCCTCCGCTGGATGCTCGGGGGTGCGCCGGAGCTGTGGCGCAAGAAGAAGACTGTGATCCTCTACTGCACGTCGCCCCTGGGGTCCTCGGGCTCGATGTGCCACACACCGGCATCGCCTTCGTCGGTTGGGAGCCCCGTCAGCCCCTACCGGCCGCAGCCCGACCTCCCTGTGGACTGGGTGCGCGAGGCAGGCTATGACGTGGTTGACTGGCGCGACGACCCGCACCTCACCATCGCAACAGCGCTGCAGGCGGTGTCGGAGTCACTGTCAGACACCTGCGTCATTGCCAGCGACAACCCCAAGCTCATCCAGCAGGCGCTGGACAAAGGGCTCCCTGTGGAATCCGTGCTGTTCCCACAGGAAGGGCTGTATGAGGTTCCCGGTCTCAACGTTCCCACCGAGGCCCCGCGCCTCACGGGGTCCACCAAGGTCGTGCGGTACCGTCCCAACCCGAACTCGCTGCGCACTGCTGTGACCAGGGCGATCGGAAAGGGGCTCTCAACACTGGAGCTGACAGTGGAAGTGCTGTCAGATGAAGGCGAGGCTGTCGAAGCGCAGGAGATGAGCGAGTACTGCCCGTTCAAGCCGTTGCTGGCAGAGATGAAGAATTCTCCTGATACGCTGAGTGCCTTGCTTGCGGTGTCGGAGAACCTGCTGTACCGTGGGATGGACGTGCGGTACCGCCGTCTTATTGGTTCGACCGATAAGTTTAAGTCCACATTTGGGTCGCCGTCTGGCCTGGAGTTCCTGCGTGTGCTTGGGTTTGAGAGGGTCACGGACTGCGACCCCAGCCCGCAGTACATCATTCCCGACGATGCCCCGCTCAACACCGATCTCCTCCAAAAGGCTGCGACTGTTATCAACAAGCAGGCCACACCGTCGCCCTGAGCGCGGTTTGTGGCCCTGATCTCTTGTTGTGTAGATTATTGACCCAATTCCGTTGAATTGATTGCGATTCTATTCCTCCAAGGCATGCAAAAAAAAGCTCTCGGTTCGTTCATTTCCTGATTTTTTTGGGTGTGTTGTTTGCATACTCCAGCAGAGGTGTAGCGAGCGGGGTGGGTGTTGGGGGCGGTGTACGTTGTTACAGCCCGAGAACTGTTGTCATTGGGTGGCGTTGTGGGAATATTTTGGAGAGTTCGGCCCCAACCTTTCTGTGCCTTCTGCTGGATCTTGCGACCACTCTCACCACTTCAACGGACTGGGAGAGAGTGTGCACAGAGTGGGGTCTCGGAGTCTTCGCTATTCGGCAATGATTCAGCGTCTTTCTCAGAATATATGGCGAAATGCGCTTGTCGGCACCGCATCGTGACTCCCTCTGCGTTCCAACAAAATTATGTTGCCACGCTTTGCTGTCGCTTCACGAACCAGCGGGCGCATAGAGTTCTTGTTGCCAGATTCTTCTCCAGACCCCTCACCCCAACACCACAGCTGTCCCTGACGCACTCTCTCTCTCTCCGTTCGTCTTCTCCCCTATTCTTTGTGATCTTGGATGCCTCCCCTGCAATCCTGCCTGCCCTGTGCACCCCCACTCCGGCAGTGTCGGTGGGGGAGGGGTGATGGATGCTTTACTGGTCCCACTCCCCTTGGTCTCTGCTTCTGGAGTGACTTTGCACAGCTGGAACAGCAAAACCTCCCAAGCGGTGTCCCGGAAATGGCTCCCAGGCCAGCACCCCGGCACCACGCAGCGTGCTACCGTGCGCTGCCCGTCCCAAGAATTTGTGCCTACCCTCCTCAGCGGGGCTGTCTTGATCCATGCATGGAGAAGCCCTACAGGACTTCACCACCCACCCCGCCCGGGGCATGGAACTGTGCAGAGTCTTTTCCTCCAAAAGTACGGGTGCAGCAAGGGTGCCAGATGATGATGCCAGAAGAGTTTCGTTTGGATGTTCAGCGGGTCCGGTGTTCTGGCTGAAAGAATGACTCAAAATGCAGGAGTGCTCGAGTAGGCCCAGTCGGGAGGCATCTGGCATTCCCACACAGCAGAGCTCCCTGGAGTTGGGCCGGTGGCGTCGGTCTCTACCTCCCTGTTCTAGTTACGAGCGATGAAGTGAAGTCGTGAAGTAACGAAGGAAATCATGCGACTGAAGCTTTAGGCATACTACCACTTCACAGGGTCCCAACACGGCCTTGGAACACGGGTGAGTTCAATGGAAAGTCGGTTGGGGGGTCTGTTTCTAAGCAGCGCCGCGGGCAGGGTGTTCTGCTGCCATCAAAGCGGAAGGAGTACGATATTTGAAAACTAGATTCGTTTATGACATTTTTTGTTCTGTCTGGTCTGCATCGCTGGGATACGCGTGGGGGGGAGGGGGGTACTGTGACCGTTGCTTGCGTGGCGAGATCCGTCCTCCACAGCGGCCACAGCACACTGCCGCTCCCACTGCCCCGCGCAAAGAATGCGCCCCCCTCACCCTTTTCCTGACTATTTTGGCTGACAAATACAACCAGTGTTTCTTTTGGTCGCTCAACCAGCACCAAAATTTTTGATTTAAATGCAAAGTTGTGAGGTGGGAAGGGGAAGAATGTAGGGAAGAAGAAGCCTTCTGGTTTCTCTGGCATATTCCCTCATCTACTAGGCCGGTGTAGCGTTTTCCTGACTCGCAACACAACGCAGTGCAAACCCTTGCGGAACATCGCGACGCAGCAGGCGTAGGTTGTTGTCTCTCGCGAACATGCCTCTCCTCCTCCTTCAGATTCTTGCACCACATCGCGCTCGTGTTAGCTGCCCGGCACATCTCTCTCTTGGCATCTCTTACTTTTCGTGCGATCGGCGGAGAAGTCTTTTTATCTTCGGACCCCCGGTCTGCGTCAAACCCTGTCAGGCGGGCCATTCTTTTCACACCCTTTTTTCTGCCCATCCACGGGAGACCCATGCAATGCCCTCACATCCGGTGGCTGCCTTCCACCGACACTGAGAGTATAGGCTGTGAGGGTCCACCGCATCTGCCTCTCTGGATCACGGTTATTACACAAGACATACACTCCTCCCAACTGTCTCCCTGCCATATTACACCCGTGTCTGGTGGCATGCACTCTACACGTGCATGGCGCCAGGCATGGGATGCATAATGATGGCAGATGCGGGCGGCATCCTTTTTGTACTGTTCGTAACGGATGTCATCGCTGCTCGTTAGTTTCAGCAATCTTCGTCATTTTTCAGCTTGCTTACCTGGAAAAATGCAGCAACAAGCCATTGTCGGCTCGGCCGTGGAGCGCCCAAGAGTTATATGTGAGATAAGAACGAAGTGGTGGCGGTGGGGTTGGTGGGTTTTTTTGTTGAGAGATAATAGAAAAGGCGGTGGCGTGAAATCCATGCGCACAGCCCACCAGGCTGCATCCGCAAGCCGGCTTTGCCAACCAATACCTGCATGTGGCTTCCCCCATCAGCGAGAAGGGATCCTGGTGTTTCTTTTGTTGGGCTTGTCTCTCAGAACGGCCTCGGCCAGGCTCCTCTCTGCATTACATCATCAGAAAGGACGGCGGTGTGGTGGTGTACAACAAGTGATGTCGAATCTCGTGGGTGGGGTCGTTCGCTCAAAACATGAACCCCCCCCCCGCCCACCGCGTTGCAGATGCCCCTGTCTGTTGCACGTATTTACCGGGTTGTGTTGGGCTTCTGTTCAGACTCCCCCCTCCTCGCTCCAGAGGCAACATGCGAGAACACTCTGATTCGGGCTCCGTTAACTCGCCTTCCTTTGTGAGTGATTTGGCGGGCTTCTCGGGTTGCCCGCCGCTTTGTGTGTGATTATGTGGTTGAATGTGATGTCAAACGTGGTCATACCAATATCAAAGCCCGCGCGGGCATCGGCAGACAGGCGGCTCGTCGTTTGAGCATTCTGGCCCTCGTGGCAACCAGCAGGCACCCTGCTCACACAACAGTGCCTTAACCCTTACAGCCCGGTGGGGGGGCGACTTAATTCACCAAAATCCGGGATTTTGGCCACCTTCCCCAGTAAGGATTTTTCTACTCCACCAAAATCAGAATTTCTTTTTATGGTGAACTGCGTTGTTTCAGAACGATCCGAGAATCAACTTTTTTTTGAGAAAAAAAATTTTTTTTCACGGCAGGCCACTCACAATGACCACCCAAAATATTTTTCGCCGGTTTGGGACCCAACCACATATCCGAACCAGACCCCCAGATCTGAGAAAAATGTCAGAAAAATGCGTTTTTCGGGCAGAACGAGGACAGAGCATTCCACGATGCCCAGAGTTTCTGAAAAATCCCAAAAAAATCGACTTTTGCCTGCCGACCCAATATTCCGGTGAAAAAGGTGAAAAATACAGGGTCTGTGGGGTCGGGTCACCAGACCCAGATGTGACTTTCGGGCAGTTTTGGGGCATATCTTTCCAGAAACACGTTTTTTGGGTGTCTGGGCATGGTTTGACAAGCCGCTTAAGAATCTTGTTGGATTCTTATGGATTCTTACGCTTATTGGCTCCGAACACTTACGAAAAAAAGCCAAGAATTCTTACGATAAGCCGTCAAATCTTATAAGACTTGTAGGAATCTGAGAAAGTCTTATAAGATTTTAGGAAAATCTCATAAGATTCTTGTAAGATTCCGGAAAATTCTTGCCAGAAATCCGATAAGTCTTATAAGACTTGCGGAAAATCTTATAAGACTTATAAGATTTTCCGTAAGTCTTATAAGACTTACGGATTTTTCCGATAAGATTTGTAAGTCTTATAAGATTTTTGGTAAGATAAAAAAATCTTATAAGATTTTCCGTAAGCCTGATAAGAATCCGTAAGATTCTTATAAGACTTATAAGCATGGTTTGACAAGCCGCTTAAGAATCTTGTTGGATTCTTATGGATTCTTACGCTTATTGGCTCCGAACACTTACGAAAAAAGGCCAAGAATTCTTACGATAAGCCGTCAAATCTTATAAGACTTGTAGGAATCTGAGAAAGTCTTATAAGATTTTGGGAAAATCTCATAAGATTCTTGTAAGATTCCGGAAAATTCTTGCCAGAAATCCGATAAGTCTTATAAGACTTGCGGAAAATCTTATAAGACTTATAAGATTTTCCGTAAGTCTTATAAGACTTACGGATTTTTCCGATAAGATTTGTAAGTCTTATAAGATTTTTGGTAAGATAAAAAAATCTTATAAGACTTTCCGTAAGCCTGATAAGAATCCGTAAGATTCTTATAAGTCTTATAAGATTTCAGTAAGATTTCCGTAAGTCTTATAAGACTTACAAATCTTACGGAATAAGCGTAAAAATAAGTAAGTCTTATGTCAAACCATGTATAAGAATCCGTAAGATTCTTATAAGTCTTATAAGATTTCCGTAAGATTTCCGTAAGTCTTATAAGACTTACAAATCTTACGGAATAAGCGTAAAAATAAGTAAGTCTTATGTCAAACCATGTCTGGGGGTGTTTCGAGGCCATTTCTGTGGCCACAGACGCAGGTCTCCCGGGTGGCCAAAAACCACCAAAAACCTGGAAATAGGTGGACTCACAATTTTTTCTCGGCGGGAAAAAAATTCAATTTTGGACTTTTTTCGAAAAATTTGTTGTCGTGAAACGCGCTGCTCTGGCCGTTTCCGAGAATATTTTTTTTTCCGAATTTTTTTTTTCTGGCGATAGTGGGGCGACTTATGTAAATTGGGCCACCCTCTCCAGGCTGTGTTACGCAGCCTAGTTTTTTGCACTCCCCCGGATTTTCGAAACATGGCGAAAACGCGCTTTTTCGAGGCAAAAACAATTCACCATAAAAAAATCGAGGAAAAAGGTGGAGTACAGTCCCCATTACTGGCCATACAGAAAATGGACCCCCAAATCCGAAAAAAACGCGATTTTCAGGATTTTCCGAAAAATCGCACTTTTCCTCCTTGCAACCATTTTAGTCGGGAGACCGCGTCGTAAATTTTCTCTTGCTTCTTTGCAACGTTCTGCGACATCTGAGTTCACCATAAAAAAAATCGGTCAAAAATTCGTAGTAGAACGCTTCTGGGTGCCCAGTGCGAAAAAAATTGGACTTTTCGACACACATGTGTGTCGTTAGGTACCAAAGGGTTAACGGTGATCATTTTGCTGTGCAACCGCAATATCAGAGCCCAGTGAAATCTGATCTAATAGTGATCGCACCGCGTCATTGACGACGATACTCAGTGGTGGGACACCTGACAATCGATTTGCTCCGGATATACAATGCCGTTCATTGTATGCCCAAATTTTTTTTCTGTAGCCTCATGCAATGAAGGAGGAAATGGAACACGGAGAAAGCAGGTCATTCGAGTTTACGGCACGCGTAGTGCCGTAATTGCAGAGCCACATCTCACCTCATCACAGGTCGAGGTGTGTGCGTTTCACCACAACCTCTCCCCTCCCCATTCCCCCGTGTTGAGTGACATGTGTCGATAGTGTTCCATTTCCGCCCCCAGTCTGAGAGGCAGCAGCCACGACTCGGCAGGAGGCGGGCACAACAAAAAAAGGGAGAGTCGTCACTGTGCATATCAGCACGGTCCCGCCCTCTGAGCCAGACTAACCCGCCCATAAAGGAAAAGAGGAAGAGGCGACGTAAGGCAATGCCTCCGTGCGGCAAGGAGAACACGAAACAGCGTCCCCCCTCACCGGGGGACGCGACGAGCACGGCCAAAAATCGTTCAAAAATCGTTCAATTGTGATGAAGTCAAGGATGAACCGAACAGTGACGAACCACAGCGGGAGAAGAACTTCCTGCCTCAGAGCTCCAGCACAAAATAAATCCGTACGAAATCGTTCGAAGGCCTGCCCGCACCTCTTCTTCCGCCCTCCCATCCCAGGTCGGCCAAACCTTTCAAGGTGCAGTCAACCCACACCTCACCCCTTCCCCCCTCTGGCCGAAAGAACACCCCCAGCTGGCTTGAGGCCTCGTCATCTCGCCACACCAGCGCACGGGGGGCTGGGTGGGGCAGGGGAGCAGGGGGGTCCGGTTAACCCACACGACACACAAGGAAGTCAACGCCATACTCTCTGTGCAGTGCCAAAGAAAGCAAGGTCGGACACCACGCCACAGCCCCCCCACCCCCACCCTCCACCCCGCTCCTTGCCTGCATACATCGCAGTTTCCTTGGTTGCGAGCAAGATTGTTTGCCACAGCGAAGGGGTCAGTGGGGGCGTACGGCGCGCGCAGTGTGTTTTGATACAGCAACACTCTCATCCCGTCACCCCGAAGCCCACCGGCCCCCGGCCCCCATGTTAGGCGGGGAGTGCAATGAACAGTGCTGGGGTAATCAGGCTGGGGAAAAAAACAACAAATCACAACAAATCACACCCGATCGTCAGCTGATTGAGGGTGTGATATGAGGGTTCTATCCAACAAGGATATCAAGGCGGCACTTTCAAAGTCCTGCCAAGGACAGCGCCACGTGGGTGTGTGCTTCTGATATATGTTATGTCATCATGTGAACCCTCCCCAGCGTGTGCCAACATCCCTGACACGCTCACGAAAAGCATGACACGGAGAAAACAGGTGCCGAAACAACCTGCCGAGCACACGGGTGGTGCCACGTTGATCCACGCAGCGATCTCCCATGACAGGAAGCCTTGTCGCCACGGCAGAGTCGCCGCAGACTGTGGGAGAGGTGTCGCCAGTCACCTTGAGGTTGCAGTGTGTCATCAGGCTAAGACCCGTGCCCTCTTCACCTCCCCTGTTAGGTTGCTCCCATATCGTTGCCTGCTTTGGGGCCTGAAGGACATAGGGGTCCAGCAGGCACTTGAGCATCGCAAGGCATGAGTGGCTGTTTCAAACTCCTGGTGCAAGCACCCGTCATGGTCTGGGGAAGCCCTCCCAGGTAGTTTAACGTCTTGCCCAGGACAACTTTTAAAAAACAACAAATCACAACGAATCACACCCGATCACAACAGATCACAACAAATCACAAGGCAAATGTTGTGATTTTTTGCGATTTGTTGCGGCCAGTTGTCCCCTCTGCAAGGGTACTCATTGCCCCTCGTTCCTCTCACCCCGCCCCCTGGGCGCCCCTGTTTCGAAAACAAAGGCCGTTGGGCAATCTGACTCGAAACCTCCAGCAGTGGCTACCGGCTTCCTGTTTGATGCGCCAAGCAGGCCACTCACTACAGCTAAAGTCAAGGCATGGAGGTGGTTACTTCCCCCTTGCGCGATTGACCCCATTCCCCACAAGGTTCGTCTGTCGAAGATCCATCGGCAGAAACGTTTCCGAGCCCGGGCTTTCCCTTTTGACCCCCCCCGCCAGATCAGGCGTTCATCAGACTTCCTTCCCAGTAAGTGGAAGGTCCCGCGCTATTTTCAACGCGCGGCCGAGGTATCACCCTCCGAGCTTCATTCGGTGGAGCCTCCGACCTTCAGTGTTCACGTGCCTTTCCCTATTTTAACAAAAGAAAGGAGCAGATCGCGCCCGTGTGGTGTGACTTAGTAAATGACTTGGATAGCGTATCAGTTCTCGTGCGTCGTCTTTCGTAGACGTTCTGTACGATGCGGATCCGCTAATCCAACATAGCAAACGGCCAGTTGTGATTTGTTGTGACTAGGTGTGACGTGGTGGGGTGGCCACCATGGTGCGCCAGCCGTGTGTGTCGCGCGCCGTTCCGAACAGCGCCATCACTGCGGGGTTTGAAGATGGCAGGGTCATGCACAGCATGGTGGCGCTCGGGTCGGGGGCCACGTTCCTCCATGTCTTCGTGGTGTACGCGCACTCGGGGTGCGACAACAAAACAGTGGCTGCCAGGGAGGCCCTCCTGAACTCTGTGTTGTTCGAGGCGCAGGCGCAGGTGGGTGGTGCTCCAGCGGTGGTACTGGGGGACCTCAACACGGATGTTGCGCGGTCGCCGACCCTCCGCAGAGCGCTGGAGAATGAGTGGGTCGACGCAGCGGTGCTCCAGGCTACGAGGAGCGGTGGTGACCCCCCGCCGACCTACACCTCTACACGTGCCAGCTCGCGAATCGACTACGTCCTGATGAACCGAATCGCAGCGCAAAGTTTCGTGAGCTGCTCGACCTCGCTGGCTGGGGTGCCGAACCACTCGCTGGTGAGTGTCACGCTGGACTCGCTCGCCTTCGCGCAGGAGACCCTGAGGTACAAGGTGCCCCGTGCAATTCCTGCACCCCCCCGGTCACCTGACGCGGACGAGACACCCCCGGAGCCACCCGACCTTGCGCCGTTCTACGACGCGGTGAAACGGGAAGCAGTCGAGGATGCGTGGATGATCCTTTCTGGGATGTGCGAGCGTCATCTGCTGGACGGGAGCGAGGTGGCGGCGTCAGAGGAGCGGTCATACCTCGGGAGGGGCGCAGCGCGAGAACCGCAGCGGGTACGTGTGGCGGCGCCGAGCTCCGCCACCTTGGGCACAGTCGCGACGGCGAAGGAGCTGAGGTACAGCGCGACCATCAGCCGCATGGAGCACTACGTGCGCGCTCGCTCCTGCGTAAAAAGTGGTCCGGGCGCGGTGTCGGGGCAACTTGTCCGCTGCTGGCGCAAGTGTCGCAACGTCCTACGTGAACTACCTCAGGAGTGTGGGGTGACGAGCCACCTGCTGGGCTCCGTCCCCGACGTCGCGACTGTGAAGAAGCTGCTGCATGCTGTGCGCGGACGCCTTCACGACATCAACCGAGAGGCGTGCAAGGCGCGGAAACAGCGTTGGCGGGGGACTGTGCGCCAGATGTTCGCCTCCGACCGCAAAAGCCTTGTGACTGTCCTGAAGGGTAGCCCGGGCCAAGCCGCCGACACGGTGAAGAAGGGGAACGGTGAACTGACGGCGAAGGTGTCGGAAATGGACGCCATCCTCATGGAAGCCTGGGCGCCCATCCACCGGATGTACACGGGCGACAGGGCGGAGCCGGAGTTTGCGCCTTTCGCACGGGAGTACGACGGGCTGTTCGAGAAGCACCCTATGCAGGTGGAAGACGTCAGCGGCTCCGACTTGCTGGAGATGCTGAAGCGGAGGAAAAAGAAGTCTGCTGCGTGTGGTGTCGACGGCTGGCGCATGGACGAGCTGCAGCGGCTGCCCCTCCCTCTCATGGACGGGTTTGCTGCCTTCTTCAACCTGGTGGAACGGACGGGGAAATGGCCGAAGGGGCTGCTCACGGCCCTGGTGTCGCTGATCCCGAAGAGCGAAGACCTCTCGCCTACGAACCTCCGGCCTATCACGGTCACCAGTGCGGTCTACCGCCTGTGGGCGTGCCGCCGTCTCATCGACATAATGAAGTGGCAGGAGACGTGGGCCCTGGACACGCAGCACGGCTTCCGCCAGGGGCATAGGTGCGAGGATGTCCTTAACGAACTGACGACTCTGATTGAGGAGACCCTCCTGGATGATTCCAAACAGCTGTACCTGCTGGCCCTGGACTTCCAGAAGTGCTTCGACCGGGTACCCCAGAAGCTCGTCTTGGAGCTGGCGGAGGCCATGGGGCTGCACCAGCGCATCCTGCGCCCCCTCAAAACGATGTACAGTGGGCTGAAGAGACGCTTCAAGCTGCCCTTAGGTGTTGGCGGGCGCTTCGAGGTGACCAACGGGATCCTGCAGGGCTGCCCTATATCGGTCATCCTGATCAACGCCCTCCTCTCGGTCATGTTTAAGGCCGTCGACGTGCGCGTGCCATCAGTGTCTTCGCAGTCCTTCGCCGACGATGGGACGCTTGTATCTCAGGAGGATGAGGCGTCGGTGCAGCAGGCTGTCGATGTCGTGGTAGGCTTCTGCAACATCACCGGCATGGCCCTCAACGTCAAGAAGACGGTGGCGATGGGGATCCCGAGGGGCTCGTCGGGTTTCAGGAGGCGACACCCATACGTGGGACAGGTGCGTGTTCAGGACAACATCCTCCCGACTGAGACAGCGTCGAAGATCCTCGGTGCAAAGGCCTGCGTCTCTGACAAGGTGCAGGTGCGCCGCAACGACGCGCGACTCGAGAGCCACAAACCCCTGCTCATGCGACTTCCGACCTCTCCGCTGAGCACACGACAACGGGCGGAAATTGTGGCGTCGAATGTCGTGTCGAGCACGGTGTCGGGCGGAGCGTTTGCCCCTCTGTCGAAGACGGCGACGCAGCGTCTTCGAAGCCGTTTAACGACAGGCATCCTCGGCGTCAAGCACCCCTCCCGCAGTGTAGGCGCGATGCTCACCATCCTGCACAAAGCCCACCGTGTAGATCCGGCGATAGCCAACTCTTACCGGATCCTGTGCAATCTCTTCGACACGTGTGTGCGCATCCCACACATGGTGGACAGGATGAACCGAATCGCTGTGCTGTACGAGGATCACCCGACCCTCTCCTCTGCTGACGCCCTCGGCCCTGTGGGCATCGCGATCTCGGTCGCCCTCCCTGCTGCTGGACTAGAGTGGGGCGACGACATCCGTGACTGTGCCATCGGGGATATGTGTCTCGCCGGTGAACCACGGTCCTCCCGGAACCATGCGCTGCGCGACAATCTGCGGCGGCAGGGCTGGAAGGCGCTGGCGAAGCACCGTCCTTCCTTCTCGGGGATCGAAAACGGTGTGGACTACGACAGGACGAACGCGCTCCGCCTGGAGACGAAGGACGGGAACCTCTCGCGGGCGCTGACGGTGGTGCTTACTGGTGGTGTCTTCTTCGCGACACGATGGGGGCGCAACGGCGCCTACGTCTCTGGCAGGCGTGCGACGACAGACGAGACGTCGGACTCCTCATCCCATGCCCCATCTCCCTCACCGGCTGCTGACGCGGCTATGGAAGGGGACGAAGAGGATGAAGAAGCTGAGGAAGAGGAGGAGTGCGAGTACGAAGAGGAGGAGGACGAGGAGCAGGGAGACGCCGATCTGCTCGGTTCTCAGGATTCCTTCGACTGGGATATCGTGTCCGATCCGGCGGCTGAAGAGGCAGACGTACGGGACCCCAAGCTGTGTGTACACTGCGATGGTGCGGACAGTGACACGCCCGATCACCTTTGGTGGGCATGCAGTGCGTTTGACTCCGTCAGGTCTCAACCTCAGTACGAACCCCTGCTGCAGCTGGACCGCTCAGGGTGGCCCCCGTGCCTTGCGAGATACGGCGTGGTGCCAGAGGGATTCCAGGTAGACGAGACCTTGCTGCACACGCTGATGGGGCGCATCGTGCTGAAGCGGTGGGAGCTCGAGGCGAAGATGCGGCGCGCTGGACCCCTCGTGCACCCCTGGACGGCTGCTCTCTCCTGGCCGGCAGAGGCTTTTGACTTCGACGTATCCAGTATCCCAGAGAAGCCAGCAGCGCGGCTGTGGCCGTATAGCGCTGCGTCTCTCAGGGCGATACTTGCGTGGCTCGCAGCGCTCCAATGGACGAAGCAAGGCACGGTGTCGAACATCGAGCTCGCCCTTGACTTCGAAATCTTCACAGGGAAGGCGTTACAGCCCTCGGAGCGCTCGGCACGAACCTCCAACCCCGCGATGGCCGAGCGTGGCAACCTCCTCTGGACGATGATGGGCTGCCTGAAGAGGCTATGCGACCAGCTAAGCCTTCCTACCCCGTGGCCTGCGCGACGCGAGGACCGGGTCGGCTCCCTCTGCTCGGTAGGCGCTGGAGAGGTCTGGGGCGGGATGACACCCCGGCCCGTGTTCGCAGGTGGCGCAGAGACGATCGCGGCGTTAGAGGCGAGTGCAGAACAGGCATGTGCGGCCGCAGGCGTCGATGCAGACGGCAATATCGTGAGGTGGGGAACAAACGTGTTCCCAGACTACACTGGGATCCCCCGGACCACGCGAGCCTCACAATGGGATGGGCCACGCCCGCCCCCGCCGCGCAGCGCTATACCCGTACCAGTGCCGCGGTCGCTCGCGAGCACGTCTCTGGGCCCCCGGAAAGTGTGCAACGCGCATTCGAAACCGAAATGCGACGAGTGCGATAATGCCAAGCGGAATTACGCACTGACGATAGCTGCGTGTTGCCGCGTCCACCACCACCACGCGGACGGCCTGAAGGTGATGTGTTGTGAGACACACCACATGACGCGATGCGGCACCTGCGCCAATGTGAAGACATGCTGCGCGGCCGGCCACCATGGGCGCGCCCCCAGGGTCGACCAAGTTGCGAGCACGGATGACGACAGCAGCAGCTGCGAAGACGACTCTGACAGCGAGGGAGAGGAGGGCAGCTCTGGTGCCACTGAGCATGATGGAGACGACGCTGCAGATGCGGGCTCCACCAGCGAGGAAGTCCCTCCCTCGTCTGAGATGGATAGCGACACGACGGCTGCGGCTGCGGTGAAACGCACCGCCATCGTTCTGGACGCCTCCGACGAGGACTCGATGGGGCAGGATGCCGTGAAACGCACCGCCATTTGTTTAGATCACTCTGACGAGGGCCCGTCCCTCTGGGGGGCTGGGATAGTGTGTGTGCGACAGCCAGAGTGGGACATGTGTGCGTCTCTTCTTCTTCTTTGGCCGGGCGTGATTGAGCATTTGGCTCTTTGCTGCCCCGACGATCAGCCCAGTGAGGGCGAGTTGGGTTCTTCTGCGGAGTCATCTGCGTTGACCCCACGCGAATTCCCTGGTTTTCTTTTCTCGCCTTCCCCTCGAATGAATACCCCTGCTTCCCCTACCCCGCGTAAGATGGGTGCAGAGCACGTTACGCTTGATGCGGATGAATCGTCGGGCTCCCAGCCTGATGATGCTCGTCTCGCTCCACCAGCAGATACAGCACCGCCTCCGGCGCCCTCTCCGGCTCCGGAGCTCGTGCTGCACACAGACCTGCTGGACGGGCTACAGACCCCGCAGTCGGGCTCGCCGCCCCTCCCAGAGAGCGCCACGCAACGGAGATCTCCGAGCCCTTGCGTGGGGCGCCGCCTTCCTTTCTCTCCCTCTCTCCCCTCTGAGTCCTCGGTGCCCCGCGCGCAGAAGCGGGTAGCACCCATACAGGAGACAGGCGAATCTGCCCTGGGGCAACGCTCCTTTAACAACAGAAGAGTAGAACCTCAACCCCCCGTGTCCCCTGGTTCACCGATTTCAGCGTCAAGCCTTCGGCCTGACGAGGATAGTATCATGCCCCCATCAGAACTTGCTTCCCCCCTTCCTCTCTCGCCTGCACCTTCCCTTGTTGTGGATGACTCGCCGGGCTTTCAGCCCGTCGACACTCGGCTTAGTCCCCCATCAGACACTGTGTCACCCCCACCACCCTCTCCATGTCAGGAGCCCCTAGTGCCTTTAGACACTGCAACCCCCTCTCTTCCCGACTGGCAGGCAGAAACGCCGTCTCACCAGGGGGGCGACACGCTCTCCCACGAGTGCACGTCGCCGAGCCCTTACGTGGGGCGTCGACTTCCTTTCTCCCCTTCCTCCCCTTCTGAGTCCTCGGTTCCCCGCGCGCAGAAACGTGTAGCGCACATGCGGGAGGCAGACGAATCTGCCCTGGAGCGATGCTCGTTTCATAACAACAGAGCAGGTTTTCCTTCCTCCCGCACGATCATCAGCACAGCTAGATCGGGCGTGCCTTCCCCTTTCCCACGGGCCTCACAGGCCTTGCGCTTCTTGGAGCGCAAGACACGTGCTGTCCGTCCTTCTCGTTCTCGTTTCCTCCAGAAGCAGGTGTTGCGTGCGGTTCCGAAGCGCACCCGCTGCATCCCCTCTCCCACCATCTTTCGTTCGGCGGCTATTCCGCGCTCTTTTCAACGCGTCGTCGCGAAGATTGCGCCTCAGTATCAGCAGGCGCAATCTCCGGCTTCCAGTGTGTGTGTGTCCCCCCTCCTTTACAGCGCAACGAGGAGGAGAGCGAAACCGTGTGGTGTCACGTAGAGCAAGAGTAGGATAGCGGGCCCGGTTCCTCACGGTATGGTCCTTCGGGGCCAGGCTGCGATGCCAGCACGCTAACCCAAATTGCAATACGACGTGGTGTGATTTGTTGTGACCAGTTGTGACGACTTGTGACCCTTTTGTGATGAGGTGTGATCTGTTGTGATCTGTTGTGATCGCGATCCAAAATTTTAAATTTTTGAAATTTTGGATCGCGATCACAACAGATCACAACAGATCACAACAGATCACAACAGATCACACCTCATCACAACTCATCACAAAAGGGTCACAAGTCGTCACAACTGGTCGCAACAAATCACAACTGGCCACAACAAATCGCAACAAATCACAACAAATCACAACATTTGGCGTTGTGATTTGTTGTGATCGGGTGTGATTCGTTGTGATTTGTTGTTTTTTCCCCCAGCCTGATTACCCCAAGTGCGCTGCATGTGCTCAGCGCAACACCATCACCACCACCACGCACATCCCCACCAGCTCAGCAGAAATGTTCTCCCGCATTGCATGTGTGGTGGTGTGTGTCTTCCTCACTGATCATGGCGCCGCGGGCGCCACTGTCGCCCCTGCCACACTCATCCCGAGCGACACGGGTGTCCCTCCCACCATGGTGAGCGACTCGGGCGCCCCTGTCCCTGTCACACCTATTCCCCCCACCACGGGCGCGCCTCCCACCATTGTGAGCGACTCGGGTGCCCCTGTCCCGGTCACACCTATTCCTCCCACCACGGGTGTCCCTCCAACCATTGTGAGCGACTCGGGCGCCCCTGTCCCTGTCACACCTATTCCTCCCACCACGGGTGTCCCTCCTACCATCGTGAGCGACTCGGGCGCGCCTCCCACCATCGTTAGCGACTCGGGCGCCCCTGTCCCTGTCACACCCGTCCCCACAACTGCAACGCCAGCTCCTCCGACACCACCCCGTGTCTGCACTGAGGACGCGGCTTGCCGTGTGTTCGGTGACGGGACTGCCACCTGCACGACCTCTCGGCACTGTGCCTGCGGGACCCACTCAGGCGAGCTCTGCGAGATCGCAGTTACCTCCCCTGCACCTACTGGCGTGCACATGAGTGTCGGCATCGCGTTGCAGGTGCCGTGCAATCGTGCCGGCTCGCAGGCCCTGCTGGACACCCTACGTGCTGAGGCCAGTGCACGTGGAGCACAGGATGTGTCTGCTGGTGCCTCCTGCGGCACCCTGTCCGTCGCACTGTCTGGGGTGGTGCCTGACGCGACGACCGCAGCAACGGCCGATGCACTTGTCGGCGCTCTCGGTGCAGCTGCTGTGGTACACTCCAACATTACAAACGTCACGCATGCCTCACAGCTCGACCCGTTTGTTCAAACAGCACAGACGAGTGGCAGGAACACAACCGCAGTGTGCACGCAGGAAGCACTCAACACAATGCAGACGTATGACGGGCGCTGTCTCGTCATCAGCTGCAACGACGGGTTTGTCCTGCACGTTGAGACACGCGACGGGAAGGACTACCAGACGTGCGCACGTGTCTCTGTGCACATGCCACAGCCTACCAGCACACCTGCCCCTGACGCAGGGGATGACGACCTGAGTGCTGGTGCTATCGCAGGCATCGTGGTGGGCTGTGTCGCTGCCGTGGCTGTGTTGGCCCTTGTGCTGGTGTGGTATGTGGGACGTGCCGCAGGTTCGAAGCAGCAGCAGGACAGCCACCCGACCGAGCCTGCTGATGCGTAACCCTGCACCCCTTGCCCCTTGCAGCATGCAGCACCATGTGCACACGCCTGGTGCTGCTGATCCTGATCTGTTGGGCTGTGATTCTCTGCCCTTTCTTCCCTCTTTCCCGTGTTGACGGTGATGCCGCTCTGTTGGTATCCGTATATCTTCCCCTCATCCTCTGGATGAAGTGTGCATGGGCCCCGTGTGCCTGACACTGCCCCTTCATGCACCAGCCTAGGCAACCGGTGGCAAACTGCACGTGGTGGGTACTCGTCTCTCTCAGAAACAAAGAAGTCATTCGGCTTTCCTGCAAGCTAACGACCAGCCCTTTACCCTGCTCCGCGGAGCCTGCACGCCTGTGTGCAGCCTCTTGGTCAAAGGTGCTGGCCGGTTCTGCAACCTTTTCCGTCCCCCAACACGGCCCCTTCACATCCAGAGCAACCCTTCTTCGTGATCCCAGAAACACATCAGAGCAGAGCCTTGCCTGCAGCTGGTGCGGGTGTGCCCCTCCTGCTGTGGCTGAGAGGAGGCATGGCAGTCCCACACGGCACCATCTTCGGCAAGGCAATGTTCAGCTGGGTTGTTGCTGTTATTTGTTGATCTTGTTGCTTTTGTTCCGTGGTTTTGCTTTGTGTTCACCGGGCCCCCTCTCCCGGTTGCTGTGTTTCCAACGCAGCAACAAAGCAGGCCAAGTCTGTCGATGTTCATCCCCTGCCCTCTCTTCGCATTGACCCTCGAACCCATCCGATCCCTGTGTTCTGCGGGTCTGCCACATCTCTTCCTGGCGCCACGAGTGTCCCACAGACATATTCCTGCTTACCCTCGTTGTCCCCTTCCAGCCCCACAGCCCCATTGCTCCTGGGCTGTGTATGTTGGACAAGAACTATCTTTCTGCCCAGGGCAATTCCAAACGATCGACCCACCAAACCCTGGTTCCCCCCCCCCCCCCCCCACGCCCCCCACTTTTTCCGCGGTCCAACCACCAGGCCACTGCCAGACAACTGCTCCACACCCATTGTGCATTGATCCGCCTTGTCTGGCATATGATGGTGTGGTGACAACAAAAATGACTAACATTGCAAGAAGGTGCTGGGAGGCTTGCTTTCCCATCCACACTTTTTTTCATCGACCCCATCGGCCCACCGTATTTCTGCAGGCGCCCCTGATCCTGATCGCCACACTGCAACACACACACCACTACCACCACCACCCCTCCCCAGCCCCAGGCAAGATGGAGCTGGACACCTGCTCCCCAGTGAGCATGGGGCCTCCCTCAGGCAGCCCCTGCAGCCAGGTGTCATCGAACACAGCAAGCTCTGGCTCTGGAGAGGATGTCCTCTCGGTGTCACCCCCGCGCAGCGCACACCAGCTCCACCTCCACCTGGCGGAACCCCCGCCGCAGCAGCGCCAGGCACGCCCCTCGCTCTCCTCCGCCTCCTCCACCACCGCCTCCGCCTCCTGCTCCCCGCCGCAGTCCGCATCGCCTCGGTGCAGCACCTCTGCGCCCTCCATCCCCGCATCGTCGTGCCTGCAGTCCCTCTCCCCAGGGAGATCCTCACGCTCCCCTCCAGCGGTGCGCCACGCCCACCCCCCCCGGAGCGAGGCACCGTCAGGCGCCGCCGACACGCAGGATTTTGTGACAGCTGCTGAGAACGACCGCGCCTCCGGGAGGGCCTCCTCCCTCCACTCCGGGCAGAGCAGCAGCGATGCGGGGCGGCGGCACCCCCTCCCCGCCAAGGCGCTGTTCGAATTGGATGACGACCTCCCTGTGGGCGAGATGGCCTGCAGCGACGCAGGCGCTGAGGGTGGCGCATCGCCTCACCCTGACACCAGCCTGCTGGACCTGAGCTGCCACACGGTGTGTGGGGGGGAGGCGGTCAGCCCGGAGCAGGAGGCGCGTAGGCCGGGCGGCGCGGACCCTGCTGTGGTGGAGGCGATTGACAGCGGCAGCTGCCAGCGGATCCGCTCGCTGCGGCGGGAGAGGGAGCAGCAGGTGGAGTGCCTGCGTCTGCTGCAGAGCAGCGTGCCGGAGGGGGGTGTTGTTGGTGGGGGCGAGGTGGCGCGTCTGCGCGAGCAGAATGCTCAGCTGCGGCTCAGCCTCGCGGAGCTGCGTGCGGAGGTGCGCAGCACGCAGGCCGACCTGGCGGAGCAGGCGCGTGCCGTGGCCCGGCAGGAGGTGGAGGGGCAGCTGGCTGCGCAGGAGCAGGCGTTGGCCCGGACCCTCGCCTCGCTGCAGCACAGGCAGGCCGAGGCGCTGCACGATGCTGTGGGGCGGGCTGTGGAGGCGCGCCCCACTCCCCGCGTGGAGGGGCTGACGGCAGACGCTGCCACAGAGCATGTCACTCTCCTCTTCGGGAGGCTCAGCAAGGCGCAGGAAGCGGCGGAGGCGGCGCGTGTGAAGGATGCTGTGCAGGCCAGCATCAAGCCTGCCGTGAAGGGGTTTGTGGAGGGCAGCCTGATGCCGCGCATCACGGAGCGCCTCGCAGCGACGGAGGCCCTGATGCGGGAGATGGTGGTGTCGCGCGTGGAGGAGGCCACGGGGTCTGGGCCCACGGAGGGCGACCTGGCGGAGCTGCGCGGCAGCCTGCGGCAGCTGGAGGGACAGCTGCAGCGGCAGCAGGAGGAGGCGGTGGCGGAGAGGGAGGAGAGGGTGCGGCAGCAGCAGCAGCAGCAGAAGCAGAAGCAGAAGGACATCCCTGTGGAGGCCATGGTGGAGGCTGCAGCGGAGGGCCTGGAGAGCAAGGTGTGCCGCGAGGTGCGCGATGCCGAGTCGCGCCTGATGGAGGCGTTGGAGTCGAAGCTGCGCGGGTTTGACGAGTCGCAGATGCAGGCCGCCGCGACGGCGGCTGCAACCGCGTGCGGCATACACAACGCGCAGAACGTCGACGCGCTGGTCCAGAAGTGCCGCGACCCCATCGAGAGCGCCACAAAGGAATTCCTCAAAACGCACTCCGAACGTGCCTACCATCAGAACCTCGCCCTGTGGACCCGGGTGAAGGAGCTGGAGGGGCAGGTCGACACCCTGAAGGCCGCGCTGCATCAGCAGCAGCAGGATCAGGAGGACCGGCAGGAGCAGCAGCGCGCCAAGTCAACACCACCTGCACCCCCTGCCCCCGTTGCGCCTGCCCCTCCCGCCGCTGCCGAGGCAAAGGCGGCGGAGAGGCCTGCGCCTGCCCCTGAGATGAAGGTGGGGGGCGTGCAGCCAGGCGCGGGGCTGCTGGATAAGCTGAAGTCGCTTGAGTCCAAAATGGCGTCGGCCTGTCTCGAAACACCCCCCAGTAGGCGTGGCGGTGGGGGTGGGAGTCGCGGCGGTGGAGGCGCCTGGGGTGACTACCAGAAGCGGATGTATAAAGAGTTCCGCGCGGTGAGCCGCCAGCAGGTTGGCGATACCGCCCCGCCTGCCGTCACCCCGCAGAAGCCCAGCCCGCCGTCCACCCTGCTGTCCTTCGGCGTGTCGCCCACCACCCCCGGGATGGGGGGCGAGCAGGGGGGGCGCAGGGGCGGTGGGTTGGCGCTGGGGTGTGGCAGGGGGGACGGCCCGCCACCCATCTCACCCCCGTCGATGTCTTCGATAGATCCTGATGGGGATGCGATGGATATGACGCAGTCGCACCAGCAGCCGTGGTGGCAGGAGCGGGTGCAGGCGCCGTAGCCCTGATGTTGCCGTGCCACCACTCCTCTAGGTAGAATTCAAATTGAGACTCAAGTCAAGCGCCTCCCACCGGGTCCCTCCACTCGCCTCCTGGCGGTACACCGACGGGTTTGCGGGGGGGCAGCCTCGAAATAGGAGATACAGGAGAGCATGGCGACGGAGGCAGCAGCATACACTAGATTAGTCGGCATGTGGGGTAGGGTGGGATGGGGTGGGGACACACGGCGATGCCGACGTGCTTTCCCTGGAGTGGGGGGTGAGACGGGGGTGTGGTGGTGTGTGTGTTTTTAGACCTTTTCTCCCCCACGCTGTTGGCGTGGTTTAGATTGTTTTTCTGCGGGGTTGGAGGGGAGGGGTAGGTGTAGGTGGGTGTGTGCCCCGGCGGGCCCCACCCCTCCTCTATCCCCTGTCGAGCTCTCCCGCCAGGACGGGGGGGGTTTAGAGTGGATGAAGAGGCGGAGGTGGTGGTTACGGGGACCAACCGTAGAGATGCCCCACCTGGGGGGGGGCTAGGGTCCGGCGGAATGGCTAGATTGCAAGACGAATGGCACCCACTCCCCCATTCCCCCTCGCTCCCAACTTCCGGCTGTTCTCAGCGATACAGCCCCTTCCAATGGGGATACGGACGACCATCAGTCGTGTCCACCACCCGTTCCGAGCTGCCGAGATCTGCGACTGCGATGGTAAATCATTAGGCACACCAGACACAGCCGTACTTCACGGTGGTGTGGATGATGACAACCTTTTCAAGTTCTTGCTTGAGTGCTTCGGCTGGCTGAGGGCAGACATCTCGGACAATGGAGTTACCTCTGACACACACAAACCCACACCACACCCACTTCCGCCTTGTGCGGAACACACACACCAAGAGTCTGTGTATGTGATAGAGTTTTGCACCCCACCTTCGATCACACCCTTGCGAAGGCGATGCAGGTGACTTGTCCTCTCTGAGAGACCGGAAGTTGTGCAACAACCTACACACACATCCACATTCGTAAGCAGCAGACGTTTCACGAACGGCGTCACAAGCTCCACCCACACTCAGGTAGCAAACACACTATCACACAGAGTAATGAAGGTAACGACGTTCCTCCTAGCCCTTGGATACGCGACACTGGCGCACGCAAGAGGCGTGTGTGACGGTGCAGCCTTCTGCGGTGGCATCGCAAACGCAGCCTGCAAGAGTGGCTACACATGTCTGGATGACCCGGACGACACATGCGACCCCAACAATGGCGGAAGGGACTGCAGCGGGTGCTGCGTGCGTCTGGTGATCCCTGAGACGTCTTCGTCTGCCGCTGCATCTGTCGACACGTGCACGATGTGCGGCGGCATTGCCAACATCCAGTGCGCTGCCGGTTGGACCTGCATGGACGACACCCGCGACAACTGCGACCCTCGCAACGGCGGGAGGGACTGCAGCGGGTGCTGCGTGCGTCTCGTGATCCCTGAGAAGTCTTCGTCTGCTGCTGCATCTGTCGACACGTGCACGATGTGCGGCGGCATTGCCAACATCCAGTGCGCTGCCGGTTGGACCTGCATGGACGACACCCGTGACAACTGCGACCCGAACAGCGGCGGGAGGGACTGCAGCGGGTGCTGCGTGCGTCTGGTGATCCCTGAGACGTCTTCGTCTGCCGCTGCATCTGTCGACACGTGCACGATGTGCGGCGGCATTGCCAATATCCGGTGCGCTGCCGGTTGGACCTGCATGGACGACACCCGCGACAACTGCGACCCTAGCAACGGCGGGAGGGACTGCAGCGGGTGCTGCGTGCGTCTGGTGATCCCTGAGACGTCTTCGTCTGCTGCTGCGTCTGTCGACACGTGCACGATGTGCGGCGGCATTGCCAACATCCAGTGCGCTGCCGGTTGGACCTGCATGGACGACACCCGTGACAACTGCGACCCTAACAACGGTGGCCGGGACTGCAGCGGGTGCTGCGTGCGTCTGGTGATCCCTGAGACGTCTTCGTCTGCTGCTGCGTCTGTCGACACGTGCACGATGTGCGGCGGCATTGCCAACATCCAGTGTGCTGCCGGTTGGACCTGCATGGACGACACCCGCGACAACTGCGACCCTAGCAACGGCGGGAGGGACTGCAGCGGGTGCTGCGTGCGTCTCGTGATCCCTGAGAAGTCTTCGTCTGCTGCTGCATCTGTCGACACGTGCACGATGTGCGGCGGCATTGCCAACATCCAGTGCGCTGACGGTTGGACCTGCATGGACGACACCCGTGACAACTGCGACACGAACAACGGCGGGAGGGACTGCAGTGGGTGCTGCGTGCGTCTGGTGATCCCCGTCTTCGTCTGCAGCTGCATCTGTCGACACGTGCACGATGTGCGGCGGCATTGCCAACATCCAGTGCGCTGACGGTTGGACCTGCATGGACGACACCCGTGACAACTGCGACCCTAGCAACGGTGGCCGGGACTGCAGCGGGTGCTGCGTGCGTCTGGTGATCCCTGAGAAGTCTTCGTCTGCTGCTGCATCTATCGACACGTGCACGATGTGCGGCGGCATTGCCAACATCCAGTGCGCTGCCGGTTGGACCTGCATGGACGACACCCGTGACAACTGCGACCCGAACAGCGGCGGGAGGGACTGCAGCGGGTGCTGCGTGCGTCTCGTGATCCCCGAGAAGTCTTCGTCTGCCGCTGCATCTGTCGACACGTGCACGATGTGCGGTGGCATTGCCAACATCCAGTGCGCTGCCGGTTGGACCTGCATGGACGACACCCGTGACAACTGCGACCCTAACAACGGTGGCCGGGACTGCAGCGGGTGCTGCGTGCGTCTGGTGATCCCTGAGACGTCTTCGTCTGCCGCTGCATCTGTCGACACGTGCACGATGTGCGGCGGCATTGCCAACATCCAGTGCGCTGCCGGTTGGACCTGCATGGACGACACCCGTGACAACTGCGACCCGAACAGCGGCGGGAGGGACTGCAGCGGGTGCTGCGTGCGTCTGGTGATCCCTGAGACGTCTTCGTCTGCCGCTGCATCTGTCGACACGTGCACGATGTGCGGCGGCATTGCCAATATCCAGTGCGCTGCCGGTTGGACCTGCATGGACGACACCCGCGACAACTGCGACCCTAGCAACGGCGGGAGGGACTGCAGCGGGTGCTGCGTGCGTCTGGTGATCCCTGAGACGTCTTCGTCTGCTGCTGCGTCTGTCGACACGTGCACGATGTGCGGCGGCATTGCCAACATCCAGTGCGCTGCCGGTTGGACCTGCATGGACGACACCCGTGACAACTGCGACCCTAGCAACGGTGGCCGGGACTGCAGCGGGTGCTGCGTGCGTCTGGTGATCCCTGAGACGTCTTCGTCTGCCGCTGCATCTGTCGACACGTGCACGATGTGCGGCGGCATTGCCAACATCCAGTGCGCTGCCGGTTGGACCTGCATGGACGACACCCGTGACAACTGCGACCCTAACAACGGTGGCCGGGACTGCAGCGGGTGCTGCGTGCGTCTGGTGATCCCTGAGACGTCTTCGTCTGCCGCTGCATCTGTCGACACGTGCACGATGTGCGGCGGCATTGCCAACATCCAGTGCGCTGCCGGTTGGACCTGCATGGACGACACCCGTGACAACTGCGACCCGAACAGCGGCGGGAGGGACTGCAGCGGGTGCTGCGTGCGTCTGGTGATCCCTGAGACGTCTTCGTCTGCCGCTGCATCTGTCGACACGTGCACGATGTGCGGCGGCATTGCCAATATCCAGTGCGCTGCCGGTTGGACCTGCATGGACGACACCCGCGACAACTGCGACCCTAGCAACGGCGGGAGGGACTGCAGCGGGTGCTGCGTGCGTCTGGTGATCCCTGAGACGTCTTCGTCTGCTGCTGCGTCTGTCGACACGTGCACGATGTGCGGCGGCATTGCCAACATCCAGTGCGCTGCCGGTTGGACCTGCATGGACGACACCCGTGACAACTGCGACCCTAGCAACGGTGGCCGGGACTGCAGCGGGTGCTGCGTGCGTCTGGTGATCCCTGAGACGTCTTCGTCTGCCGCTGCATCTGTCGACACGTGCACGATGTGCGGCGGCATTGCCAACATCCAGTGCGCTGCCGGTTGGACCTGCATGGACGACACCCGTGACAACTGCGACCCTAACAACGGTGGCCGGGACTGCAGCGGGTGCTGCGTGCGTCTGGTGATCCCTGAGACGTCTTCGTCTGCTGCTGCGTCTGTCGACACGTGCACGATGTGCGGCGGCATTGCCAACATCCAGTGTGCTGCCGGTTGGACCTGCATGGACGACACCCGCGACAACTGCGACCCTAGCAACGGCGGGAGGGACTGCAGCGGGTGCTGCGTGCGTCTCGTGATCCCTGAGAAGTCTTCGTCTGCTGCTGCATCTGTCGACACGTGCACGATGTGCGGCGGCATTGCCAACATCCAGTGCGCTGCCGGTTGGACCTGCATGGACGACACCCGTGACAACTGCGACCCGAACAGCGGCGGGAGGGACTGCAGCGGGTGCTGCGTGCGTCTGGTGATCCCTGAGACGTCTTCGTCTGCCGCTGCATCTGTCGACACGTGCACGATGTGCGGCGGCATTGCCAATATCCAGTGCGCTGCCGGTTGGACCTGCATGGACGACACCCGCGACAACTGCGACCCTAGCAACGGCGGGAGGGACTGCAGCGGGTGCTGCGTGCGTCTGGTGATCCCTGAGACGTCTTCGTCTGCTGCTGCGTCTGTCGACACGTGCACGATGTGCGGCGGCATTGCCAACATCCAGTGCGCTGCCGGTTGGACCTGCATGGACGACACCCGCGACAACTGCGACCCTCGCAACGGCGGGAGGGACTGCAGCGGGTGCTGCGTGCGTCTCGTGATCCCTGAGAAGTCTTCGTCTGCTGCTGCATCTGTCGACACGTGCACGATGTGCGGCGGCATTGCCAACATCCAGTGCGCTGCCGGTTGGACCTGCATGGACGACACCCGTGACAACTGCGACCCGAACAGCGGCGGGAGGGACTGCAGCGGGTGCTGCGTGCGTCTGGTGATCCCTGAGACGTCTTCGTCTGCCGCTGCATCTGTCGACACGTGCACGATGTGCGGCGGCATTGCCAATATCCAGTGCGCTGCCGGTTGGACCTGCATGGACGACACCCGCGACAACTGCGACCCTAGCAACGGCGGGAGGGACTGCAGCGGGTGCTGCGTGCGTCTGGTGGTCCCTGAGACGTCTTCGTCTGCTGCTGCGTCTGTCGACACGTGCACGATGTGCGGCGGCATTGCCAACATCCAGTGCGCTGCCGGTTGGACCTGCATGGACGACACCCGTGACAACTGCGACCCTAGCAACGGTGGCCGGGACTGCAGCGGGTGCTGCGTGCGTCTGGTGATCCCTGAGACGTCTTCGTCTGCTGCTGCGTCTGTCGACACGTGCACGATGTGCGGCGGCATTGCCAACATCCAGTGCGCTGCCGGTTGGACCTGCATGGACGACACCCGCGACAACTGCGACCCTAGCAACGGCGGGAGGGACTGCAGCGGGTGCTGCGTGCGTCTCGTGATCCCTGAGACGTCTTCGTCTGCTGCTGCGTCTGTCGACACGTGCACGATGTGCGGCGGCATTGCCAACATCCAGTGCGCTGCCGGTTGGACCTGCATGGACGACACCCGCGACAACTGCGACCCTAGCAACGGCGGGAGGGACTGCAGCGGGTGCTGCGTGCGTCTGGTGATCCCTGAGACGTCTTCGTCTGCCGCTGCATCTGTCGACACGTGCACGATGTGCGGCGGCATTGCCAACATCCAGTGCGCTGCCGGTTGGACCTGCATGGACGACACCCGTGACAACTGCGACCCGAACAGCGGCGGGAGGGACTGCAGCGGGTGCTGCGTGCGTCCGGTGATCCCTGAGACGTCTTCGTCTGCCGCTGCATCTGTCGACACGTGCACGATGTGCGGCGGCATTGCCAATATCCAGTGCGCTGCCGGTTGGACCTGCATGGACGACACCCGCGACAACTGCGACCCTAGCAACGGCGGGAGGGACTGCAGCGGGTGCTGCGTGCGTCTGGTGATCCCTGAGACGTCTTCGTCTGCTGCTGCGTCTGTCGACACGTGCACGATGTGCGGCGGCATTGCCAACATCCAGTGCGCTGCCGGTTGGACCTGCATGGACGACACCCGTGACAACTGCGACCCTAGCAACGGTGGCCGGGACTGCAGCGGGTGCTGCGTGCGTCTGGTGATCCCTGAGACGTCTTCGTCTGCCGCTGCATCTGTCGACACGTGCACGATGTGCGGCGGCATTGCCAACATCCAGTGCGCTGCCGGTTGGACCTGCATGGACGACACCCGTGACAACTGCGACCCTAACAACGGTGGCCGGGACTGCAGCGGGTGCTGCGTGCGTCTGGTGATCCCTGAGACGTCTTCGTCTGCTGCTGCGTCTGTCGACACGTGCACGATGTGCGGCGGCATTGCCAACATCCAGTGTGCTGCCGGTTGGACCTGCATGGACGACACCCGCGACAACTGCGACCCTAGCAACGGCGGGAGGGACTGCAGCGGGTGCTGCGTGCGTCTCGTGATCCCTGAGAAGTCTTCGTCTGCTGCTGCATCTGTCGACACGTGCACGATGTGCGGCGGCATTGCCAACATCCAGTGCGCTGCCGGTTGGACCTGCATGGACGACACCCGTGACAACTGCGACCCGAACAGCGGCGGGAGGGACTGCAGCGGGTGCTGCGTGCGTCTGGTGATCCCTGAGACGTCTTCGTCTGCCGCTGCATCTGTCGACACGTGCACGATGTGCGGCGGCATTGCCAATATCCAGTGCGCTGCCGGTTGGACCTGCATGGACGACACCCGCGACAACTGCGACCCTAGCAACGGCGGGAGGGACTGCAGCGGGTGCTGCGTGCGTCTGGTGATCCCTGAGACGTCTTCGTCTGCTGCTGCGTCTGTCGACACGTGCACGATGTGCGGCGGCATTGCCAACATCCAGTGCGCTGCCGGTTGGACCTGCATGGACGACACCCGCGACAACTGCGACCCTCGCAACGGCGGGAGGGACTGCAGCGGGTGCTGCGTGCGTCTCGTGATCCCTGAGAAGTCTTCGTCTGCTGCTGCATCTGTCGACACGTGCACGATGTGCGGCGGCATTGCCAACATCCAGTGCGCTGCCGGTTGGACCTGCATGGACGACACCCGTGACAACTGCGACCCGAACAGCGGCGGGAGGGACTGCAGCGGGTGCTGCGTGCGTCTGGTGATCCCTGAGACGTCTTCGTCTGCCGCTGCATCTGTCGACACGTGCACGATGTGCGGCGGCATTGCCAATATCCAGTGCGCTGCCGGTTGGACCTGCATGGACGACACCCGCGACAACTGCGACCCTAGCAACGGCGGGAGGGACTGCAGCGGGTGCTGCGTGCGTCTGGTGGTCCCTGAGACGTCTTCGTCTGCTGCTGCGTCTGTCGACACGTGCACGATGTGCGGCGGCATTGCCAACATCCAGTGCGCTGCCGGTTGGACCTGCATGGACGACACCCGTGACAACTGCGACCCTAGCAACGGTGGCCGGGACTGCAGCGGGTGCTGCGTGCGTCTGGTGATCCCTGAGACGTCTTCGTCTGCTGCTGCGTCTGTCGACACGTGCACGATGTGCGGCGGCATTGCCAACATCCAGTGCGCTGCCGGTTGGACCTGCATGGACGACACCCGCGACAACTGCGACCCTAGCAACGGCGGGAGGGACTGCAGCGGGTGCTGCGTGCGTCTCGTGATCCCTGAGACGTCTTCGTCTGCTGCTGCGTCTGTCGACACGTGCACGATGTGCGGCGGCATTGCCAACATCCAGTGCGCTGCCGGTTGGACCTGCATGGACGACACCCGCGACAACTGCGACCCTAGCAACGGCGGGAGGGACTGCAGCGGGTGCTGCGTGCGTCTGGTGATCCCTGAGACGTCTTCGTCTGCCGCTGCATCTGTCGACACGTGCACGATGTGCGGCGGCATTGCCAACATCCAGTGCGCTGCCGGTTGGACCTGCATGGACGACACCCGTGACAACTGCGACCCGAACAGCGGCGGGAGGGACTGCAGCGGGTGCTGCGTGCGTCTGGTGATCCCTGAGACGTCTTCGTCTGCCGCTGCATCTGTCGACACGTGCACGATGTGCGGCGGCATTGCCAATATCCAGTGCGCTGCCGGTTGGACCTGCATGGACGACACCCGCGACAACTGCGACCCTAGCAACGGCGGGAGGGACTGCAGCGGGTGCTGCGTGCGTCTGGTGATCCCTGAGACGTCTTCGTCTGCTGCTGCGTCTGTCGACACGTGCACGATGTGCGGCGGCATTGCCAACATCCAGTGCGCTGCCGGTTGGACCTGCATGGACGACACCCGTGACAACTGCGACCCTAGCAACGGTGGCCGGGACTGCAGCGGGTGCTGCGTGCGTCTGGTGATCCCTGAGACGTCTTCGTCTGCTGCTGCGTCTGTCGACACGTGCACGATGTGCGGCGGCATTGCCAACATCCAGTGCGCTGCCGGTTGGACCTGCATGGACGACACCCGCGACAACTGCGACCCTAGCAACGGCGGGAGGGACTGCAGCGGGTGCTGCGTGCGTCTCGTGATCCCTGAGAAGTCTTCGTCTGCTGCTGCATCTGTCGACACGTGCACGATGTGCGGCGGCATTGCCAACATCCAGTGCGCTGACGGTTGGACCTGCATGGACGACACCCGTGACAACTGCGACCCGAACAGCGGCGGGAGGGACTGCAGCGGGTGCTGCGTGCGTCTCGTGATCCCCGAGAAGTCTTCGTCTGCCGCTGCATCTGTCGACACGTGCACGATGTGCGGTGGCATTGCCAACATCCAGTGCGCTGCCGGTTGGACCTGCATGGACGACACCCGCGACAACTGCGACCCTAGCAACGGCGGGAGGGACTGCAGCGGGTGCTGCGTGCGTCTGGTGATCCCTGAGACGTCTTCGTCTGCTGCTGCGTCTGTCGACACGTGCACGATGTGCGGCGGCATTGCCAACATCCAGTGCGCTGCCGGTTGGACCTGCATGGACGACACCCGTGACAACTGCGACCCTAGCAACGGTGGCCGGGACTGCAGCGGGTGCTGCGTGCGTCTGGTGATCCCTGAGACGTCTTCGTCTGCCGCTGCATCTGTCGACACGTGCACGATGTGCGGCGGCATTGCCAATATCCAGTGCGCTGCCGGTTGGACCTGCATGGACGACACCCGCGACAACTGCGACCCTAGCAACGGCGGGAGGGACTGCAGCGGGTGCTGCGTGCGTCTGGTGATCCCTGAGACGTCTTCGTCTGCTGCTGCGTCTGTCGACACGTGCACGATGTGCGGCGGCATTGCCAACATCCAGTGCGCTGCCGGTTGGACCTGCATGGACGACACCCGCGACAACTGCGACCCTCGCAACGGCGGGAGGGACTGCAGCGGGTGCTGCGTGCGTCTCGTGATCCCTGAGAAGTCTTCGTCTGCTGCTGCATCTGTCGACACGTGCACGATGTGCGGCGGCATTGCCAACATCCAGTGCGCTGCCGGTTGGACCTGCATGGACGACACCCGTGACAACTGCGACCCGAACAGCGGCGGGAGGGACTGCAGCGGGTGCTGCGTGCGTCTGGTGATCCCTGAGACGTCTTCGTCTGCCGCTGCATCTGTCGACACGTGCACGATGTGCGGCGGCATTGCCAATATCCAGTGCGCTGCCGGTTGGACCTGCATGGACGACACCCGCGACAACTGCGACCCTAGCAACGGCGGGAGGGACTGCAGCGGGTGCTGCGTGCGTCTGGTGATCCCTGAGACGTCTTCGTCTGCTGCTGCGTCTGTCGACACGTGCACGATGTGCGGCGGCATTGCCAACATCCAGTGCGCTGCCGGTTGGACCTGCATGGACGACACCCGTGACAACTGCGACCCTAGCAACGGTGGCCGGGACTGCAGCGGGTGCTGCGTGCGTCTGGTGATCCCTGAGACGTCTTCGTCTGCTGCTGCGTCTGTCGACACGTGCACGATGTGCGGCGGCATTGCCAACATCCAGTGCGCTGCCGGTTGGACCTGCATGGACGACACCCGCGACAACTGCGACCCTAGCAACGGCGGGAGGGACTGCAGCGGGTGCTGCGTGCGTCTCGTGATCCCTGAGACGTCTTCGTCTGCTGCTGCGTCTGTCGACACGTGCACGATGTGCGGCGGCATTGCCAACATCCAGTGCGCTGCCGGTTGGACCTGCATGGACGACACCCGTGACAACTGCGACCCTAGCAACGGTGGCCGGGACTGCAGCGGGTGCTGCGTGCGTCTGGTGATCCCTGAGACGTCTTCGTCTGCCGCTGCATCTGTCGACACGTGCACGATGTGCGGCGGCATTGCCAACATCCAGTGCGCTGCCGGTTGGACCTGCATGGACGACACCCGTGACAACTGCGACCCTAACAACGGTGGCCGGGACTGCAGCGGGTGCTGCGTGCGTCTGGTGATCCCTGAGACGTCTTCGTCTGCCGCTGCATCTGTCGACACGTGCACGATGTGCGGCGGCATTGCCAACATCCAGTGCGCTGCCGGTTGGACCTGCATGGACGACACCCGTGACAACTGCGACCCGAACAGCGGCGGGAGGGACTGCAGCGGGTGCTGCGTGCGTCTGGTGATCCCTGAGACGTCTTCGTCTGCCGCTGCATCTGTCGACACGTGCACGATGTGCGGCGGCATTGCCAATATCCAGTGCGCTGCCGGTTGGACCTGCATGGACGACACCCGCGACAACTGCGACCCTAGCAACGGCGGGAGGGACTGCAGCGGGTGCTGCGTGCGTCTGGTGATCCCTGAGACGTCTTCGTCTGCTGCTGCGTCTGTCGACACGTGCACGATGTGCGGCGGCATTGCCAACATCCAGTGCGCTGCCGGTTGGACCTGCATGGACGACACCCGTGACAACTGCGACCCTAGCAACGGTGGCCGGGACTGCAGCGGGTGCTGCGTGCGTCTGGTGATCCCTGAGACGTCTTCGTCTGCTGCTGCGTCTGTCGACACGTGCACGATGTGCGGCGGCATTGCCAACATCCAGTGCGCTGCCGGTTGGACCTGCATGGACGACACCCGCGACAACTGCGACCCTAGCAACGGCGGGAGGGACTGCAGCGGGTGCTGCGTGCGTCTCGTGATCCCTGAGAAGTCTTCGTCTGCTGCTGCATCTGTCGACACGTGCACGATGTGCGGCGGCATTGCCAACATCCAGTGCGCTGACGGTTGGACCTGCATGGACGACACCCGTGACAACTGCGACCCGAACAGCGGCGGGAGGGACTGCAGCGGGTGCTGCGTGCGTCTCGTGATCCCCGAGAAGTCTTCGTCTGCCGCTGCATCTGTCGACACGTGCACGATGTGCGGTGGCATTGCCAACATCCAGTGCGCTGCCGGTTGGACCTGCATGGACGACACCCGCGACAACTGCGACCCTAGCAACGGCGGGAGGGACTGCAGCGGGTGCTGCGTGCGTCTGGTGATCCCTGAGACGTCTTCGTCTGCTGCTGCGTCTGTCGACACGTGCACGATGTGCGGCGGCATTGCCAACATCCAGTGCGCTGCCGGTTGGACCTGCATGGACGACACCCGTGACAACTGCGACCCTAGCAACGGTGGCCGGGACTGCAGCGGGTGCTGCGTGCGTCTGGTGATCCCTGAGACGTCTTCGTCTGCCGCTGCATCTGTCGACACGTGCACGATGTGCGGCGGCATTGCCAATATCCAGTGCGCTGCCGGTTGGACCTGCATGGACGACACCCGCGACAACTGCGACCCTAGCAACGGCGGGAGGGACTGCAGCGGGTGCTGCGTGCGTCTGGTGATCCCTGAGACGTCTTCGTCTGCTGCTGCGTCTGTCGACACGTGCACGATGTGCGGCGGCATTGCCAACATCCAGTGCGCTGCCGGTTGGACCTGCATGGACGACACCCGCGACAACTGCGACCCTCGCAACGGCGGGAGGGACTGCAGCGGGTGCTGCGTGCGTCTCGTGATCCCTGAGAAGTCTTCGTCTGCTGCTGCATCTGTCGACACGTGCACGATGTGCGGCGGCATTGCCAACATCCAGTGCGCTGCCGGTTGGACCTGCATGGACGACACCCGTGACAACTGCGACCCGAACAGCGGCGGGAGGGACTGCAGCGGGTGCTGCGTGCGTCTGGTGATCCCTGAGACGTCTTCGTCTGCCGCTGCATCTGTCGACACGTGCACGATGTGCGGCGGCATTGCCAATATCCAGTGCGCTGCCGGTTGGACCTGCATGGACGACACCCGCGACAACTGCGACCCTAGCAACGGCGGGAGGGACTGCAGCGGGTGCTGCGTGCGTCTGGTGATCCCTGAGACGTCTTCGTCTGCTGCTGCGTCTGTCGACACGTGCACGATGTGCGGCGGCATTGCCAACATCCAGTGCGCTGCCGGTTGGACCTGCATGGACGACACCCGTGACAACTGCGACCCTAGCAACGGTGGCCGGGACTGCAGCGGGTGCTGCGTGCGTCTGGTGATCCCTGAGACGTCTTCGTCTGCTGCTGCGTCTGTCGACACGTGCACGATGTGCGGCGGCATTGCCAACATCCAGTGCGCTGCCGGTTGGACCTGCATGGACGACACCCGCGACAACTGCGACCCTAGCAACGGCGGGAGGGACTGCAGCGGGTGCTGCGTGCGTCTCGTGATCCCTGAGACGTCTTCGTCTGCTGCTGCGTCTGTCGACACGTGCACGATGTGCGGCGGCATTGCCAACATCCAGTGCGCTGCCGGTTGGACCTGCATGGACGACACCCGTGACAACTGCGACCCTAGCAACGGTGGCCGGGACTGCAGCGGGTGCTGCGTGCGTCTGGTGATCCCTGAGACGTCTTCGTCTGCCGCTGCATCTGTCGACACGTGCACGATGTGCGGCGGCATTGCCAACATCCAGTGCGCTGCCGGTTGGACCTGCATGGACGACACCCGTGACAACTGCGACCCTAACAACGGTGGCCGGGACTGCAGCGGGTGCTGCGTGCGTCTGGTGATCCCTGAGACGTCTTCGTCTGCCGCTGCATCTGTCGACACGTGCACGATGTGCGGCGGCATTGCCAACATCCAGTGCGCTGCCGGTTGGACCTGCATGGACGACACCCGTGACAACTGCGACCCGAACAGCGGCGGGAGGGACTGCAGCGGGTGCTGCGTGCGTCTGGTGATCCCTGAGACGTCTTCGTCTGCCGCTGCATCTGTCGACACGTGCACGATGTGCGGCGGCATTGCCAATATCCAGTGCGCTGCCGGTTGGACCTGCATGGACGACACCCGCGACAACTGCGACCCTAGCAACGGCGGGAGGGACTGCAGCGGGTGCTGCGTGCGTCTGGTGATCCCTGAGACGTCTTCGTCTGCTGCTGCGTCTGTCGACACGTGCACGATGTGCGGCGGCATTGCCAACATCCAGTGCGCTGCCGGTTGGACCTGCATGGACGACACCCGTGACAACTGCGACCCTAGCAACGGTGGCCGGGACTGCAGCGGGTGCTGCGTGCGTCTGGTGATCCCTGAGACGTCTTCGTCTGCTGCTGCGTCTGTCGACACGTGCACGATGTGCGGCGGCATTGCCAACATCCAGTGCGCTGCCGGTTGGACCTGCATGGACGACACCCGCGACAACTGCGACCCTAGCAACGGCGGGAGGGACTGCAGCGGGTGCTGCGTGCGTCTCGTGATCCCTGAGAAGTCTTCGTCTGCTGCTGCATCTGTCGACACGTGCACGATGTGCGGCGGCATTGCCAACATCCAGTGCGCTGACGGTTGGACCTGCATGGACGACACCCGTGACAACTGCGACCCGAACAGCGGCGGGAGGGACTGCAGCGGGTGCTGCGTGCGTCTCGTGATCCCCGAGAAGTCTTCGTCTGCCGCTGCATCTGTCGACACGTGCACGATGTGCGGTGGCATTGCCAACATCCAGTGCGCTGCCGGTTGGACCTGCATGGACGACACCCGCGACAACTGCGACCCTAGCAACGGCGGGAGGGACTGCAGCGGGTGCTGCGTGCGTCTGGTGATCCCTGAGACGTCTTCGTCTGCTGCTGCGTCTGTCGACACGTGCACGATGTGCGGCGGCATTGCCAACATCCAGTGCGCTGCCGGTTGGACCTGCATGGACGACACCCGTGACAACTGCGACCCTAGCAACGGTGGCCGGGACTGCAGCGGGTGCTGCGTGCGTCTGGTGATCCCTGAGACGTCTTCGTCTGCCGCTGCATCTGTCGACACGTGCACGATGTGCGGCGGCATTGCCAATATCCAGTGCGCTGCCGGTTGGACCTGCATGGACGACACCCGCGACAACTGCGACCCTAGCAACGGCGGGAGGGACTGCAGCGGGTGCTGCGTGCGTCTGGTGATCCCTGAGACGTCTTCGTCTGCTGCTGCGTCTGTCGACACGTGCACGATGTGCGGCGGCATTGCCAACATCCAGTGCGCTGCCGGTTGGACCTGCATGGACGACACCCGCGACAACTGCGACCCTCGCAACGGCGGGAGGGACTGCAGCGGGTGCTGCGTGCGTCTCGTGATCCCTGAGAAGTCTTCGTCTGCTGCTGCATCTGTCGACACGTGCACGATGTGCGGCGGCATTGCCAACATCCAGTGCGCTGCCGGTTGGACCTGCATGGACGACACCCGTGACAACTGCGACCCGAACAGCGGCGGGAGGGACTGCAGCGGGTGCTGCGTGCGTCTGGTGATCCCTGAGACGTCTTCGTCTGCCGCTGCATCTGTCGACACGTGCACGATGTGCGGCGGCATTGCCAATATCCAGTGCGCTGCCGGTTGGACCTGCATGGACGACACCCGCGACAACTGCGACCCTAGCAACGGCGGGAGGGACTGCAGCGGGTGCTGCGTGCGTCTGGTGATCCCTGAGACGTCTTCGTCTGCTGCTGCGTCTGTCGACACGTGCACGATGTGCGGCGGCATTGCCAACATCCAGTGCGCTGCCGGTTGGACCTGCATGGACGACACCCGTGACAACTGCGACCCTAGCAACGGTGGCCGGGACTGCAGCGGGTGCTGCGTGCGTCTGGTGATCCCTGAGACGTCTTCGTCTGCTGCTGCGTCTGTCGACACGTGCACGATGTGCGGCGGCATTGCCAACATCCAGTGCGCTGCCGGTTGGACCTGCATGGACGACACCCGCGACAACTGCGACCCTAGCAACGGCGGGAGGGACTGCAGCGGGTGCTGCGTGCGTCTCGTGATCCCTGAGACGTCTTCGTCTGCTGCTGCGTCTGTCGACACGTGCACGATGTGCGGCGGCATTGCCAACATCCAGTGCGCTGCCGGTTGGACCTGCATGGACGACACCCGTGACAACTGCGACCCTAGCAACGGTGGCCGGGACTGCAGCGGGTGCTGCGTGCGTCTGGTGATCCCTGAGACGTCTTCGTCTGCCGCTGCATCTGTCGACACGTGCACGATGTGCGGCGGCATTGCCAACATCCAGTGCGCTGCCGGTTGGACCTGCATGGACGACACCCGTGACAACTGCGACCCTAACAACGGTGGCCGGGACTGCAGCGGGTGCTGCGTGCGTCTGGTGATCCCTGAGACGTCTTCGTCTGCCGCTGCATCTGTCGACACGTGCACGATGTGCGGCGGCATTGCCAACATCCAGTGCGCTGCCGGTTGGACCTGCATGGACGACACCCGTGACAACTGCGACCCGAACAGCGGCGGGAGGGACTGCAGCGGGTGCTGCGTGCGTCTGGTGATCCCTGAGACGTCTTCGTCTGCCGCTGCATCTGTCGACACGTGCACGATGTGCGGCGGCATTGCCAATATCCAGTGCGCTGCCGGTTGGACCTGCATGGACGACACCCGCGACAACTGCGACCCTAGCAACGGCGGGAGGGACTGCAGCGGGTGCTGCGTGCGTCTGGTGATCCCTGAGACGTCTTCGTCTGCTGCTGCGTCTGTCGACACGTGCACGATGTGCGGCGGCATTGCCAACATCCAGTGCGCTGCCGGTTGGACCTGCATGGACGACACCCGTGACAACTGCGACCCTAGCAACGGTGGCCGGGACTGCAGCGGGTGCTGCGTGCGTCTGGTGATCCCTGAGACGTCTTCGTCTGCTGCTGCGTCTGTCGACACGTGCACGATGTGCGGCGGCATTGCCAACATCCAGTGCGCTGCCGGTTGGACCTGCATGGACGACACCCGCGACAACTGCGACCCTAGCAACGGCGGGAGGGACTGCAGCGGGTGCTGCGTGCGTCTCGTGATCCCTGAGAAGTCTTCGTCTGCTGCTGCATCTGTCGACACGTGCACGATGTGCGGCGGCATTGCCAACATCCAGTGCGCTGACGGTTGGACCTGCATGGACGACACCCGTGACAACTGCGACCCGAACAGCGGCGGGAGGGACTGCAGCGGGTGCTGCGTGCGTCTCGTGATCCCCGAGAAGTCTTCGTCTGCCGCTGCATCTGTCGACACGTGCACGATGTGCGGTGGCATTGCCAACATCCAGTGCGCTGCCGGTTGGACCTGCATGGACGACACCCGCGACAACTGCGACCCAAGCAACGGCGGGAGGGACTGCAGCGGGTGCTGCGTGCGTCTGGTGATCCCTGAGACGTCTTCGTCTGCTGCTGCGTCTGTCGACACGTGCACGATGTGCGGCGGCATTGCCAACATCCAGTGCGCTGCCGGTTGGACCTGCATGGACGACACCCGTGACAACTGCGACCCTAGCAACGGTGGCCGGGACTGCAGCGGGTGCTGCGTGCGTCTGGTGATCCCTGAGACGTCTTCGTCTGCCGCTGCATCTGTCGACACGTGCACGATGTGCGGCGGCATTGCCAATATCCAGTGCGCTGCCGGTTGGACCTGCATGGACGACACCCGCGACAACTGCGACCCTAGCAACGGCGGGAGGGACTGCAGCGGGTGCTGCGTGCGTCTGGTGATCCCTGAGACGTCTTCGTCTGCTGCTGCGTCTGTCGACACGTGCACGATGTGCGGCGGCATTGCCAACATCCAGTGCGCTGCCGGTTGGACCTGCATGGACGACACCCGTGACAACTGCGACCCTAGCAACGGTGGCCGGGACTGCAGCGGGTGCTGCGTGCGTCTGGTGATCCCTGAGACGTCTTCGTCTGCCGCTGCATCTGTCGACACGTGCACGATGTGCGGCGGCATTGCCAATATCCAGTGCGCTGCCGGTTGGACCTGCATGGACGACACCCGCGACAACTGCGACCCTAGCAACGGCGGGAGGGACTGCAGCGGGTGCTGCGTGCGTCTGGTGATTCCTGAGACGTCTTCGTCTGCTGCTGCGTCTGTCGACACGTGCACGATGTGCGGCGGCATTGCCAACATCCAGTGCGCTGCCGGTTGGACCTGCATGGACGACACCCGTGACAACTGCGACCCTAACAACGGTGGCCGGGACTGCAGCGGGTGCTGCGTGCGTCTGGTGATCCCTGAGACGTCTTCGTCTGCTGCTGCGTCTGTCGACACGTGCACGATGTGCGGCGGCATTGCCAACATCCAGTGCGCTGCCGGTTGGACCTGCATGGACGACACCCGCGACAACTGCGACCCTAGCAACGGCGGGAGGGACTGCAGCGGGTGCTGCGTGCGTCTCGTGATCCCTGAGAAGTCTTCGTCTGCTGCTGCATCTGTCGACACGTGCACGATGTGCGGCGGCATTGCCAACATCCAGTGCGCTGACGGTTGGACCTGCATGGACGACACCCGTGACAACTGCGACCCTAGCAACGGTGGCCGGGACTGCAGCGGGTGCTGCGTGCGTCTGGTGATCCCTGAGACGTCTTCGTCTGCCGCTGCATCTGTCGACACGTGCACGATGTGCGGCGGCATTGCCAATATCCAGTGCGCTGCCGGTTGGACCTGCATGGACGACACCCGCGACAACTGCGACCCTCGCAACGGCGGGAGGGACTGCAGCGGGTGCTGCGTGCGTCTCGTGATCCCTGAGAAGTCTTCGTCTGCTGCTGCATCTGTCGACACGTGCACGATGTGCGGCGGCATTGCCAACATCCAGTGCGCTGCCGGTTGGACCTGCATGGACGACACCCGTGACAACTGCGACACGAACAGCGGCGGGAGGGACTGCAGCGGGTGCTGCGTGCGTCTGGTGATCCCTGAGACGTCTTCGTCTGCCGCTGCATCTGTCGACACGTGCACGATGTGCGGCGGCATTGCCAATATCCAGTGCGCTGCCGGTTGGACCTGCATGGACGACACCCGCGACAACTGCGACCCTAGCAACGGCGGGAGGGACTGCAGCGGGTGCTGCGTGCGTCTGGTGATCCCTGAGACGTCTTCGTCTGCTGCTGCGTCTGTCGACACGTGCACGATGTGCGGCGGCATTGCCAACATCCAGTGCGCTGCCGGTTGGACCTGCATGGACGACACCCGTGACAACTGCGACCCTAGCAACGGTGGCCGGGACTGCAGCGGGTGCTGCGTGCGTCTGGTGATCCCTGAGACGTCTTCGTCTGCCGCTGCATCTGTCGACACGTGCACGATGTGCGGCGGCATTGCCAATATCCAGTGCGCTGCCGGTTGGACCTGCATGGACGACACCCGCGACAACTGCGACCCTAGCAACGGCGGGAGGGACTGCAGCGGGTGCTGCGTGCGTCTGGTGATCCCTGAGACGTCTTCGTCTGCTGCTGCGTCTGTCGACACGTGCACGATGTGCGGCGGCATTGCCAACATCCAGTGCGCTGCCGGTTGGACCTGCATGGACGATACCCGTGACAACTGCGACCCTAACAACGGTGGCCGGGACTGCAGCGGGTGCTGCGTGCGTCTGGTGATCCCTGAGACGTCTTCGTCTGCTGCTGCGTCTGTCGACACGTGCACGATGTGCGGCGGCATTGCCAACATCCAGTGCGCTGCCGGTTGGACCTGCATGGACGACACCCGCGACAACTGCGACCCTAGCAACGGCGGGAGGGACTGCAGCGGGTGCTGCGTGCGTCTCGTGATCCCTGAGAAGTCTTCGTCTGCTGCTGCATCTGTCGACACGTGCACGATGTGCGGCGGCATTGCCAACATCCAGTGCGCTGACGGTTGGACCTGCATGGACGACACCCGTGACAACTGCGACACGAACAACGGCGGGAGGGACTGCAGTGGGTGCTGCGTGCGTCTGGTGATCCCCGTCTTCGTCTGCAGCTGCATCTGTCGACACGTGCACGATGTGCGGCGGCATTGCCAACATCCAGTGCGCTGACGGTTGGACCTGCATGGACGACACCCGTGACAACTGCGACCCTAGCAACGGTGGCCGGGACTGCAGCGGGTGCTGCGTGCGTCTGGTGATCCCTGAGAAGTCTTCGTCTGCTGCTGCATCTATCGACACGTGCACGATGTGCGGCGGCATTGCCAACATCCAGTGCGCTGCCGGTTGGACCTGCATGGATGACACCCGTGACAACTGCGACCCCAACAGCGGCGGGAGGGACTGCAGCGGGTGCTGCCTGCGTCTGGTGATCCCTGAGAAGTCTTCGTCTGCCGCTGCATCTGTCGACACGTGCACGATGTGCGGTGGCATTGCCAACATCCAGTGCGCTGACGGTTGGACCTGCATGGACGACGCCCGCGACAACTGCGACCCGAACATCGGCGGGAGGGACTGCAGCGGGTGCTGCGTGCGTCTGGTGATCCCCCAGCAGTAGCTGTTTTCGTGTTCTCGTCCCCTCCCCCCACTAAGTCATTGTTGTTTTTCCCCAACTTGTGTTACTCTCTTGGCCCCTCCCCTCCCCGTGTCTTCTTGTGTCTTCCCGACGTGATGATTTCTGTCGTGGTGTCTCGGCTACATGTATTCTGTGTGAGGCTGCCAGGTGTCCTGTTGTTGGTTTTTCCTGGACGCATGGGGTGTTGGCTGACGGAAGGACCGGCCCCTCTCTGCGCACTGCTGCTGCATGCGCTTGGCCTCCCTTTTGCCGATGAGCAGTGTGACGGCTCAGGCCCCTCGGAACACTCCGATGGCCTGGCGCTGTCCCTCTGTCCACATGACCTTCGTGTGAGGACGTTTAGCTTCTGCGTCTTTGTCGCTTCCCTTGGAGCCCCTTTGCCTTGCAGGCACACTGATACGCTGGAGGAGGAGCTGACTGTGCCGTGTGCTGCCTGTCTTCGGAGGTTGCCATGCGGTGTCGGCCTCCTATCTACCTGCTTTGTATCGCGTGTGCCCTGCATGTTATGCCCCCTCCCCTTGTGCCCTCACCATTGCTGTCCTCTGCAGCACGTTGTCGATGGGAGACTGCCAGAATAGCTGTTGCTGCCTGCCTGGGTATCACCCCATGTGCACGGCGTGCGACGTGAAGAGCAGCCCCTGTACGCGTGCCCCTGCTGCGTGCGCGTGTCGCCGCCAGGTGTTGGTGTTGAGCCGTGTGCCCCTGTGATGTGCCTGCCGTAGGCAGTTATCGGATGTGCTGTCCCTGTGCTGCATGTCTGCATGCCCTGTCTGCGGTGTGTCTCTTCCTCAAGGATCCATTTTGAGTGTTGGAGTGTTGATGTTCTTTGCTTTGTTTTACCTTGTAGGCACCCTGATGCGCTGGAGAAGGAGCTGACTGTACCGTGTGCTGCCTCTGTCTTCGGAGACTGCCCTGCGGTGTCTGACTCCTGTAGCCGTTGCTCGGGTGCCTTGTCTGTGCGTTCACCCGCACTCGTTGTCACTTATTGCTTTTTGTGTTTTCTTGCAAGCATCCTCGCTTCCGTACGAAACCTTCGGTGTGTCTCTGGGCAACTCGCCCACTGGCCCACCTGGACGCATGTCCGACAGCCGCAGTCGCTGACCGCAGCAGAAGCCCCACACACCCCGCCCTGTTGCCTGCCTTGCCTTGCCTGCTGGTGCTGTGCCGCCACACATGAGGAGGACCTGCCACTGCCTTGCACCGTGATGACTCACATACACACACAAATCACTCCAATCCTACGCACCTTGTGTGCGGACGACGATGCTTCAACATGCACCACCATCTGACTGCACATGCTGCTGTGTCTCATCGCTCACTTTGCGTCATCCCATGACATCTGCAAGAGTTTTGCACACCACCTTCGATCACACCCTTGCGAAGGCTATGCAGGTGACTTGTCCTCTCTGAGATAGCGTACGTTGTGTAGCCAATCACACACATCTACGCAACCACAACCACAAACACCCCGCCAAACAACGACCGTCAATTGGGTTGGGAGGCATCTGTCCCTGTGATGCACAGCTCCCCGCTGGACGTGCTCGGAAAGCAAAGCTGCAGGGCACGCCCTGCTGCGTTACGCATATCCATGGCCGCTCTGCGAGTGCCCTGTACTGTATATACTGTAGAGAGATTCGCCTTTCATCTCAAGCCAAAGCTATAGTCAGCACCACCGCCTCCCTGCAGGGTATTCCTTCTCCTCCCCCTCCCGGTGACTCATTCGCGAAAAGATGGCGTTCACGGTTCTTGTCGCTGCCGACATGTTCGGCGATAAGGTGTGTTGAGCAAAGGGATATGTGGCGGAGGGGGGAGGGATGTGCGTTTCGTACCAGCATGTCTGGGTGATCTTGGGGGGGGGGGTGCGGGAAAGCTGGGATGGATCGTCACCCTCCAGCTCCGTTTATCGCCACCTGTCCACACAGCACAACCTGGAGATGCAGTTCCCCCGCCAGCCGTCCCTTGCGGAGTTGGAGGCGCAGATCGCGGCGACGTACAACTCGGAGATGAGCGCGCTGCGCCCTGTTGACGTGCCGCTTCACGTATGTTTGTGATGTTGTATGTGGAGGGCCTGACTACACCTCCGTGCGGCACAGGCGACGTTTTCCCTCAGCCGGCTTCAGGCGTACGACGAGGGGCTGATGAAGTGGAACGACCTTGTCCTGGCGAACCAGCTGCGTGACGGCATGCAGGTATGACATAGCAGGGTGCTGCGCCTGCACACAACACTCTCTGCCCACAGCTCTACGCCTTCCAGCGCGAGGCACCGTGGCACCACGAGGTGCAGAAGGCCATCCCGCCCCCGTCGCGCCCGGGCGCTCAGGCAGTCGTTTCGGCATCGACGGCAGCTCTGGCGTCGGCACACACAGCAGCAGCAGCAGCGACGACGGGCCTGTCCGCAAGGTCTGCCGTGGTGCCTGTTGGCCCCTCGGCACCGGCTGTGCCGATGGCGGCTGTCGTGGCGACTGCCGGCCCCGCAACGTCGATGCCGTGTGCTGTGCTCCCCGACAACGCCACCCACGAGGAGAAGGTGCGCGCCGTGTTCGAGGAGTTCGACGTCAACAACAACAAGGTGGTGGAGGCGGAGGAGTTCAAGCGTGCCTACAAGGTGCTGAACTTCGACCTCTCCGGTGCCACCGTGCTGGACCTCTTCCAGAAGGCGGACACCAACCGCGACGGCGTGATCTCCTTTGAGGAGTGGTCCCGCTTCTGCGAGATGTACCCCACCATGCTCGACTCGCTGTACTTCCGGGCGCGCGACCACTGGGAGGACTTCCGCCAGAAGCAGGAGATCAAGGCGGCACGCGACGAGCTGGAGGCCAAGAAGCATGCCGAGAAGCAGGCGGGCCTGGTGCACAACGAGGCGCAGCACGCCACCAACTGCCAGGAGAAGCGCCTGGCTGCTGCGGAGCAGGCCCTGGCGGAGATCGTCGAGGGGGAGCGCGAGGCCAAGACACGCCTCCTCGAGGGGCAGCGCGAAACCGAGGCCGCCCTCCGCGAGCGCGCCCAGCGTGCCCAGGACCTCGACCTCGCTAAGGAGCGCGAGCGCCAGCGCACCCTCGGCCACAACGAGACACAGCGCGACACCGACAAGACCGAGCAGAGCCTCGCATGGCAGGAGCAGGAGCAGGCCAAGGCGCAGGAGCGCGAGCGCCAGTGCGCCCAGGTCATGCTCGAGGCACAGCGCGAGACGGAGCGCTGCCGCCGCACCGAGTCGGAGGCTGCGACAGACCTGCAGGCCACACGTGACCGCGAGCAGCACGCCAACCTGGCGCTGCTGGAGGAGAAGCGCCAGACGGAGCTCTCTGAGGACCGCCTCCGCCAGGCCGAGATGGAGCTGCAGCAGCGCGTGGCACGCGACCGCGACCTCGACCTCCGCTCGCGGGAGGCGGCAGGCACGGTGGAGCGCGAGAAGGGCAGGCGCGATGAGGAGGACCGCCAGCTGCAGCTCAGCCGCGACATGGAGCAGAACGCACACATGAACCACCTGGAGGCGCAGCGCTCCGTTGAGGACCAGGACAAGAAGGTGCTGGCGCAGGAGGCGGAGAAGCAGGCCTTCCTGCAGCGCCGCAAGCAGGTGGAGGACCAGGAGAAGCCCCTGCTGGAGCAGGAGGTCCGCCTCCGCGAGGCACGCGAGTCCCTGGAGGAGAAGGAGGCGAAGCTGCGCACCGACGCCTCCCTCTTCCACGGCACACGTGCCGTGCCCTCGCAGAGCCCCTACCGCTATGAGACGAAGTCCCCCCGTGTCGGGGGTGTGTCTCCCCGCCGCTTCTGAGCTGCTCCCACAGGCTAGAGAGCGAGAGAGAGAGAGAGTGGGTGTGCCTCTCTCACAACCCCCCCCCCAAGGAAAAAGTTTGCGCGATTTGAGAAAAAGTCGTTCAAAAATGGTTTTTTCCTCCCCCGTTTCCCATCCCCTAGAAAACATCTGACTCCCCCCCCCAACAAACCCCCCTGTCTCCGATTGTGTGTGACTTTCTTTTTTTGTGCCCCCCCCTCCTCACGAATTCCCCGTCCTTCCCCCACCCCCTCCTCACTCTGTGTGTTTTCTTTGTATTCAAAAAAAATTGAAAAATTTAAAAAAAAAACCAGAAGGCGGTGTGGCGTGGGGGTGGGGGTGGGGGGTGGGTGGGTTCTATGTCCGGGCCATCCCGGGTGTGGTGAGGAGAAATCCAGGCTTCACCTGTTTTTCCCTCCCCATCCCCCTCCTTCCAACACCGCCACCCACCCCCTTCCTTGCCCTTTGGTTCTCCCGCCATCGGCTGTGTTCGGTGTGTTGTAGCAAGGCAGGTGCTAGGGAGGGCTATGGAAGGGCCTCGTGCCCATCTCTCTCTCTCTCTCTCCCCTCCCTCGTCACGCACACCTTGCTCTTTTTTTTTTCCATTTTGTGTTGCTGTTGTTGTGCCTCCTGCCGATCTATTTCATTGCTGTGGAGGCATGGAGGGCATGATACGCTGGGTGCCGAAGGCAACGGATGTTCTGCGTTCGAAGGAACACAGTTTGTGTTCCTTCTCTCTGGCACACACCCCGGTTGTCATTAGTTTTGGCACGATCACAACACAGCAGATCACACGCGCGCAGTTTTCTCTAGTCTAGATCACCCCCCCCCCCCCCAACTGAGGAGCCCCTCCCGGCGAGGGAGGTTTTCGGGTTTGGTTGAATGTGTCCGCACCCTGCACGGCGCCACCGGTGGGAGGGGGGTGTGCGGGCGTGCTGTTTTTTTTCTTCGATTTTATTTTATCGATTCCATCCATTCCCAATTAGATATGAAAACCTCTCCATCGGGCTGCCGGGCTTCCGACCCCACTCCCCGTCACCCCGCCCCCTCTGTGCAGGCGCGAGAAAACCCAACCTGATCATCAGGAGAGCGTGGGGGGGTGGGGTGGGGTGGTGGTGCCGAGGGTCAATGTTTCTCTCCCGCAGTTGTGTGGGTTTCGGCTTGGGTTGTTGTTTAGGCTGATCCCGCCCCTTATAAGCCACCGCTCCGATGTGCGTTGCAGTGGCCTCGGCTGTGTGTCGGGTTGCAACCGTGAACCGGGACACGGGGGGGGTTTTTGTAGCGACGAAGCCCCTCTCGCGCCCCCCCGCCCCTACCCCCCCCTCCCTCAAAAAATCTGTGTATTTTCCCCCTTTTTTTGTCCATGTTTCCCCGTCCCCTCCTCTCGCGCCCACCTCCCCCCTCTCCCCAAAGCTGACGAACAAAAAAAACCTTAAAACAAGGTCGGAAATCGTGAGATCGTCTCGATCCCCCACCCCCTTCCCCTCCCCCAAAAGTAGCGCACAGCATGCCTCTCAATCTGCCATCTCTCTCCCCCCCTCTCCTGCACCCCCACACCAACACCACAGTGGCAGGCACTGCCTTTGCTCCGTGTTGGGCAAGAGGCATACATGGCCGAGCCGGGCAGCCCGACACCTGGGGACCTGCCTGACGGGACAGAGGTCGAAGCCCACGGCCTGCGCAACAGCGTGGAGCTCAATGGGGCCCGCGGTTACACCGTCGGCAAGCAGCGTGCCCCAGATGGCACAGTCCTTATCGCGGTGCGCCTCGAGCGAGGTGAGATCCGGCTGTTCCACAGGGCGAACCTGCGGGGGTCCATGGAGGGCCCGATGCCGAACCTGACGGGGGCCTGGGGGTGTTGGTTCGGCTCCACCCATGTGTTCCACCATGAGGGCAACCGCCTGACAGTGGTGGACTCCAGCACAGGCGACGTCTACCAAGGCACCGTGTCACGCGACAAGGCGGAGACCGGCCCCTCCCTGCAGATGAAGGTGCTGCGGGCGCAGCACCAGCGGGGCTGGATGGGGCCTCTGGATGACGAGCCGCAGCCGGTGCCGCTGGACTCCCCTCCACGGAAGAAGATTGTGTACCCCTGGTATCCCAAGAAGAAGAAGCCTGTGCTCTCCATGTATATCATGGGGACCATTGGGGTGTTCGACGGGGAGTCCATCACCTGGAAGTCGGGCACCGTATGGCGCAGGGTGCGTGCGGAAGAGACATCGAAACTGGCGGTGGCACACCCAGCGATCCCACTGGCGGGCATCCCGGACAGCCCGGGGGCCGAACACTTCTCGATCTGAGGTCTGCAGGTTGGGGGGTGGGGTTAGCGCGGGGACGGCCGGGTTGCCGCATATTCTCCCCGCGGGAAGCGAGGCGGTGGGGTGGTGTGGGTGGTGGTGGTCTGCCCAGCCTGCCACGGGCCTCCCTGCGTTCTGTATTGGTTTCGGGGGGGGGGGGTCGGGTTGGGTCGGGTAGTGTTTTATTTTAATAGTCTTGTACCTCCCCCTCTCCCCTTCTCTTTCCTCTCTCTGTCTCTCTTGCTTTCCCTCTTGATTTTTTAAAGCGCATTCCATAGTGTGGCACAGCTGGGTAGAGGGTGGTAGCCACGGCTTGAAGCGATGCAGACAGTGCCGTCGGCCCAACAGGGTGGTGTACCACGTCCGGGAAGCTGGCTCTGAGGCAGTGCTCGTGACAGAAATCTGTCTCTGCCACGTCCTGCTCCCCGTTTTGCGCAAACAAACTCCCAGAACCTCTTGCCACAGCTGTGTGCCCAAGTGAGATGTGAGTGATTCCGACCTGCCGGCCCTCCGTTCCTATTGCATTCTGCGCCTCGATATCCCCAGTGCATTGTGACCCACTCGCACCTCAATGCACCACGGCCTGTCGGAGTTGCGGAATTGCTGTGCAACAATATATAGACGAGGAGGACTTCCCACGGCTTGCTACGCTTTATTTGCACCATTCCCCGCACGCTTCCCCGCCCCCCACCTTCCTTGGTGGGGCTGCGGGTGTGGGACCTTTTCTACTCTCAAAGAACCGCCCCCCTCCAGCACGAATCGACAGCGAAGTACCTCGGGGTCTACATCGATGCCTGCCACACGATGACAGACCACGTCGACCACGTCGTGACCACCTGCATGCGACGCCTGAGCATTCTGCGTATGCTGGCAGGCACTGACTGGGGCTCAAGTGGAGACACGCTGCGCCAGGCCTACCTGACATATGTCTACCCCATCCTGATGTACGCCGCCAGCGTCTACACCCCTGGCCTGTCCACGAAGAACCTCAAACGCCTGCGAGATGTCCACCGCATGGCAGCCCTGATCATCACGGGCTGTATGAAGAACACCAGCACGGCAAAGCTCCTCTGGGAATCACACCTGCGAGACCTCGACCTCGACTTCAAGGTCGCGGTGTGCACAGACCACGAACGCTTCCGCCGCGTGCCCCACTCCCCAGGATACCGGGCGCAACTAAACACCGGGAACACGGGAGGCAGCTGGCTACATCAGGCACGGAGTCTGGTGAAATCCTCGAAGGTCGACGGGCGCACCCCCCTGCTGGCCCCCCTGCATGCAGCACACCCCATCCCCCCCTGGGAATGGAACCTGGTGCTGCCACGAGTACACATCCTGGCGACGCTGCCGGGGCTCACCGCCCCAAAGGCCGCCACCCCGAAAGACACCCTCCGGGACCTGGCAGAGCAGACCATCCAGGCCCTCCCGACATGCGCCTGGCATGTGTACACCGACGGGTCAGTCTCCAACTCCACATCGCGGCAACAGCAGGGCGGCGCAGGAGCAGCGGTGTACAGCATGCCGGAGGGCCGCCTCAGGAAAAAGCTCGCCTGGCCGGCAGGACTCCGCTGCATCAGCTACCAGGCGGAGCTGGTGGCCATCAGAGAATCCCTCGCTCACCTATGCACCCTGGTATCCCCAGGCGAAACGATCGCCATCCTCACAGACTCGCAGAGCGCACTGAACGCGCTGCTGAGCGGCCCGCAGCGAGCGAGAGGATCCACCGAATGGGACATCTGGAGGTGGTTGAACGAGCTCGCCCAAACCCACGATGTCACCACCCACCTCCGCTACATCCCGTCACACGTTGGGGTAGCAGGGAACGAACTCGCTGACAAACAGGCGCAAATCGGTGCCTTCCGGCCGCAGATGGAACCGGTTAGCCTCGCGTCGGCTCGTGTCGTCCTCCGCCGACACATCTACAACGACGCAACGGTGCCCCGCACGGACAGCGTGTACGCGTACCGTTCGGGAATCGGGGAGACGCGACTGCAACGCCCCGACCTCCGCATGGAGGGACTCACCCGCTTAGGGGAAACCACCATCCGCCGACTCCGGGCCGACCACCACCGCCTGGTCTACGACCATGACATCCCGGGCACGGCACAACCACCTTGCCAACCCTGCCTGAAGCATGCGCCGGGCCACCCCCCGCCTGGGGTCTCACTGAAGCACCTCTTCTTCGGCTGCCCCGCGACAGCGTCGGCCCGACACCACCTCACAGCCACAAACGTGCACAACCTGCTGTTGCACAACTGCAAGGAGGCGCTGCGCTACCTGGCCGAGGCAGGGGTAACGGAGCACGGCGAGAAGGACTACCTGAACGCGTGAACCAAATAACATCATCAGAGAACAAGGGCTTCGGCCCGACCTCCCAGCACCCCCCCCCCCATCCCAGCCCCACGTCACTTTCCACAGGCCGCCAGGCGCGTCAGCGTCGGCGACCGCCCGCCCCCAGTCTGAGAGGCATCAGCCGAATCTCGGTGGAGGCGGGCACAAAACAAAAGGGAGAGTCGTCACTGTGCATATCAGCACGGTCCCGCCCTCTGTGCCAGACCAACACACCACCAAAGGAAAAGAGGAAGAGGCGACGTAAGGCAATGCCTCCGTGCGGCCAGGAGAACACGAAATAGCGACCCCCTCAACGGGGAATGCTACGAGCACGGCCAAAAATCGTTCAAATCGTTCAAGAATATCTCAGCAGCCCGGTGTGTTGGTGGAGAGCACACAACGAGTGTCGCGCTGCCCCGTCCCACAGCCCCGTCTGCACCACAACACCACACCCTCGTTTTTGTCTCGGGTGCCCCTGACCCCAGGAGAATGGTCGGGCAACACACTCAGACCACTACACAGCACACAGCGAAGCACACAGCGTACAGACACCCTGCCAATCCGCAGGCACACACTACACGCAGAGGGTTGTTAGGTCGCTGGTCGGTCATCTGCCCCTGCTGCTGATGCCTCGGGCTGATGCTCACGGGGTAGCGTGTGTCGGGCGTGTGTGCTGAGCGGCACCGGCACTCCATTACTGTGCCGACGCCATGGCGCCGATGTCTGCTCCCAACGGGTGGGTGCTGCGGGGTGTGCTGGCGTTGTGCCTGACAGCAGCTGTGGTGCATGCCGCTAACACTGCGACGGTGACAGAGACCCTGACCCTCCCCACCGGGACGGAGAGCCTGACGGAGACGGTGACGCTGCCGACAGCGACCCTGACAGACACAGGCACGGCGACTCTATCGGGCACAGGGACTGTCACTCTCACCACCACCGAAACTGCTAGTAAGTCGAAAACAGTTTCGCTGACGGATTCGGATACGAAAACTATGCTGTATCACACAAACTACAGTATTGTGGTGGACCCAGCGCCGAACGGGCTTCTCGAGGGACAGGAGTTTCGTCTGCGATTCCAGAGCTTCTACGGAGACGACACAAACGAGACATACACCGAGATGAACGTCGCCAGGTTCAACTCATCCGACTACGGCTCCCTCCAGACAGCAGGGTTTGCCTACGACCCCACAATCGGGGACCGCAACTGCTCTGGCTACATCGCCTCACGCGAGCCCCTCTGGCACACCACCGAGTTTGGCTACAGCGACGAGGAGTACGGGAAGGGCCTCACCTTTGTCCACGAGGCCTATGTGACAGTGGTGGTGCCTTCCGTCCGCTTCCTCACCTGCTTCAAACACAGGGTCGACACAACCGTCTTCGCCTACGACGACAACGACGAGTGGCAGACCGTGGTCTTCCGCACACCCGTCTACACCTACAACACGTCAGACCCATACGACATCCACAGGAGCACAGGGGATGTGCAGTACACCGTCGCCACCCCTCGGAGGTCTGAGACTTTCTACTACATACCAGAGCCTGCCACAGAGCGGCAGCATGCCATGCTGAAGCTCTTCTCAAGCGAGGACACCTGGAACTTCACGGGAACCCCCTCGGGCTGTGTGGGGTGCGGCGTGTCGGACTCCATCAAGATCGTCCCCAAGGGCCAGACCTGCACCCTCGAGAAGCAGGGCTATGAGTCGCCGTACTACGGCAGCCGCTACATCCGCGAGACGGGCGCATGGATCTCCCCCCACGGCACCCTCGAGGGGGCGCAGCCCGGGGGGTCCGGGGTGCTGGGGACGGGCACCGCCAACCCCTCCGTCGACGCGTCGGACGGCGGCACCGAAATATTCTTCGAAGAGCGGAACCTCAGCAGCCCTGCCTACGCACACATCCCAGCCTCCCACAGGGATGCCGTGCTGCCCTACGAGGCATCCTCTAGCCAGAGGTCAGCCTTTGCCTACATCACGCTCCCCACCTCGGGGGATTACGACATCTGCTTCTCATCCCTGCAGCAGAGGAGGGATATCGCCAACACGCAGAATGCGACCCTCCGCTCCATCCCTGTCTGGCGCAAGCTGCGCAGATGCCAGGGCCACTCAACCTGTTTCGAGGAGATATACCGCCACACCGCAGACTGGCCCCACGGGAGTCTGAATGACACATTTTTCTCTGTGACCTCTGAGACACTCACCTGGACAGCACCCCACCTCACCCCGGATAGCTGGGGGCCAGTGTACATCCAAGGAGCTGGGCTGAACCGGGCTCCGCATCTCCGCCCCTCCCACTGGATGCCGACAGGAGGCGATGCGGTGAAGATCGTGTCATCTGCCTACTTCCCTCGGCATGAGGAAGGCGTTCTCCTCGGCTCCCTCACCTCAGCTGGGTGCTGGGGCCCGGCAGGGGCGTGGGGCTCTGCCATGACACCAGCTTCGGATATCAGGGGAAGCCTCGACCTGGGCCCTGGCCCTGGGGAGGGGAGTGACGCGGAGGACGAATCTGACGCCACAATCGCCTCAACCTCATCCTACTTCCCCGAGGGCCGGAATGAGACGTTCTACCTCTGCTACAGAAAGGGCGTTCCTTCCCCTACCTCTGACTCCTCCACTGCGGGGTGGCGTCTCCTCCCCTTTGGAGGCTCCGCCGCATTGGACTACCCATACTCCCTCCTCCTCCGCCCGGGGCATTACAACGCATCGGGGTACCGGAACCCCCCGGGGTGGGAGATGAACGACACCCGGGAGGGAACCTGGGGCCCCCTCACCCTCCTCCACTCCAACGAATCCGGCGCGGTGGCTGGGGGTGTCTGGGGGGAGGGGCCCTCTGGAGGGGTTGCCCTCCGCCTGGTCCCCAGCGGGGCGCCCTGCGAGTGGAAGAGGTTTGGAACCCACCTCGCGGAAGGGGGTGTTGCGGAGAGCCTGCGGGCCGGGCAGCCCGAATGCCACTCCGCCCTCGCCTACAACGCGTCGGGGTGCCTTGGGATGTATGACGTATCCAGGTCTTACTCCCACGCCATGCAGATTGTGGTCCCACCCCAAGACCCCCGAGGCTACCGCATCTGCACAAGGTACGGCTCGGGGAACTGGCAAGCCTCCCCGGGTCTTCTCCGCCCAACCCCGCCCTCCAACCTCACCGTGGACTACCGCGACACCCGGCTCGGGGTGGAGACCCTGTTCATCGTGTCAGACCCGGAGGGGACGCTATCCACTGCGAGCCGCGAGTTCACCCCGAGGAGCCCTGGGGACCCCCCGGGGGGGATGCGTGAGCCTCTCCCTCTCCAGCAAGGGTCGGAGGGAGGGCCCGAGGGTGGCACCCCGGATGCGGCGGGGGATGTGTTCCGTTTGGTCCCACAGGGGGCAGCCTGCCAGATCAACCCGGTATCGCATGACCCGATTTCGACAGATTCGTCCCTCTCCCCAGTCTGCGATTCCGAGGTGGGTTGTGCTGCCTCCCTCGGCATTTCCGGAGATGCTGCAACCCGTCTCGCCTCCGTCCTGCCCGGACCCTATGCGAGATTCCTCCTGGGCGACCCCCCAGGGCTCTTCGGGCTGCGCAGCGCCGCGGCCTTCCTCCCCATCCCGCCACCCCCCGGAAACACCCCCTTGCAGCTGTGCTACCGGCAGTCCTTCCCCGGGCGGGGGAATTGGGTTGTGCTCCCCGGGGGGCCCCTCCGCGTCACCCCGGTGGGCCTCCCCAGCATCGCCTCCCCCGGCGCGCAGAGCCTGGTGTCACTCCCCGGGGGGGTGCTGCAACGCTTCGAGGTGCACATCCCGCGCTCCCTCCTCGGAGGCGACACTGTGTCAGCCGAGACAAACCAGGCGTGGTTTTTCCCTTTGCCTCACGACGGGGTTGCTCCAGAACCCCCCTCCGGGCTGAGCCCAATCCGAGCCGGGACGCAGGTTACCACCACATCGGGTGAGACAGGCGCTGTGATGTCCTTCCGAGGTGTCGGAGGTACCTCTTTCACAGCCTCTACCCCAGTGTTAGGGGAGAACCCGACGTGTCGTGTCAAACTCTTCTCAGGTGTGGTGTGGGAGGGGCCTCTTTCTGGGCTGCGGATTGCCTCGGCGGAGGAGGTGCTCTGGCAGAACCGCACCTCCCCGGGGCGCGCATCGGGCTGGTTCTCCGCGAAGCTTGTGAAGGTTCTCCCCAGGGGGGTGTCGGAGAATGGGGGTTGTCTCGGGCCCCCCGCATCGACAGCGGCTCTGCCTTACGCCGCATTCACCTCGCATGCCACAACGGGGAGGAGTGTGGAGCACCTCGCATTCCATTTGGTCACCCCGCAGGGGTCGGGTGTGTATACCCTCTGCATCCGCGTCTCCAAAGAGGATGAATTCTCATGGCATCCCCTGGGGCCTCTCGCAGTGGAGGACAGCTCAATCCGCTGGGAGATCGACACACCTCCTCTAGGGAATGCCGCCACCTCCTTCAGGCTCACCCGGTGCGAAGGGGATGCGTCAGCCGCCTCCTCTCCCGAATGCGGCCCCGACGGGCTCTTCGATACCTCCGCAGGGGGGGACGCTGCGAAGGTTATCCCTGCTGGGGAGGCCTGCCACTCCGGTTTTCGAGAGGAGTCATCCCTCTCCGCGCAGCTCCTCCCCGCATTTGGGAGGAGCACCTCTGTCGATCGGACCCTCACTGAGGCAGGCGAATACCGCATGTCCGCTATGGATGACCTGGGCCCAGCAGACGCGCGGAGCAGAGTTGCCTCATTCGACATAACCCTCCCCGATGTAGAAAGGCCAACCCCTCTGAAGGTGTGCGTCTACACCTCGGTTGGGTCTGGGGGTGGTGGTGCCTCCCTGCGGTGGGTCGAGGTGCCTGAGAGCCCTGCAGGATACCTCGCCTCCTCACACAGGCCGTCTGTCTGGGGGTATGAGCTGTCTGTCCACCCCTCCGCGGCGTCGGGCGTGATCCTCGGGGAGGGGCTTGTCATCCCCTCGACGCTCCACCACACTCTCCCTTCGGTCTACGCTGGGGTGTCAACCGGGTTCCCCGCAGGCTCACTCTCCCTGTCTTTCAGAGGTGGAGGCTTTGCCTCCACTGGAAGTGCTCTGAAGATTCTCGCTCTTTCTGGAGACGCGCTGCCCCCCTCGGCGAATGGGGTGAACCCGCAGGGGTGTAGCTCGACCGGGGGGCTGACTTCTCTCCCGAATGGAGGGCTGGCGGGGGGGATTGCGTCTGACGGGCAGAATATCACAGTGGAGCTGCCGATAGCCCCGGGGGGGTATGTCGTGTGCCTCCGTCTGGATGATTCACTCCCGTGGATGCAGCTGTCCGTTTGGCTCGCGGGGTTGGGCAGCACAGAACCCCACCCCGGGGTGAGCGTGGTTGCAAACCCGGTGACCTACCGCGCCGCGTCGGGGTACCGCCTCCACCTCGACGACGCCTCTTCCTCCAACCTCAATTCCATATCCTCCTGGTGCCACCAGGCGAGCAGTGGGGATGCCGCCTCCCTCCCAGGGCCCCCCTGCCTCCCAACCCCAGGCGTCTCCTCCCCTATGGATCTGGCATTCGTCATCCCAGGGGACGCCACCCCATGCCCTCCCCCGCCATCCCCCCGGGGCGAATCCCTCTCCGGATGGGTCCCCCTCACCCGGATAAACAACGTGACAGCCTCGACCAACCTGGGGTTCCGCTTCCCCCCGGTGGGGGGTGGTGGGGCAACCCCCCGGTTTAAGGTGTGCCTCTTTAAATCGGGGGATTTCACCGAAACCCACCCTGGCTCCCTCCGGAGGCATCTGGTCTACGCCGTGGGGAATGGGGGCCCCCCTTCCACCGGAGGGGGCACCCTCTTTTATGACCCATCAACTGTGATATCCGGGCTCCGTGTTGAAGCTTCTCTCTCCTTCAACGAGTCGTACCACTTCATGGAGTACACCTCTGAAACTTACCGGAGGTACCGCGGGGCTGCGGAGGCGTGGGGTGGGTCGCTCCCCGATGGGAGCAACACGCCTGTCATCACCACCGACACCATCGTGACGTTCACCGTAAGGCCTGTCTCTGCAGAGGGGAGTGTCATCCCGCATGGCGCATTCCCCATCTGGGTGATGGCGTGCCCCCCTGCAGAGAGCTTCTCAGATCTGGCATGCCTGGGTGCGATACCCCTCCTCGGTGTTGGGGAGGGAGGGGGTGATTCTGGCGCCTCCTCCTCCTCCTCCACCTCAACCGCAGCGTTTTCCGTGGAGAATGTCGGGGGTGGGACGTGCTCTGCAGGGGCGGAGTACGGCTGGGGCGCCCACCCCGGCAGCACGAAGCAGTTCCTGGAGAGCGGCGTGGTGTCCTTCAAAATGCGGTTCTCCTCCGCCTGCCCAACCCCCCCGGCGGGGAGCGCCTTCAACCCGGGGTGTGGCCTGGTCTTCCGGGGGCTCCCCACAGGGGATGTCCCCACGCTCCTCGGGGGGCCCTACGGCGAGATCACATCGGCCCCCCTCTGGGTCAACATCGCGCGCCGCCCCCCAACGGGGGTCGCGGTCGGCGGGGTCTGGGTGGAGCCCGAATATGCCAACTCCGTGCGGAACGCAGCAGGCAACCCCCCGCCCCTCCGCTGCGCGGCGGGGTCGCGCCTCTGCCCAGTCACGGAGTGCCACCACGCCACGCCCTGCTCCATCTCCCTCCAGGCGAGGCACGGGGGGCCTCCTGAGCGCGCCCCCTCTGGGGTTTTCACTATCAACCTCCACGACGACACTACCCCTCCGAAGGGGGTCGACTTGACAAGCTTTGGGCTGTCACCCCCCGGTGCTGCTGAGAGGCAGTGGGAAAGAGGTGGGTCAGCGGTGCACTCCTTCACCCCGGTGTTTTCGGATGGGGTGACGGACCACGCCTTTCTCTGCTTCAACATCACCACGGTGGTGGTGGGGGGTGGTGGTGGTGCCGCATCCACAGCCCCCGCAATCTCCTCAACCTCTACAAAATACTGCGTGGATTTCACACGGAAGCTTCCCCTCCGCATCGATATACTCAGCCTCAACAGCCTCGGTGTTGTCAACCCCCACGGGGTTGCTGCTGCAGAGTGGGTATCCTCCCGGATGCATGACAGCACCACCACCACCTCCTCCACCTCCTCCTCTCTCCGCACCTCCAACGCATCGGAGCTCAAGGGATCCTCGACAGACCTCTCCTCCATATCCGCCGCCCCCGGGAGTTATCTGGAATCGCTCTATCCCTATGAGATCCTCTACCGCGTGGTGGACTCCGCGGGGCACCTGATGTCTGACGTGGACCTCTCCGCTCCCCCGTACACCGTGTCGGTGGAGGGGGGGTCTTTCCCGGTGTTGGAGGTTGCCCCAGGCGCGGGGGAGGAGAATTTTTTCACCTCCGGGAGTTACACCAAGGAGGTGGGGCCGCACCGCCCGGAGGTTGTCCCCCTGGGGGGGGGACAACTTGGGGAAGGGGGGGCTGCGCTGCACCGGCGTGTCTTCTCCCTCCGGTTCCGGGTCCTCCATGGGGCGGGGTGTGGCAGGCTGAGGAGTGCCGCAGGGTGCGCAATACGCATCTCCCTCCAGCGAGATGGGACGCCGCAGATTCTCCATGCGTCGGTCACCTCCCCGATCCGGACCCCAGCAACGGTGCTCCGTGTGTCGGAGGTTCCCGGAACACCCCGGGGCACGGCGGCGATTTCCGAGGGGAAGCTGCTGAAGGTGGTCCCCGGAACCTACATCGGCGGAACCTTCCACCCCGATGAGTTTCACCACGGCGAGATCTTCCCCAGGTTTGTTGGGTTTTCCTCCGCGGCGGATGCAGCGGCCGACACCGGCAGTGCCATCCGCTTCATCAGCGGGGCGGAGGGGGGCGATACCGACCCACACCCTGGAGTCCTCTGCAGCCTGCACACCTCTGACGGATATTTCGGCGCCATCCTCCCTGTGAGAACGCACCGCCCCTGCAAGGGATGCAGCGTTTGGATCGAGTCCACCTGGGGCGCTGCGTCGGAGAGCCCCCTGGCCCTGACCCTCACAGATGACACCGATGCGGCAGCCTGCTCCTCCTCCAGGGTGGAGTGGCGCACCGACAGCATCGAGTCACTCCCCTTCACCTTCAACATCACCCTGCGCGCAGGAGGGGGCAGCCGTGGTGCGCTGTGGCCCGACTGGCCAGTGCGTCTCCCCAGCCTGACTGCCTCCGGGCTGTATGACGTGGTGGTGGGTTCAAAGGGAGGGGTGGGTGGCACTGCCTCGCTGCGCGGTGGGGTGCTGTCCGTCTCAAGCGCGGTGTTGCGGAGGAGGGATGGCCTGGCTGGGCCCGACTTCACCTCACACACGCGTGGGGGGAGAGAGGCGATTGACGCGGAGGTGTTGAGGCTCGGAGGCCTCGCTGCGGATGCTGGGGGCAACACCTCAATCTCGAGCCTGTGGGGGCCTGACGGGACAAATGGGTCTGACGGGAGCAGCGCCAACATCCTCAGCTGCAGCGTGGAGCTGCAGCTCACCGAGGTTCGCATTGCGAAGCCCCCCCTGCGGCTGGCCCCCATCGATGTGTCGGGCTCCCAGGGGCTGAACTGCACCGGGGTTTCCTCCGGATCTGCCTCCCCCTGGTGTGAGGGCTTCGCCCTCAGCACCTCGACGGGGAGGGCCAACGTCACACTCCTCCTGCTCCACAACGGGTCTGCCACCCCCAACCCCGACATCTCCCACCTCAGCGTGCAGATCCCGGAGATCGGGCTGCGGAGCTTCGGGAAGAACGTGTCTGTCCCCTCCTCCCAACCCGACGCCATCTCCTCCAACGGGACGCGGTTCACCTACGGCACGCTGAATGGGTCCTTCTCCACACCCACACTGCGCGTGGCTGGGTCCTCCCCGGGACACCCCGGCCTTTCCCCAGGGGATATTGCCGTGGAGTTTTCCATCAGCTTCGACACCTTTGAAAGGGCACCCTTCTGGACACCCTCGATGGTCTCCCCCTTCCACGACGTGAGGATCCGGGCCTGCCTCCGGAATGACAGCATCCCCGGCTCGGCCTACATTGCGTCGAGCTGCGCCTCCCTCCGCCTCTTCGCATATGTCGAAGAGACGCAGGATATGAGACATCCCATCCGACGCGTCGCTGTTATATCCCTTGGGGGTTCACCTCCGCTGCAGCAGTCTACCTCATCCTCCTCCTCCGCGCGCCTCATCGCACAGCCTGGCTGCACCGTGGAGGGGTATGCCTGTGGGAGGCTTCCAACCGAGGTGCATCTGTCTGCTGTGGTGTTTTACTTCTGGAGGGGGCTCCGCGTGGTTGCGTCGCACGACCCATACACATTCCTCCTCTGCCGCGACGGGTCGACCGATGCCCTCGTCGACAGTGCGAAATACCCCGGGGGGGGTCCCTCCAACATCACCGCGGAGGTGTTCCTCACTCGGGAGAACGCGGTGCATCCCCTGCGGGGGGGTGCGGATTTCTCGGAGATGCGGCACCTCGCCCCGGGGGGTCGGGGGGCGGAGTTTCGGTTCACCTCTCTGAGCTGGGCGACCCAGCCAGCCGCGGTGCGGGTTTCCGTCGCGGAGATCGCGACATCCTCCGCGCTGAATGGAGGGCCCAACCCTTTCCGCTCCGCCACCGCACCCGCCACCCTGGAGTGGACCGCCCCGCCCGGCACCCCCTACTCCCGGTGGACCCTCGAGGACTCCGTCGCTGAGGACACCGAATGCCCCTCCCTCCGCAGAATGGCCGTCTCCTCAAAGGGCTACCTTTCCTACGCACCCAACCCAGGCCTGGGCTGGGGATACTCCAGCAGCGCTGCCTACGCCGGGGTGCCCTTCCCCATCCAGACACGCCTCTTCGGGGAGGGCGGTGTGAGGGCCTGGGGGGCTCCGCACCTCTCCGTGAGGATCCAAAAACACCACTCCCCATCCGGCTGTAACGACGGGGGTGCGCTCCGCCTCTACGGGCTCCGCCCGACCCTCCCCCACCGCGGGGTGTCGCAACTCGATGCGACGGTGGCGGATTCATTCGATGAGGTTCAGTCGGGGAGGCTTGATAAAGGCGCTTCCCTCACATGGATATCCTTTGCCTCCCCCTGTGAAGAGTGCCGCCTCTCTGTATCTCTCTGCTACGCCTCTGCGGTTTATCTGAAGGACTGCCTGACATCGGAGCCAGATGCGGGGGGTCCGACTCTTTCAGAGAGGCTGCGGGTCACAAAACCTATCAGGGTGCTGCCCAGGCGTGTCGGGGAGATAGCCATCACATCGCAGTCCACTCCCAGAGATCACTCCGCACCGGTTTTCACGGGGGAAACCTTCTCCTTCTCCTGGAAAGGGGTTCTCGCCTTCTCTGCGAACCGATGGGCAGCTCCAGTGGAACCGGGGGCCGGGGAGGTATCCCTTGCTGTTCGGAGTGTATGGGAGAGGGGCGGCAGCAGCAGCAGCGCCTGGGGTACCCTCCGCTACGGAAGGGGCGGGTTTCTCTCCAAAGGGGTGTCGTCCCGCTGCGCCCCGGTTCCCCTCTCGCAGCAGCAGAGCGCACTCACCTTCACCCACAACCCAACGGACCCCGCTGGCGCTGCGGACCGGGTCTCCTTCTCCTTCACAAAGCCCTGCGGGGCCTGTTCTGTTGAGGTGGAGACGCTTATCAACGGGCAGACCTCCTTCCTCCACCTGAGGTCGTATTCCCCATCCAACGCCGAGGTGGGGCCCAAGCTGGTCTACAGAGTGAAGGGCTGCCCACGAACCTGGGGGGTTATGGGATATCCCCCACCGTCTGTCAAGCGGAGGGTGAAGTTCTCCATCTCAGCCATTGCGACCAATCTGCTAGGCGAGCCACTACACGGTGTGGAGGGGGAGGGCGATTTGACAGAGTCGATGCTGCAGGCGGAGGACATCCGGAACGCCGCCGGGGGGAACGGAGGTGGTGGGCATGTCTCGGCTCTCGTCAGGCGGAACGGAGGTTCGGTATCCTGCCTCGTGGAGTACCAATGGGCCTGCTACGCCTGCTCGATGTATGTGAAGGGGGTGCACCACCGGATCTCCGCCGTGTCCGAGCCGCACCACATCGTGGTGCAGAATGTGCAGGTTATCCGGAACACCTCCTCCACCCCGCGCAACACCACCATCTCCTTTGACATGTACATCTCTGGGGAGCATGGCGACCGCTCCTTCTCCGTTGGAGGCCCAACCAACCTCCACATGCAGCGCGCCTTCTCCCAAGGGCCTGTCGAAGGGGTGGGCCTGGAGCTGCAGAGCCCGGGTAAAATCCTCAACAAAACCCTCAGCATGGCGTACGTCGGAGGGAGGAAGCGCACCGTGGTTGTCGGAGGGGGTTCCGCAATCTCCTTTATCGCCGGAGCCGTATGGAACGGGGTGCCGGTGTCTGTGGGTGGAACACCTCCTCCACCCCCCGCAGCCACACCCCAGGTGGGCCGCGTCACGGCCCTGGTGGAGGGCATCCTCCCCTCGACCTTCCCCCTCTCCGTGTCGCTGCTGGGGGGTGCAGCACCCGCATCCCCTCTGCCTTCAGTGGGGGCCTTTGGTAGCCCAGTCCACATCACCTCCGCTGGGTCTCCCCCAACAGGCCTCGCCATCGCACCTCCTGGAGAGATCTTCGCACGGATCGGGGTTCCAATTGAGATCGAAGTGTTTGCCGCCACACTTTCTGACGAGACAGCCTCTCCACCTCATTTCGTCACGGCAGATACACCGGGGTCCCTCTCCGTGGGATGGGCCTGCGGTGCCTGCCCGAATGGAGCCACTGACACATCATGCCCGCACACCCTCCCCTCGGGAGCAGCCCTGTCCGGGGGGAGAGCTGTCCTCTCTGCGACACTCGCTTCCTTCGACAGCTGTGAGGTGTCCGCTTTTTTCTACCCCGGAGAAGGAATCGCGATGAACATCACAGCAAAGGTCTCCTCTCAGATCCCCGCCCGCTCCATCTGGGTGTGGGAGTCCACCTCAACCTTTGGGGTCTCCGAAGGAGATGCGGGGTCTGCCCTCACCCACGCCATGCTGGCAAACGCAACCTCCGTCTCGGAGGTGCTCCTCTCCCTGCGGTGCAAACAGAACGACGCGATGCGCCCAGACCTCTGGACCCCCGCAGCCACCATCGCATGGGACGCCTCCTCCCCGCCGGGGCAAACCCTCCAGGTGTCCACCTCCCCACAGGGCTGCTTCACCCAGAGGGGGGCTGTGCTGCGCGATGCCGGAGCGGCACTCCAAATCCGAGGCGTCTTCAACCCACCCATCCCCTCATCTGGAACATCATCCCCTGCAACCGCTTGGGTCTGCAACGTGACTGTCCCAAAGGCGTCACTCCCTATAGGAGACGCTGCGGTGTTATTCTCGGAAGTGAGACCCATCGCCTCTGTGAGGCTCGCCCCACTGCAGCAGCTCCGGGGTGTTAAGATCGGGGCGCCGTTCCCTGTGGTGTTTGAGACGCTGGATGCGCGTGGGGATGCCCCAGCTCCGGGGGACCACACCTCCTTCTGCAGAGACGTCCTCCAGCCCGCGGGGGGTGCCACCGCCGCACTCCACGGCACCGACCCTGCCAACGGGAGGGCGAGGGGCGGGGTGATCAACACGATGCTTATCCTAACGGCGGGGCCCAATGCAACCTCCACTGTGAGGCTCACCGTGCGGTGCGATGTGAATGCGGGGGTTATCATCGCCATCCCCTTCGCCATCACGGCGGAGCCTGCGGCAGACCGGGTCTCGGTGGAGATCCGCAGTTTGCAAGCCGCATGGCAGCCCCTGCGCCCCGACATGCCTTGGGTTATCGGCTTCTCCTTCTCCCTGCGCTACACCGTGGTGGATGCGTTCGGGCATGCCGTGCTGCCCCCGGGGGGCAGCGCCGCCGCGCTGTACATCCGGCCCACCACGGTGCCCTGCCTTGTCGCGGAGGAGGAGGGGCTCGCGGCATCCTGCTCGGCGAACCTCGGCACCTGCACCTCCGCCCCGCCCCCCGCCTGCACACCCCTGGTGTCGGAGTGGGGCTTCGCCCCACCCGTGGGGGGTGACAGCGCGCAGCGCGCCGCGGGGCATTTCTCGCTTTCCTCCGGATCCGCAGAGCTGGCCGGGCTGCGCTATCTCGGGCACCGCGGCGGCGGCGGCGGCAGGCCCCAGACGCCTGGCTTCCCGGTGGGTCTGATCGCGCGGAGCCCCCTCCTCGTTTACGACACGGCTGCGACCTTCCGCTTCCAGCGGGCGGTGGGTGTGTCGCTCAACGGCCTCCCCTGCGCCGCACCCCTCGGAGTGGCGGCCTTCGGCTGCCCCGTGTCCCCCGCGGCTGGGGGCGTGTTCCGGAATGTGACTGCGATGCGGAGTGTGTCGGACCCCCACTCCCCGATCCTGCTGTCGCTGCGTGCGGATCCCCTCGCCGCCTTCGGGCTGTCCATTGAGGTGCTGGATGAGGCGGGCGCTGTGGTGGTGGGGGACAGCCTGAGCACCGTGCGCATCGAGGCGAGGTGTGACGACCCGCGGAAGCCTATCTTCTACCTTGGCGTCCTGTCGGGGGATGGGAAAACCGTTGCGGATGGTGTGCCTGGTTGGGACACGGCACCTGTGGTGGGTGGTGTGGCCCGGTTCGGCGGGCTTGCCTTTGCGGGGTGGTGCCGCTCTGCGCGGATTGAGTTCCGCTGTGAGGTGGACCCGGCTGTGGACACCGCAGGGCTCTACAGTGCATTGCGAGGTGCGACAGATAGCTTCGAGGTTGGCGACACCGGCATCGCCCCGTCGCCCGCCCCCCTCTCCGAAGCCTCTGCCCCGAATGCGACGCTGCAGGTCGACCTGGGCCCAGCCGACCCCACAGGGATCGACTTCCCCCTCCTGGAGTCCACGATGCTCGATGCCATCATCAACGCCAGCCTCGCCTCCGCTGCAGACGGCAGCGGCGCATCACTGGAGGGCGTGCTCACTGAGGTGTGGGTGCGGTGGGTCTGCCGTTTGCCAACGGCGGAGGCTGCGGGGGGCATCCCAGAGGCGTATAAACTGGTGCCAGGGGCGTGCAGCCTGCGCAGTGGTGGGGGTGCGGCGCAGGCGCAGCGCAGCGGTGTCGCCCTGGCGCAGGGTGGCTGCAGCGAGGGCTGTGTCGTGCTGCTGGAGGTGCTGCTGGTGGCGGGTGTGTCCACCCGGGTGGACCTGCTGTCGCAGGCTGTGCAGGAGCTGAAGGCGGTGATCGCGGACCCGGCGCAGCCGCTGCACGAGCTGGGCGGGGTAGACTGGTCGCTGGGGCGTGGGGTTGTGGCGGCGGTGCTGCCGCCGCCGCCGCCTCCGCCGATGCCGACCACCCCTCCGCCCACGCCGCTGCCGCAGCCAGCCACGCCGCTGCCGTCGCCCGTTTCCATCGACCCCATCAGCGCCTCGGGCAGGCGCGTGCCTTCCCTTCCGGGACTGGCTTGCGCAGCCCTTGCCTGTCTCTTCCTGCTGTAGGCGGTCATGTGCCTCAGCCCCTGTTCTAGATTCGGGGTTAGCTCGCCATGGTGATGGTGGGTTGACTGCAAGTGTTCTCCTTGAATGAGGAGTGCCTAGGAAGCGCAAGTCATCAGCTTGCACTGATTACGTCATGTGGTCGTCGGGGTGTTTAACCGAAGCTTGCTAAGCGGTTGTGTGAAGGGTTTGTTGGCTTGGCTTGGTGTGTTCACGAAGACAGAGGTGTCTGGTGCCATCAGTGCTCGGAAGAAGCGGGGCTTTGCAGCCTGCGCAGCCCTTCCCTGTTGACGAATAGTGCCTCGTGTCGCCGCTCGTGTCTGTTTGGGCAGGTTCGCAGTTCGCAATCCGCGACAGCGCAAGGGAGTGGTCCGATTGAAGTGGCGTCACATCGCAGCAGCAGCAGCAGCCCCGTCCCCACCCCGTGCCCTTGATGCAGCTATGTGTATTCAGCTCGCCTGTTGCACCACACACTACACACCACAGGAGAGTGTCTGGATCAATAACAATGGCAGTCACAACACTTCAGAAGACCGGGGTGGTGGTGGTATGTCAGTCGTTCGGGATCTCTTGTTTCGGTTATGCATGTGTCATGTGCCGGGGTGGGGCTGTTGGCTTTGAAGTGCCTGTTGCGAACCCTTCTGATGAGGTCATCGCTGTCTGAATGCCCCTCCACCGTCACTTTCCTTTGCTACAGATTGGTGTGATGCTGATCCTGGCTATCAGCACTTCGCCTGCGAAGCGTGCGTCCGCTAAGACGACGAACCTTGCGGCGACTGAGCCCGTGACGGTGAAGGTGGCCACCCCCGTGGCAGAGAAGGTGGCCGAGCCTGCGGAGGTGAAGAGCGACATCAAGACCAGCGAGGTGAAGCAGGTATGAAGCGTGTGCCACACCCTTGCCCCACACCGACACCCTCCCAGGTGGAGAAGCCTGTGTCTGCGGCGATCAACGTTGAGGAGCCCGTGAAGTCACAGAGGGAGCGCCCCGACCAGGGCGACGCCGCTGTCCCTGCCGCCACCACCACCACCACCAACGTCGACGGCTCGCGCCCCAAGATCGACGTGCACGTCCACATCAACGTCGAGAAGCAGCACCCCTCTGTGAAGATGAGCAAGGCGGACGCCGAGAAGGTGCGCGCACAGATCATGAAGGAGATCTCGACGACCAGCACCAAGGTGGACAACGTTGACAACGCAGGGGCGGCGAAGCCCGCCGTGCCTGTGTCCGGCACCGCGGCCAAGGCAGTGCCTGAGGTAGAGAGCTCGACGAAGATCGACACCGCCGACAGGGCCGACACGACCAACGCCAACCCCAAGCAGGCCCAGGTGCTGGCCGCCGCCGTGCCCCTGCCTGTGGAGAAGGCTGAGGTGAAGCCCGCCGTGAAGCAGGAGCTTGCCCCTGAGAAGCAGGCAACCAAGGGGTCGTCCCTGCTGACGCTGCTGATGCTGCCGGGCCTTGCCGTCGTGGCGGTGTTCTTCGCCGCGAAGTACCGCTCGGGCGGTCTGCCTGAGTTCATCGAGGTATGTCCCAACGCTTCATCATTCGGTGCCAAACAGCGCCTCTTTGGGAACCTCAACAAGGGTCGGTGGACAAAGAGGGCCCAAGAAGAACGGGGTGACAGACTCAATCAAATGACATTTTTCTCCTTCCGATTGCTGCCAGTGCTAAAAACCATTGCGGGCAGCGCGGTGAGCAACCGACAACCCTGTTGATGCCCATCCCCACCCCCCCACACACACACCGCAACACCACCTCCCCACAGGAGAAGCTGGGCAGCTCTGGGCAGTCGTCGACCAGCTCTGGCCTGGCGGGGTCCGCCCCCAACCGCTCCATGTACGGCTCGGTTTAGAGCGCGACACATGCACACTTCCTTCGCTCCGTGGTGGAGTAGACCAGGCGGCAAGCGGGGGTTATGTGGTCTGCTGACCCTGCCGGACCCCGCACCCCACCCACCCCCCGCCCTCCCCCCCGACCCCCTTAAAAACACAGCCAGGCCGGGTAGCTCCTGTTGGGATTCTATTCCTTCGAAGGCCCCAACAAGGCTCCCCCCCTCCCCCCGGCCTCGGATTGTGCTGCCGGTGCTTCCGGCCCTTTAGGTGCAAGAAAAAAACATCCACCCCAACAATTCCCCCCATCGTTTTTTTTCCTTTGTTCCTTCATAATACCGAAAGCCGCTGCTTCGGGAGGGGTGGGGTGTGTGTGTGTGTGTGGGAGAATGTGCGGTTTTTGGGAAGAACGCAGAGACAAGCAGAGGCACCCCAACAAACAAGTTTCCCCCCCTCCTGCACTGCGGGAAGGGGGCTTTCTTGGGGGTGCCAGCTTAACAACCTACCTCTGCTACCAAGTCCTGGGTAAGACGTTAAACTGCCTGGGGGGGCCGTCCCCGGACCATGACGGGTGCCTGCACCAGGAGTCTAGCACGGCCGTGGTCCGGAGCATGACCTAAAACGGCTTGGGTACCGAGGCTCCCCAGACCAGGAAGGGTGGAGACACCTGGAGTCTAAATAGTCACACCACGTCAGGCCAGACCTTCGCATTGCACTCCGCGAAGACTGCCACACAGCCGCGGGGCAGGTGTGCAGCCTGTGGATGACCTCGTACAGAGAAGACTGTAAGGGACGACAGCCCCGCCGAGGCGATACAGCGCCAGACGCGGCCCGAGTTTCTGGAGACCGACTGGGGAACTGGAACGTCTTCAGGATAAGCGCCTCACAGAGGACTGATCCTCACCTGTGTGAACTGAGAACCCCCAGCCCCAAGATGCTGGTGTGGAGCGGGTGCCTCGACCTCTTTTCGGGTTCTTTATTTCTTTATTTCCTTTTGGATGCGTCCACCAAAGAAAACGTGGCCACCCACTCGCAGAGGCACCCGAAAGCTCCAGCATCAGCTAGCGGTTCATAGTGTAGATCGGTGTCTCCAGAAGGGGATGTCCAGTCGCAGAAGAAAAACGACGAAGACAACCACACAGGCCGCAAAAAAAAAAGGCTTCAGGGGAGGGGGATTTTTCTTTATTTTGTTCGGCCCTCGCCAGAACAACCCGAAACAGCAGTGCCTCTCTCACCAGGAGGGTGCTTCCGCTGGAGGCACGGCCATAAAATAGTTTAAAATCCGCGGGATTGGGTGGGGAGACCCATTTCTATCAAATGGGCGGGGGAGGGGAGGGGAGGGGTGGGGTGGGGTGGGGGGGAGTGAGGGGGAGGTGCGGGGGGGGGGGGGGAGAAGAAGCAAATCGCAATGCCCGGTTTGTTTGTTTGTTTTCCTCCTCCCCCCGACCCCCTCCCTTTCCCCTCGCGGTCTCCCCCCCCCCCTCTTTCCCTAATTTTGTAACGCATCGTCGGCCCACTTTGTTGGGCACCTCCCTCTGTCTTCACGGACATTACTCCCCACAAACACCCGAACACTTGGCGGAGGCATCTGCGGAAGCTGGATGGCTTCAGAGCCGGGTGCGAGTGGCATCAGCCACCCGCACCGGGGATGAAGAAGGGCAGTAAGAGGTTATCCCCCTCTGCTGTGCAGAAGATATACCCCGAGCTCCCCCCCCCCCCCCCCCAAGGCAAGGGGGGGGTGCGGTATCGACTCTCGCAGTCTTTTTACTGTGGCAAAACGGAGGTCGGGGCGCCCTTCTTCTAGAAGAACGAAAATAAAACCATAGGGCACGTATCCACGTCGTGTGGGGGAGAGGGGGCAGAAGGATGGTTCCTTCACCCCGGTGCCTCACCACGTACACCGCACAATGCAGGAGAGGTTGCTTCTGTCGAGGTGTCGCGCTAGGCAGAAATCCCTTCAAAAAAACTGGTTTCAGCAGCACACCACACACCACACGCACACAAAAAAACGCATCCAAATAAAAGTTGCAGGCCTGCTTTTTTTTACTCCACATTTTTTTATGACTTCTTGTGTGCCCCACCACCACACACCGCCCCTATGCCCCTATCGTGGAACCCCCACAACTACGCCCACTACGCGACAACCTCCCGCCTGTCTCTGCCAGCCACCACCCCCTGCAGCTCTCGGAGGTGCCATGGGAACCTCATCATGGGCAGTGCACTACCCCAGGCATGCCGGGGTGAAGGGGGGAGGGGGGTCGACTCTGTCACCCTCCTTCTCCTTTACCCTGTCCCACCACACTTTGCCCTCCTGTGTCTTGGGCCGCTTGAAGAGAGAAGAGGCTATCCGTCAGGTCATTTTTTCTCTTGCCCGGATTTTTTATTCTTCTCTTCCACAAGGCCTGATCAGGGTTCAGGGCGGGGGTATCGTTGAGGGATGTCTGGGGACATCGCCCGCCTCCAGAGATTTACAGGGAGGGGGGTGGGGGGCAGCGAGAGTGAGAGTAACTGGGGCAGAGAGAAAACAAAAACAACCTCTCCGATATTTGCGTCTGTGCCAAGTTCCAAACACGCGTGGGAACGATACGCCGCTGTGTGGGATCTTGGCAGAAGGCTCCTACTCGAACTACTCTGTATACCTTACTTTGTCTCTGCATCACGGCCCCTCCCCTAGCCTACCTTCGTGTGCTTGTGTGTGTTGCAGGTGGGTGGGTGGGTAGGGGGGTATCACTGAATGACCTCCCCAAGCCACCCACACACCACCACATCTGGTTGTTCGGTTGGTTGGGGACTGGGGAGTTTTCCCCCCCTACAAATATCTGGATTATTTCTGATCTGTGCCGTTCAGTCATTTCAATGGGTGGTGATGGTCATGGGGTGGGGGTGGGGTGGGAAGGTGCACGGTGGACTCCCACCCCCTGGAGCGGGGGTCTGGGCGACCCCCGCTCGCGGGAGTCTGCCCTGCTATTTTTGGTGCTCAGACGACCCCCGCGAGCGGGGTCCATACCCCCGCTCGCGGGGGTATGGACCCCCGATAGCGGGGGTCCCGACCCCCGCTCGCGGGGGTCTGGACCCCCGATATTCCGATATCCCAAAAAGGTGCACCCTGACGTGTGGGAGTCCACCGTGTGTTCCACCTGTACCGGAAGGGGGGGGGGAGCAGGACAGTGAAAGCCTTGCAGCTCTGAGGGCTTAAAAGGGGTTTGCCCTTGACAGCCCTCTGAGGGCCGGAAACAGCGAATGGACCTCACAACAACAGCAAAACGAATCCAAAACAAGGCAGGATCGATCTCCCAGGCTAACCGGGGTTGAATCCACTTGTTCTGTGTCGTCGATGCAGGGTTCGTCCGGTGCAGCCACACCATTGCTGATGGCTCCGTCCTGTTGTTCCTACTCCGGGTGGGGTGGTGGGTGTCAGAGTTTCAAGATGTCTCTCCGCGGATATCCAGGGGAGCAGCGGCGGCACAAAGGCGTGGCGCCGTAAGACCCGAAATTCTCGACACCCCCTTTTTGCAGGGTGGGGGGCGTGGGGGTCAGGGTCTTGTGGCGCGACGGGGGGAAGAAGAGGAAAAAAGAAATGCAGGAGCAACAAATCAGCAGCAGCAGCAACAAAAAAAACCCAGCCACACACGACACAACGAAAAAAAAGTGCTTGCCGCGCTCTCCATCCTTTCCCGACATCCGGTGCCTGGGGCGCTGAAGCCGACTGTGTTCGCGTGGTGCCAGGTTTACTAAGGCTCCCCCCCAACCCCCCCGCCACCACACCTTTTGTTTGCCATCACCTTTCTGTGCTGCCATCAAGCTCCCGGGTCTGATATGAACTGGTCAGGTCGCCCGCATCGACCGCCAGCATCATCCCCTCAGTACCGCGCCACTGGATCCGACAGTACCGTTGGAATCGCAATCAATCTCCGCTTGCTGCAAGGTATCTCACAGTGACAGTGATACCCGCTCCAGCGGTGGACTGTCGCATCCATGAGGTCCACGGGATCCGCCTCAACGGCACGCGACAACGCACAAGGCCCGACACCTGCTCGATCCCAGTGTGCTAATCACCTGTCGCCTCAATGGAGCCTCCTCGACATCACGGAGGGGTCTCTTCGGGATCAGTTGCCAGTGGGTATCGCCGGTGATATCCGGAAGTAGAAAATGGACTCATCAGGTGGGGTTCTAGGCACCTCAGAACCGCTGAAACATCCTCTTTGACACACTCTCTCAGACACCCACTTTGCCGGCTGAAGTCCACCATGCATAGGGGCGTCTTGCAGCAAGTGGTCGAACTGCTCACCTGTGGGCAACGTTCAGGGGGTGTGTGCGGGCTGGGCTTCACCCTCGAGGTCGAGGGGGACACGACCCGCATCGCTGCAGTGGAGCCTGGGTCTGCCGCGTCAGCCGCACATCTGTTCCAGGCTGTGCGCGTGACTGACGTGGATGGGACGAAGGTGGCTACAGCTGATGAGGTGGAGGCCGCAGCACAGGCAGGCCTGTCACGTGGCATGGTTTGTCTCACAGTGATCATCGACGAGCACAGCGTGCTGAGGGGGCAGGTGAGCTCCTGGTGGAGGGAGAGTGGTCGCAGCAGAGGTAAAGTTGTTGTGGTTGGCTGCAGCCTTTTCACCATGTTCGGCAGTTGCAAGTTTTATGGCAGCTATGACGACCTGATTTGCGAACCGTCTGCACTGCCTGGAGGGATGGCAAGCCTGGCTGCTGAGCAGGTGGTACAGTTCCGCATCCAGCCCAGGCAGGAGGGTACGGTTACTACGTGATGGAGGTGCTTGCCCCTGAGCAGGGTGAGGCCCCTCTGCGGGAGGCAGACCTGGACACGCCAGAGCAGCAGCTGATGGAAGCGGTGGAGGGTTGCCATCTTGAGGAGGTGCGGGACCTGCTTGCCCAGGGGGCTGACCCTAACACGATGGATGTGCATTGTATGTGTCCGAGTTGTGTGTGTGTCCAGAAAGCACTGGGTGCCCCAGCCCTTTCTTGGGCCAGCACCCAGAGACACCCACCTATGATCACCGCCTCTCTTGACAGACTGCACTCCTATGTACGTCGCTGTGACCTCCAACGGCGACCAACGTGTGCATATTGCAAGGCTTCTCCTTCAGTACGGTGCGTGTGTGCATACTGCCGGTTGTGACCAGGGCCACATGGGTATGTGCCACTTGGTTAGCCCGCGTCCTTTCGACATTGTTTCACGGACAACAGGCAACACACCACTGCACGATGTCGTCTCTCTTTCCCGTGATGAGAACGATGTGTCAATGGCGAGGCTTTTCATCGAGAATGGGGCCGATGTGGACCGCGGGAACGACTACGGTATGCCCTGACTGGGTGCCTTCGACAGCACCCCTTGTCCCAACCAGGCCAAACGCCTTTGAACTGTGCGTCGATGCGTTCCACCGACCAACACGCGCTGTCTGTTGTGCAGCTTCTCCTCGAAAGCGGGGCAGATGTCAACCTGGTTGAGAACCCTAATTGCCACCACCGTATGTGATGCCGTACGTGATTCGGTCTGCTTGCCAACACACTCTTCGCAAGCAGACAACCCGCTTGACGATGCGATTGAAAACGAGTGTGTGTCGGTTGCAAGGCTTCTTCTTGAGAGCGGGGCAGTACTCCCGCGCCAGCGGATGGTGAACGAGAGGAGGGGGTCTGTCGCTGCCAATCACAGCTGCTGATGTGTCAAAGGTGCTGGCGAAGATGCCTACGTTGACCTCTCAGGGGCTGTGGAGCAAGGATGGAGGGTGCACGAGCTCCGGCAGCTGCTGCACGAACTGCTTGAAGCTCTGGAGAGACAGGTGGTGCTGTGCATTCTGCACCCTGCGCACTGGCTGGACCGTGGGAATATGCAGTTGGGAGAGGGCGGTGCGCCCTTAGAGGTGGTCCGGAGAATGCAAAGAGGTCCACAGGGGTGTCTGGGGGGCGGAGCCCCCCAGCCGCCGGAGGCCACAGTAGCGAATATCTGTTCCTTGTGGGGTACAGTTCATCTTCCTGAAGTTGAAGTTGAGTGAATCGCGCCCAAGGGTCGCCGCCTCAAAGCCAGATGTTCAATGACAGACACCGACATGGGCCAGGCCCCGGCCGGGCCTCATTTTTGGTTCATTTTTTCCTCCGAGAATGCGTTTGTTTGCATGGCGGGTGCTGGGGCTGACCGGAATCAACGACAGCAGAAGATGTCGCATTGGTCTCCACCGTGCCGCCCCCGTGTGTAAGTCCCCCCTGGCCGACATTGGCCTCCAGGGGGGGCGACCGTTCTGTGCTGCCATCAAGCTCCCGGGTCTGATATGAACTGCTTCGGGCGGCGTTCCCAGGCCACTCGGCGCCCCCCCCCCCCCCCCCACCACTGCTGAGAATAAGGTTTGGGGGTCCGGGACTTGGGACTTGGTTATTCTCAGTCGGACTTGGGACATGGTACGGGAGGGGGTGGCGTGAGGCGACCGGAAACCCGGTTCATTTGCATGTTTGGAGCCCGTGCAGATCGTGATGGGGTCATTTTGGCCTTGTGGCGCCTGCCATCACCCCTGAAATGATGTTGCCAGGCTGGAGGTGACTCCAGTGGTCACACTGACCGAGTCATACCCTCGGGACCTCATGACTAGGTCACCCACCAGACCAGGACCTCGATCCTGATCAGGACAGACCCGGGGCCATGACCCAGGTCCTGACCCTACTTGCACAAGCTGGGCTCCAACCCAGGCCCTGACCTGGTCCAGGACTTTGATCATGAGTGGGTCCCACTGAGGGTTGCCCCCTTGGTCCCTGGGGTCCTGGTCGGACCCCCAGGGACCCCAAAATTGGATTTCCGAGTTAGGATTTCCGGATATTCTCCGAACTGTGGTGGGGTCATTTTGCTCTGGGAGATGAGTTTCGTTGGTTGCAAAAAAGTTTTTCCGGCCCCACCTCAAGTGAAAAGGGGCTATTGTAAGGGTGAAGACCAGCCACGGATTTGGAGCTCGGGACTCGGGACTTGGGACTTGGCCTTATTCTCAGCATTGCCCCCCACCCCCACCCTGCACTCTGCACGGTGGCAACCTGCCTGCCTCCATCCACCGGTCCCGAATCCACACGCACGTCACCCTTGCAGGGCAACAACCCTCTACACGCATCTTACACAAAAACCCCACGCAAGGCTCTCTTTTTGGCAATCAGGAAGCCTGTCATTTTCTCCCGTGCCCTGCCTCCGAGCCTCTCCCCTCTGAGCAATGCCCCACCTTGTGGTGAACTGCACCTTCAACCCCCCGGTCATCAAGCTGATGGGCGCCACTCTGCGTGAGGTATGTGGGGGGCAATTTGCGGTGCAAAATGCGAAGCGCCACCGCAAACAAGAGTGGTTAATAGAGTAGGAGCCTTCGCTCTGTGCCACTGTGTGTCAAACTGTGTCACTTTGCAGCCAGTGTTGTGAGGCAGTTCACCATTTCTCACTTCTCTGCATTTCTGAGCGAAGGTCCCCAGTGAGACATGATTGTTATCATCATACGATGTGCCCGCCACAAACTCCCACCTCTGACAGGAGACCGTGCACAAGCTGGACCAGCGGATGCCCGCCGTGACCACCACGTCTGTGTCCCCGAAGAAGGAGCTCCCGAAATTTGTGTACATCCAGAACCCCCCCCACTGGCATTCCGACCTGGGGCAGCACTACTGCGACCAGCTGGGCAGGTCGATGATCTTCCTGACTCTTGTGGAGTGCCTCGAAGGGGAGGACTGGAAGCTGAAGGTATGCCGGTTGATGTCGGAGGCGAATCTTTTGTAGAGGGGTGACATTCTTCAACAAGTTCCCTGTGTAGAGGAAGGGGAAGAACCTCACAGTCACTCCCTCAACCCTGGAGGGCGGGTGGCTTTCTCTCGGGGGATCCCCGAGGCATTGGCTCTTTGTGAGATACTCAACGTCTTCAATGGGTCTGTAACGTCGTTTGCGGCCTTCTATAGTCCAACCACCACCATTTCTACAGGGAACAAACACCGTGACACACCCAGACAGTGGCAAGGACACCACCAAGTTCTTCTTCTTCCGCGAGAACGCATAGAGTTCAGTTGAGCCGGCGGAACTACGTGGTGCATCGTAAAGTATTGTTTGTTCCTGCCTTCTGGTAGCGCCTTCCCACGACGTTCCTGTGACGGTGAACCATGATGCATGGGGGGGGGGGGGGTCGCGGTGTGTGAGTTTTGCTTGGATGGAGGGGGTGGGATGGGGGCGCCTAAAACACTATGAATGAAAATTCTACTCTCTTTCTCTCTCTCTCTCTCTCTCTCTCTCTCCCTCCTCGTTCTCTTCCCTTCCCCCACACACCCCCCTTGACACTTCCACGCCTTATTTTTTTTAGTTCCCCCCCCAAGACAACAAAAACAATGGAGCAGTGCCTTTCATTATAGTCAACCCCTCCCCTCGCCCACCCCCTCCTTTGGGTGCTGTTTTCTCACGTACACCCCCCCCCCCCCATTTCTCCTGCCTCTGTCTCCGTCGGCGTCATCACTCCCCACCTTCCCTGCCTCTCAAAATCCTCTCGGGTTTTCTGTTCCGGGAGGGATGTGCATGCGTGGGGAGGGGGGGGGGAGGTGAGTCTGTAAATCCTACACGAACTGCACAGACACAGGGCTGTACTGTCCGAGAGCATGGCTTGGGAAGGGCCAACCCTCCCTGAGCAGAGCTCGCTAAAAACAAAGGCTTCATTGCAGTTCCTCTGAACGAAGAGAACAACCCAGGCCACGCCACTTTGAAGGGACTCGACGCTCAGCCTCTCGAATAGGGGAAGGGAGGGGATGGGGAGAGGGGGGCTGACTCGTTCTGTTCTCACTCTGCAGCTCAAATAACGGCCGCGTGCATGACCCGATACACTTTGCGAAAAGTTTTCAGATTGCACGTGGTTTGGGTGGCACCCCCTCCCCCTCGTCTGAGCCGTGCCATACTGTTTCCCTTCACTTCGCGCCGAACATCTTCTCTCGGATTGCTCTTCTCTTTTGAGGAGATTCCCCGAAACAAAAAAATCCTGCTGCGAGCCGTCGGGCCTCGCTGGGTTCGGTGTGAGATTGGGCCTACCCCCCAAGGGTGTGTGGGGGGACAGTCCCCCCCACATCCGCGGAGCTGAAACCTAAGATGGTGCGTTGGAGGGAGAGAAACAATGGTCGGAGTGGGCGGGAGTGGGGGGCACACGAAAAGTCTTGGTGAACATGCAGAGTACACACGCCCTCTCTCTCACCCCCACCCCATCGCCCATTGTAGCCTGTGTGTGGCATCTGGCTTGCCATCCGCGTTGATTCTCATGGAGAACGGGTCGGGGAGCTTGACGAGGTCGATACGCCTCTTCAGCATCGCATGCATCAGCGGGGGGAAGATGTACACCATCCCGGAGAGCCGAAGATCGCACCCTTGGAGGCAGCCCCTCAGGGGGCATCGCATCGCCAACGCACACCCTCCTCACGCAGTTATCTCGGCACGGGCGCATTAAGCCTGTCTACACATCATCATGAGCGCTGCTATCGAGAGCCTGACGGGGAAGCTCGCAGTGGTGAGCGGGAAGGGGTCTGACCTGGTGGCTGACCTGGTCACGACCTTCAAGGAGCACACGGCTGTGCTGCGCCCCTTCATCGACCTGTGCTCGGAGTCACTCACGGCATGCTACCCGGACCTGTATGGAGACGACGCGGAGATGAAGGGCAAGAAGTTCGACCTCCTGCAGATGCTGGAGAACGGTGAGCTGGAGGGGGAGATGGAGCCCGGCCTGATGGAGAGCGTGAGCACCATCGGGCAGCTCGTGGACTTCTTCATGCACATGAAGAAGAACGGGAAGGGTATCGACGACTCGGACTTCTCTGCGTGCACCGCGGACCAGTCGGGCCTGCTGTCGGCCATCGCCATCGCGTCGTCTGCCAGCGATTCTGAGTTTGGGGTCAACGCGAAGAAGGCCATCCGTGCCTCGTTCTACGCAGGCCTTGCGAAGGACTCGTCGGGTGTGACGCAGCAGTGGACGGACAAGGGCATCTCGCTGCCCAACCTGCGCATGCCCCTCCTGGCGGGCGATGACACGAAGGACCTGCGTGAGCTCCCCGACCTGACGTCGCGTGTGGCGGACATCCTGTCCAGCAAGGAGAAGGTGCCCGCCAACTGGGAGAAGGCCTACTGCGACACGAAGTCGAAGTGCCTCGTGCGCTTCGGCACTGACAAGCACGCGAAGGAGGTGCTGACGGAGGCCATCGCTGCGGCGGGTGGAAAGGCGGAGGACTGGCAGGTGGAGGCCGCAGGCTCGGGTGGTGTGATGTGGGACAGCATCGGCATCACGAGCCGCAACGAGGCGAAGCTGATCGAGGCGCTCCACAAGTACCCCTGTGGGGTGTCCGTTGCGGAGGGTGCCCTTGCCAAGTACGCTTCCCCCGGCGACCTGCTGCAGGAGATGCAGTCCGTTGAGGCCAGCCGCCAGGCCAACCGTGACCCGTGGCAGTGGGCTGACGTCAACTGGGTGATGGTGGGGCTCTTCTCCATGATGCACGTCCTGGCGGTGTGGGGTCTCGTGGAGTCCTGGAACCACCCGCTGTTCTGGTCGCTGTGGGTGCAGGCCGTCCTGCTGTACGCCGTGACGGGGTGCCTCGGGATTACGGCCGGCGCACACAGGCTGTGGTCGCACAGGTCGTACAAGGCACACTTCCCTGCACGCCTGGTCATGATGGTCGCGAACAGCATTGCCAACCAGGGCACCATCTTCCACTGGTCGCGCGACCACCGCGTCCACCACGCCAAGAGCGACACGGAGGCTGACCCGCACGACATCACCCGCGGCTTCTTCTACTCCCACATGGGCTGGCTGCTGCTGAAGAAGAGGCAGGCCGTGAAGGACGCAGGCAAGAAGATCCAGTGTGACGACCTGCTGGCCGACCCTCTCGTTGCCATCCAGCACTACGGGGACCCTGTGTGGAACCAGGTCTTCTGCTTCGGCCTGCCCACCCTCTACGCCTGGTACGTCTACGACGAGGCTCTGCTGGGCTTCCTGGTGCTGGGTGCCGCCAGGTGGCTGATTTGCCTCCACGCGACGTGGACCGTCAACTCTGTGGCCCACACCTTCGGCCCGCGCCCCTACGAGCCCAACATGTACCCCACCGAGTCGTGGTTGACCACCGTTGTCGCTGTGGGTGAGGGCTACCACAACTGGTATGTGCGCCATCTCACGCTTCGTGGTTCGTTGCTTCACCCACACCCCCCCCCCCCCCACCCACACCACACACCACAACAGGCACCACACCTACCCGTGGGACTACTCTGCGTCGGAGTTCGGCTGCTTCCACTGCTTCAACCCGACGACAGCATGGATTGATGCCCTGACTCTCGTCGGCCAGGCATATGGCCGCCGCCGCGCGACGCACACCAAGCCGAAGTTCGAGTAGACTGCACGAGGACTACACTTGCCGTGGCTCTCGCCAGCTAGCTGCGCACCCCTGCCCCCTCCCCCGGCTGTTCACAGCCTCATGATTATTCATCCTCGGGTGCGCTCCCCCTGCCTGTCCCCCAGGGGCGAGCGGCTGTCGCTTCTTCCGTTTGTGTAAATCAGAGACATGTTCGATCTTCTCCCTCCCCTCAATTCCCCAAGCCCATGTGCCGCCGTATTTTTTGGCCACGGTAGTGGCAACAAAGAAGCTCGGGACTGGCTGGGGAAGCCTCGCTTTCGCCCCCCTTCAGCCAACACCTTCCACAGGAGAGGGCGGAGGGGGGGCGTTGTGTGGGCGGAAGCAGACAAAACCTACAGCAGAAAACTAATCTGTGCGCCTTGCGGGTTTGCCCCCTATTGGGGGGTGTCGATTTTTTCCGTTTTTTTCCGTTTTTTCCTTTTTTTTCGTTTTTTCCGCCTGTGGGCGCTGGCTGCGACTTGGTCAAAAATCGACGAAAAAAATCCGGAAAAAAAACAGAAAACGAAAAAACGGAAAATCCCAAAATCGACACCCTGATTTTCCGTTTTTTTCCGTTTTTTTCCCAGCACCAGAAACAGGCAGGGTTGTCGTAAGACCGGCGTGCCAAGAGGGAGGTGCTCGCATTTTTTTTTTGGGGGGTCCAGAATGGGTCGTTTTTGGACATTTGAGCCCACTGCGAGCAGTGCCGGGTCCCGGAAACGCTGTTTCAAACGCTCAAAAGGGGAGGCGGTGGGCACCAGAACCCAGTAAATTTACCACAAATGGTCCCACCCACAAACGGGTTACCCCCTGCCTCTAGGGGTTCCCCCCACCCACAAACGGGTTACCCCCTACCTCTAGGGGTTCCCCCCACCCACAAATGGGATACCCCCTACCTCTAGGGGTTCCCCCCAGCCACAAATGGGTTACCCCCTGCCTCTAGGGGTTCCCCCCACCCACAAACGGGTTACCCCCTACCTCTAGGGGTTCCCCCCACCCACAAACGGGTTACCCCCTACCTCTAGGGGTTCCCCCCACCCACAAATGGGATACCCCCTACCTCTAGGGGTTCCCCCCAGCCACAAATGGGTTACCCCCTACCTCTAGGGGTTCCCCCCAGCCACAAATGGGTTACCCCCTACCTCTAGGGGTTCCCCCCAGCCACAAACGGGTTACCCCCTACCTCTAGGGGTTCCCCCCACCCACAAATGGGTTACCCCCTACCTCTAGGGGTTCCCCCCACCCAGAAACGGGTTACCCCCTACCTCTAGGGGTTCCCCCCAGCCACAAATGGGTTACCCCCTACCTCTAGGGGTTCCCCCCAGCCACAAATGGGTTACCCCCTACCTCTAGGGGTTCCCCCCAGCCACAAACGGGTTACCCCCTACCTCTAGGGGTTCCCCCCACCCACAAATGGGTTACCCCCTACCTCTAGGGGTTCCCCCCACCCAGAAACGGGTTACCCCCTACCTCTAGGGGTTCCCCCCACCCACAAACGGGTTACCCCCTACCTCTAGGGGTTCCCCCCACCCACAAATGGGATACCCCCTACCTCTAGGGGTTCCCCCCACCCACAAACGGGTTACCCCCTACCTCTAGGGGTTCCCCCCACCCACAAACGGGTTACCCCCTACCTCTAGGGGTTCCCCCCACCCACAAATGGGATACCCCCTACCTCTAGGGGTTCCCCCCAGCCACAAATGGGTTACCCCCTACCTCTAGGGGTTCCCCCCACCCACTAATGGGTTACCCCCTACCTCTAGGGGTTCCCCCCAGCCACAAACGGGTTACCCCCTACCTCTAGGGGTTCCCCCCACCCACAAATGGGTTACCCCCTACCTCTAGGGGTTCCCCCCACCCAGAAACGGGTTACCCCCTACCTCTAGGGGTTCCCCCCAGCCACAAATGGGTTACCCCCTACCTCTAGGGGTTCCCCCCAGCCACAAATGGGTTACCCCCTACCTCTAGGGGTTCCCCCCAGCCACAAACGGGTTACCCCCTACCTCTAGGGGTTCCCCCCACCCACAAATGGGTTACCCCCTACCTCTAGGGGTTCCCCCCACCCAGAAACGGGTTACCCCCTACCTCTAGGGGTTCCCCCCACCCACAAATGGGTTACCCCCTGCCTCTAGGGGTTCCCCCCACCCACAAACGGGTTACCCCCTACCACTAGGGGTTCCCCCCACCCACAAATGGGTTACCCCCTACCTCTAGGGGTTCCCCCCAGCCACAAATGGGTTACCCCCTGCCTCTAGGGGTTCCCCCCACCCACAAACGGGTTACCCCCTACCTCTAGGGGTTCCCCCCAGCCACAAATGGGTTACCCCCTACCTCTAGGGGTTCCCCCCACCCACAAATGGGTTACCCCCTGCCTCTAGGGGTTCCCCCCACCCACAAACGGGTTACCCCCTACCTCTAGGGGTTCCCCCCACCCACAAATGGGTTACCCCCTACCTCTAGGGGTTCCCCCCACCCACAAACGGGTTACCCCCTGCCTCTAGGGGTTCCCCCCAGCCACAAATGTCTTACCCCTTGCCTCTAGGGGTTCCCCCCAGCCACAAATGGGTTACCCCCTGCCTCTAGGGGTTCCCCCCACCCACAAATAGGTTGCCCCCTACCTCTAGAGGTTCCCCCCAGCCACTAATGGGTTGCCCCCGACCTCTAGAGGTTCCCCCCAGCCACCAATGGGTTGCCCCCTACCTCTAGAGGTTCCCCCCAGCCACTAATGGGTTGCCACCTACCTCTAGAGGTTCCCCCCAGCCACCAATAGGTTGCCCCCTACCTCTAGAGGTTCCCCCCAGCCACCAATGGGTTGCCACATACCTCTAGAGGTTCCCCCCAGCCACCAATGGGTTGCCACCTACCTCTAGAGGTTCCCCCCAGCCACCAATAGGTTGCCCCCTACCTCTAGAGGTTCCCCCCAGCCACTAATGGGTTGCCACCTACCTCTAGAGGTTCCCCCCAGCCACCAATGGGTTGCCACCTACCTCTAGAGGTTCCCCCCAGTCACTAATGGGTTGCCACCTACCTCTAGAGGTTCCCCCCAGCCACCAATAGGTTGCCCCCTACCTCTAGAGGTTCCCCCCAGCCACTAATGGGTTGCCCCCTACCTCTAGAGGTTCCCCCCAGCCACTAATGGGTTGCCACCTACCTCTAGAGGTTCCCCCCAGCCACCAATGGGTTGCCACCTACCTCTAGAGGTTCCCCCCAGTCACTAATGGGTTGCCACCTACCTCTAGAGGTTCCCCCCAGCCACCAATAGGTTGCCCCCTACCTCTAGAGGTTCCCCCCAGCCACCAATGGGTTGCCACCTACCTCTAGAGGTTCCCCCCAGCCACCAATAGGTTGCCCCCTACCTCTAGAGGTTCCCCCCAGCCACTAATGGGTTGCCCCCTACCTCTAGGGGTTCCCCCCAGCCACTAATGGGTTGCCACCTACCTCTAGAGGTTCCCCCCAGCCACCAATGGGTTGCCACCTACCTCTAGAGGTTCCCCCCAGTCACTAATGGGTTGCCACCTACCTCTAGAGGTTCCCCCCAGCCACCAATAGGTTGCCCCCTACCTCTAGAGGTTCCCCCCAGCCACCAATGGGTTGCCACCTACCTCTAGAGGTTCCCCCCAGTCACTAATGGGTTGCCACCTACCTCTAGAGGTTCCCCCCAGCCACCAATAGGTTGCCCCCTACCTCTAGAGGTTCCCCCCAGCCACCAATGGGTTGCCACCTACCTCTAGAGGTTCCCCCCAGTCACTAACGGGTTGCCACCTACCTCTAGAGGTTCCCCCCAGCCACCAATGGGTTGCCACCTACCTCTAGAGGTTCCCCCCAGTCACTAACGGGTTGCCACCTACCTCTAGAGGTTCCCCCCAGCCACCAATAGGTTGCCCCCTACCTCTAGAGGTTCCCCCCAGCCACCAATGGGTTGCCACCTACCTCTAGAGGTTCCCCCCAGCCACCAATAGGTTGCCCCCTACCTCTAGAGGTTCCCCCCAGCCACTAATGGGTTGCCCCCTACCTCTAGGGGTTCCCCCCAGCCACTAATGGGTTGCCACCTACCTCTAGAGGTTCCCCCCAGCCACCAATGGGTTGCCACCTACCTCTAGAGGTTCCCCCCAGTCACTAATGGGTTGCCACCTACCTCTAGAGGTTCCCCCCAGCCACCAATAGGTTGCCCCCTACCTCTAGAGGTTCCCCCCAGCCACCAATGGGTTGCCACCTACCTCTAGAGGTTCCCCCCAGTCACTAATGGGTTGCCACCTACCTCTAGAGGTTCCCCCCAGCCACCAATAGGTTGCCCCCTACCTCTAGAGGTTCCCCCCAGCCACCAATGGGTTGCCACCTACCTCTAGAGGTTCCCCCCAGTCACTAACGGGTTGCCACCTACCTCTAGAGGTTCCCCCCAGCCACCAATGGGTTGCCACCTACCTCTAGAGGTTCCCCCCAGTCACTAACGGGTTGCCACCTACCTCTAGAGGTTCCCCCCAGCCACCAATGGGTTGCCACCTACCTCTAGAGGTTCCCCCCAGTCACTAATGGGTTGCCACCTACCTCTAGAGGTTCCCCCCAGCCACTAATGGGTTGCCACCTACCTCTAGAGGTTCCCCCCAGCCACCAATGGGTTGCCACCTACCTCTAGAGGTTCCCCCCAGTCACTAACGGGTTGCCACCTACCTCTAGAGGTTCCCCCCAGCCACCAATGGGTTGCCACCTACCTCTAGAGGTTCCCCCCAGTCACTAATGGGTTGCCACCTACCTCTAGAGGTTCCCCCCAGCCACTAATGGGTTGCCACCTACCTCTAGAGGTTCCCCCCAGCCACCAATGGGTTGCCACCTACCTCTATAGGTTCCCCCCAGTCACTAACGGGTTGCCACCTACCTCTAGAGGTTCCCCCCAGCCACCAATAGGTTGCCCCCTACCTCTAGGGGTTCCCCCCAGCCACTAATGGGTTGCCACCTACCTCTAGAGGTTCCCCCCAGCCACCAATAGGTTGCCCCCTACCTCTAGAGGTTCCCCCCAGCCACCCCCGCCCCCCCCCCCCCCCCCATGACTTCATCCCGTCCCCACCCAAAGCTCAAGCTTCCTGGACACGCTCGTTTGAGCAATCTGGAATCTGTAGAAGGCTCGCCGTGTAGGCGGCCTTGGCTATTTTGCCGGCTTGCTGGTCTGCGGCCCAGGATGCGCCTGCAGCGCCGTGTTGTCCCACGTTCTTGAGGCACGAAGCTTGAGGATTCTCTGGCAGATATGTTCACGATGTCATTCACGTCTCAACGGGTTCTTCGGGTGTCCCATTCAAAAAAACACCCGAAAAATATGACGACTTTGCTAAACTGGACCCAACTCCCCATACTCTTTTTTTTGCCATTTTTCAGCATTTTCCCCCGATTTTTCGGTTTTTTTTTTGAAAAAATTTATTTTTTGTCCAGAATCGACACCCCCCATTCACGACAGGCCGCGCGGTTCCAATCTTGGATGGGCTTTTGTTATAGTTGACCATCGCATAGCCTTTCTTGCAGGGCTTTGGTTGATTTTGTGCGGCCCATGCCGTGCCATACACACGCACCCCAACGCAATGGCCAGCTCACTGGGTGCAGCCTTCGATCGAAACATAAATCAAATATTATATCAACGCGCCGTCACTCCCCATATTTCTTGTTACATTTTTGTAGCATGGAAGCCCTGATCACACGGTGGAAGCGTGTTGGTGTACTGTGCCGTCCGCATGAGGGACACACTCTCACAGCACACCACAAAAAGTTTAAAGATGGGGCGGGGGGGAACGGGGCGTTGTTGGCCCCGCAAAACTACACCCTCAACCAACCCCTTGTGCTCTGGTTCATCGCCGATATTGCCACTGCAGTGGCGTCGGGGGCTTCACAGGATGGAAACGATCGCCCCTTTTTGTGCGGTATATTTTCATCCCCTACTCCCCCCCGCGTCTGTCAATGCGCAATATTTGGCTCCAGAGAACGAGGGGGGTGGGGAGAGGGGGGGGCTTAACACCCACTCCCCCCCCGCCCATGTCATACCTGGTCCATTGCGCCCCCACCCCCACCCCCCCGCCCCAAAACCGGGCCTTGAAAAAACCTCTGTCTCTGTGTACCCCCCAATTTACTCCTTTCCCTCTTCCCCGCTACCCGACTGTCTCCCCACCCCCCCGCATCCACCCCCACACATGATCAGAAGTCAAAATTGGAAGGCGGGGAGGGGACGTGTTCTTCTATTTTTGATGAAAAAATGATGGAGCAAGGGTTTTTAACAACCCCACCACCCACCCCCGCCTTCTTTCGTTCTTTTTGGCAACGGGTTTCGTCATTGCTCAGTGCATGTGTTGCATGCGATTCTGTCTTTTGTGATTGCAGCATGCAGATCCCGTTCCAAGATACGCGAGAGGGGGGATGTGGGAGGTCGGGTCTATGTGTGTGTGGGTGTGCGTGAGTTGTGTTGGGGATTCAAAAAAAAACCCCCCTCCATTGCACACAGCACACCCACATGCATCGACACACAAAACACGCGTGGATATTTATTTTTTTTGCCGGTGTCAGAGAAGTGCAGGCACCCCACCGTATCAAAAAAAATGGGATTATTTTCCCCCCCCCTGTGAAGCCCCCACCACCCACCCCATCGACCTACCGACACTTCCTACGAGTGACGTGTGCTGCCAGGATTTTCCCATGGCGCCCCGTGTTGTGTTGTGATATCATCAACATCTTGTGATGCACTTGATACACAGGGGGGGGGGGGAGGGAAGTGACCGAGAACGATGCGGGGTGCTTGGTAGGGTGTGTGTGTGTGTTTTTTGTTGGGAGGGGGAGGGGGTACATTGCGTCTTCGTGATATCTCAGCCTATATTTTTGTTGGCATCTGTTTATCCAGACGTGATAGGGGGGGGGAGGAGAGGGGGGGGGAGCCGTCGCCGTGTGTGTGATGAAACAATGTGGGTGTGCCTCTCCTCGGTGCCTATCGGAGAGGGGGCCTTGGAGAGAAACCCGCGCATCACCGCCAGCTCATGTGGGGAGGAGACTTGCGTCCTGCTGTGCAGGTCAGAAGGGACGGGGGAGAGGAAACCAATCGCCCCTTTCGTCGTTGCCAGCATTGAAACGCTGGCCTTCTCTTCTTGGCTGATACCAAGGGCTGTGGGCTCATGATGTTCTGTGGTGCTCCCCTCTCACCCCAAGGGACTCCCCCCCCCCCCCCCCCCCCCACACACACACACACTCCTCTCAGCGGTTGAAGTGCTCTCCCCTGTAGCCAGGGGGCCTGAGCCTCAGCTTCCCCCCCCCCCCCCCACACACACACACGGTGGGATCTTGTAAATTTTACATGTATAACTACAAGTATATACATGTATTATACATGTATAATACTTGCATGTCAACTATTATACATGTATAATACATGTATATGCCTGAAATATACATGTAAAATACATGTATATCAAGTAAAAATACAAGTATAATACTTGCATGTCAACTATTATACATGTATTTTTACTTGATATACATGTATTTTACATGTATATTTCAGGCATTTACATGTATTTTACATGTATAATACTTGTCATGCAAGTATTATACATGTAAAATACTTGCATGACAAGTAAAATACTTGCATGCAAGTAAAATACATGCCTTTTCTTCACTGCCTCGCGTCCTTTCCATTTCGCACGTTTAGAAGAGAGGGTGAGAGGTTTAATGTCTACTTCGTACCGTACACATTTTTCATCAGAGCGAGTTTCGTCAGCATAATTATTATCTCTGCTTGACAGAACCGCATCAGACATTCGGGGGTTTTTTTTGCTTGGGAGCCAACCAATTCGTTGGAGAGCTTCCCCCCCCTTCAACGATACATCGCCTTGTTAACTTGTTTGTTTGCCCACACACCCCCCCCCCGCGGTTTTACGTTTCACCTGTGCTGCTGTTGCGGTTTGCACCTGTTTTTGTTTTTTTTGTTTTTTTTTCGCTCATCGCGCACAAACAGAATCCTGAATATTTTGTCGTGCCGCTGTGGCTTTCCATATGTTCGTCCCACTAGCCTCTCCCATGCAGTCCGAATGCGTTTTTTCATCATCGCCACGCCTCGTGCGCCACACCGTCGCGATTGGGTTTTTTTGATTTTGTGATTGAATTCAAAAATCATCGTGTTACTGTGGCACTCACTCCACAAGACGCAATTCCGTTGGTGATGATTGAGGCAGCCCTTCTACCTCCCGACAGCGATCACCCAACGCGTTACCCGAAGCTGATATCGGTACACCTATCACTGACGTTCGGCTGTGCGTTCTGCACTCATCTTGGGTACACGCGCTCGACATTCGCTTATCGTTGGATTGCCTCAACTTCTACCTCTTCTCCAGAGAAGGAACCAGCCAGAAGAACGCCGTTCCAAATCATCCGGAGTTCATGCGGGTGATATTTTTTTCTGAGATTCTTGATGATTCCAACGAAAAAAAGGTGATGCTTTCTAGTTGTCTGCCCAGCCCCCCTCCCCCCAGACACACATATACCGGTACTCAAAACCTCACCGACGAGGTCGCCCCGAACCCCACGCAGGTCTCATTAGGCCCCATCAGGCCCCATTGATTTCATACCCTCCCCCCTTGCTTCAGTGAGAAGAGCCTCGGCTGGAAGACTCTCCCATCTGGGGTTTCAGATTCGCTGGGGCTCGTTGTAGCCTTTTTGTGTTCAGCTGTGCCGCGCGCTGGCAAGACGTGAAAAAATGCGGTCCACTGTATTGGCCGTTCATTTTTTCCCCCCCATCCCTTGCGTGCGGCGGGGTTAGAATCTGGCAGGAGCATTGGCCCCCCCACCCTGCTTGGGGAGCTTGGAAAGAAGGAAGGGGCATTGCCTTAGCGTGCATTTGCAAAACAAAAAGTCTACATCACCACCCCCCTCCCCCCAAGACCTCACAACCCTTCTTGGACATCCACGCAATTTACAATTTTTATGCGCCGGTGGCCGCGTGCAGTGCAACCTTGTCTGTGATGGTCGGGTCAGTCAGGCAGATACTATTTCTGGTCGTCACCTGCCGATCAGCCGAGGTAGCATGCAGGGCAGAATGCAAAAGCGCCATTCGTGTGTCTTGTTGTTATTTGCTGTGCTTACAGAGAGGGCGGTGTGGGTAGGGGGGTGTGTGGTGGTCATCAAAAAAAAAGTAACTGTTTCTGGTACCACCCCCCGCCCCCACCACCCCCTGCCCCTCTCCCCGTGCATTTTTTTTCTTCTTAGTTTTTTCTTGAAACAAAAAAAAGACAAACAAAACATCAGGGAACCCTCCTGCCCCGGGGTTCCTTCCAACGAAAAAAAAACAACAAGTTGTGTGTTTCGTGTGGTGTGGTATTCTTGTGATTTTAGTGGTTGGCCGACACACGCAACCGCCCGCAATCCCCCCCCCCCCTCAGCCCTACCAATTCTTGTTGTCATTCAGTTTTCCCCCTCGTTCGCCTCCGACTTGACGACCATCACGCTTTCTCAAGACACCTCATCCAAAAGACGTCGGTGATTGGATACTGAGGTAGGCTTCAGAAACACGGGGTAGGTGATGGGAGAGTGCAAAGAGGCAAAAGGGGGACCGGGATAAGAGAAACGGGGGGGTGGGTGGGTGGGGGGGGGGGGGAGAGAGTCGGAAAAAAACAGGCATCACAGAGAAGCGGGGGGACGGTGCGGTGTATTTTCTTCCCCCCCTGTGCGACACACAGCCCGGATTTGACACCGCCTCATCCCTTTTGCCGAATAAACGATTTTGTTTTTTTTTTGTCGATCTCCCCGCCCCCCCTCCTCACTCTCCTCAAAACCCCTCTTTCCCCGCCCCCCCCCCCCCTCCTTTTTCCTCTCGGATTTCTGTGACGTCTCTGATCTTGGCCTTCGGGCTCAGACATGGAGATCGCCGCCCCCCCTCACCACCCCGTGTGGGTGGGTGGGTGGTGCGGGAGGGTGTTCCTTACTTTATTGCCATTTTCCCCCCACTTTTGTCGGACGGGCCGTTGCCCCCCCCTCCCCATATTCCTGGCACAGGGAGACCGGGGAGTGGGAGCTAGAGCGAAAGTCCGGCATCTGGATAGCAACAGTAACACAAAAAACCTATGAAAACTGGAGGGCCGTGCCTCTCAGAGCCCCCCTCCCCCCCTCACATCCTCACCCCATCGCCCCCTTGTTTAATTAGCGTGGTGCCGCCGTGTGTTGTGCTGGAGATAGACTGGAGAATAGTCAAGCGCTTCACCCAACCATTCACTTCCTCCCCTTGTATTTATTTGGCAGGCAGACAAGACACAACACGTACACTCATATGGATTCCAGCCGCAAGGCCACCGTGTCGAAGAAGGACACGGTGCAGGTGAAGGCAAAGGATGCCCCCCGGCACCAGGCGAAGGGGAAGAAGCCCTTCACCTCGCTGAGTGCGGCAGCCTCTGCTCGCGTGAAGAGCGGCAAGGGCGGTGTCTTCAAATACACCCACGAGGAGCTGCTGAAGGTGCAGGAGGTGGTGGCGGCGTCGCCCCTGCCGCCGCCCCCTGCCGGCATTCCGGCGGAGGTGCGCCGGAGGCAGAACCGGGACTTCTCTGCGGCCATGTGGCATCCCATTGCGGAGACGAAGCGCATCCACGCGAAGACGGAGGAGGTGAAGGAGTCGCTGCGCGGGGAGGGGAAGCCGAAGCTGATGCCGTCGCCCACACCCAAGGAGACCGCCAAGGCCGAGAGGCTGCTGTCGCGCGAGGCGGAGAACGAGGACAAGCAGGTGTTCGACGAGATTTTCCGCGACGTCGTGATGAACGAGGAGAAGAAGAAGACCGCTTCGCCCAAGCCCCCGCCGCCTCCGTTGGAGGCGCTGGACGACGAGGACGAGGATGACGAGCTGCTGGATGACGAGACATCGCACCCTGCACAGGAGGCCTCGGCCTCCGCCATGGCGACCCCCGTCAAGTCTGGCGCACGTGACCTGACGAAGCCGCCGGAGCTGCTGCCTGCCACCGCCGAGATGCTGACGCCGAGCCGCGTCGTGGCACAGTCGCCTGCGCACTGCACGCCTCACACCCGCCAGAGCCTGTCGCCGCAGATGTCCCCTGCAGGCAGCGTGCGTGAGATGCAGAACGTCTCCCCTGCCGCAGCGACGCCCAGCCCGTCGCCGGTCCCGGTGTCGATGCTGAGCGCAAAGCACCCCGCCCGGTCGCAGTCGTCCTCCGTTGGGTACAACTCCTCGATGACGCCGCCCTCCAGCGCGGTGCGCAGCTCTGTGTCGCCCCTCCCCATGTCGGCGCATGCCGCAAGCGTGTCGCCCAAGCCAACCCCAGGGTCGACCATCGCAGCACGCCAGATGATGTACCAGGGGTATGTGATCCGAGACAGAAACACGGGCATCGACGAGCCTCCACTACACTCGGTTGGTGGGACCCTGGGGAATGCCCCCGTTGTGTCGTTGCTTTCCTGGCGTTGTTTGATGTTTGCATCCCGCCTGGCCTGTATACCCCACCACACCCCCCACCACCACCAGGCACCAGTCGTCATACGCCGCAGCAGCGATGCTGCCGCCGTCGATGGCACCTCCGCAGATGGGGCCCATCCACGACAGGCATGCCGCCATGCTGCAGATGAAGCAGCTCAAGGTGCAGCTGGTATGTCAATGTCGCCGCACCCGATAGCGTCTTCATCACCCCCGTCCCACAGGTGCAGCTGCTGCAGGGGCAGGCGGAGCTGCGCCGCTGCATGCTGGCACAGCAGCAGAACCACCAGGTATGCAGGCCGAGCTTTTCCCTCCTGAGGCTCAGAGCTGAGCTCGATCACTACCACCACACCTCACACACCACAGATGGCGTACGCACACCACCCTGGGATGGGCATGCCTGCTGGGTACGGACGCGTGCCCCCACACATGATGTGATACGGCCCTCCGCCCCCACTCTGTCTCTTCTCTTCTCTTCTCTCTCTCATCCTCTCTTCCCTTGTCGTCGTCACGACAGCTATAGTTTCCCCCGGAAGCTCTGAAGCCAGCTGCCCCCGCCCCCCCCCCTTCTTTTCTGCACATGGGGGGGGATGTGTAAGCGAGATAGGCGAGCTTAGATTTACCCCTCTCCCCCTCCCCTCCCCCCCCCCCCTCCTCCCGCATCCCTGTCTCTCTCTTCCCTACCCCCCTTCCCATCCTCGCTTTTTCCCCCTCCCCTCCCCCACACCTCCCCAGGCAAAAAAAAAGTATAAAAAAATCGGCACGTGGTGGGGTGGGGCCTACAGTCGGCAGAATGATTGGAAACATGCAGGTGTTTGTTGCCCTCAGGGCGACCCGCTGTCTCAGTGTCCCCGCCCCTCCCCCGCTCTTGGGGAGAGACGAACCAACCAAACGATTTTTGTCCAAACCGGTTTCATGACGCGTGGCGTCTTGCATCAGACGGTCTTGCTTTGATTCTTCTTCAGGAGAGTATCGTCTGACGACACATTGTCAAATGATCGTGTGTCCAGGGGGATCTCATGACAAAGGCACAGCAAACGCAATGTGAATGTCGGAAACACGGGGAGGACAGATCATATGAGACTCGACTGCGGGGTTTCATATGAATCGTAACGTTGCGTGACATTTGAAAGCACTTATAGATCGCCCTGCTGTCAGGTGGAGGTATGGAAGGGTGGTGGTGGTGGTTTGGTGGCTGAACTGCAGGAATCGTGCCGACTCCCACAGTTCGTTTTCTGGTTTGCCACAAAAAAACGCCCCATATCCCCGCCCCCCCCCTCCCCTCCCGCCACCCAAATCCACCAGACCCGCGCCATACCCGTCCCATCCAGCCCCGCGTGCCCCCCTTCCTACCCACCCATCCCTTTCCCCCCACCCCCCCACCCCCGTGTCTCGTCCCTGACTCCCACTCACCATCTTCATCCCGAAACATTGTACGCCGTCTCTTGACGTTGTTTCGTTTTTTTTAAACTGTGCCCCCTTGTCTTTCTTTTTTTTGCAAAGCAAACAACTCCACCACTCACCCCCCCCCCCATCTCTCTCTCTGTCTCTCCTCTCTATAGGCTTCTCTCTCTACTATGCTCGCGCATTATGTTGTGTGTGAGTGGAGGTAAAAATATCTGCATTCCACAGTGGGCAGCAAACCAAAGGTGCTCTTCGCACGACCCCCAGACACGCCCTACTTATCAAACCAAAGGGCGTGGCCATCATTTCCGTGTTTGTGTGCCTGTAGGATATACTGTGTTTTGGCACACAAACACCGCTATGCTTTTTGTTTGCATATCCCCCCCCCCCCCCCCCAACTCACCTCCCCTCTCAGAACAATGCTCCCCCACCCCCTCCCTCAGGCCGACTGAGTCATGGTCAGGCATCCTGTTGGCCCGTTCTCTAATCCCGCCCCCAACCCCTCCCGCTATACGGTGGCTGATCAGGGATTTCCGCCAAGGGCCTGGTCAGTGTCCTGGTTATGACTAGGGGTAAAGGGGGCTGCTACTCCCCCCCCCCCCCCCCCCCCCTGGTCAAGAAAAAACCCTGCCTCGGCCCACCGTGTACCCCCCCACCTTCATGTCGAGTGAGGGGAGGTAAGGTCTCTCACTGTCTCCGCTTTTCTCGATTTTTATACTCTACTCTTTTGCCCCCCCCCCCCCCCACCACCACCACCACCACCAAACGCCCCTCTCCTCCACCAACGTCCTTTTCCTCAAATTTTCGGCACTCCGAGGGACGAAGAGGGGTGTAGTGGCTGCTATGATATGTCATACCCTTCTCTCTTTGTGCCCCTGCCCTGTGCCCGGGTGCGCCGCTCTGTTGTGTCACACCCCCCACCTCACCCCATCTCCATCTCCTCCCTGTGTCCCCCTCCCCCCCTCCCCCGGTTTTATTTGTAGATTTTGCGCCCGAGCGGCCCTTTCGCTGCCGCCCTGCGGTGCTTGTGTTTGATGAATCCCCCCCAAAAAAAAGCCCGTCATTTGCCCTCTCTCTGGGTCTCCCCCCAATACCCCAGCCCCCGCCCCCCCCCCCCCCCGCGGCTGTTGTGTTCTGGAGGCAGTGTGTTCATGCAGGGTTTGGTGAGGCGTTTCCTGTCCGGAACGTTGGGGCGGGGGGCGCTCCCGCCCCCCCCCCCCCCCCTAGGGCAGTGAAGGCAAAATACGCGTATTTTTCAGAATCCCGATTTTAAAAATACGTTGAACGTTCAAATACGTTGAACGTTCAGCGTATTTGAACGTTTCTCACATTGCCTACCGTCTGCAGGGGCCACCAGTCACAAACCCACCTTTCCTCAAGCAGAGCAAGGGCGAGTTGGTGGCACCAACGACAACCGTGCGGAAGACGTCCTTGGAGCACGATTTTACAGCGACTTGCTTCGCGATGCAGTCGACAGCATCCCTTGTCCTTTGCTCCATGAAGCGGGCTGGTGCAGTTGAGGTGAACCCCTGCAGATGGGATATCCCATACGGTTCTCCCATGCGGGATATCCCACTGGGTTCTGGCAAGTCACGTATGTCTCTAGACTGGGTTCTGGCTTAGAGGCGTTCAGCCATAATCCATCCAGTGGGAGCATCACGGCACTGTCCGCTCGGACACGTAGCTACCAGGGACTGAAATGGGAGTTCCCCATATTGCTGTCGACATACGCCGGCTCGAGGTGTTCTCTCTCAGTCGGGTAAAACCACCCTGTCTCACGACGGTCTAAATCCAGCTCACGTTCGGCCATCCACTTCCTCTACACGACGGACTCCAGCCGGTCGAGTGGGGTAAAACTGGGAGATACGTCGAGAGGGGGTTGGTACCCCCGCTTTTCCGGAGTTAGTCAACCCTGAAAAGAGGGGGTACCAACCACCCCTTTCCGGGTCCCGCCCCTTCTCGGACTACAGAACCCCGTTTTCACCGCCTTTTCGCCACGCGTGACACTCTCCATCCCACCGGTGTCCCCTTTAGTGTGTGCAGGGGGCCCACCCCCTACACGGTGGACTCCAGCGGCCCTAGCGGGAGTCTGGGAGCGGGAGTCTGAGCGGGTGTCAAAGACTCCCGCTAGCGGGAGTCCAGACTCCCGCTAGCGGGAGTCTATACTCCCGCTAGGGGGAGTCTGACTCCCCCTAGCGGGAGTCTTTTCACCTATTTTCATCCATTTTTCCCATGATATAGTTACAGTCTACTGGCGTGGGGGGTAAAATCATGGTGGAAGAGGGATGGGGAGGGGCTTGTTTTGCTTCTGTCAGTTTCCCCGGACTCTGGACTACCTACCTATCCTCCTGGTAGCGGCTGCACCTGCGGAGGTGAGCGGTTAGAATTTGAGGTGTCAAAGTGCGGCCATCGCCTGTCGTAGTTGTGTTACACCTTGGGCAAGACAAGCCATCCTGCAGGCCTCATCTTCTTCGTCAGAACTGTCATCCCCCTCCTGCTGTGCGCGTTGGTCAAGCGTGCTCAAAGTCGCCTCGGATGACACGAATGGTGTGAAAGTCGCCCCCAGCGGGATTGGCATTTTGCACAAGCAGAGCGATAATTTGCGGTGTCCTTCGGGGAACCGGGACAGGAAGTAGGGCGCGCTGATGGGTTCAACGAAGTCCTGTGTGTTGCAGTGCACAAACCCCTTCTGCAGCTGTGTCAACTGTGTGCAAAGAACATACACAGCCAATCTATGAGCGTGTCGGGTGTGCAGACACGGACACAGAATGACTTCTCTATACCCGAGGATCCCGTCCTGCGACAGGTGCGCAACCTTCCAAGGCATGCCCGATGCGCGCCGCTTCTCTTCTGCCATCGCAAGATCTCTCTCGTAAGTTGCGGAGCTGGCGATTGTAACGGCATCTTTCTTGCGATGTCCGTTCTCTGCTTCTTCAAATTCGTCGTTGTTCTGCAGAGGCACTGCATCTTCTGGAGCCCACCAATGATGGAGACTGTGTACGTAGGCATTGCGCGTTGATCCCTTTTCGGCATGCTCCATCAACCAGTGAAATATATGCCCTGAGATCCGAGCACGCAAGAAGGGAATCCGGGCTGACTCATCCTTGCATCCCCAGAAGTGCCAGGGGATGTCTGCATACCGGAAATGCATGAGGTCTGCAAGGGAGACAAAGAGGTAGCGGAACAAGCCCTTGTAGGTGTGTCCTGTGACAGGCAAGCACGACCTTCCGGAACTGAGCACCTGTCCCATTCTGCGACACAGGTGGAAGCGTCCAATGCAACACTCACAGCATAGAGGCCAAGTGTTTCTCGTAGTATTTTGTTGTCTCATCCAGTACCCTGATCAGCCGCATGGCGAGCCCCTTGCAGTCATGGAGTGCTGGGGTGACGTAGCGGGCATTGGGAAGCACACCTGCCAAGAGGGAGGGGTAGCCAGCCTCTTTTATCTCAGAGAGAGTCAGGTGCGGGTATCGATGCACCTGTTGATACCAGCGTTCTTCTGGGATGTCGCACAGTGAGCATCGGTGCCCTCGCCCCCCGCATCGCCTCATTGTTGCCCACTGCTGATCTATACTCCCGCTAGCGGGAGTTGGACTCCCCCTAGTTGAGACTCCCGAAAAGGGTTAAACCCGGTAGTGGTACCCTACCCCCGCTGGAGTCCACCGTGCAAGGCCGGATCAGCCCACGGGTGGGTTTGAGGAAGAAATCTGGGGGGGCAAATTTTGCTGCGACTTCCGGTTTCACCCGGCCGAACTCCAGCATCTATCCAGACCCACGGTGCCAAGCCGTTCGCCCGTGTCGCGATCATTCGCGGCTTCAGGCTGCCCCCGACGACACGTTTGTATCCTGCACCTTGCCATACTTCGCCTCCACCTTGTATATGACGGAGAGCGCCCTCCTTCCGCATCGTTGCGACTTCCCTGACAGCGAACTTATCCATGTCAGGGAAGACATGGCGATGATTGCGTTGGCCACCTGGGTGCTGTGCTTGTGGAGCTCCTTGCTCAACACCGTTGCTAGGAGCCTTCTAATGGATCCCAGTGTCAGCACACTGCCCCCTTTTTTAACAGGGAAGGCCGTGCAAAAATCATGCACAATGTTCGTCGCCTCCGCAGCCTCGGGACTCTCTGCGCTCTTCTTCTTCTTAATCGACTTTGCCGCCGGCTTCGCTGCCGGCTTCGTTGTCGTCTTCCCCATTTTTGTGAATCAGGTCTGCGAGCTGGGATGGGTGGAAACGTCCGTTTCGTTTGGTGTGGCTGTACTTCAGTGACGAGTGCCACATTGCATAGGTATCATGGGAAAAATGAGTGAAAATAGGTAAAAAGACTCCCGCTAGGGGGAGTCAGACTCCCGCTAGCGGGAGTTGGACTCCCCCTAGTTGAGACTCCCGAAAAGGGTTACCCTACCCCCGCTGGAGTCCACCGTGTACTGCTAGGGGGGATTTCATGTGTAGAGTGCACCCAGTGGGTGAAAACGCCCAAAAGCCAAAAAAACGTTCAACTTCGACGCATTTTTTTAAAAATACGTTGAACGTTCAAATACGTTGAACGTTTTTTACGTATTTTCTATCACTGCCCTAGGGGGGGGTCACTGGGGGGGACAAACCCCAAAATTCCACTTTCCCTCGGAGGGCATTTTTGGGCCAAAAAAATATGAAAACCCGGTCCAGAATATGTCGGAACCCGGAAATACCCCCACTACAACATGATCTGTGGCCTTGTTACCCTCTCAGACCCCATCCTAATTTTCCATACCACAACTTGTACCGAGCCCACCCCCGGTGGGCAAGGTCTCATCGTGATCAACATGCAATGGGCCAAGAAAAGCTCTGTTCCACCCTTCAAAGCTGCCGAGAGGTTCCTGTGGAGTCTATCGGAACAGCGGTGCAAGCCCTGCTGTGAGATAGCGGTGCTGCAGGTCGCAGATATCGCACAAGAAGGTACCTACCGGTTGTTGTACCGGAAGCACACCATGGTGAAGGTGCAGCACAGGTGGCACGGTCCCTGTACGAACATATACTCCACTGCAGCGCTCGCACCCTAGTGCTGACGTGAGCCGAGGTCGGTGTGTATCGAATTCAAACAGGTGTGGTGCACGACTGGCTGGAGGGTCTCCTCTCGTCAATGACAGTACAGCTGATCAGCCGCTTTCAGTGTACAGCCTCAACGGTGACTGCACTCGCACAGGTCACCGCAAGCGGAATAGTGAATATTGAGGTGGGGAAATCCCCCTGTACCCTCGGCAGAGGATGTGCGCGCATTTGCGAAGCGACCGCGTCCCCAGACAACTGCCCAGGAAGCGTTCCGGGAGATACTTGACCCACAAACAGGGCGAGATCCGCAGCTTCCTGGGAAGGAAACGGGGTGCTGAATTGATGGATCGCGCCGAGGAGAGCGGGCTCCACCAGGATGAATTCACCATACTTGAGCTCCAGGAGAACCTCCTGGACGATATGTATGCGGAACTTGATACAATGCCTCTTCCCAGTGGTTGTAGTCAAAAAATGACGAAGCCACGCTACTACCCCGAGGTACAAGTTCTGGTAGGAAAATAAAAAATGGGCGAAAAATGCCTTCCCGGGTGTCAAAAATCACCGAAATGGGCCTAAAACCTGTTTTCCACCACATATCGGCCAACAGCTACCCAAAAATAGGCTCTCCGGGGGTCGGAATGGGGGTGTCGGAAAAATTGCTGTTTGTCTACCACTTTTCCTTAGCAGTGACCCCCCCCTACCCCCCCCCCCCACTCCCACCCATTCGTTTTTTCTGGTCGAAGTATCGAAATTAAGCTCTTTTCTGTGCGCTGGCTGGACGGGACGTACAGACGCATGAGTTCACACCGTGGAGGGGGGGGGGAGGGGGACGGTCGCCCCCCCCCCCCCCCCCTCCCTAAACCCCCCCCCCCCCCCCCATCCCCTCAATCCCCTCCGACTTCCTTTGCCTGTACCAACCATCACACCCACCCCCCCCCCCCTCCCCCACACTCTCCCACCCTGCCCACTTTCTCTCTTCCTTCCCTTCTTTTCTTGTCCCTCCCCATCCACCCCCTCTCCCCTTCATCCCTTCATAGATTTGCAACTTTCGTTGCGGGAAAAAAAGTTACCCCCCCCCCTCCCTCCCCCACAACCATGCACCTACCCCACCCGTCTTATTGGCGTCCCCACTCCATGCGGTGTTGTGAGGACATCTTCTTTGTGATGCACCCATGTGTTGTGGGGCTGGAGAGGGTGGGGGGGGGGGTGGGGTATAGGTTCGAGCGGTTTCCGGGGGGGGGAGGGGTTCGGTGGGAGGAGGGGGGTGGGGGGCTGTGTCGATGTTTTCCGCCGTTGTGCAGACAACGCGGGATAACACGCCAGGTCTTTTTTGTGAGACCCGGAGGGGGGGGGGGGGCAGAGTTGTCACATCACCACAGCAAAGCAAATGTGTGAGGACCACTTCTCGGAGTTTGTGTGTGGAAGCGTTCCAACGCATCGGCGGACAAAATACAGGCTGAGAGCGGTTTGCAACTGAATGGTTATTTTTTTATTACTAGTTACGAGCGACGAAGCGTAGCGAAGTCGCGAAGTAACGAAGGAAATCGTACGACTGAAGCTTTGGATTAGCACCTCATGCCACTTCACAGGGCCTCTACACAGCCTTGAGACAGCAAGTGTGCGCTCAACAAAAAGTAGTCCGGAACTGTTCTCCCACAGTTGCTGGACAGGGTGTCTATAATAAAGCGAAAGGAGTACGATTTTTGCTGTGGATGCGCGGCTATCGGGCGATAATTCAACAAAGAGGGGAAGAGAACTACGGTTATCAAGGAAGCGAAGAGCTGACTGGAAACGCCGAATTTCTAAGATCAAATCACATGGTGGGTGGTTTTTGGGAGACGACCCAGGCACAAGGCACCCACCACTGATTTTCCCCTCAGGTACCACACCACACCACACCACTTGCCTGTCCGAGACTACTCCGGGAACGCTGTGATTTCCCCCCTCACTCCCCCCTCCCTTCCCTTCACTTCCCTTCCCTTCCCTCCCTGTCACCCCCTCCCCCCTTCCTGCGTGCTAGATTGTTTCAGTTTTGTCATTTCCTTACCCCACCCCCCCCCCTTTTTCTCTGCCCCCCCCCCCCATCTCGACTGCACCTCAACACCACCGCCACCGCCCCCACCACACCTTCGTGTCGCAATAACCCGTCCCATTCTCCTCTCCCTCCTCGGGACAGACACTACCCGCATTTAGAGTGAAATTGGGGGTGGGGGGGTCAGGCTATGTACCTTACTTTTTTCTGTTTTGCAAATAGGCCTTCCCCGTCCCTCCTACACGCACACCTCTCTCAAGCAGCCCTGTCTATTTGCCTTCATTTTTTCTCTCGCATCAAACTAACGTTGTGGGGTGCTGAGAAAAGGGTGGTTGTTGTGTGGGGTAAAAGATGCACGGTTCAAAAAAAAATCGTTCACATCGTTCAGAATAAAGGGGTGCGTGGGTGTGTGTCGCAAGCTCGTGGACAGCACAAGAGCACTTGCTCGGTGCGAGATTGTTGTGTGGGGGTGGGGTTCGGGAGAAAGGGGAGGGGGGTGGGGGGCTGTGTGTTGCGTGTTGTGTGTTGTGATGAACCCCGGGAGGGGGCGGGGGGTGGAATAAGTTCACATCATCTTCTCCATGGCCCACTTCGGTCTCTCTCAAGAGGTGGCGATCCTCCAATTTTTTTCAACCCCTCCTCGCGCTTCAAGTGCCGTCGGCATTCTGCAATTTCATGCACATTTTTTTGCCAGTCACTACCACACCGTTCAGACAGGTACCAAAACCCAGCCTGATGGCTCTCCTTGGGCTGTGTTCAGCTGAATATTTAAAAAAATGCAGTAGTAACCACCGAGTGGAACTGATTCCACAGAACGGGTCTTTGCGAACATATTTTTTCCTCCCCCCTCCCAACCCTTGTCTCCCACCAGAGGCTCACACAGGGTGGCGGCGTTCCTGCTGCCCTCGGCGTGGCTGATCCTCTGCAGCGAGACTGTGTATCCCACTCCTGAGAGCAGCTTCGTAGCACTTTGTAGGTGTAGCGTTCTGCTTCCCCATCTTCAAGATGATGGTCACCGTCATTTTCTTTATTGGGCGCGAAATTTAATTCCCCCCCCCCCCACTCGCATGTCACCCACGGCCAAACTATTGTTCAAAATTGTTCAAATCTGTAAACAACGCGCGCGGGCAACACTGGCCGTGTCACACTCTCGTGCGCCCAGTATATTGACCAGCTCGTTTGCAACGTGAATTCACCTGTTAAAAGAGAGCAAGAAAAGTACCTCGCCCCACCCCCTCCCGGTGCAACAAGGCTGCTCGCCAGCCTTTTGGTATCGAAGCTGCAAATGCCGATTTGGCATTGATGTGGTGTCGCTGTTGGCCTGGGTACTCTGCGCACGACAACTTCATCAGCGCTGTTGATCCAGCCAACATGGATGTGAGCCTGTGCAGGCTTGCGATCGCCCTCTCTCAACTCCCGATCTGTGCTGCGACCCGCGTCGCCTGTATGGCTGCCGTCTCTATCGAGACAGCAGTGCTGACACAAATCTAGAAAACCGTCGTGATGTGTGTGATTTTCATGAACGAGTCTACCCCCTCCCCCCGGCTCCCCCCAGGCCCCACCAGCCCTCCCCACAATTTGCTTTCATGAACGATGTCTTCCCCCCCCCCGCCCCATGACTAACAGCACCCTTCTATTATCCCGAGAAACAACGAAGCAACCGTTTTACTGTTGGTTCTGTTTTTTATAAACAGGCTGAACAACCGGGCAACCGCCACGGCAAAACCCCCCCCTCTCCCCTCCTGCCCCCCCCCCCCCCCTCCTCCTCTTCTTCACTTGCAGGGAAACCCCCCCTACCACCACCGCCGCACTGTCCGTGGATGTAGCGAGGGATGTGAAGGAAGGTGGCTGGCAATGAAATCCCGCCTCTGGTGGCAGCGTTGTATCCTGAGCCCTTAGCCATACCGTCCGCCCGGGGGCTTTGCAACCTGAAGGATGTGTGGGTCGGGGTAGGGTCTCGGTTCACATCTGTTCGTTTGTGTTGCCTCTCCGAGGCGCATAGAGTGATGGTTGTTGTTACGACCCTGGACTGCAAACAGAAGGGCTGTGATGTTCTGAGGGCCGATTTTGATTCCGCCTGGCGGACCAGGTCGTGCGCCAAAAAAAAATCTCTGTCGGGTTTCCCAACCGATCTCTTGGGATTGTTTGGGAGAGGGGAGAGAAAGCGTTGTCTCGACCAGGGCCAGGTTACACATAAATCGCACCTCGTTTGCACATTTTGTTGGCGATCTCGGTTCAGCTCCTTGGTGCAACTCTGGAGTGTCAGTTGGTGCGCAGTTGAGGTACTAAGTTTCCTGCTGTCACCAAAGGATGCATCAGGCATGAGGAAGGGTGGGGAGGGGGGGGTGCAGCTGATTGAAGGCAGAGCTGGAAAAAAGCGCGGGCATGGAGGGGTGAAATCGCATTTGTCCAAGCGGCCCCCCCCCCCCCCCCTGCCAACCCAACCCACGAAACCCACCTCACGCCTTCCCCTGACAGGCCTGCATTAACCACAGAATAACCAAATGAATCGAAGCGACGCACAGCAAAAAAAATGCACAGGACGCGGGGGGAGGGGGGGGGGGGCGAAAACAAAAAAAGGAGAGACTTTTTTAAATCGAAAAGAACACCTCAGTCACACGACCCCCACCCCACAACCCACCCGCCCACCCCCCTCCCCTCCTTTTCCCGCCACATCTTCCTGCTTCGTCAACATACCCCCCACCCCCTCTCCACTCTGCCTGTCCATCTCCACACACCCCACCCACCAGACCGCCCTCCTTTGGATCAGCTCCTCAGATGGAGGTAACAGTCCATGACCCAGAAGACGGTGGGTCCTGCGTTGTGCAGGTGGGACCGGGTGATACAGTTGCTGACCTGCAGGCCGAGGCAATCCGGCTTCTCCACGGGCCGACCGAGGATGGCGCAGTGGAGACGGGGCACTACACGATGCGCATCCGAGGTGGGGACGATGTCATGCTGGGGGACGCGACGCCAGTCGCCGACACGCCCCTCGAGCACGGCAGCGACGTCGACCTGGTCGCCTCAGTCACGATCCGCGCGCCGTGCCGCTACCGCATGGAGGGCATCACTGACATTGCGTTGTCGCCGTGCGACATGCTGTGCGCTGTCAGCACCACACAGCGCCTCGCCCTGTGGGCCACACCCAGAGCTGTGCAGGTGGCGGAGCACCCCCTGCCCAGCTTTGCCGTCGCCTTCTCTTCAGCGGGGCACCTCGCCGTGGCGGTCGAGCTGGGTACCGTCGTAGTGCTGGACCCGCTGTCGGGGTGCCGGCTCGCGGAGCTGGCAGGGCACCGGGAGGTTGTGCGCGCGTGCCGCCTTTCCTGGTCGCCGTGCGGCAGGTGTCTCGTGTCGGGGACCCTGGAGGCGCGTGACTGGGATGTGCCTGGTGGCAGGTGTGCTCTGGTGCTCGAGGGGCACACGGAGATGCTGACAGGTGTGGCATCGACGCGGGATAAGATCGTCACATCCTCGCAGGATACGACGGTGCGGGTTTGGCAGCGGGAAGACGGGTTCTGCGTGATGATCCTGCCGCACTGCGACATCGTCAACGACGTGGTGGTGACGCCGGATGAGCAGCACGTCATCTCGGCAGGGGGGCCGGCCGACACCACACTCCGCGTGTGGTCTCTGGAGACGGGTGCCACTGTGCGTGTCCTCCGCGGCAGCAGCGCATACTTCTACTCCCTGGGGAGGCCCGTGACTGTCAACGGCAGCACCTGGTTGGCTTCCGCCACAGGTGACTCATCGATCATCGTCTGGGATGCCGACACAGGGTCCAGGATGAAGTGGTTCGGCCGTGGTGGTGTGATGAACACACGCGGTCTCCTGTCCTCCTGTGGCAGATTCGTTTTCTTTTGTAACGCCTCGAGTGTCACGGTCGTCGATGCGTTTGGGTCGAAGTGAAGAACATCGGCGGGTGATGCGGTGTCGTGATGAGTGTGTGGTATACTGGACAGCATCTCGTCTTGCTAATGTTGTGCATCCCTCCGATGTATGGGCAGCACAGTGTTGCCGTGTTGCGTGTGTCCCACACGCCCCTTCGCTTTTCTCCAGAGGCACCTGACGCGTGCACGGTGTCATCTGCTGTCTCCGGATAACATCACGAGAAGCTGTCTCCTCACCCACCCACACTTGGTGTTCGCACGCTCTGTCCGCGCAACTGTTCATGGGTCACTGCCTATCACTATCACTTGCCACAACACGTTTACTTCCGCATCTAGTTGCGACTACCACGGGGGAGGCAAATACTTCAACATGATGTTCAACACCGCACGTCTCGGGATGCTGGCGATGATGGCCGTTGTGGCGATGGCTGGTGACGAGGGCACGATCGAGATTATCACAGCACCCAAAGCGAACGGTGGAGGCCCCAGTGCCGACCTGGTTGCTGTTGCACGGCCCGGGCTGTCCAGCGCGAACGTGGCGCTCCTTGCAGACGGGGTGGACGCCTGGCCTGACCTGATGGGGTCACGCCTGCACTCCCCGCCGGCGTTTCTGGAGCTGCTGCCGGTGACGATGGGCGAGTGGCAGCTGCCTGTGGGGTCGAGTGTGAAGTTCACGTGTCCCGACACGCCGGCCGTGACGGATGTGTGCGTCGCGTGGGTCTTCTTCTACACATGCTCGCACACCTGCGTGACAAAGTACCAGGGCGGGCTGCCCGGGCTGCTGTCGGTGACGCCCGGTTGGGAGCGCAACCAGTGCGCGCCGCGTTTCTCCACGGGTGTGCTGCGCGGGTACTACCACCCCATGGGGGCGTTCCGCAAGCAGCTGGCCCGTGGGGAGACAACGACGTTCTCGATTCCCGGGGCGGAGCATGGCGAGTTCCTGGCCTTCGGGATCGACGGGAAGGGGCTGGACTGCGCACGCCACACGACCGCGGGGACGTGCCCGACCGCCACGGGGAAGTGCATGTGGGACGCGGTGAACTCGGAGTGCCGCCCGACGGACTGCAAGGGTCCCAGCAGGGGCGGGCAGGGCCCCTCCCAGCTGTGCCGTGAGTGCCCGTGGGAGGGTATCGTCAGCCCGCCCCGCCCCTTCGCCGACGGCCCGTTCGCCCTGTAGGCTCTTGTGCCTCCTGGCCGTGTCATGATGTGTTTGCCTGTTGTGCGCTTGCGATGCTGCATGCTGTGCGCCGGGGCGCATGGGGGCCGGCTTATGCAACATGCATAAAGCTGACACCCTGCTGCACCGGACTGTGCTGCATGCATCCTTGTACATTCTGTGACTGTGCACCCTCAGAGACTTCTGAGGGTCTTTGCTGCTGATTCCGTGATACCATATATCGCCAACGTCACCCCCCCGCTCTACGGCACCCATAATAATCTTTGCCGTCTTCCTGCCTTCTTTCTTCTTCGCAGGACGCTGGAGGCGGGCGTCGCCCCCTCCAGCCACTGTTTGCATTTCCGACCTCGCGTCCGATGTGGCAAAAGCCGATGGACACTTCTGCGATTCCCGGTGGATTCTTCTTTTTTGACTTACACTCCAAGAACTCGCTTCTTGATTCTGCTACTCTTGCCTTTACATTGCCGTTGCGGGTGCCCTGTCAGGGGCACCGCCATGCTTTCCTTCCCCCCCGCCCTTGAGTCGCAGCACCACTGACTCCGGGGGGCCTCTGTGCAACACAGACGGCCCACCTGGGCGGTGCCACTGTGCCTCCTGACCTGCAGTCAGCCATCTCCTGGAGGGTGTTTGTAGCACCACAACATCTGGCAATGTCGGACCCAAAAACAGGGGCCCATAACTAGAGTTCAGGCCCCAGGGTCCGAGAAATGTCGTATCCACAAGTCGCCCCTGCCCCCCCTGCCCCCCTGTGCGTGTGGCATCCCCCTGATAGGCTAAAAAATGCACTCCGCCAAACCTTTTCCGCCTTTCCCTTGCAGGGATATCGCGACAGCACCCCCACCTCCTCTACGCCTGCCACCCCCCCCGCCGAGGTGCCCGCATACACACCACCGCCAGGCCCTCCCCTCCCCCCCCACCCCCCCCCCCCCCCACACACACATGTCGACACATGCCTACGCACGGGAAGCCGTAGCATCGCCGGGGGCATCGTTTGTCGCAGCCGCCCAGGCTGCTATGGACGAAGCCGCTGTGTCGTACTGCAGCCGCAGCGTGCCGCTGAGGGGGTATGCGGAGCGGGATGTCATGTCGCCAGTGTTGCACGAGGCAGGCCGTGCGACGGGTGCGGTGGAGGTGGTGCCGCCGCCGCAGCTCGCCAGGCCGGCTGTGCTGCCCGTGGCGAGCACGCCTGTCCCTGTTGTGACTCCGATGCCGCATGCTGTGCCGCATATGCACCCATCGCTGCACGCCGCTGCGGTGTCCGCCTCCATGGCGCGTGCTGCGGAGCTGTCCGCCGACGAAGCCTCCAGCGCTGTGGACCAGGCCATCCTGCGTGCCGCCTCCACCTCCCCAGCCAGGGCATCCCCTGGCCACGCCCCCCTGGGGCCCTCCCTTCTCCGCTCTGCCTCCTCCGCTAGGGCGCATGCCATCGTAGCGTCGGTGCACGCCAGCGCCGACTTGGCCCTCACGCGCGCCGCGTCGATGTCCCCCCCCGAGGTGCTCGCAGCGTCGCCTGCAGGGCTCCGTGCCCTCGCCGCAGCGCAGAACAGGCTTGATGCAGAGCGGATGCAGCGTGTGGACACCTCGGTGATCAACCTCTCACACGGCACAACATTTGCAAGGTCTCCATCACCACCTCGGTCGTGGGCCCGCAGTCACTGAGTAGCGATGTGAGATGCTGTTCGGCATGTGCACATCCGTGGGGTTTGAAGCGTGGAGTGGGGTCGGGGGTGGGGTGACTGCTTGCCATCAGTTGACCCCGGCTGGTTGCTGGGCAGCGTCATCAATCAGAGGAAAACCCCCCCGTCCGAATATATGTGCGGGTGGTCTCTCGGATCGCTCGGAGGAAATGGATCGAATGTTAGTGATGTTTATATGCCTGTTGGTCTCGCCGAGGGGCTGGGCGACGGCCACCAAAACCCTCAGCACTCGGAAAAATCCTCAAGACCCCTCCTCCTCGGCGCCCAATCCCCCCCTCCCCCCCTCCCCCCCCCATCCAATATAACATCGCCTCTTGCTTGGGGCGACTGGTGGTGAAAACCACATACTTTCCTGCAGCACAACCCAGCCCGGTCAGCTTTGCTTTCTCCGCCTGTTCTTCCTTCGTTGTCGTTTCTCGCTTCCTCCCCTAACCCTGGTGCGGGGGAGGGGAAGCTGCCAGCTCTCCGGAGGGGAGCCAAAAGTTGAAACAAAACATCGCCCCTTTTATGGGGCGACAAGTCATGGCCAGAAAACAAATCCAAAACGAGGGGTAAGATTCTCGCCCACCACCCTCCCACTCTCCCCTCCCCCCCATTCCCTCTCCTCCAACACAGGCAGGGCACCGTGCCATGTCTCAGACATTGCCTGCAATTGTCGACTCTGCACATTACGTCTGATCTCTGCTTCACGATCCCCCCCCCCACGCAAAAAACTTGGGAGGGATGTGAACCTTCTTTGTTCTGTGTCGCACCTCAGTGTCTCGGCTGGCTCCCCCATGTGCGTTGAACTTTGTTGGGCGGTAACCGCGGTACTGAAGATCATGTATCGAGCAAGCTTTTACCCTTATGCTCTACGTGAGATTTCTGTTCTCACTGAGCTTGCCTTAGGACACCTGCGTTAATGTGTAACAGATGTGCCGCCCCAGCCAAACTCCCCACCTGACTGGTGTCTCCAAACGAGGGCTCACTAGCTAACGCCAGTTTGTCGCTGGAATCGGAAAACCTAAAGGCCCAACGCACCACAGCCCACGACAGTTCAATATAGTGTGGGAAAAAGCCCCCACTTCGTGTGCTGTTTTCCCCCACAGCAGGAACTCCCGAAACAGTAGCCGGGCCGCATCTTTATGTTGTGCCACCTGTGGCACCTAGATGGCTGTGGGGATGGCACCCACCCCCCTCACACCGCCTCCACTGTACCTTACCTTTGTTTTGTTACCTTCTCCCCCACCCTCCCCATCATTGCTCTTGTCAGTGAATCGGGCACCTGCGCTTTCAATTTTTGCAGTGCCATACAAGCGCCTCACAGCGCCGTATTGTTTTTGGATTGTTTCGTCTCATCCAGGTGTGGGTGTGAAGGGGGCAGTGTCGGGAGTCTGGTCGGCGCAGCCTAAACAAAAGTAAAAGAGTGGATCACCGTGGTGGTCGTGCTGCACTGCGACAAACCCCCCCCCCCCCTCTCCAGGTACACGGTGGGATCTTGTAAATTTTACATGTATAACTACAAGTATATACATGTATTATACATGTATAATACTTGCATGTCAACTATTATACATGTATAATACATGTATATGCCTGAAATATACCGTATACGTAAATATTTTGGAACGTAAATATTATGGAACGTAAATATTATGGAACGTAAATATTTTGGAACGCTGGTGGGTTGGCGTTCCAGATTTTTTTCGTTCCATAATATTTACAGGGCTTTCTGCGACTCGGGGACTTGGACCAGGTGATCGGACGGCATGCAGAGTCCCTGACGGGACCTACTCGTGCACTTTTCGCGCGATTCCTGACGCAAGCCGTCCTCACCACCGAGTCCCCAACTGGCCCTGTAAATATTTTGGAACGTAAATATTATGGAACGGACCGGCCAAAAATGGGCCCGTTCCATAATATTTACGTTCCATAATATTTACGTATACGGTACATGTAAAATACATGTATATCAAGTAAAAATACAAGTATAATACTTGCATGTCAACTATTATATATATCTCACAGGTGCTGGGCTGGGGCCTCTCCCCAGCAGGCCGCCTCCAGAAAGGCCGGGAGGTGAACCGAGTCTATCCCTGCCCGCTCTCTTCTTCCCTTCTCCCCTCGCCTCTTTCTCTATGATTTCAGATTTGATTTGTAGACGGCTGTGGGGGGGGGGGGGGTAGGGGGGGTCATAAGCCCGTACAAAACCACATTTTTCAACATACCATCAGAACCGCCCTAATACCTGATCTGACCCGAAAATCCGACCCATACCCCCCCGGAAACCGTCTGGAGCCCACTTGTGACACCTGATGCGCACTTTTGTGATGATTTTTTGGGGTCCTAAAAAATGTACCTCAGTTTCGTACCTTGCCTTTGTACCTGAACCACTCCCGACCGCAGTATTTCGTTCTTTGCAAGGAAAGGGTATCACTACGCTCACCCAGCACGCCGAGCAACACATGCCGTGTGCCTAGGGCCTCGCAGAGGTGTCAGATGCTGCTGCAGAGGGGTACCTTGCTCGAAAGACGCTCGCCAAACGGGAGATGTGCGGGGTCCCGGCAGAGAGCGTTGTGGCAGACCTGCGTCAGAAGAAAACGGCACACGACATCCGTGAGGCGACATTATTTCGGGCGCTCCGTCGGGCTGGGTACATAGGAGAGCGAGTGGGACGTGGTGACGACAGATATATGCAGTGGTGCATCAACTGCACGCACGTGCGAAAAGCGGCGTTCCTTGCTGGCCAAGAAAGATGTCACCTGCACTCCTACTCCTCCCACTCCTCCTGCTCCTACCCCTACACCAACTGATGTGGGCAGTGAGTGATGGCAGCTCCAGAGCAGCAGATGATCTAGGAAGCGATGAGCGGGTCAGCCGGGCAGACTACCCCAGTCCGTACCGGAAGTACGAAGCGTTGCGGGCCCGCCACCACCGCCTCCAGGAGAGGACCCGAGGATTAAGAGTAGGGTTGTACAACGCCAGGGGAGAGTATTCCCCTGGCGTTGAGACATCCCTGACGATCTTGCGGTCGCACTGTGGGGGTTGAGTCGGCAGGCAGATGCCTATCCAATGACTTTGTTGAGTCCTCACATGGTACACTCTCATACGTGCTGTTGAGACTGCGTGGTGTACTACACCCAGAAGGTGGCTGAACTCATTCAGCTGGCGCAACAACACAACATTCCCACCAATCAGGTACAAGAAAGACCTTGCCGAGGCACTGGGGAGGCAACATCGTGCCACCTGAGCCGGAACCACCGCAGAAAAGGCAAAGAACAAAATATTGCGGTCGGGAGTGGTTCAGGTACAAAGGCAAGGTACGAAACTGAGGTACATTTTTTAGGACCCCAAAAAATCATCACAAAAGTGCGCATCAGGTGTCACAAGTGGGCTCCAGACGGTTTCCGGGGGGGTATGGGTCGGATTTTCGGGTCAGATCAGGTATTAGGGCGGTTCTGATGGTATGTTGAAATTTTTGGTATTTGTACGTTTTTAGGGGGGCTTATGACCCCCCCTAGGGCAGTGGTGGCTGCGTACGCGTACGCAGCGTGATTTTCAGAAAGTGCGTACGGCGTACGCGTACGCGTACGCGTACCGCGCTGCGTACGGCAGTCTATGGAGCACAGGAGACGGCCATGGCCACACACCAAATCCGACAGTCGAACTCAGGTGTACCAGGGGCAGCCTTCGAGCCTTCCAGTCGGAACTGGTACCTTTTGCAGTATGCTTGCGGGTGTACTTGCAGGTGTTGCGAGTTATTCGCCACGTGCGCGTCAAGGAACCATCGGTGAAAGGCAGGGACAAAGGCCAGGTCCCAGCCACCCGCTGGGTGGCCTACTGTGTGCTGAGAGACCAGGAATACCAGCCGTACGCAAAATCTGCGTACGCGTACGCAGCGCGATTTTCAGAAAGTGCGTACGGCGTACGCGTACGCGTACCGTACGGCCGTACGCTGCCACCACTGCCCTAGGGGGGGGGGGGGGAGGCTCGGAGTGCACTGCAAACACGTTGTCAACAGAAGTGAGAAGAGCAAAACGGAAGTGCGGTTTTTTATCCTGTTCGAGTTGAGTTGAACAACCGCCCCCTTCTTGAAGTCTTCTTCTCCGTTCTCCCAACAGAAGAGACGTGCCTTAACCCCCCCCCCCTGCCATCTCCACCTTTTGTGAGCAAGGATTAACAAACAACAGCACAACTGACCAACCTTCTCCCTTTTTTTGTACTGTGCGCAGCATGCTGTGTCTTTTTGGTTGCGGGCAGTGTATTCAAAAGCGAGGGACCCCCCACCCCCCCTTCGGTGAATCATGTATAACACACAGGCAGCCTCCGCAACTTAGATCCCGGACCCGCTGCCTCCATTTAGAATGAAGGGAGAGCCGAACCTCTCTCTCTGCACCTTTGGATTCCCCCCCCACACACACCCCGCAGGGGATAAGATCGCATATAACGGCTGAGGGGAATCCTGTAGCGGGCATGCGGAGACAAACACCTCCATCCCCCCCTCTTCCCCCCCTCTTCCCGGCCATTCTCCTGCACTCCCTCTTAGCTTCGCTTTCTGCCAAACGTGCTCTACACACCACCCCCTTCATCAGGCAAGTGGGTTTGTAAGTGTGTGTGGAAGCGTCAACGCATTGTCCCCTCTCCGTGCCGTTCCACCAGTAACTCACTCCCTCACTCCACCGCCCATCCGCAGTGCTGCCACAATGATGAACAACAAGCATCTGGAGCGGCTGCACAGCGATCTGCGGACGCTGCTGATCGCAGGGGAGGGTGAGGGCTATGCGGCCGCAGCGAGCTCGGCAGCCCTGACGCTGGGCAGCGTGCGGAAGGTGCTCTCGTCGGGCAGCTCGGAGCAGGGCCAGGCGATGCGCGACGGGATGCTGGTCCGCATCTCTCCCGCCCGGCCCCCGCAGACCAACCTGCCGGAGTCCATTCTTCGTGAGGAGACCACACCCACGTGCATCATGGACCTGCTGGTGCTGACGCTGCGCTTCCAGGAGTTCGAATGCCGCAAAGACACAGAGGCGGTTATTGCCGAGCTGCTGGCAGGTTCCGAGATGGCGGTGCAGCTGTTCGGGGAGGACCTGCTGCTGAAGCTGTGCCAGGCGTATGAGTGGTGCAACTATGGGGCGGTGGCCCTCAACTCGGGCAACATCCTCCGCCTGGCGCTGCGGCATGACGTTGTGCTGCGGCGTGTGCTGAACTTCCCGTCGCCCGAGCCGGTGGGGGGGCACTCCACAGCGATGTTCGAGGCGTCGCTGCTCCGGCGGTTTTTTAAATACGTCGATGTGGTCGACTTTGAGGTGGCGTCCGATGCATTCTGGACCTTCCGCGAGATTATGACCCGCAACCAGGGGATCGCCGCAGAGTACCTCAACGTGCACTTCACGCCCTTCTTCATGCAGTTCAACAAGCTGCTGCAGCCGCAGCAGAACTATGTGACGCGGAGGCAGTCTCTCAAGATTCTCGGGGGGCTGCTCCTGACAAAGGCGAACTTCTCCGTCATGCAGAGGTTCACGCAGTCGACGCAGTTCCTCAAGTCGGTGATGGTGATGCTGAAGGACGGCTCCTCCCACATCAAGTATGAGGCGTTCCACGTGTTCAAGCTGTTTGTGGCGAATCCGCGGAAGTCGGACAACATCAAGCTGATCCTCGCCATGAACAAAGACAGGCTGCTGGAGTTCTTCCAGACCTTCGGGGAGCCGCAGACAGGCGAGCCTGTCGACGCATCCCTCCAGGATGAGAAGGCCCTCGTGATCAAGGAGATCAGCAGCCTGCAGCCCGTCGCGAAGAAGCCGAGTGGGTTCACCTCATCGCCCGCGTCGTCTGCCCCGCACAACATCCCTCTGCAGCAACCGTTCGCCACAGGGATTCAGCAGTCCCAGAGGCCACGCTATTAGGCAGGCTGCCTGGTGCGCCTTTGCAGAACTGCAACGTTGCGGGGCGGTGGCTTGTGCCGAGAGGTCCCACCCCACCCGCAGGCAGTGGGGGGTGTCCCACCAGCATGCGGCAGTCCTTAGCTTTGCAACTACCACAACCCCTGCAACAGTGACCGGAACCCCGGCGTTGTCCTGGCACCAGGCTCGGCCAGCGTGCTGGTTGAATCGGTCCTTCGTCTCTGCGGGAATGTTGTTGTATGCCAGACCTGCCTCGTCTGGGGAGTTCTGCCAGCCTCATGCCCTGCACTACCTACGGGTGCCGCCGTCGGGGCCGGCTGGCTGGCGATCATCCGTGGGGCAACCCAGGCGGCTGGGGGAGACAAGTCACTGCGAGGCATGCACCCCTCATGCGCCCTCACGGTTCAGTACGCTACCTCTACTTATCAGTCGGTGGCCTGCGCAGGCACCACCCCACCCCCCACCCCCGCCTTTCTGCACCTGCAGCCACTCAAACAGGGCTATTTTTTTCTGCTTTTGTGCATAATCGATTCTTGCGTGCTCATGCGCGCTACGCAATAACGCAAGTTAGCGTTGCCAAGACAGTATGGCTGAAAGTGCGGCGGCGATGAAGGTGAATAATGCGTCTGCGTGTTCTGTGTGTGATGTGTGTTATCTGGAACGAACTGCATCCCTTCAGACAAGGTGGGGGGGGTGGCTGGGGCTGGGGGGGGGGGGTAGGGACCGTCTTAAGGTACCGAAATCCGTCAACTTTACGACATTTTTCGACATAGGCAATTTTCGACCAGAAACCCCCCAAAAATGCTGAAAAAGTGGCCAGACCACCCCAAAAACCGCCCCTGGGTGTGGGACACCCACTTTGGTGCCCCGGAACGCGGCTGAAACGCTGTGTTGAAAAAAGTGTCATGGTTTGGTACCGAACCCCTCCCCGGGTGAGTCTCCCGAGCACCCTGTCACCTGCGGCATCAACATCCCCCGTCATGTACCACGTTCTGCCGCCTCTGATGAGACATCTGAGTCAGGGGATAAGATAGGTCTGGTTTTCCGGTTTTCAAAACCAGGGTTTCCCGGTTCCCGGTTTTCTGGAAAAAAAAAAAAGGTCGGTCTCATTTTTGGCGGGTTTTTTTGTGACTTTGGGACAGTAGAACAGTCAGAAAAAACGCCATAAAAAAATAGAAAGTGACCCCATCGTGATCCGCACAGAGCTCAAATAGTCCAAAGAAGGCAGAGAAGCGGAGAAGAAAAATGGACCTAGCGGGTGGCCCGGTGGGTGGTGATGCCCTCGTCATGCAGGTCTCTTCTGTTTTGAAGGTGCACACATGGTGGACTCCAGCCACCCTAGCGAGTGTCTAAGCACGGTTTGCCCCCCGGCAGGATCCCGGGAAACCCCGGCCGGGCCCGGAAATTCCGGGCCCGGGACCGGGATTTTGAAATCCCGGCCGGGATCCCGGGGAAATCCCGGCCGGGTCCGGCCGGGGTCCGGCCGGGAATCCCGGGGGTTCTCAGTCTCAGGTCGCTTGGACCGAGGTCATCTCAGACCTATGGCTTTCAGTCCCCAGTTTCAGATTCAGACCTGCTGATCCAGAACCGCACCCTCTCCTTCCACACCAATTGTATCCACTGCTCATGGGTCCGAGTGACGACGATAGCAATGACGATGGCTCCATAGCAAAGATGGCTACCACTGTCAAAGCTCATCTGGAACAGAAACTGTCCCAGATGGAAGTCTCCTGTATAAATACAGGGTTCGGGGTTACCACGAGTGTAACGCAGATACGTGCAGGTGTGTCAAGAGAGTGTGCAGCTCACAGCAGTTCCGCATCCTCCTGGTTGCTGAACTCCACAGTCCTAGGACGACGAAGAGGACGACGAGGGTCGACGTAGGCTTATCTTACGCTACGGCAGGGGTGGACTCAGCCACCCCGGGGGCAGGTTGAACAGGTTGTGTGGTTCCACTGATCAACATGTAGGTCGGCCTGTCTGATAAGACTCAGCCACCCTGCGGGTCAAGTGATTACAAAAGGGTGCCTATTTGACCAAAAGGCAAAATTTCCTCCCGCCATGCTCCCGTACCACAGAGGCTGTTGTGTTTTGCCTCTGTGTATGCGTACGTTTTGCGATGACGGGGTGTGGAACCTGGCGTAGACCGAGCTACAACCAGGAACCAACGGCCCAACTCGGCGCCGTGGGTCAATTTTTGTGAAAAGGCCTTGACCAGAGGCATCCCCCTAACACTAAATTTGCTCTGTTTCACCTGAACCGACCAACCAGGCACCGTGAGGAGGCATCAGAGCCCCTCGTGGACAGCCGCAGCACCCTTCCTTTACTAACGTCAGGTTCACCACTAGCACGAAGCATCACTGTTTTACGTCAGGTATGGCAAATGCCCACCCAAGGAAGTCGAGGAGTTTGAGCCGTTGGAAGTTACCAGAGGGACAAGCAAGAGGGATCTGCAAGCAGTGATGTCTGTTGTACCCTTGGACCACATTAAACTCAAACTGAACCCTCAGTCGTCCTTGATCGCCCGACAAGGTTCCTTTCAGCTTTCTAACAGATGGGTACTGCAACTGTCCAACTATCTACAGACTCACATCCCAGAAGGTGCAGTCCAGGTTCCACAGAGCAAATTAAATGTTAGCATTTCTGCACAACTACCGGTACGCAAATCGCAGCGGCGGTGGAAGTGACTGACTCGAAAACGGCGAGGTATCAGTCTTGACGCTGGAAAATTCCGTTCGGAAATACCAAACACATCCACAGAAAGTGGAAGGAATGGGCGCCAAGATGATGCGAACGATTTTTGGGGGGGGGAGGGGGTGGACTGCTCTGTATCGTGATACCCGCGAGGGCAACCAAATGCAGAACAGGGAGGCACAGGCGCACACACGAAGGCAGCACACAAGTGGCAAGTGGCAGGGGCTGGGGTCTGGGGCTGGGGCGCCGCGCGATTCGCTTCTCCTGACTTTCTGATCCGGCAAACTACAAACACAAAAGCAGTACATGCACTGCAACAACAACCTCCGAAGGGAGCCACAATACCCTCGTGACTCCAAAGCAGCTGATGGCATCGGAGGGCAATCAGCATCATACGACGTCTCACAGCTGCAGAACAAGACGTCAGACACAGACAGCAAGGAATACGATATACACACACACGGACGCACACACTGTGCCGGACAAATCACTCCTCATCGTCACTCTCAGCGTCATTCACACGGAGTGACGGGAATGTCCGCCGGAAGCCACACTCCTTGCCGTACGCACCTCGCACATCTTGATTGATGGCCAAGAGCGAGAGCTTTGCGTGGGAGTCGCGGGACATAGCACTCCGGCACACGGGGATGGCTTGCATCATGACAGAGAGTGCGCTGTCAGGTGCTGTGCAGGAAGGGGGCAAGGTGAGGAGAAACAACACACGCTCAGCAAGAGGCTTGAGCGTCTCGTTGGTAAGCTGGCGTTTCCAGAATACCCTCTCTGAGCCGACCTCGTGCTCCGACACTGCCGAAGTGTACGCCTGGTACATGGGCGCGGTGACGTCGAAGCCGATGTGCTTGCCGAGGTCTTCGCGTGGCAGCAGGTCATCCAGCATCTCCAGGGTCTCGTACCCCTCCGGAGTCAGCTGGCGCACAGAGAGGTAGAACCCCCGGCCCGTTTCCGAGGATTCGCGCCACCGGCTCTGCAGACCGTTGTAGAAGGTCTTGGACACGCGGGCTGCGAGTCCATCCCCCGTGCTCGCCCTCTGGAGGATGTCGATCAGCTCCTCCACCTCCGCGTAGATCGTCGCCGATCCAACCGTCCCGGGTGCCTGCGCGTTGCTGTACCGCGACAAAGCGGCTCTTACCGGCGCCGCGGCACGGACGAACTCCGTCAGCATGTCCTGAAGCGCCTCAGAACCGACGGTCTTCAGCAGCACAGCAAGCTTCTCGAACGTGGGGGGAGTGTAGGCATTGCCAATCCCGGTAGCCATGTACGAGTACAGCATGGCGACACGCTCTTCAAAGTGCTCCGCGCAGTCGAGCATGCTGACGAAGCGTGTGTCGTAGATCCGGGGTGCACGTTTGATGGCCACCGCCTCCTGCAGAGTGCTCTTCATGTCGGCGTGTGCTGCAGACATCAAGCTGCAAAGCTCCCCAAACGTCTTTGCGTTGGCAATCGCATCCTTGTGCGCCTCGGTCACCGCGGCCTTGCAGAGGCCCTTCATCTTGTCCAGAAGTTTGTCCTGTTCCCGCGTTGTCGTCGATGCCGACTGCTTCCGCAGCTTCGCCAATAGGACACCCGCCGTGTGTGTCTGGGGGTCGCTCTGCACACTTCTTTGGTGGTCCCGCCACTTGTTCTGCTTTTTCGCGTCACCAAACACGTAGTTCGTGAGGTGGAAGAAGTCGAGCAGGGGGTCCTCGGCGGCCTTCATCATCCGACGAACATCGGAAAGGGTGTTGTTCAGCAGGTGAGCCAGGCAGGATACGTACGGGATGTGAGCCTCTCCTGCTAGGTCGCGCGACATCTTCACGTTCGACCCACCACGATCGCTGCGCACGACCCTCACCTGTTCAATCCCCACACCGACAGCAGCGAGAGATTCCTCCAGCGCGGTGCGCACCGTAAGACCTGTAAACGGGACATCCGAATACTGTAGCGGCAGCGCAACGGACGTTGTAGCGGTCTGTGCAATGAACAACACGACATTCTGACCCTGGATCGTCGAACCACAGTCGTGGACGATGCTCAGATCTTGTCCTGCGAGCATATCGGCAATCGTGTCGAGGTGGTTGTCGTAGACGGTCGCCCCGCTCCTCTGCCAGACCTTCTGCATGTTGACGTCTTCTGGGATGGTGAGCCCAGAGACGGCACGGAAGACCTGCGTCGCGCCACGAAACGAGAGCCCTGCCATCGTGCACACCTCCAGCAGCGTTTCCCGGACGTTGGAGTTTGCTGGTGCGGGTCGGTTGCTCGAAGGTGTGGATCGGTCGGCTGCTGGTGTGGATGCGTCACGGTTTGGCGTTGAGGCGTCGACTGGGGTCGTTGCATTGCGACCGTGGCCCTTCGTACCCACGTGGCTCGTGAGGTCGTGCCTGTCGACGCCGGGTGCAAACGCCCACTTGCACGGAGCACACACGGGCACCTCCTGCTCGTCGCAGCATCTCGCCGTGGCCTTCGCGAACCTGTACCCGTCGGTCGTGGCCTCCGCTTTCGTCTTGACTGAAAGCCACTTGAACTCGGAGAAGCGGGTCGACAAAGACTGGGCAGGCTGCAGCTTCGGGGGGGTCAGGTCAGCTTGGCTGCTGAGGCTCTCGGCGAGGGCGGCCTTTGCCGGGCGGCGCAACTTCCCCGTCGGCGTGCGCAAGGCCACTGCGCTGGCGGCGAGCTCCTTCTTCTTCCGTCCGAGAGCAATCAGGCGGGCGATCTTCGGCATGAGGGGGGCTTTCTCATTCTCTGTGAGGACCCCTTCAGCGACGGCCAAATCGATCAGCGGCTGCCTCTTCCGCTTCACCTCCTTCAGCACCGCCTCAATGGCGTCGTCGATGTCGTCGTCGTCGTCGTCGTCGTTGTCAGTGGTGGGGTCCGGTTCCGGGGCCGCTACCTCCGCCTTGCCTCGGCGAGGTTGCTTGCGGCTCTTGCCGCCGTCGCCATCGCTGTCGCCGTCATCCGCATCATCCCTCGCCCTCTTCCCTCCTTTCTGCCCTGGTGCTGCATCACCAACGAGCAGGAAGGAAAAAAAAATGAGGAGTAACAAAAGAGTACGGTGCATGTTTGCTGTTGTGGAAGGTTTCTCTGCCGGGTGTGTGTATGCGGCGCAGTTACGTGGGGGGGGGGGGGCGGGGCGGGGTTGTGGGGTCCAAGTCACGTGCGGTATATGTGAGGTGAAATAGTCGGGTCCAGCAAAAACTAATGACATCGGGTGGATCGCAAAGGGGAAGGGGGCAACGGCAGCGTGCAATGTGCAATGTGCAAAACTCTCAAGTCATCTTACCACCCACCTACACCTGACCCCGGGGGGGTCCCGGGATGACCCCGGGATACCCCGGGGTCATCCCGGGATTTCCCGGCCGGGATCCCGGGATTCCCGGCCGGGAAATCCCGGGAATCCCGGAATTTCCCGGAACCCGGCCGGGCCCGCCCGGGATCCCGCCCGGGGGGCAAACCGTGTCTAAGAGGGGTCTAAGACTGCAGTCTGTACTGAAGACGGGAGTCTATTTTCCAGCTAATTTACGCTAAGACTCCCGCTGGTTGAGATTCATGGGAGACACACGGTGTACTCCAGCGGAGGTAGGGTAACCTCCGCTGGAGTTCACCGTGTCGTCTGCCTCTGTGCAGCGTCACTCGGTGCCATCGAATACATGGCGACAGCCCACCAACTCGAGACAGATCTGCTTGTCTGGAGGGCTGAGACGAGAACACGAACGAATTTCAAGCAGTCTTGAAGGTCGCCAAGCCTATTGGGGGCAACTAACAGATGAGATTTGTTTGTTGCCTGTCGTCACAGCTAGCCCATCTCCTCGATAACGGAATGTGTGCAGAGATCTCGTGGACCCTTTGGCCATTCTGTCGTGCACCCACTCCACCCACAACGCACACCTGTCACGAGTGGTCGCTCCCCCGTCCTCCTCCACCCTGAAGGTTGAACCCTCAAGGACCAGTGATCTCCTGCTGGCCGGGCTGCGATCAGCGAAGCCTTCCTACTTACAAGCGAATCCAGACTGTAGGGAACAGATGTTCACTACCGTGGCCTCCGGCGGCTGGGGGGCTCCGCCCCCCAGACCCCCCTGCGTAAAAAAATTACACCAGACCGGTTTTTTGGCCGAGAGTCCAAACTTTCAAAGCAGCTGCTGCGCCTGCCCCACCAAGCAGCCTCAGTACGACAGGACGCGCGCAGGCACCGGGCCCTCTCAGATTCTGGGAGGGTTTGCGCGGGTCGCGCGCGCCGAAGGCGCGCGCGAAAAATTTTCAAAACCAGAAAAACCGGAAAACGGCGCCAGAAAAAAAGTCTATCTTATACCCTGATCTGAGTATTATCGGGCCAAAAAAAATGGTATTTCAGCGAGTGTTCTGTCAGGTTTCTGCCGACATCCTCAACAAAGACCGGGTGTGTCTGCGAATGCAAGGGCGTCGCTCGGGAGGCGTTGTTATGTGCCCTCCCTGAGGTGTCGGATGCATCGGGGACTTCATCAGGGGTAACGGCGACAGCAAAGTGGGTGTGGTGTATAACCTGTGTCACCCCGGCTCCACGGCACTGCAGTGGCACTTCTCAGTGGCGATGATCCCCGTCATCTGCACCATCACCCCCACTCACGAGCTCTTCATTACAGCACTGCAGAGCTAAAAGAGATGCCGGACGACGGTCAGAATGCTGGGGAACTCAGCCGCAGATGGAAAGGAGAGGCTGGAGACGGTGCGCGAGTGGATTTTGGGGCTGGCGTCTTTGGAAAATATGCCGGTGTGGGTTCCAAAGCCTTATTCGGTGTACAAACCGACAGTCGCAGTGGTCGGTGTACGCTGCAGCAAGTGTTATCAGGAAATGCCGGCGAGAAGACGCTCCTTCCCAAGCTTGTCACACGCATTTGCTCCCAAATTGAACCGAAGGCATCAGTGCCCACCCAAGACAAGAAAAGGCGGAATGTTGCGGGCAAGTAGGGCGGGACGGGCTCGGAAGGGTGGTTCAAATGAGGGGGCCGGAACCAAACCATGACACTTTTTTGAGCATGGTCACGGATTGGCTCAGAAGTGGCCAAATACCCCCAACAACCACCCAGACCGCCCCCAAATACTCCCAGGGGCCGGGGTTTCAAGTTTACTGCCATTTTGTGCGTGTTCCTCGCTATGTGAAAAATCCCGTAAAGTTCCCCCCTTAAGGTTTTCCCTAGGGGGGGGGGGGGGCGGGATATTACGAAGGATTGCTCAGTGCGCAGAACTGTCCTTTCGTCACCCCTTTGTGCGTGCCACCCCCCCGATTTGTTTTGCCCTGCCTCTTTGCCGCCCCTGTCTTCGGTTTCAGAGAATCCACACGCCAACTCTTAGGCCAGCTTTCTTCCGCCTTCATGCCCTGCCCTCCTCCTCTACCCTCTTCGCTGGAGTGGCGTTGACTTATGTGCATTACTCCGGAACGTCTTCCAAGCGATCTGGAAGGCGCCCCTTCCCCCCCTCCCCCTTGTGCTGCGTAACTTATATGCAGCGTAGAGGGTGTGCCTGCTGTGATGAACCCTGCCTCGAATAGTTTTTTCACACACCAAAACATGTTCTTCTTGCTAAAGGGGGGGGAGTTGCCTTCACTCTCTGTGACAGTTTCTCACCTGCTTTTCAGACAATAGCACCCGATATCTCGGAGCACTTCGAGCGCATCTCTGGTTGATGGATACAGCCCAGCTGCAAGGTGTATATGTGTGGTGTGACCGCGTTTATTATAGTGATTAGACCCTGCGTCCCACCCTACGTCACAGGAGAAGCCCACTCGGGTAGTCGTGGAGCCAACTCGGCGTGCAGCTGAGCGACGTGGTGTGTTGTGTGTGTGGCGTGGGGGCTCCTCTCCCGACCCGTGTTTTGTGTAATTCACCCTTCCGCCCCCTCCCCCCCTTTTTGAGCGTAGATCCCGGGCACAACCTGCAGATGGAGTGGAGGGAGATCAACCTTGTGATTCCTTCTGCCTTCGACTTCATTACCCCCCCCCCCCCTTTTTGATGCGCTGATGTCTTTCCTACCCCCCCGTTCCCCATTCTGCGCACGGCCCTCCCTGGGCCCTGCGCAACACACAAGCAACGGGGCGCCAACCGCTGATCTTTGATCTTTTGGGGTTTGGCCAAATCTGGGAGATGAATGTGCGGTGTGTGTTGTACCCGGCTTTTGGGTGGCAAAAAGAAGAAAACATCCCCACCCACTCCGTTCACGGGAACTCCGATCCCCATTATTCTGCTGTGTCGTGGCGAACGCTTGATGTTCCCCTTTGTTTTGCGCGATGCTGTCCTCTATCTTATGTTCCATGGCTTGGCTTGATGCAGGGGGGGGGGGAGATAGTGGGGAGGGAGTGTGGCGCATAATTTTCCATTCCCTTTCTCTCTGGCGGTTTCTGTTGTTTCTCGAAGGAAAAAAATATACTCAAAAATATCCGTTCCTTTCAGTTCTGGTGACAATACTTTCTTCATTCGTGGGGCCGTCATCCCACCCTCCTCGCTGCTGCCACATAGGGGCGCGCGGCCCACCGAGGGGACAGTGAAGCTCACAGCTCATGGGGGCTGCAGCTGCACCAGCTCCCAGGTCGGGGGAGGGGAGGGGGGGGAGGGCGGGCGGGGGTTTATTGCCGAGCGGCTGTCGGCACAGCAACTCTTCGAGAGAACAAGTGAAGCCGGAAGGGGGCTTGAAGATGCCAACCTCCTGCGGCCCTGCCCCATCCCCCTCCCCCGCCCCCACCCCACTCTCGCCTTGTCGCCCATGGTATCCCGCGACTGAATGTCCGAAAGAAATTGGCGCCCTCCCTGGGAAAATGTTGAAAGTTTCACCCCTGTATCGACCCTTCCCGAGCACGGGTTCCTCCAGGCCGCTGAGGCGTTGCTGTATGTTGCACCTGACACGGGGCCTGAGAGCAATGAGCGGTGCAGCCCACGGCCCCATCGGGAAGGCCATCGAGGCAAAGCTTTCGGAGGGCTTCGCCCCCTCTGAGATGCAGGTCATCAACGAGTCGCACATGCACAACGTGCCGAAGGGCTCTGAGACGCACTTCAAGGTTGTGGTAGTCTCAGACAGGTTCGAGGGTGTGAAGCTGATTGATCGGCATCGCCAGGTCAACGCTGCGCTGAAGGACGAGCTTGCGGGCCCCGTGCATGCCCTGTCCATCAACGCAAAGACCCCGGAACAGTGGGCCAAGAAGTATGGCTACAAAGAGGGGTGGGGAGGGGGGGGTGTGGAGCGAGCCTGTTTGCGAACGCAGCGCATCCACCACCACCACCACCACCACAGCTCTAACGTCAGCCCGTCCCCCTCTTGCCGAGGCGGTGACGGTGTGGCAAAGCAGAAGGCTGCAGGGATGTGAGCAGAGCAAGATCGGTGACCTGCGGGGCTGTCTTCCCCGGAGGGGCTGAGAGCGAGCTCAGCCCCTTCTGTCCGGTGGTTTTCGGTTTGAAAACAGACAAGCAGGTCTGCGCAAAACAGCAACAGCAGGACACCCCACTGGAGTGCTCAAACACAAGAAGGGGTGCTGAAGGGTGCTGAGGGGGGCAGGAGGACGGAGGAGATGGAGGCTGGTGGTTTCAGATCTTGGCTCTCCCAGGGGAGGGGGTGAGGGGGGGTAGATGGGAGGCTCTATTCTGTGAGGGGTTTTTGGTTCCCCCCTCTTCTCGCATTGGAGAGCGAAAGGGGGGAGGGTCCCTTCATATATACATCTACTCCGGCATCCGCGACATGCACCCCACCCCACCCCCACCCCCACTCGTTTTACGTCGAAATGTATCTCGGGGCGGGTCGCGGTTGTCCAGACCCCCGCTCCCCCCCCCTTCGTATCCCTCACACCACACCACACCGCCTCGCTGCAGAGCACGGGCTCAGTGGGCCCAGCGACCATGCATGGTGGTCGCGGAAAGGGGGCCAAGGGAGGCCAAGGCCCCAGCAAACAGTCAGTTGTCACTGTGCGCGAGAAGGATGTCGAGCAGGGGGCCTCTAAGGGGGCAGGCAAGGGCGGTGCCAAGGGCGCGCAGCAGGAGAAGCGCGACGCGAAGGTGACCGTCTCTGTGGCCTCCAATGCGGCGCCTGCGAAGGGCGGGAAGGGCAAGGGGGCTGCCCCTGTGCCGCAAGCTAAGACAGCCGTGTCCGTTCCTGCCCCTGTCCCCCCGAAGGCGAGCGTGCAGACACCCGCCAAGGGACAGAAGGGTGGCAAGGGTGGTGCTGCCCCGCAGAGGGGCTCGCGTGACACGCACGATGCGGCCCCGTCGTACAGCAACGGCAAGGGGGGCAAGGGGTACGGCTCGGAGCGTGAGGCGGAGCAGCGAGAACGCGAGCGGCGGGAGCAGAGGGAGCTCGAGAAGGAGCAGCGGGAGCGGGAGCGCCTCCAGCAAGAGCGTGTGGAAAGAGAAAAGAAGGAGAAGGAGAAGGAGCGGGAGAGGGAGAGGGAGAGGGAGGCGAAGGAGAGCGAGAAGCGGAAGCGCGAGCAGCGCAAGAAGGAGGAGGACGAGAAGCGCAAGGCGCGCGAGGCTGAAGAGAAGCAGCGCCAGGCAGACGAGCGGAAGAAGGCTGAGGAGGACAGGGAGCGCCAGCAGCAGGAGCGACAGCGCCGGCGCGCTGACCAGCGCCTCAACGAGATCTCGTCGCGCAAGGAGTGGAACGGTGCCAATGGCAGGTCACGGAAGCTGGGCATGCGTGCTGATGACGCTGCAATCCACTCGAACAAGACGTTTGCGAATGACCTGCGGGTATCGAGGTATGTACCCACCGCCTCCACGACACATGCCCACCCCACCATGCAGGACCGTGAGTGACTCGCTGCACAACGAGGGTATCGCGAACCCGCTGCCCCTGCAGGATAAGTGCATCCCCCACGGGCTGCGCGAGTACGACGTGTACGCCATGGCGGGTCCGGGGACCGGCCGTACGTTGACATGGGTCATCCTGGCAGTCGACCGTCTCAGCAAAAGCACAGACACCTCGAGGGTGCACTGCCTCGAGCCTGCCGTGCTTGTGCTTGTCGCTGGCAACGCGGAGGCAGAGGCATGTGCTGATATCCTTCAGCGCCTAAAGGCGCCGGCGTCAGCAGCGGTTCTGGAGAGCTCGCCCCTCAACCCTGGTGCCTGCGGGTCGGAGATTGCTGTGATGACGCCTGTCGTCGCAGCGGCGCTCATCCAGGATTGTACGATGTCCCTGCGCCGCACACACATCCTTGTGATTGACAGCTGCACCGACATGGAAGACGCAGACGCAAAGCGTGTGCAGCTCGTGATGACGACGATCAAGGGCTTTGAGAAGCGCGGGTCCGACGGGTACCAGACCATTGCCTTCTCCGAGACCATGAACTCGCCTGTCGATCATGTCGTCTACTCCAACATCCGCATCGACAGGGTGGACTTCCAGTCTGTCAAGAAGCCGCTGCCGCACCGCATCGGGACACACTTCACCTTCCTGCAGCTGGCAAACCCTGGGGAGAAGGAGGAGGTACTGGACCAGCTGTGCAAGGTCCCTGCGATGGACAAGATTGTCATTGTTGCCCAGTCGCTTGACGTCCAGTCGGTGCAGGACGTTCTCACCAACCTGCGGCTCGACAACACGACTGTTGTTGTGTGGGACACCCCTTCCAGCAGGGCGCAGCAGGTCAACGTGTGCAAAGCGTTGCGCGATGACATGAACACTGTGGTGTTGATGGACATGCGGTGTTACCAGGCTTTTGACAAGGAGCCTGAGACCAACGACGTTGCGATGTACATCCTCTACGACCCAATGGTCGCCTCCCGCGTCTTCGAGGACAGGCGGCAGACATGGAAACGCACGTGCCGGGTCTTCATGGTATGCAAGTGTGGCAGGTGCCAAGGAACAGAACCGCCTCATCTATTGGGTGTCACACTGACACATCTTCACTGCCATCGCCAGCCATCTCTGTCCATTCATCCTCCTGTCCACAGACGACACTTCTCAGCACCGACACACTGGAGGTGCGTCACACACGCGCCTTCATTGCCGAGCACGGCATGGACTATGAGATCATCCCTGTGCGGCCGAAGGTCAGCCCGATCGACCGTATCCTTCTTTTGGACAAGCCGGAGACCTCTGCGCACCTGCAGGAGACACAGGCGCATGAGGCGAAGGTATGCGCTTGCAACACAGCCCACCTACACACCGACCCTACCCGCAGCAGGACCAGCGGGCCCGGGAACCACGCCAACAGCAGGAGCGCCAACAGCAGCACCAACAGCAGCCACAGACACAGACACAGACACAGCCCCAGGCACAACCGCAGCCCACACGCCAGGATGCTTACCCTGCGGCACGCGAATCGCACCAGCCACAGACACAGCACCGGGCTCCTCCCAGCAGGTACGCTGACCCCAACGCAAGGCACGGGGGAGGCTATGGGGCACACTCAAGCAATCGCTGGGACGACCAGCCCGAGTGGGCGAACCAGCAGGTTGGGCACAGACAGCAGCACCAGCAGCAGGCGCAGCACACCACGCATCACTACGGCAACGTATGCATCACATCTATTCCAGCATGTCGCAATACCACGCCACACACAGCACGGCAAGATCGTCGAGGACGCCATTGTGCAGGCACAGGTGGACGATGCTGCAGCAGCAGCCCTGCACCGCCTGCCCCGTGAGGAGGCAGAGGAGGTATGCACACATGGAGTGGCGCATACGCCAGGGGAAGGGCCCCCAAATGCGGTGCCTCATGTGTTTGGCCCAAGTTTCGCAAACCCTCGTGACACCCCGCCCCTCCCGCCACAGATCATCCACGAGCTGGGCAACTCGCTGTACCAGTCAAGCAATCCCAGCAAGCTTGTGGTGATCTCAATCCAGAGGAGGTTCCGCCCCTTGCAGAAGCACCAGCTCCAGCGCCGTCGCCCGCCGACGGAGTAGGAATACCCGTCTGCTCCCACCCCCTCTGCGCTAACACAGCCTGGGCAGGCCCTGGGGTAGCCTCCCCTCGTTCGTTCCTCTCCTTAAAAACATGGAAATCCAACCATTCGCGTTGTGCAATAAACGTAAAACGTAACCTTCACCCCCACACACACACACACCCCTCGAATCTGGTGTTCGGAAGACGACACGCTGCAGAGAGTGCGGGAGCCGTTTGTGAAACCGTGACGGCGATGGAACTGGCTCTGGCTGGTGGTTTGTTTCGGCACTTCACCCCCGCCCCCCCTCCCCCCCCTGCCCCCACCCAGCTCCCTCCTCCCGTACACTCCTCAGTCGCATCACACCGGCCTGCAAGGGATAAATTGTCTTGGAAGATCTTTCCCGCATTATCGGCTGGGGGAACGCCGCTCACCCGGCCACCCATCCGTAGATAACGTTGTTGTTTGCTGAAACTGGACGCCTGTTCAACCCGTGGCGGGCGGTGGGGGATGCAACGACCGATCCCAAGAGGCTCTCTCCCTCTGTTGCGGTGATTTCATTTCCTGTTGGTACCAAGCGAGGCTTTCATCTGCCCATCTGCCCCCTTCTCTTCTTCACCTGTTTGACGGTGAGGTAAGCAATCATCGTGATTGGGGGGGGGGGGCAGTTGCTGTCGCGATGACTTTCCCCGCCAGTGACATGGGACCCCCGGGGTTTTCCTGTTCCCTGCAGAGAGAAGCCTGCCACTTCCCCAAGCCGGAGGACAACAGCGGCCCCTCTCACCAGGGGAACCTGCTGGAAGCACAGCCAATCTCCAAGGAATCTTGCAAATCGTTCAAAAGCAGAACGCGTGTGTGTGCACTTCGCTGGAGTTAAAGGTGATAACCACAGACGGGTATCCCTCGTCTGCGAGTGGCCTGTGGAGCACGTGCGATACATAGAAGGCCCCCATTAGAGAGCGTGCCCTGTGGGGATGGCAGGAACTCCCCGCCTTGACTCAGGGTGTGGTGGCCCCGGCGCAGCCTTTTTACTTTTGGGAACGAAAAAGAGGTTGCCTTTCAAGAAGGCCTGACGATGTGGCTTTATGAGGCCTGGCGAGGGGTGGTGATCCCACCGCAGAAGCAGGGGGGCTGCCGAACCGCCAGCTGTCTGTCTTCTTGCCTGGCACACATCACACAGCCCGCCATGCAGTTTTGTTTTTTGCCTTTTTTACTGTTCGGGGGTTTACCCGTTACGAGCGACGGGCCGGGAGGGGAGCAAAGGGCATCGTGACATCGCAAAGTAACAATGGGAAAAAGTCGTGCGGCTGAAGCCTCCATTCAGTCTTGCAGTTACCCTGCTTCTGAGACAGGGCTCTGCAGGGGCCGAATTATTGGGGTTTTCTGCGATGGTGGGAGGGGTGGGGGGGGGGGGGGTGGGGTATGGAGTGCCGACTCTGAGCGGGTTGGAGAGTGTGTTTTTTTCAGCTAGAATCCCTTACCTTGCCAAGATCTCGGAGTCCGGTTAAGCTTGCCGCACTCTGCACGATTCGAACAGCTCATGGGTGGGCATCTCCGCCCCGGCTCTGCTTTGATTGTTGCAGTTGCTGAGCAGATTGGCTCAGTGGCTCAGAGGCTGTCTTCGCGAAAGTTTAGTGCGATGGTGTTTGTTCGTTCTCTTTTGTTCAAGGGCTTGTGAATCCGTCCGGCCTGGTCCACCCACAAGTGGTTTTGACCGGATTTTCCTTCGCGACCCACCTGTCCCTCTGACATGCAACCATTTGCGAGAGCCCCGTGAAAGAGCTTGTGTGTGCAGTGCGTTGCGTGCCCAAGTCATGCGCAGCCTCCGCTGATGCACCACACACCCATACATGAGTCATTATTTTGCTCTTCATGCAGCCTGCTCCCACATGACTTGCGCAGTCCCGCACGGCACACACCACTATGCACAGCACATGCAGAATCTGCGACATAACAGAGTTGCAAGAGAGATGGTAGGGGAGAGGGGCGGGTGACGCGGGGGAGGGGGGGGTGTTGTCAGGTGGAACTGCCCAGAGCAGGCGTGTTACACACTCACGCATATGATAGGGCTTTTTGTCTTTGCAACGAAATGGTTCGTAACGTGCGCTCCGCCATCCCACGCGCATGCGCACACAACGTTTTTTTCAGCACTGCAGGGGAGCGGATGGCCCGCTCCGTGGTGGCGGTGTCCAAGGCGAGCACTCGATGAGAGTGTTCGTCGGGTTTGCCGTTTCTGCACTTCTGAGCGACGGGGGTGTCCCGACGCATCGGTTTGAAGCGTTCTTTTTTAAAAAACCGGGTCTGGATTGCACACAAGGTTTGCGATGAAGGGCCCCACACCACTACGGTCGGCACAAGAAAGCGCAGCTTCCAGAAGAAGAAGGAAAAAAGCTTTCAAGCCGCTGCAGCAGAAGAGATTGTGTTCCCCCCAACCCACTCCGACGCTGGGTGGTATGACAGGATATGCTTGGTGCTGGTGGTTGTTCCACACACACTACCCCCGAACAGACAACTACACCTACAATGCGTACCGCAGCCCTCTTTGTGTGCGCGCTGATGGCGTCGCAGGCGCACGGGTACAGCGAGGAGTACGTGCGTGCGAACTCGAAGCTGCTGTGGCGCAGCTTCAAGAGCGACTTCGGGAAGCGGTACACCAGCCAGGCGGAGGAGGAGCACCGCTACGGGATCTTCACGGCGAACATGCTGAAGGCGGCGCGCTTCGAGAAGGAGCAGACGAAGGGTGCTCAGTTCGGTGTGAACGCTTTCTCCGACATGTCTGCGGAGGAGTTCAAGGTGTACCACAGCCTGCAGGTCCCGCAGAAGGCGAGCCCGCCCCCGATGTTCACGGCTGAGGAGGAGAAGGCTGCTCAGGCGTCTGTGGACTGGCGCTCGAAGGGTGCTGGTATGTAATCACGGCCATGTGTGTATAATGTCAGAGTTCACACGTGTGTCCCAGAAAAGGGTTGATGTCTGTGGCTCATACCCCTTGTGCAGTGCGGCAGGCCCTTCTCTGGAGATGCTGCTGTTTGCAACTGGAAGGGTCAAGCAATGTGAATATTGAAGGTGTTTGCAGATGTTGTTACACACCGTGTACGTGCCTGGAAATAACACACCTTCCTTCTTTTTTCGCAGTCACGCACATCAAGAACCAGGGGCAGTGTGGCAGTTGCTGGTCCTTCAGCAGGGGGACAAGTGACTCACCGCCTCCACGCGGTGTTCCCCGGGCAACGGATAACCTTGTGGTTTCCGGCTAAAGGTGAGCGACGAAGGAAGTACGTAGGGGTTGGCGGCAGTTGGCCGCGACGTGCGACCTACGCGATGGGCGTAGGGGCGTACGGGGTGTCGGGGCGTGGCGTGCCTCCCCTGTCGGGAGGCTGTGGACGGAGGTATCGGGCGGCAGTTGGCCGCGACGTGCGACTTACGTGTCGGGCGTAGGGGCGTACGGGGTGACGGTGCGTGGCGTACCTCCCTCGTTGGGAGGCTCTGAACGGAGGGGCGGCAGTTGGCCGCGACGTACGACCTGCGCGTTGGGCGTAGGGGCGTACGTACAGGTGGCTCCCCTGGTCGGGGGGCAGGATGCAGGTCGGGCGGCAGTTGGCCGCGACGTGCGACCTGCGCGCCAGGCGTAGGGGCGTACGGGGTGACGGTGCGTGGCGTGTCTCCCTTGTCGGGAGGCTCTTGACGGAGGTATCCGGCGGCAGGTGGTCGCGACGTGCGACTTACGCGTCGGGCGTAGGGGCGTACGGGGTGTCGGTGCGTGGCGTACCTCCCTCGTTGGGAGGTCGTGAACGGAGGGGCGGCAGTTGGCCGCGGCGTGCGACCTGCGTGCATGGCGTAGGGGCGGACGCACAGACGGAGTCGAAGGCGCGTCTCCTTTGCAGGAGACTTGTTGCGGGCGAGATGTCGGAGAAGGAGCCCATCTCAGATTGGTTTTGTTGTTATCATCCCCTCCCTCTCCCTGTTTTGGGCAGCGTGATGCAGACGGGGCCTGCACCCGAGCGGGTTCTCTGGTGTACATGCCTTACAAGTGATTCTGGACGCAATCCTTCGGCCTCTATTCCGGCCGCAGTGTGGAATGCCTGTATGTGATGAAACGTGGTTGGGTAAGCTGGGGAGGGACGATCTGGGGGAAGTGCCCTTGGGGCTTCACCAGGCCTGTGTGCGTTGGCTCAGTGTGTGGAGCGGTGCCCTTTTGTTTTTGTTTGTCCTCTCCCCCTCGCATCTTTCTGGGTGAGGAGGTCGTTCATTTTCTCCAGTCTTTATCTGGGACGGCCGCCCACCGTTGGCTACACCACTTTTGATGTGGTCATAAATACGACTCTACAAGTTGCTGGTCCTTCAGCACGACCGGTGGCATTGAGGGGCAGTGGGCGATTGCTGGCAACACGCTGACGTCGCTGTCTGAGCAGGAGCTCGTGTCGTGCAACACGAAGAACTACGGGTGCAACGGTGGGTGGATGGACACCGCATTCCAGTTCCTGATCTCGGACCACAAGGGCCAGATTGTGACTGAGGCGTCGTACCCCTACGCCTCGGGCACAGGGGTGCGCCACACGTGCGAGAGCGTGACGACAAAGACTGTCGGTGCCACGATCTCGAGCTACAAGGACATCACGCACACGGAGGCGCAGATGAAGGCGTTCGTCTCGACCAGCGGCCCGCTGTCGATTGCGCTGGACGCGACGAAGTTCCAGACGTACAAGAGCGGGATCCTGACGAACTGCTGCACGAGCTGCGAGCTGGACCACGCCGTTCTCATCGTCGGGTACGGTGAGGACTACTGGATCATCAAGAACTCGTGGGGCTCGAGCTGGGGTGAGTCTGGCTACATCCGTGTGGCCTACGGCAGCAACGAGTGCGGCCTCAACCAGACCCCGTCCACGTCGGTGGTCTGATGGAGCCATGTGTGAGTGTACAAAATAATTCTGTGCGACAGCGGCTGCAAAACAGCAGTCGCAACATATACATTTTCACAAACGGGGTCGCCGCGTGCCCTCGCGCCCCGCCAAGCAACGATGACCGTGTCCTCTGTTTCTCTGTGTCCCGACATCTTCCTGCCATGCGGCCCAATGTGGCCCATGCGATGTTCCACCCCTTTTCCCTGGAATCACTGTGATTCCTGCTCCCTGTTCCATGTGTCCTTCACAACTCTTTTAGTGCCCACCAAGGAGGGCCACTGCCTGCTCAACTCTACCGTGCTGCAGCCCACCCACCCCACCCCAGACCCTCTACGGGCCCTGGCCCAAGGGCACGGGGCCGCAGACAGTATCAGGTGTGGCATCACACCACACACAGGAAGGGAGAGAGAGAGCAGGCGTGGCACCTTCTGTGTTTATACCCGCGTCTTATTTCGTTGGTGGCATGCGGACAGCTGCAAGCCTTGACGCCCAGACCCCGCATGCCATGCATCTGTGACGCCCTCTTGTCCGGGCTGTGGCAGCAACGCGCCTCCCCGAACATGCCGACGTGCGCTGTCCTCTGCTGGCTGACAGCACCTCTCTGCATCTACGTGACACGACAAGACACTCGCTCCTCTCACCCGCACCCCTCCCTTTCTCCGATACTGGCAGGGCCATCACACCTCTGCCAGCACCAACGCCACCACACCCTCCTCCAACACAGCCTCCCCAACACCAGGCGGCGTGCGCAAATGCGGACACTCCGTACACAACACACGAGCGAGGAGCAAGACTAACAGAAGGGAGTGCACTCTCTGCCTCTCCCTCACTCCCTCCTTTCCCTCCCTCAACCCATCTTTCTACCCCACACACCCTCCACGCCCCCTCCCCCATCCTATCCCCGGGCAGGATGCCTCCAAAGGGTGCCGCCGTTGCAAGCGAGGCATGCAGCCCTCCGCAGGGGATCGAGATAAGCAACACCAAGTGGGACGAGATCTACCACGGCCTGCCGCCGCAATGGGAGCTTGTCGGGAGCGGGAGCTTTGGGAAAGTGTATAAAGCCCGGAGGAAGGCGAACGGGCAGTATGAGGCTGTGAAGGTGATTCCGATGCACGAGAATGAGGGGCTGGATGATGTGCGGCGTGAGGTGGCCATCCTGAAGGACTGCAACAGCCCCAACATCGTTGCCTACTGCGGGTGCTACTTCACCGGAGCGGAGCTGTGGATCAGCATGGAGTACTGCGGAGGCGGCTCTGTTGAGCAGATCGGCTCCGCCACCCTGAAGCCCCTCAACGAGGATCAGATTGCGACGGTGTGCCGCGAGGCGCTGAAGGGCCTGACGTACCTCCACCAGCACAGCATGATCCACCGTGATGTGAAGGGGGGCAACATCCTGCTGACGGAGCAGGGGCAGGTGAAGCTGGCGGACTTCGGGGTGTCCGCCCAGCTGGCAACCACAATGTGCCAGCGGAACACATTCGTCGGGACGACGTATTGGATGGCACCGGAGGTGATCCTGGAGAAGCAGTACGACGGGCGGGCGGACATCTGGTCGCTCGGGATCACCGCCATCGAGATGGCGGAGCTGGCCCCTCCTCACCACAACCTGCACCCCATGCGGGCGCTGTTCCAGATCCCGAGGGGGCCGCCCCCCACACTCAACAAGCAGGGGGGGTGGTCTGCGAAGTTTGACGAGTTTGTCCAGGCATGCCTCGTGAAGGACAGCAGCCTCCGCCCGCAGGCCTTCCAGCTGCTGCAGCACTCGTTTGTGAAGGAGGAGCGCGGTGGGACGCAGTGCATGCTGGAGGCAATCGCAGACTGGAAGCGGGTCCTGGAGGAGCGCCAGCAGGAGGCAGATATGCCACAGTATAAGGCTGCACAGTACGGTGCTGCACGGCAGGTGCTGCCTGATGAGGATGACGAGACAACACGCCACACGCAGTCGCGGAGTAGTGGTGGGAGCAGCGCCACTTTTGTGGAGCATGTCACGGATGACGAGGGTGATACCTTTGTCGACAACGAGGGGAGTGTTGTCATGTGTGATGACGATGACACGAGTGTCGACGGCATCGCCCTGGCAGCGGCGGATGCTGCGGCAGCGACGCGGCAGCGGGAGGCAAAGACGGGTGCAGCGCCCGCATCGTTGACAGACACGCGCCTGGCGGAGCATGCCCTGCACCTGGAATACCTGGAGAGGGGGGACATCATCGACATGCCGTACGTCAAGCTCGACACGCTGTCCCCCGAGCTGTTCAGCATCCCCCTGCCGCAGCGTCACACCACGACGCGGGGTGGTGTGACGGGTGTTGCCCCCCAGGAGCTGTACCGCCTTGTGTCCGGGACGGATGGGCTGTCGTCGGTCACGAGGAGGACTCCCATCACGCCGACGCCGACGCTGGGTTCTCTGCTGCGTGAGCAGGTGCAGTTGGTATGGAAACCATGTGGGGTTCTGCGGCTAACCACTACCAGTGGGGTTCATATGTGTGTGTGCCAGCAGGAGATGATGTGAAACGAGGGATCTGCAAGGGCGCCCGCTGCAACGAGGGGGTTGTGGTTTGGTGTGCCTACAGACAGGGGGCTTGGTTGGCCCATAGGAGGTTTAGGCCTGCCCAAACCCGTGCATTACCCCTGCTCTACACCCTGCTTTTACAGAAACGTGACTTGCCTGATCCCCGGAAGGCTGAGGATCTTTCGGCGATACTGAAGACGCTCTGCGCGTAGGGTTGGTTGATGAAGGGTGTTGCAGCACCGTGCTGTGCTGCCAAGGAATTGCCGCATCGGCCAGGCGTCGTGGACGCGCGTGGCAGATGGGATGACTATAGAGTGCCACTGTGCACCTGTGCGCAGGCACTGCACAGCCTTGAGCTGTGACCACATAGAGCGGCAGACAGCCGCCATCTGTTGTGAGAGGTGCTTCAGGCATGCTCGAAGATCTGTGACTATGCAGTGGGGTCAGCAGGCAGGGCATCGCAGCCACGCTTTCGCACCTCACCTGCCTGCGAGCGTGTCCCCGGGGAACACCCGACACCCCCGCACCCCCAACGAAAGAAACGAGAACGGCAGAGTAACCCGAGCACACACCCCGCACCCCTCGCACCCCACCTACCCCTTTCCCACAACCCAGCCACACGCCATCTCCCTCTCTCTCTCACCTCGACAAGGCAGGGATAAATTCACCTCCCACACGATGCAACGGCTTGGTGGGGGTGGGTTTTTGTCTCGGATACATGGCCGCTTCAGGGCCGACGTGCTGAGGGCACGAGACGTGCCACGCTGCGTCCGCAGAACCCTGCACTCCTTGGCATCCAGCACACAGCAGCGCAGGTGGCGCACCGAACGACCTCTCAAACCTGAACAGGAGGAGTACAGGAGAGCACTGCCAATCATCGCTGCATTCTACGTCGTAGTGTCCATCTTCGGTGCAGGATTCTTCTACGTCTTCATCTGGGACAACTTGTACACAGCGATATGCATCTACACAGCCCCCTTCGATGTGCTGGGCGCAGCGGCGGACATCGCCGCACAGCACAAGAAGTACGGCTGCGCCCCCCTCTTCCTCCGCCTCTCTTGGCAAGCCTCCTGCCTCTACGACCCCGAAAGCAACACGGGCGCGAACACCGGCAGCCTGGCTGACCCTGACTCTCCCTTCAACAACCATCCGAGCAACAAGGGGCTGGACCGTGCCATCGCACTGCTGCGCCCCATCAAGGCGGCTTACCCTGAGGCGTCGTGGGCAGACATCATCGCCCTGGCAGGCTGTGTGGGTGTGGAGGAGCTGGGCGGACCCCGTGTGGGCTTCTGCTACGGCCGCAAGGATGCCCCTCTGGACATCAGTGAAGAGGAGGCGGCTGCCCGTGCACCCAACCACACCCTGGGGCTCAGGCATGTCAAGAGCCTGTTCTACCGCCTCGGCTTTTCCCGTGGGGAGCTCGTGGCCCTGATGGGTGCGCATACGGTGGGTGCGACGCACCGCCACTTCACGGGGGTGAACGGGAAGCGGGGGACAACGCCTTTCCTCTTCAACAACTCATACTTCGTGGAGCTGATGGATGGCGACTGGAAGGCTTCAGAAGGGAAACCTGGTGAACCCACCGTTATGCGACACGAAGACCTGACGTACTTCCACACAGATGTGGCGATGAAGGAAGACCCCGCGATGATGCAGTACATCCAACGTTTTGCGACTGACGAGATCCTGTTCCACACCGTGTTCGCCAAGGCGTTCCAGAAGCTGCTGAACCAGGGTCACCCCAGACTTTACGACTCGGCCTGGCGTGGCGTGTCGGAGTCCCGGTTGTAGTGAAGACGCCTGTATCCAACCCTGCCCCTCCGTGATGTACACACCGAGACGGAGGGCTGGGGTGCGGTTGTGCGCATGGGGGGGGTGGTCTGGGGGGGCCCCCCCACCTCCCCCCCTGTGTGCCCCCGTCCCGACACTGCAAACCTGCAAACAACCCCGGCAGGGAGAGAAAGGGGTGGTGGGGTTGGTGGGCCCCGCCGGAAATGGCTCTCCCGTACACACGAGCAGCAGGTGGGGCGTGCCTGCTGCTATGCCTGCTGGCCGCAGCAGACGCGCAGACGTCGCGCTGCCTCATGTTTGGCGACCGCCTCCCCTCGGCGCAGCCTGCTGTGTTCCGCTACTGCCCCCACGATGCAGGTGTGTTTGCAGTGCGCCACCTGCTCTGATCGTTCTTCTGCCACCACTGCGGGTCGGGAGTGCATGCCTACCACTGTCCACACCCCTGCAGAGGCATCGTGCTGCACGGAGCTGGAGGCGGCATCGCTGTTCGACACCCCGCATGTCTGGTTCAACGCAACGCAGGAGTGCGCGACGTTGGTATGCTGGCAGCGTGTCGGGGAGGGGGGGAACAGATGGGGGCTGCCCTGCACAGCACCACCGCACCTCCCTTTTGTCTCCCCCGCGCAGATCAAGAACACGATGTGCCATGTCTGCTCCAAAGACCAAGGGGACTTCTTCAGCCCTGCCACCGGGCAGGTGACGCTGTGCTACTCTCAGTGTGTCGAGCTGCATACCATCTGCGGCGACGCACGGCTGGTGGAGGTTGGCGACCCGCATTATCGCAGCACCGCCACACCGCAGTACAAAGATGTGATCAGGAAGGTGTTCCCTGATGGGACTGCGCTCTGCGAGTGGCTGGGATACCACTGGCAGCAAGACCCCCTCGACGAGCTCATCCTGCCCTGCTACAGGCGGCACCACTGACGGCGAGCCGGCTGGCTCCAAACCTGGGGGGCGCTGCCTCCCTGCCACGGCATGACCCAGCCGCCTTGCCCGTGGAAGGTGGGGGTGGGGGGCGGGTGACAACAGGCTTGGTGCCTCCCACCCCACCCCCCCTCCACGGCAACGCTCAGGTAGAAGTAAGAATCGATGCGCCCCCCCCCACCCCTCTGCCCCCCCCCTTCCCCCTCCATCGCTGGGTTGCTGTGTGTTCTCCCTGCCCCCCCACACCTTCGCCATAGCACCCGCAACCACCCCACATCCCACCACCCCACGCAGGCACGCGCCCAGGCGAATGCACAGATGCCACTCCCTGCTGGGTGGGAGGAACGGCGCAGCAGCACCACAGGGGCGGTGTATTACTACAACACGGTGACGGCGGAGACTTCACGGCGGCGACCCGAGGCACTGACAAGCTTCGACCTGAAGCAGCAGAAGCAGCGCTGCCTGGAGGAGGTTGTGGAGTATGCCAAGGCAAAGCTCCGCCTCGGCGACGATTCCGCCGAAATTGGGGAATATCTCGTGTCTGTCTTCGAGGATGCGGACGGCCTGCAGCCCTTCCTCGCAACCTTCGAGGGCGACGGCATCGGGGTGGCCCCAGAGGACCTTGCCACGCTGTTCCATCTGATACACATGCTCCACCCAGACAAGAAGCGATGCTTCGCTGAGTCGCGACGCTACCGCGAGAGGCGCTTCGACCCGCGCCCGCCTGAGGGCTGGGAGGTGCGGGAAAGCACGTCGCGTGTTGGGCAGTTCTACTACCTGAAGACGGCGACGGGGGAGACGTCGAGGGGGAGGCCGGCAGAGGGGGGCCGCCCCGACGAGCCTGTGTCGAGGAAGCGCAGCAGCGCGACGCAGGCCCCCCGCAGCGAGCGGCTTGTCGTGACGGAGGTGGAGGTGAGGGCGGACATTGTGCCCGCCTTCCTGCGGGGGAACCTGACCCTGTCTGCGGGGGATACGAATCTGGCGGTCACGCGGCTGGTGCGCAACCCGCAGGGCACCCTGTCGAAGGCGGCAGCCCTGCCGTCGGCCCTGCTGGAGATGCGACGGAAGGAGGGCATGCAGGCCGGGAAGCAGTGGGAGATGCCAGCCGCAGGCACGCAGGCGGGCAGGCGGGGGGCGCGGCTCCCGATCTTTGCGGCGCAGCTGCCAGTGCGTGCGCACCGCGCGGCCATCGTGGAGGCGGTGCAGAAGGCGCGGTGCCTCATCATTATCGGGGAGACGGGGTCGGGGAAGACCACGCAGATCCCGCAGTATGTCGCAGACAGCCTGGTTGGCCCGGGCGTGGTGGCCTGCACACAGCCACGTCGGGTCAGCGCGATATCGATAGCGAAGCGGGTTGCTGAGGAGCGCCGCACGCGGGTCGGAGGCGAGGTGGGGTACGCAGTGCGGTTTGATGACTGCTGCTCCACAGAGACACGCATCAAGTATATGACAGACGGGATGCTGCTGCGCGAGCTGCTTTCAAACACAATGCTTGAGGGGTATGCCGCAGTCATGATTGACGAGGCGCATGAGCGGACCATCACCTCCGACATGTTGCTGCTGCTGCTCAAGCGGCTGCTGCAGCAGAACACTGCCATCAAGGTGCTGATCTCGTCTGCGACAATCGATGCGAAGAAGTTTTCGTCGTACTTCCTGGGATCGGATGTGTTCTACATCCCGGGGAGGACGCACACCGTGGAGACGCTGTACCTCAACGAGCGTGAGGAGGATTGGTACGCCATGGCGCTGAAGGTTGTGTTCGAGATCCACGCCAACGAGGGTGCAGGTGACATCCTCGTGTTTCTCACCGGGCAAGATGAGATTGACGTGGCCTGCCAGATCTGTTACGAGTGGTACGTCAACCTCAGCAGTGACGCTGCCAACGGGCCCATGCCCAAGATGCAGATCCTGCCGCTGTACTCCTCGCTGCCTGCGGAGAACCAAGCGGATATCTTCGAGCCCACACCGAAGGGGGTCCGCAAGGTGATCTTTGCAACCAACATTGCGGAGACCTCCATCACCATCGACGGGATCACCTTTGTGGTGGACTGTGGTTTTGCCAAGACGAAGACCTACGACCCTGTGTCTAAGATGGACTGTCTCGTTGTGGCGCCTATCTCGCAGGCGGCAGCGAGGCAGCGGGCAGGGCGTGCAGGGCGGACTGCGCCCGGGAAGTGCTTCCGGATGTACACTGAGGAGAGCTATGATAATGAGATGCTGCCGCAGTCTGTTCCGGAGATGCAGCGTTCAAACCTGGAGACCACCGTGCTGATGCTGAAGCAGCATGCGGAGGCTGATATATATGCGGTGGACTTCCTCGACACGCCGCCCCGGAACCTCATCAACGCTGCGCTGTTCACGCTGTTCCACCTGGGGGCGCTGGACGCCGCAGGCAACATGACGCCTGTCGGGCACGACCTGCTGCGCTTCCCCCTCGAGCCGCACCTCTCGCGCCTCGTGCTGAGCGCCTGCCGTCTGGGGTGTGCTGCGGAGGCCTGTGGCGTCATCGCGTTGCTGACGTGCGGCTCCCAGGTCTTCAACAGGCCACGCGCCAATCAGGCGGCTGCCGATGCTGCGAAGCAGCGCCACGCCCTCCCGCAGGGCGACCACCCCACGCTGCTGAACATCTTCATGAAGTGCGGTGCGCTGCGGGGGGCGGAGCTGGCGGGGTGGTGCCGCGACAACTTCGTGAGCATGCGCGCCATCGAGTCCTCCCTTCGCATTGCCGCACAGCTGGTGAAGCTCGCTGCACCGGGCCACACCGTGGTGCACTCCAACATACACGACAGCGTGCCACTCCTGCAGCGCGCTGTGTGCGAGGCCTCCGTCCTGCGGGCGGCACGCAGATACACGACTGAGAATGGGGTTGTGGTGTACCGTACCCTCACAGAGGAGATGCACGTGGCCGTCCACCCCACATCGGTCTACGCACGGATGCAGTGGGACGACTCACCCGAGTGGCTTGTCTACCACGAACTGGTGCAAACGCGGCGCGAATACCTGCGCACCGTCACGGCTGTCGACCCCCAGTGGCTGCAGGAGGCAGCGCCCCTGCTCTACGACGCTGTGTCCACAACGTACCAGGGTGAGGAGGCGGCAGCCATGCGCCACGAGATGGCAGCCCTCCGCTCAGGCATGCGCAGCGGGGCAGCACGCAACTCCGATGCCGAGTCTGACGATGACAGGCTGACGAAGCGTCGCTGCAGGGATGAGAGGCGCCGCAGGCGGTAGCGAGCGGGGGGGAGTGGGGGGGTGGGGGTGGGGGTCTCAGCTTGTCGATTTTCGGGTTGGTTTTGACCGGAAAATATAGCGAATCTTTGCTTCTTCCGTGTGCTTTTTGGCCCACGCATGTACGCCTCGGGAGGGGTGGGGGGGTGGCGGTGACACTGGGTTGGGGGGGGGGGAGGCGAGCCACACTCTTACCCCTTCACCTCTTCGCTTCGAAGCCAAAACCACCCCCCGGTGCAACCGCCTCCACCCCTGCCCGCCCTCTCCACCACCCCGCCCCTGAGTTTGCAGACGTTCGGAGTTTGCTGCAAGAGAGAGAGAAGGGCAGAGCACCCTCGCACAGCACCTTCGCAAGGGGTTCTTTTGTTGTCAGCTTTCCTTCGAGCGGCAGTTGGGTCCTTTTCCACTACCACTTGACCACCACCCCTACCACCACCACCACCCTCCCCAGGCTGTATCTCTCAGATGCCTCACGCCCTTGCCCCATCGGGGGCCTTCACAGCGGGAGCTTCAAGCCAGGACACTGTACGTGTGGAGCTGGTATCCCTTGGCGGCACGGTTGGCTGGGTGCAGATCCCATGCCGCATGCTGGGCGAGTCCTGGTGCCCCCGCCAGGTGTCCGTGCCCGCTGTGGTGTCGCAGGCCGACTGCGCAGCCCTCGAGCGACGCATCGCATCGGTGGATGCAGAGGTGCCGCCCCACCTCCTGGTGGGCCCGCTGTGCCTCACCGTGGCGCTGCGTCTCTGGCCTCTATACTACGAGCTGGCAAGCGAGGTGTGTGCCAGCTTCGCAGCAGTTATGAGGGTGCAGGCCGGGGCTGCAGCTGTCTGGGGTATCGTCGGGGACAGCGACCCCACGCTGCACCCTCTGCGTGCGGAGCTGGTGCAGGCCGCGCTGGACTGGCTGTTCGCCAAGGCCTGTGCGCTGCCCCCAGGTGCGGCCCTGCCCCAGTCCGCGGTGCTAGCGGTGTTCCGCATGCGGGAGGTTGTGCAGACGCTGCGCAGCACAGCCTTTCTGAGCCTTGCCCCGCAGGCAGCGGCACTGCGCGTGCCTGTGGCAGATATGCCGAGCGACGATCTCTTCTGCGAGACGCCTTGCAAGGCGCCCAGCGGCAACGTGCTGGCTGCATTCAGCTTCATCGCCTTCGTGGGGTACGTCTGGTGCATCGCGAGTCCCAGGGAGCGTGTGCCGGTACTACAGAGGCTGTTCTCCGATGCACGCGCATCTGTGCGTGACTACGATGCCTTCCTGCAGCACGCGCTGGGGGCGGCGGCGCGGCACCATGAGATGCTGCTGTCACACGACGCAGGGGAGCAGGGCACCGAACACCTGTGGAACTCTCAGGCGGTGCTGCACCGCTTCGAGCGGTGTTCCGACAGGCACACGTCGCAGCTCATCACGCAGGGCTCGCCCTTCGCGAGCCAGTCTCAGGCGGGGGTCTCATGTGCGTCGTTCGATGACACGCAGCGCGGCAGCGCTCGCTTTAGATGATCGATTTGTCTTGTTCTTTGACCTTGCCCTTTCATTCTCACCACGGCGTCAGTCGGTGGGAGGGTTCTCTTCCTTCGCCACGCGCTGTACTCCGCCCCCAAAGCCAGCAACGTTGGGATGGTTTTAGAATGCGTGCCCCCACCCCCTCCCCTCCCATGAGAGGCAGTGCTGCCTCGTGTCGCCCGGCATATATACGTCAGATTCTCGTGCATGTGGCCACGCCAAACAAACCACATCAGATGTGTGACAAGAGAATTCTGCGTCCCCCAAACAACTCGGTCGCGAGTTCAACGTCAAGCCACAACACCACCACAGGCGGCTGCAGAATGCGCCTGCCGGTCGTGCCGGTAGTGCGACGGTGTGGAGCAGCAGCCTGGGCCCAGCAGTACCGCGGTTCATCTTCACAATCATGGAAGCAGGCGTCTTCACAGGTCGGCGAGACCAGCCTGGCATCCGGTAAATCGCGAAAGGTTGTGGCAAGCGGCCTCAGCTTTGGGCTCAATTTCCAGGCGCCATTCCAGCCGACGACTCACTTGTCCTTCTCCCCGGTATACACTGATGTGAAAGACAGGTACCGCTTCCGGACCACTATCATGGTAGAACACGTGGACCTGGGGATGGTGTTCACGGCAGGATTCGGTCTGCACATGGTGGTCATGTCGGGACTGCCCCTGGTGTTTGATGGGCTGAACCCGAAGGATGGTGGCGTGTCTGTTGTCGAGGGCACGCAAGCAAATTGCATCTTCTTTACGTACACATCCCTGAAGCTGCAGACCGGGGCAGAGCTCGTAATTTATTCCGTGAACTGCGGGATCGTCTTCGGCGACCGCAAAATTGTCCATGGAATTGTGGCACCCACGGGTGCGCGGAAGAAGTGGGTAAACCCCATCCTGGACACATCTGGCGTTGGGGAGACAATCGTATACTTTGCCGGGTACCCTCTCGTCGCGTTGCTCTCGATTCTCTCTATTTTCTCCATGGCTGGGTACTGGGAAATGTCCAGCGCCGTTGCTGACGACACGGAGTTTGGGGATGACCTCACGATTCTGCTTAAGGAGGCGCGCAAACAGCAACTCCTCGGCAACTTCGCAACTGCGGCGCATGTGCAGCAGCTGATTGAAGAGATGGTTCGCCTGAAGCAGGGGGATGCAAAGGGCGCGGAGGAGGCAAAGCTCCTTCGGGAAAAGCTGGAAGATCCCGACTCCGACAGGTGTGTACTGTACCGCCGCCCCCCCACCCCCTCAGACCCCGGACACACTGCACGCTTCGTTCTCTGTGCCACACTGTGCTCCGGAGGGTGAATGTCGCGTAGGCAAGACACAGATGCCTGCCAAGCTCTTCTCTCTAGCCCTCTTGTTACCTCTCACCCACCATCTCCGCTGCCACAGGTTCCGCCTTTTCTTAGGGTCGACCACAGACGAACCACTCTACTACACGAAAGATGACGAAGAGCTCCTGAAGGCCAAGAACAAGAAGGAAGAGGAAGCCGATGTGCCCTTGCCTGCAGATGTCCTCATCGCCCGCGCGAAGGAGATGGAAGAACGATTCGAGAAGCGAAGAAAGATGCGGGAAGAGGGTGCGCAGTCGGGCTGAGGTCGTGGTGACAGCGTTTGGTGGGTGGCCTCTGCAACCCCCAACCTGAGCCACCGGTGTGAGTGTAGAGTATATAACGTACAGTGAGACCCCATCATGGGCGCAGCACCCAACGGGCCGAATGGTGGGCTGTTGCACCCGTCTTTGAGGAAAGGGTTCACCATTGCATCTCAACGAGAGAGGGTGTCAAGTGAGCGAGAGGGGGTGCTCCTTTGCATTGCATACGGGAGGGCAATGTGGTAGTGTGATCACCAACACATCCGTCCGATCGGTGGAACTCCCTCCCTCTCTCTTTCTCTCCGTCTCTCCACCCCCCCTCGCCCCCCCCTCTGGGGCCCCTCTGTGCCTGGAAGTCTTAGTATCCCACGGGTAGACCTGGATATCTCAGCAAGGGCGTTGCAGCCGAAGCCCCCACCCACCCCCCACTCCTCCATCCCCGAAACGATTATCTCGGAAGAGTTGCGTACCTTTCGCACCGTGTTCCTCTGGCGAGTGCTGTCCGGAATTGCCTGAATTGTGTATTTGTTGCTCGTGTGATCTTGTTCTACCTGTATGTCCCCCCGCGACTCGCATGGGGACACTGCCATACAGACAGCTTTGAATAAAGCCGCCGGCGTATTTTTCACCCACCGGTCCGACCGGCGAGTTGGGTGACAAAACCCCTGGGCGCTCGCGGGGGCGTGAGCTTCGCTTCGTCGGGATGTGTTTTGCTGCGGCCGAACGCACCAGTCCAAGCCACTTGCTGGACATTGAGGGGTCATTCAGCGTGTCCATCCCCCTGTCTGGCTCGCGAACATGGATCGCTGGCTTCGTCCCATGGACTTCGTGCGGGTGGGTTGAAGGTTGTCGATGTTTTGCTCCGTTGGTTGTATGCCTCTAACACATAGGGGTTCGTCCCACTCCTACCGCCACCACCACCACTTCCTCCTCCTCCTACACACACACAACGCAGGTCGACGAGAAGTGGGCGTCCTCCCACTCTCCCACCCCCACCGATCCCACATCCGAGCATTTTCCCCCCGCGCAAAGCGTTCTCACACTTTGTCCAGAAAACGAAAGGCGGGAAATAACTAGGGTACTTCCCCCCACCCCCACACCACACCACCCCCCCCCCCCTAATTCTCTGACACACACAACACTCCTCGCATTCTTCCCACCCCCCATTCGGGGAGGAACTACCGAACGAAGAAAAGACCACCCGCAAACAAATCCCCCCCCCCTCTCTCTCCCTCTGTTTCCCTTCTGGGGCACGGTATCCTACCCCACGCACGTTGCCCCCCCCCCCCCCCCACCTCCTCCCACCTCTTCTTCTCTCTCTGAGATGCGGCGCGAGGGTTCTTCCGACCAGTCTCAGGGGCTTAGCACCGAGTGGGACACCTTTGCTGACGATGCGGAGCTGGAATCTCTGAAGGCGTGCGCCTTTGGTGTCTCCCCTTCGGTTGGCACCCCGGTTATCGGCTCCCCCACCGGCACCAGCACCCCTTATGAGGAGTCGACGTGTGAAGACGCGCGCTACCTTGGGGATGACATGGACTACCACGCTCTGAGCGATCGGCTCACAGAGAAGGAAACCGCACAGCGCCACATGCTTCGGGCTGACGTCTCACGCATCATCGAGTCCCACTGGGAGGGCGCCTCCGTGCATGCCTACGGCAGCTTCGCCTACGGCCTGTCCACCTCCACCTCCCCCCTCGATCTGGTTGCGGAGGGGTGTGCCGACCTGGAGACCACCTTCCACAGCGTCCTGAAGCCCCTCCGGACACTCCTGTCGGTGCGGCGCATCATGCAGGAGAAGACGGAGGCGATGCTCCGTGCCACCTGCCCCCGCACCGGGCTGTCTGTCAACATCAGCTTCTTCTCTGCGGCGGGGAGGTCGCTCCCGCGCCTCACGGCGCGCCGCCTCCGGAGCGAGATGCAGCGCTACCCCGCACTGCGCACAGTCGCGTCTGTGCTGCGCGGGATCCTCAAGCTGGAGGGTGTGATGTGCTTCTCGACCTACCACCTCCTGCTGATGGCCCTGCCGGTGTGTGCGGCGAGCAGCTCCGACGACCCAGGTGTTGTGTTGGTGGATTTCCTGGACCTGTATGGGCAGAACGTGCGGTTCGACGAGTGTGAGATCACCTCAGAGGGGCTTGTCGACCGCGATTCGTCGGATTCGGAGACCTCCGAGGATGTCCTCGTCCTGCGTGACCCTGTCTCCAACAGCAGCGTTGCGACCTGCGTGTCTGCCTTCGACCTCAACCGCCTCCGCATTGCTCTGCGCCGCCGGCTCAACATGCTGAACGACTACGTCACCTGCCGCTCCCTTAGCGACAGTGCATTCTCAGCCATGATGTTCTCCGACTGCGCTGAGTGCCCTGCGGTTTTCCTCGCTGAATGCTGCTGATCCTGTTAACCCTCGGGGTGGGGCGGTTGGTTGGTTCAGTATGGGGTTGGGTAGAAGGGTTTGCGTCGGGATGTGGGGGGGGAGGGGTGGGGGGGAGAGAAGCCGGCGATGTGTGAGATGCGCGATGGAAGTTCCCATATGACTGGTGGTATTTTTCTTGAGGGAAGAGATCGGTTGGGGGGGCGATTCTCCTTTTTTTATTTATTGTCGAATTTCTTCGGCGACTTTCCCCCTTCATACGACATGACGATAGTCGCGAGATCCCCATGGGTTTGTCGGTGCGTTCTGCTCTGCAAAATATGCCCACGGCGAGTAGCCATGTGGCGTGGGTCCTGGACATGCTACGACACGTTGCCAAGAAAGCGGGTGATTTTTTTTACTGGAAATACAGGCCACACCTGCCCTGCGCTTCAGCTGACGAAGGGGTGTGTGGGCGGAGTGGGGTCGCGAAATCCGGCAAAAAATATCGGGCACACAAGGCAGTTTCCCCAGCTGGCTAGTGTCTCCCTATCAGAAAAAATATTCGCGTGTGGGGTTGTGTGTTGGTAACTATTCACGTGTGTGTGGGCGGGTTTGGGGGGGGGGGGTACAAAAGTAGAAGGCGATGACATCATCGAGAGCGGCGTGTTGCGGTGCGGGCTTCTGTTCCCTTCCGCACCGCACGTCACTGTGGGCATTGTTTGTTGCATTAGATGCGGCACATTGAATTTCGCAGTGACGTGCTGTCTCTGGGCCCGCAGTATAGGTCGTGGGAGTGACAACCAGCCACGCAGTGCTTATGCGCGGCGTGGTGCAACAGGGTGTCACCATCTCAACCAAATTTATGTTGCGGTTGCTTTCTTGAAACAACGAGTGTCGTGCCGTTCATCAGCCCTGCCAATGGGTGGCCTCAGGGCACGGAGTATTCAGAACAGGCTGCAAGAGCCAACCCAGAATTTTTCCATTGCAGAACGTTCCGACGAGATTTCGAAACCTGATTCATGATGTGGGGATATGGCGAGACATGTGCGGGAACGAATAAACTGAAAAAGAGAAAACCAAACAAAAAAATGACGCCAAACGAAGATCTCTTCGAACGAAAAGGGCAACCCCAAACTTAAAAAGGGTGGGGTTGCAGTCTGGATGCCCCCCCCCCCCAGTGCAACGCTTCGGATTTTTTTGTTTGGATTTTCCTTCAGGATACGATAAGGGTTAGGGAACAGGCTTCATTTCTCCCCGCCTTAAAAGATGTGCCTTTCCCCCCCCCCTCCCCGTTACCTTCTTCACTAACGCCCCACCCCCTTTCTCCCACCCCCATGTCACTTCCTTCAACTGAACGGAACTCTCAGTGCTTTCCTTCCGATCCTCGTTCTTTCGAGGGGGGGGGGGGTGCTTTTGTGGGTACGGCGCCCTTCCCTCCACCCCCACCCGCCCCTCCTCCCCAAAAATTTCACAAAAAAATCTGGAACCAAACAAATCGAAAAATGGAACATTTCTCTCTCTCTCTCACCCCCCCCCCTCACTCATAATATTTTCTATTCTTCTTCCCGTCTGAAACGAACCTCGCACCGTCATACCTTTTTGCCCCTAAACAGTTCTTTCTTACTCCCATCACCCACCCCCCCTCCCCTCCCGCCCCCGTGACTGCGGAGAGTTGGTGGTTCTTTCTTTGTTTTTTATTGCTACCCTGCCTCGAAGAGCGGGTGCTTGAGCAAAGTATGCAACGGCCTCTGCGGTATGCGCTGAAGGTTGTGCTGACCAAACACATCCGGAAGAGTGTTCGCCATCTTTTCAGGACGATCTGCTCCCCCCCACCCCCCCCCCCCCCACCCTAGTTTTTACCCTTTTTCGCCCTCATCCCCCCCCCCTCGTTTCGAACTTTTAAAACTTACTTATCTCCTCACTTCACCTTGCGTTTTTTTTGGAGACTTCCTCTCCCTCCTCCTCCCCCCACCCACTGTCACCCCCACAACCCACAACCCACCTCCTGCCCACACAAACCTTGCTTTGTCAGCGCACCCCCTCCCCCCCGAAGTTCCCAAACCCCCCACCCACCATAATGCAATGTCAAATTTGCCCCCCCACCCCCACACAAACCCTTCACGGTTTCTGCAATCCCGTTCCCATTCCTCCCGGTGGCTTCTTGCTGAGGATTTCTTCGGCACGAAGTTTTGCCGCCCACGCCCTTTGAGGGACTGCGGCTGTTTTCTGTGTATTCATTCCCCGCACACTACCCCCTCACCCTCCCCTTCCCTCCCCTCCCCACCCCGACCTGCTCGCACCCCACACACACGGATGTGCACCGCAGCCGGGAAGCTAACTGTGTTCTGTCCGCGAGTCTCCGTGTCCCCTCCACTGAGGCAGTGTCTTTTTGAGAGGATTTTTCCATCGAGAATACAAGCTCTCGCAGGAAATGTACACACGCCTGAATGATACTGCCACACCCCAGTTTCGAGCCCAGGATGGTCAGGTTCGTGCATTGAAACCTCCTATCACACCCTCAATCAGCTGACGGTTCGTGCAGAATACGTGTGTACTCGGCACATAACAGCAGATCTCTCACCGTTCAGTAGGGGGGGGGGTTGTCCTTAGGAAGGAGTTGATACAGTATTCCGGGTGTCTCTTTTTCATTTTCTCTTTTCCATCTTTGATACCCAACGGGTGGGTTCTCTGTGCCAAGCTGTCAGTTCGGCACCTGTATGCTGTGAGGCGCACAACTCACTTATGCTGCAGCTTCATTCATGAAGTTTGCAAAAAAAAAATCCGAGCTGCGCTTGGAAGGGTTCGTTTGCGTAAGGGAAGAGAACGAAGAAATCTGTCAATGAGAAAAGTCACCAACTGTTACGTTGCGGAAAACTCAACTACAACAAAACAAGAAACGGCATGACACGTGGGCTGGTTGCCTCTCAGATGCCCAGACTGCCGATCGTTGGAATAACGACATGACTGGGCAGAGTGGGTGTTGCCACTGCCATGCCCCCGTTTTTCCGATTCTGTTCTGACGAAACTGCCAGATGGAGGACGGAAGCCGGTTTATGATTGTGTTCTCTCTCCCACAACACACACACACACACACACACACACACACACACACACAAGCCCTCAAGACTCTTGAAGCGGCCTGACTATTTAGTGTCTTCGTCGCAGCAAGGGGGCGATATATACCACCCTTTTTATTGATTTCACGTGTCAGTGTTTGACTTTTTCGCAACTTCATTTCTTCCTTTTTCTCCCTCTCCAACCCCACCCGTGACACCACCAGGGTTTAGCTAGCCCTGGTCCGATTATCCCCGGTTCTTCGCTGAAGAGACGCGGCCGGGGGGAGGGGTACGAAGAGTACGCGTCGAAACCGGTGTCACGTCGTGTTGGGGAATCCTTCGGGAGTGCGATACTGAAGGGGAGGTGCTACTGCCCGTGCAGGGCGACACCGCCTTAAAACTTTATAACCACACACACACACACCCCACCCCAACAAAAAGGAACCCCATAAGAATTGCTTTGAAAATAGGCCAAGCTGTGTCTGTGACACAGCTCGCTTGGGCACTCACCTTTGGGGTCTTCAGTAGAAGTGACACTTTTAGCCAAAGCAAAAGAAATGCAGTGGGGGTGCGTGATCTGCGCGTGTTTTTGTTGTGCAATTGTCATCTGTCTGTGCAGTTCGCAACAGAACACACCGCCCACGTCACGTTCTGCTGCTGCCCTGCTCGTGTGCATTACAAAACAGCATGTCTTCATGCGTCAGCGAATCGATGCGTGTTGTTTGTCTTGGTGAGCATGCCAGGGCCAAGCTCATGGCATGATCATCTTGGGCTGCATGATGACCCTCCTCCCCTCCCCTCCCCATTGCCGCTAAGTTTCAAAAGGAATCCCCTCTCTTTTCTCCCACAGCCCGTGTGAGCATTTGCTGGCCTTTGTTCCACAACAACAGAAACCAGAGGTGTGGTGGACATGGGGGTTATTCCGCTAGTTTCCAGTACACTGCCGGCATCGAGATGTTGGCGGTTCATATATTGTTGCGATGTCTGGGTGAGCTTGCCGAGTCGTGCTGCGTGCTGTCACACAAGATCTGTCACACGCATTCGTCCGCCACAGCCAGTATTGAAGTGCTTCTCTTGGTATATTGTCCCGAAGTTCCCTTTGTGGGCAACACCACTTGCGAAGCTACCACGGTTGCTACCCCCGGATAAGTGTAAGCCACCCTCGCTGCAAAAATCCAGTCCCACGACCAGCCACCTATGCGACAATATATTACCAAATGCCTGGGGAGGGGCTTGCATGAGCCCACATTCTGCTGTCTAACTCTCCCACCTCACACCAGAACTTCTGATCCTCTTACGAACCATCCACACATCTATATTCTTCTTCTTTTCGACCTGGCATTATTTTCTCCAGGTGGGCAAGTGTCGATTGCTTCGAACCCGATCACCCCGCGAGTGACCCGATTGGTGTTCGACAGCAACCATCCCGTGAAGGGGTGCTAACCAGTGCGCAAGGTGTTCCTGGCTCTGCTGGGGATATGCGACTTAACACCATGTCTTGTCTGTGTAATGCCTGCCGGAATGTGTTGGTCGCAACGCCGCCTATCTGTGATGGTTTTGTTGCGCTGTGCTCTCGTCCACTCGAAACCTCACGACCACAGTCTAGCCTGTGGTCGTAAGGTTTCCACAAGGGTAACACCCTTTGGCTTAACCTGTGCGTCGTGTCATAGTGATCTTCTTCCTATGCGTATGTGATGCGTCCGAGTATACCGTATACGTAAATATTTTGGAACGTAAATATTATGGAACGTAAATATTATGGAACGTAAATATTTTGGAACGCTGGTGGGTTGGCGTTCCAGATTTTTTTCGTTCCATAATATTTACAGGGCTTTCTGCGACTCGGGGACTTGGACCAGGTGATCGGACGGCATGCAGAGTCCCTGACGGGACCTACTCGTGCACTTTTCGCGCGATTCCTGACGCAAGCCGTCCTCACCACCGAGTCCCCAACTGGCCCTGTAAATATTTTGGAACGTAAATATTATGGAACGGACCGGCCAAAAATGGGCCCGTTCCATAATATTTACGTTCCATAATATTTACGTATACGGTATCCATTTTCCTTCAGCCGTCCTGTCGACGGCCAACTTGTTTAGAGCTTCTCGTCTCTCAGCCTTAGTCATTCCCTTGTGATTTCGCGCATTGCGATTCCCTTTTCGATCGAATACTTCGCGAAACAGGCCTGCCCGTTCAATCCCATGAAACGGACTGTTGTGTAGTGTCGTTTGTTTCACGTCTTCTATGACCCACCCTCTGCTGCCAAAGAGGGACGGGGATGCTATGGTCCATGCTCAAGACATTCAAGATCACACAGTATCGGTATCAATATCGAGAAGGCGCATCCTGGTGTTTTTGCAGACCACCCCTTTCCCCTTTTGTTGGCTTGCAAGGTTTTTGTCACTCAAGCTGGTGTGTGTTGTCGCCCTGCGGTTCGACACAAGCAGCGGTCAACCCGCGTAGTGCCCTCCGCAACATGGGTGTCCGGTGCAGAGAGAGTCTGGAAGGCAGTTCAAAAAATATGTTCGAATCGTCTGCAGCCTTTCGTTGTTTCGGTTCGGACTACGCAACGTCTTCATCGCAGCTCTCTTTTATTGTCACCACTCTCTTTCGAACAATGTGTGCAAAGCCGTTCTGCTCTTGCTGCTCTGATTCGTTTGGTGCGTGGGTGGATGTCGTCTCTGAGCCTGTTGGGTGTGGCTCAGAAGATTTACGTGTGCGTCTTGATTTTACTGACACCCATCCACCAGCATGCAGCAAGACACGTGTATGTCATTTGTCGACCAGGATGGGTGTTTCGGGGTTGCGCTGCCTCCATCATCGAGTGGGAAGGCAGCGCGAACACATGGTTGTGTATTTCATCCCAGTGTCATTAGCCAGGAAGCTCGCTAATGTAGGGGTGAAATCACGGAATTACGGGGCAAGAAACGCCTGGCGCTCGGCTACAGCTTCTGAACCCACTCTTTTGATGCACGGGTTGCTGAAGATTGGCACGGTGAACACTGAGGTAATGGCACTGCATGACTGTACACTCCTGCCAGCATGATTCGCAACGAATGGGCCAAGACTCGCCTTTGCAGCCGGTGGATGGAGACTGAACCACCGCGTTAAGGGGTGGGCAGAGGGGCACGGGAAATCCCTCCATCCCCTACTCCCCACCCTGGGGGGGGCAGGCTTGTTCCTCCACCATAATCCCCCCTCCCCTCCCCTTCACACCCACCATTTTTTTGGGTTGCCCTTGTTTTGAAAATTGATCTTTTATTTCTGCACACACCAGACACAATACAACAGTACATCACTTGAGGTGCGTGCAAGAGGGCACGTTAACATCACACATGATTGCCATAAAAAGTATTTCGGGTGGGGGTTGAACGAAACCGCGCTCTGGAATGGGGTGTTCGGTGCTTCAGGGCTTCAAGCCTGCTTATCAAAGCGGTAATATACATGAGGCATAGCCCCAGTGTGCGCCCCTTCGGTCTGCGGAGAAAGGGTTTGGTGGGACACAACACCACGACAACCCGTACCACGACGAGGGACAGGCTTCAAGAGAACGAACGAAAAGTGGGCCGAGCAGGAGCGCCTTAGAGTCCATCAGCACACACAGCCCTCGGTGTAAAGTCGGGGCACCAGGTACGGGGCACAGCAAAGATCCGCGTGGTGTGGAGACCTGCGACAATTGTTGTCAAACAGAACCCAAAATAGTGACCCCTCCCTGCGGCCTTGTGAGATACAACCTCCAGCAAACCCGTTATTGCGTCCACCGCCCAGACTCTCGAGTTGTCACCGCACAGGCGAGCTGAATCTCTTGGTTTACCAACTTGCCACGCACGTTGAATTGCACCGTGCCGCTGTGGTGTGTCGGTTTGTCATGCTGGCACAATGATTCGCGTGTTTCGTCATCTGTGGGGTGGGGAAGGAAATCTGCTCAAACCGCTCAGAGCGCAGTGGGGCCAACCTCCGAGACCGGTGCCCCCCCCTCCCGCATGTCCCTAAGACACACGGGAGGGGGGGGGTGCAGGAGGGCGGCCACACCATTTTCTTCTGATTCCTGTATTTCTGACACCTTCTCTGCCACACACCCACCACCCCCTTTCCCTTGCATTGCGGCAATATATTTTCTTCCTTTCGAGAGCCACCACTTGCAGCAGGCACTGCGACAGCAGGGCCTTCTACATGGCCGTGTTGCTAGTCCACACAACATGGCTCTCACACCCCCTCCGCCAGAGCTGAGTCAGGCTCTGCGCTCGGATGCACCTGTCTGTGTCAGGAGTCGTGCCATTTGCCGACGGCAAAAATGGGACAGCGGTGCCCGGGCTAAAAGGCGGCCTCTCAGGGAGGGAGGGGGGAAGTGGAGGGGACAACTCTTCCGGCTGTTCTTTTTCTGTGGTTTGCCGCTTTTAATTTTTTTCTCTTATTCTCCACCAGGGTATAAGATAGACTTTTTTTCTGGCGCCGTTTTCCGGTTTTTCTGGTTTTGAAAATTTTTCGCGCGCGCCTTCGGCGCGCGCGACCCGCGCAAACCCTCCCAGAGTCTGAGAAGGCCCGGTGCCTGCGCGCGTCCTGTCGTACTGAGGCTGCTTGGTGGGGCAGGCGCAGCAGCTGCTTTGAAAGTTTGGACTCTCGACCAAAAAACCGGTCTGGTGCAATGCTTTTACACAGGGGGGTCTGGGGGGCGGAGCCCCCCAGCCGCCGGAGGCCACGGTAGTGAACATCTGTTCACTACAGTCTGGATTCGCTTGTAAGTAGGAAGGCTTCGCTGTATCGCAGCCCGGCCAGCAGGAGATCACTGGTCCTTGAGGGTTCAACCTTCAGGGTGGAGGAGGACGGGGGAGCGACCACTCGTGACAGGTGTGCGTTGTGGGTGGAGTGGGTGCACGACAGAATGGCCAAAGGGTCCACGAGATCTCTGCACACATTCCGTTATCGAGGAGATGGGCACCTAGCTGTGACGACAGGCAACAAACAAATCTCATCTGTTAGTTGCCCCCAATAGGCTTGGCGACCTTCAAGACTGCTTGAAAGTCGTTCGTGTTCTCGTCTCAGCCCTCCAGACTGCAGTCTTAGACTCCCTCTTAGACATGGTGGCTGGAGTCCACCATGTGTGCACCTTCAAAACAGAAGAGACCTGCATGACGAGGTCACCACCCACCGGGCCATCCGCTAGGTCCATTTTTCTTCTCCGCTTCTCTGCCTTCTTTGGACTATTTGAGCTCTGTGCGGATCACGATGGGGTCACTTTCTATTTTTTTATGGCGTTTTTTCTGACTGTTTTACTGTCCCAAAGTCACAAGAAAAACCGCCAAAAATGAGACCGACCTTTTTTTTTTCCCAGAAAACCGGGAACCGGGAAACCCTGGTTTTGAAAACCGGAAAACCAGACCTATCTTATCCCCTGTTCTCCACTCTTGGATTCTTTGTCTTGTTCCACGCCATTTCTTTTATTCTGCTTCTTCTGAGAGGGGTGGACAGTAGTAGATGCGTTGCATTGTTTTCCGCATCGGGTTATGCCGGTGCCCAACACGCCACGTTGGCCGCGACCTATCGACCGTGGTCGATGCAGTTAAACCTCGATGTCTCTGCGTATATCCTTATTTGCGTCATTTCGTGAGAATGTAGTGACCACTGAACCAGAAAATCTCTAGAAAATCGTAAAGACCCTTCAAATTTTCTTGATTATATTCGCCTTGCCTTGCCCGCCACGGCGTCTGCCTCGCAAGCTCGCGTGGTTCTTAGGAAAATGCTAACCGTGCGGACAGAAGAACCCGAGGCAGCGGCCACTCTCACTGGGAGGCTGCGAGGAGCACGGACAAGTCGAATTTTTCAAAAATCGTTCAATGCACCTTCTGGCGACCTTGCGCACGGCACTGCCCCCGGTCATCTCGCACGCCAGGTTGTGTTCGTCGATCCCAAAAGAATGCCGAGGCCCGTCCCCACTTGGACTGTACTGCAGAAATTTTTTCACGCGTGTTTGTGTTTCTCCCTGCAACACCTCCCCTGTCGAAACCAAGCCAGAATAACGACGCCCCCTCCCCTGATGCAATAGTCTATGTCAGTGATACTCATCCAATTCGTCGTTTGGTTCGGGGCTGGGTATGGCCCAGCCGTGTTCAACTCGTTTGCTGATACACAATAATACACACATCCCACATGGGCGTGGCACCAAAAACTCCCGACTTCTGCTGTCTGGGGAGTAGTGCTGCCTGAAGAGAATACTCAAGAATCCCGTGGCATGGGTGACTGTGCCACACCCCTTCTTGCATTCGTTTTCCATTCCTTTTTTGCGAACTGAGGGGGTGGGTACCATTTTTTTGCCCCCCCCCTGGTGTAGTATGTTGATATTTCTTTCAGTCACTCTCCTCCTCTTCAACCTCTGCGCCGCCCTTTTTTGGCGCGAGGGTATTTTTTTTCAGTCACACACACACACACCCCACCCGTTCTCCCCCTCTTTGTGAAGGCCTTTTCTAACGATCGAAGAAACAAGTCAGGATCTCACCCACCTTCTGCTTGCATCTCTGTCTCTGTTTCTCGTCTGTGTGGGACCCGCATCAGAGTGCGCTCGGTGCATCCTACGCAATAGCAATGTGGGTGTGTGTCCTCTGCAGAACAACAACAGCCCGTTCCCCTCATGCGGAAACCGATTGGTTTCGCAACGAGGTTGGTCGCGCACATGACGCGACCGCCATAATATGTGGTTTCTGCGCGTGTGGTGTGCGATAGAAATCGTTCAAAATCATTGTTGTGTTGGCAAGAAGATATCACCATACGAAGGTTTAGACCGATTGTGCGCACAATTGCGAACATCCAAGTCTTCCGAGACACCGCCGATCTGCAGGCAATGCCACAGCGCGGCCAGAAGAACAGGAAACGGTGCCCCTCCATCACTCAACGAGGAGGACGACGAGAAGAGCACCCCAGGGGTACCACCCAAAGTGCACTATCGGTGACAGGTGTCGACATCCTGCTTGCAGGAAGAACGGGCGTCAGAGAGGCGGTCGTCGACACCAAGAATAAGGTACAGGTGCCAGAGCCAACTTGGCCGTATGTGTCGTCTCTGTCAGTGGTCCCCGCAGGATCGCAGCCCCAGACGCACATCTGACCACCAGGCAACCCCTCTCCCCCTGCGAGCAGTCTCTTGCGGAGGCCCAAGCGCAGCAATGCGCTGTTGTGGCAGAGGGGGTGGGTGGTCCAGAGCAGCCCATCCGCACCCCCGGGCTCAGTAGACTCCTGAGAAAACAACAAAACGTCGCTGTCCTATATCACAATGATGGGGAGCGGTGGGTAGGGGGGTATTTTTTTCTTGCATGTGGGGCCTCTAACCGGCTCGCAAAAAAATAATCAGTCAAAAACACCCTCTCTCAGCCTCCACCTGCCGACCACTGCGTGTAGGACTCTCTCTTTTTCTTCTCTTTTTCTCTTACGGATTGCGGGTTTTGCGGATGGTTTGGGCTTGGGGTGTCGGACGGGACAGAGGGGGGGGGGAACGTTTCCCTCCCAAGAGCACACGGCCAGAACAATAAAAAGCTGTCCCAACGACGCGAAGTTCGGCAGTGGCGGGGGGGGGGGGCAGAGTCATCTTTTTTGTTCGTCGGACAGACAACACAGCCTCCCCCTCCACACAACATAAAGTTGTTCAATCAACCCCTCTCACAGGGGGGTGTGGTCGCCAGTGGCACGACCGCCCGACCAGAACCCGTTCCTATTGCCTGAGGCCCTTCCAACCTGTTCCGCTTCCCCTCCAAACAGAGCGGGCTCTTTCTCCCCTTCTCTTCCTCTCTTCCTCTCGTATACTAAAAAATGTGAATAACACCGTGACGAGAACATACACTTCCCAGAAGCGTGTCTCTTTCGCGGTCTGTCTTTGCGAGGCGGCATGCCTGCTAACAGTATTTCCTCCTCCCACCTCCCATGTTGGCATGTATGCTGCAGTATTAGCCGTACCAACCGGAACCCCGTCTCCTCTGGCACACCATGGCAAAGGACATGCGTGTTGCGGTTGGAGGCAAGAAAAATCCCCCCTTCCCACACCTTTAGGCCAGCGAGGCTTTCTTCCCACCGGACCTTGGAAGCAATGGCGGAGCGTTGCCTGTCCAACCAACACCGACAAGCTCTCTCTCCCTGTCTCTCTCTCTCTCTTTTCTCCCCTTGTCTCCCCTGTTTCCCGTTCTCTTTTCTAGTCTCGCAGTTGTACAGAGAGAAGCGAAGCGGGGGTGGTGTATTTTATTTCAATGCCACCTCGCTCAGGTCAGAGACCCACACCACCCCCACCCTCCCCCCAACCCCCAACCCCCACACACAGTGAGGGGCAGGTCAACACTGGGCCTTTCGCTTTCTCGACTGTATGCCCCCACACCCCCACCCCCACCTCCACCAACCCCTCGCAGTACCGTGACCCTTCCCCCCCCACCCTCTCGCTATCCAGCCAGCCCATCCGTGTGTATTCCACCGCGTTTTTGGCGCACAGACAAACACTCCTTGTCTTTTGTACCCGCACCCCCCCGCCCCCCCCCCCCCCCGACCCCTGTCCCCTGTCCCCTAGTCAAGGACAACGCCCTTCATGTTACCCCCACCATGCCCCCCTGTTTCTTCAGAGCTGCCGCTCCTCCCCGAACCCGAACCGGGTTGTGGGCAGTCTGGTTATTTTTCTGGATTTTTGGCACGGGCCCTGGGTCTGTTGGCCCAATCCGACAAATCGCCACGAAGGCAAAGAGCTGTGTGTGGTGCATATCTGAAGGTGGGGGTGCGATAGCATCCATACGCCTTTGCTGCGTGGTGATGCTCCTGCAAGGTTTTTTGCACACTGCCTGCGTTGTGAGCACAGCACTCAGCAACACTACCCAGGAAGAGGTCGGGTGTCTTGTGCTAAGCTGTTGTGTCTGCAGTGACAGTGTGTCTTCTTCTTATCTGCTCTCTCTGTATGTTTCCCTCAGAAAATAACGTCGGGATAATTGCGTGCGGCAAATCCTCACAGTTCAATCAGCATTTGTCCCTCCATACTCTCGAGGGCGTCTTCATCGCAGGCACTTCCCTGCACCGTGTGATTGCTTTTTGTTTTATGTTTGTGCGGAATCCGGTGGCTGTTGTTGCGCAGCCGCCTTGCGCCTTGCCCGGAAACATTCTCGTCGTCGCGATTCTCCCGATGACACCATGAGAAGGCAGAAGTTGCAGAGATAAACCTCGAATTTACTCCGAAAAAAACGTTATGTACCGTCGCAAGACGTCCCCACACCCCCCTGCATTAGGTGTTCCAAAAATGTTCCAAAAACAACGAAGAGGTCCTCTTCAACTGACGGGGAGGCCCGCCATCTCCAGGCCTGCAGCGCCACATCTACGAGACCGGGCGTGACCTCCTCCTCAGGGCGGGTGACATCGAGCAGAACCCTGGCCCGGCGCAGCACCTCAAGTGCCTGACCTGGAACTGCAACGGACTCACCGAGGCAAAAAGGGCGGAGCTCCAGCACCACCTCGCAACCCAGCGGTATGACGTAGTGCATCTGCAGGAACTCCGAGCAGCACAGGGGGGGGACCCCAAGTTCCCGGGCTACTCCGTCTTTCTCCGACGCCGCACCCAGAAGCGCTGTAAGGGGACGCTCACCTCCGGAGGCGGGATCGCAACCCTAGTGCGGGAGGACCTACACGCGACTCTTATTGCCACCGCACCAAACGCCAGTGTGACCGAGACCCTCACGGTGCGCGTCACGGGGCCAGAAAGCGCTATCACCTTCACCAATGTATACCGCCCCTCGGGAGTCGGCACTAGCAACGACCCACGCCGCGACGACTTCTCTACATCCCTGCTACCACACACGCCGGAGTCCATCATCGCCGGCGACTTCAACATCCACAACCGTGCCTGGGATAAACATGCGCGCTGCGACGACAAGGGAACAGACCTGTACCACTGGTCCCTCCTCAACGGCATGTCGCTGTGCAACGACCCTGACCACCCCACACGCATGCGCCGCGACTCCAAGTCCTCGCCGGACATTGTCTTCGCCCACTACGAGCTGGGGGAGGTCACCTGGAATACCCTAGACCAGTGGCAGTCCGATCACTTCGCCATACAATACACCGTCCCCTTTGCACGAACGCCAGCTGCAGCCACACACCCGGCAGCTAAAGCCCGCCAACTATGGAACTGGGCAGCGGCAGACTGGCCCGCATTCACTGAGGAGCTGGAACGGCTGTCACGCAAAGTGACGAAGTGGAATGACCCGAAGGAATCCTTCCACAAGTGGCTGGGACTGGTACGCACGGTCGCAGCCAAACACATCCCGACGAAGCGAAGCTCTCGCCCCCGCAAGCGGTGGTTCACAAGCAAGGTGAAACGTGCGATACGGGCGCGGAACGAGGAATCGCGCAGACACGCCCAGACCGCACACCTGTCCCAGGACGACTACGACAAGCTGGACAAGCTGACCACCGACGCCACCAACGCCGTCCTCGAAGCAAAGCGCACAACCTGGGAAACCAGGTGCCAGGCCGCGAGCACCAGCAGCGACCTCGGCGCCACCTTCCGGCTTGTGCGAGAACTCGACGGCCGCAAAATCCAACAGGCTGCCTTCCCACTTGTCGACGGAGGGGTCCCGGTGACCGACCCCAAAGCTAAGGCGGACCTCCTCTGCAGCCACTACGCCAAGATCAGCGAAGGAAGCGACCAACAGCCACAAGCAGCACACACCCCGCAGCATGCGAATGACCAGACACCCCCCGAGCTCTCAGCTGCCGAAGACGACTTCTCCAAAGAGGAGCTGAACGCGGCTCTATCCGAACTGCAGGAGCGGAAATCCCCAGGGCCTGACGACCTCAACAACGAGCTGCTGATGCATCTGGGCCCCCAGGCACGGCAGGGACTCCTGCATGTGCTCAACCTGTCGTGGAACAGCGGCATCCTCCCCGACGCGTGGACACGAGCAGTCATCATCCCGATCCTGAAACCGGGGAAGCCAGCAACGGCAGCGTCCTCGTACCGACCAATCGCGCTCACCAGCACAGCGTGCAAGGTGCTAGAAAAAATGGTGAAGAGGCGCATGGAGCAGCTCATGCTCGACGACGCCTACCCACAGGTGGAGGGGCACTGCGCGAACCAGGCAGGGTTCCAGCGGCTGAGATCGACAACCGACCAACTAGCCTACATCACCCAAACAGCGACGGACGCCCTCTCCTCCGGAAAGGCAGCTGTCACCCTGTACTTCGACCTCGAGAAAGCCTTCGACAAGGTCAGCAAGCACGCAGTCATCAACAGTGTCAGACGGAAGGGCTTCCCCCCGAAATTCACCAGATGGCTACACAACTACCTCAGCAACCGCCGAGCCGCCGCACAGGTGCACGGGGTAAGAAGCGACTACTACGACTTCAACAACGGGGTCCCGCAGGGAACAGTGCTCTCGCCCCTGCTCTTCAACTGCGTGATGGACGATGTATCTCGAGCCATCACCGCCTCCCCTAACATCCACCCAGCGGTGTTCGCAGATGACATCGCAGTACTCGTCGTCGGGGACAACTACACTGAAGCCCTAAGCACCGCACAGGGCGTCATATCCACACTCGCCGCCGAAATCCCACTCCACGGGCTGCAGCTCTCCCCCAGTAAATGCTGCTACACGCTGATGGGAACGACGCCCGCAGCGTTGGGCGAGCACAGACGCATGGAGCTCCCAGACGGCACCCCCCTCCAGCACGAATCGACAGCGAAGTACCTCGGGGTCTACATCGATGCCTGCCACACGATGACAGACCACGTCGACCACGTCGTGACCACCTGCATGCGACGCCTGAGCATTCTGCGTATGTTGGCAGGCACTGACTGGGGCTCAAGTGGAGACACGCTGCGCCAGGCCTACCTGACATATGTCTACCCCATCCTGATGTACGCCGCCAGCGTCTACACCCCTGGCCTGTCCACGAAGAACCTCAAACGCCTGCGAGATGTCCACCGCATGGCAGCCCTGATCATCACGGGCTGTATGAAGAACACCAGCACGGCAAAGCTCCTCTGGGAATCACACCTGCGAGACCTCGACCTCGACTTCAAGGTCGCGGTGTGCACAGACCACGAACGCTTCCGCCGCGTGCCCCACTCCCCAGGATACCGGGCGCAACTAAACACCGGGAACACGGGAGGCAGCTGGCTACATCAGGCACGGAGTCTGGTGAAATCCTCGAAGGTCGACGGGCGCACCCCCCTGCTGGCCCCCCTGCATGCAGCACACCCCATCCCCCCCTGGGAATGGAACCTGGTGCTGCCACGAGTACACATCCTGGCGACGCTGCCGGGGCTCACCGCCCCAAAGGCCGCCACCCCGAAAGACACCCTCCGGGACCTGGCAGAGCAGACCATCCAGGCCCTCCCGACATGCGCCTGGCATGTGTACACCGACGGGTCAGTCTCCAACTCCACATCGCGGCAACAGCAGGGCGGCGCAGGAGCAGCGGTGTACAGCATGCCGGAGGGCCGCCTCAGGAAAAAGCTCGCCTGGCCGGCAGGACTCCGCTGCATCAGCTACCAGGCGGAGCTGGTGGCCATCAGAGAATCCCTCGCTCACCTATGCACCCTGGTATCCCCAGGCGAAACGATCGCCATCCTCACAGACTCGCAGAGCGCACTGAACGCGCTGCTGAGCGGCCCGCAGCGAGCGAGAGGATCCACCGAATGGGACATCTGGAGGTGGTTGAACGAGCTCGCCCAAACCCACGATGTCACCACCCACCTCCGCTACATCCCGTCACACGTTGGGGTAGCAGGGAACGAACTCGCTGACAAACAGGCGCAAATCGGTGCCTTCCGGCCGCAGATGGAACCGGTTAGCCTCGCGTCGGCTCGTGTCGTCCTCCGCCGACACATCTACAACGACGCAACGGTGCCCCGCACGGACAGCGTGTACGCGTACCGTTCGGGAATCGGGGAGACGCGACTGCAACGCCCCGACCTCCGCATGGAGGGACTCACCCGCTTAGGGGAAACCACCATCCGCCGACTCCGGGCCGACCACCACCGCCTGGTCTACGACCATGACATCCCGGGCACGGCACAACCACCTTGCCAACCCTGCCTGAAGCATGCGCCGGGCCACCCCCCGCCTGGGGTCTCACTGAAGCACCTCTTCTTCGGCTGCCCCGCGACAGCGTCGGCCCGACACCACCTCACAGCCACAAACGTGCACAACCTGCTGTTGCACAACTGCAAGGAGGCGCTGCGCTACCTGGCCGAGGCAGGGGTAACGGAGCACGGCGAGAAGGACTACCTGAACGCGTGAACCAAATAACATCATCAGAGAACAAGGGCTTCGGCCCGACCTCCCAGCACCCCCCCCCCCCCATCCCAGCCCCACGTCACTTTCCACAGGCCGCCAGGCGCGTCAGCGTCGGCGACCGCCCGCCCCCAGTCTGAGAGGCATCAGCCGAATCTCGGTGGAGGCGGGCACAAAACAAAAGGGAGAGTCGTCACTGTGCATATCAGCACGGTCCCGCCCTCTGTGCCAGACCAACACACCACCAAAGGAAAAGAGGAAGAGGCGACGTAAGGCAATGCCTCCGTGCGGCCAGGAGAACACGAAATAGCGACCCCCTCAACGGGGAATGCTACGAGCACGGCCAAAAATCGTTCAAATCGTTCAAACATCTGAAAAGTCCAAACTGCTGTATCCGACAAGAAAATCTAACGAAGAGAAACACAACAACATACCGCCCAGACTTCCTGTTGTTGTCGTGGGAATTTGGCGAAGTGACCTATCCGTGCCGCCCTCTCTCCAAGCACGGTTGGGGCATTTCCCGTCCAGCAACTCCAATCAAGCCTTTTTCCCCGGCTGTCGCAGTAAGTGCGATGTGTTGTGTCTTTCCGGGCACTTCCTCCCCAGGCGTATGCCTTGAGATTCTTCATCCTTCCGGAAGAGTTGTCTCCCAAGATTTTTTTCCCCGGCCCACCTGCCCCTGATCGTTAAGCTAACGGGGGTCAGTTATGGAGACGGGGCATGATCAAAGTCGGAACAACAGATGCCAATGATGGTGACTCTCCCACATGTAGTGCTACATTACAGGTGCCCCCCAAATTGGCTGATTGTCGTTGGACACCGTGATCCCATTATTTTCTCTGATTTGCTGCTCTGCGATGCTAGGTGTGTGCCCGGGAGGCTGACCGGGTCAGATCGACGTGGAAGGAAGAACGTCGGCCCAGCGGGGGCTGCCACCTTGGACACGGGAACCCGCCCCCCGGGGGGAGCGCACACCAAAATTTCCCACTTTCCAAAAGCATTGCCGCGACATGAGCAGGACCTTGTCATTCTCTCATCCCATCCCGCTTGAAACTGTTTGAATGTGTTCCCTCCGTCTCCTCGCAGTGCCCAGATCTCCCCTTTCGTCCGCCCTAAATCCGCGGGACGGGGTGGGGGGGCTTGTGGGCCCTGTTCGAGTGAGACTACAGCCACCCTTCCCATTCTTCGAATCAGAAAAGAGAAGGAGGCAAGGAGAACCTGAACCAATGGCCCCTCTCTCTCGGCTGATCGGAGCACAGCCGATGCTAACGGCACGGCCAAAAAAATCGTTGGGACGTTGAGACGTTCTAAACCTGCACTGCCAACGGGAATCAAGACGAGAATTCCGTTGCTTCTTCCATGACTTATTTTTTGTGCCAATGATGGTATGTGGTTTGGCGTCTGACAAGCGTTCAAACCCCTGCGCGGGCCTGTCTTCTCTCGAAGCCCGAATGTTTGGTGGCATCTTTGTACCATCTTTACATCAGTATCTTCAAGAGACAGCCCCACCCCTACCTGTCTTGCGTGTATTCTTCGCCGTGCGCGTACTTCTTGTATTCCCCACTGATATTCGGTATTCGTCAGATTCCATAATGTGGTGCAGTGTCTCTGCCAAGGCGAGGCCATTCCCTCACGTCATCTTCTTGGCAACCGAAACCAACGGAAATACGTGAAGTGATCCCGAATATGGAATGGTGCAAATCACGGCCGAGGCTGATCATCAGGTCTCGTTGTCCGCCGCGTTCCCAGAGTGGAATGTGGCTGCAATCGTAGGAAAAACCAGCTGAGGAGGGAGCGAATAGAGAGCTCCGTTGGTAGTTTGCAAATCAGTTCTGGAATGTTTCCTCTTCCTCCCCTGCCTCCTGCGGAATTACACATGCCGATGCCTCGTGCCAGCAGTAATGACCTTTTATTCTTGCTCGCTGTGAAATCAAAAATGTTGCACGCGCGATGAAATATCCCGACTCTGTGTGCGACCTTCTTCATGCCCTGTCACACCGATGGCGCCACCATGCCACCCCTCTTTTGTTGAACCTTCTGTTTTTGCCCCTCTCTCTCTCTCTCTCTCTCTCTCTCTCTCACCAAGGGCTGGCCAAATCGTTCAACATCATTCAACGTCAATATGAGTGCCATGCCCTTTTGGCGTTCCCATTTTCTTTGAGACGTGCGTCCCTTTTTGTGCACGTGGTGTACCAAAACACTCACGTGAATCTCGAATGACTGTGTTTTTTTTTCTCGTTTGGCCTACTCAGTGCTGCCAGAATGCCTTGCTTGGGTGTTGTGAATTTTCCAACACCCTCCCCCGCATACAACCCCCAATCTCCTCCTTCTGGTGCACACACCTCTCTGCCAACCAGATCACCCGCTGGTCTGCCACCCCCCCCCCCCCTTCCTGGGTAATCAAAAGTGCCAAAACCCCCCCCCCCTCAGTACTCCCTCCCCCTTTGGAAATCGATTGCTACAAAGCGATTGTGTTTCTGCCAACCCTCCCACCCACCCCCCCCCCCCCCTTCGCAACACCCTGCCTGCGAAGCGAAGGGGAGGTTGTCGGCCCTTTTTCTTGCGCCTTCTCTTCACATGACACCTCCTCCCCCCCCCTCCACACACCCACACCCACACCGGGGGTGGGCTAGGACCCGTGCAGGGTTAACCCACCTAAAAAGTGATCAACACACACACACCCACCTCCCATGACATACGCCTGCGCACCACCAGCCAAGCCCCTCCCCCCTGCCCCTTCCTGCGTGCCCGTCAGGATCCTATTCTGATCGAATAGCGTACCACCCGCTCCTTTTTCGTCTGTTGTGTTGTGACTCTGTGATCTGTTTAGTGCTCTGTGTTACGTTGCGCGGCGTTGTAGCGTGTTGTGTGGCTGTGCTCCAAGAGAGTGCGGTGGGGCCGACGGTGGTGCAAGTTTGGCATGGCGGTGTGCTCAGCACACCATTTTCTGGCGCCACACACAGCATCTGTTTTTGAGTTTTTCCCTCCTTCCCGCCACCCCCTGTCTCTCTCCATCAAAGCCAATGTCACTGCTCAACCCCTCTGCTCCCCATGGGTTCAGCCCAGCTGTTATGGCCTCCAGCAGCTCCTCCCCCTTCATAGCATGTTCTTCGTGTGCCTGGGTCGTTTCGAACTTCCCCGTGTCATATCGTCGTTGTGTAGTTATTATCAATCAGGGGGGGGCTCAGTGCCCTCCGTTTCTCATCGGTTCGCGCACAGCTCTTTCAAGCAGGCTCGATCAAGTGGGCTGCTTATGGTTTCTTTCCCGAGAAGCGTCATGTGAAGGCATATAAGTTCCACCGTCACCCGGTCCCAATCCTGAATCCTGGAATTGGGAGGGGGTGGCGGCTGGCGCACGGGATCAGCCGGCAGCTCTGATGGGCTGTGGTTCCATGAATCGGACAAGAAACCAACGCTTATGAAATGCCTTGTTACCCAAAGCAGGGAATGTGTCGCCTTTTTGTTTTCTGTTTTCTGTTTTATCGCTTTTTGTATTTGAAAAAGGTTGCCGGCTGGCCATCAAACAAACAGTGCGTTGTTTCGATGCCGACACCTGGCATCCTGTTTATGTTTCAAGGCGGGGGTCCATCAATGGAATTTGCCTCTTTCAGCCCGTCCATTCGCAAATTCGCAACAGGCGTTGGCGTGGCATGAAATGCGGTGAACGCGGTGCTGATCAGAGTTTCTGCATTGCCCTGGTAGTTTGTGTTGCCGTTGTTCGAATATTCTATTTCCCTACGCCATTATAGTTCCATTTTTGTGTTCCATCTATATTTGTTTCCTTGGTGCTCCGCTGTCCACGGGTATGTATAATCACCCTCTGCGTGGGAACACGCCCGTTCTTTTGCTCTGGATTTGTTTGTATTGTATTGTATCAAATGGAGCATAGTTTGATTCCCGGCAAGTAGTATCGTAGTTGTTACCTCAGACGATGATGTCGCCAGTTTTTAATTTTGAGGTTTTCTTCTGGTGTTTTTGTTATTATCTTTCGAGAGCAGGGTGTTCGCTATCTCCCACCTTCCTCAGAGACTGTGGGAGAAAGGGGTAAAATTGCCGCCTCAAAATTTTTTTCGCGCGCGCTTCGCGCGCGCAAAATCATGCAACATCGGCCCCTCAGACAAATTGCCTGAAGGGTCCAGACCAGGGTACTATATATGTTTGGCGCAAGGGGCCCATTTCGCGGTTCGCGGCTGCAAAATGGAGGTTTTGCCGGGAGTACTTCGGGAGTTGGTGACGAACCCAAAACAGGATCACGGACCGTCGCCGATACCCTTTCTCGAGAAGGAAGGGCACGGTCACATGCGCTCGTTAGTTCCTGTTGGACAGACTTCACAGGTCACAGGGGGGTCTGGGGGGCGGAGCCCCCCAGCCGCCGGAGGCCACGGTAGTGAACATTTGTCAGCCTCGTCCCCGAGTCCGCTTCATAGTCGAACACCACATACAGACAACGTGCACCTTGAGACAGCATGCTCAAGAGGTACATCGGCCTGGTGCCTGTGGCAGGCCACTACGCTCTTGGCTTCGGCCTCCTCTGGCTTTGACCATGCTGATGCCGGCAATAGCTCCGACGGTCCCCAGCAGGTTCAGATCTCGCTTCTTTGGGTTATTTCCGCTCCGTGCGAAGCGTGGTGGTATCAATTTGTACGAGAGGGTGCTGCCCTTCTCCTTCAGAACCCCTTCCCACCTGAGGCAAAAACTTCCGAGAAACTTTTTTTATTTAATTTCTCCCCCTTGGGAGAAATGCCCGGGAGAGAGGTGGGAGAAGGGTTTTTCCAGAATCATTTTTTTAACGAAATAGGCCCCTATTTCTCCCCGAGCGAACGCCCTGTTCGAGAGTTTTTATCGTAACTTCTCTCAGCAAAGAGATCACACAAACATACAGCTGCATCTTGACAGCGCACCTTCGTCGGCGCGCTGCTTTGACAGGAAGGGAAGCCACAAAAGAAAAGGGGGAACACACATCGTTGTCAGTGGGGATGGTACACACCGCCCTTTCCCGCATGCAACAACAGTGCGAACATGCAATTTGGGACGCGCTTTATGTTTCTCTCCCTTGAAAGGGTACGATGACAGCGGGTCCCAGATTCGACATGGCCTTTTTACGTACAGGCAGCCAATGCGCTGCTTCAAGATCCAAAAACATGCCCCACAAAGGGACCTTCGCTCAGAAGTGCAGCAAAGGGAGATCGCCCAACAGGGCACTCCATATTGGGCACAGCTTACAGAGCGAGGCCCTCCGCAAGCCCCAAACAAGTCTCATATTACCAAAATTATAGCAAACACTGTGACGCGGAACGACTGGCTTCATGGGGGCACGGCCCAGGGGCAATCGCAAGTCAAGAGGAAGCCATCACCACATGCTAAGGCAAACCTTCTGCCCCCGTCTCTCTCTCCAATGAATGAGATGCGCAGTGCATGCAGGATGTGCGGCTCTCACTACAGAGATGCGGCTGCAATCCCTGTTACAGGCACTACACCCCCCCCAGTGATGTGCTATACGACGTATATCCGGATCTTGAACGTATATATACGTATATATACGCATATCAACCAAAATCTGAAAAACCGTATACTTTTTCAAAATTTTGAGTAAATGGCACCCCGCTACACCTTTTTCAACATTTTTTTTATCGTGTAACGTACGCAGGGTATAAGATAGACTTTTTTTCTGGCGCCGTTTTCCGGTTTTTCTGGTTTTGAAAATTTTTCGCGCGCGCCTTCGGCGCGCGCGACCCGCGCAAACCCTCCCAGAATCTGAGAGGGCCCGGTGCCTGCGCGCGTCCTGTCGTACTGAGGCTGCTTGGTGGGGCAGGCGCAGCAGCTGCTTTGAAAGTTTGGACTCTCGGCCAAAAAACCGGTCTGGTGCAATTTTTTTACGCAGGGGGGTCTGGGGGGCGGAGCCCCCCAGCCGCCGGAGGCCGCGGTAGTGATCATCTGTTCCCTACAGTCTGGATTCGCTTGTAAGTAGGAAGGCTTCGCTGTATCGCAGCCCGGCCAGCAGGAGATCACTGGTCCTTGAGGGTTCAACCTTCAGGGTGGAGGAGGACGGGGGAGCGACCACTCGTGACAGGTGTGCGTTGTGGGTGGTGTGGGTGCACGACAGAATGGCCAAAGGGTCCACGAGATCTCTGCACACATTCCGTTATCGAGGAGATGGGCACCTAGCTGTGACGACAGGCAACAAACAAATCTCATCTGTTAGTTGCCCCCAATAGGCTTGGCGACCTTCAAGACTGCTTGAAGGTCGTTCGTGTTCTCGTCTCAGCCCTCCGGACAAGCAGATCTGTCTCGAGTTGGTGGGCTGTCGCCATGTATTCGATGGCACCGAGTGACGCTGCACAGAGGCAGACGACACGGTGAACTCCAGCGGAGGTTACCCTACCTCCGCTGGAGTACACCGTGTGTCTCCCATGAGTCTCAACTAGCGGGAGTCTTAGCGTAAATTAGCTGGAAAATAGACTCCCGTCTCCAGTGCAGACTGCAGTCTTAGACTCCCTCTTAGACACTCGCTAGGGTGGCTGGAGTCCACCATGTGTGCACCTTCAAAACAGAAGAGACCTGCATGACGAGGGCATCACCACCCACCGGGCCCCACCGGGCCACCCGCTAGGTCCATTTTTTCTTCTCCGCTTCTCTGCCTTCTTTGGACTATTTGAGCTCTGTGCGGATCACGATGGGGTCACTTTCTATTTTTTTATGCCGTTTTTTCTGACTGTTTTACTGTCCCAAAGTCACAAAAAAACCGCCAAAAATGAGACCGACCTTTTTTTTTTCCCAGAAAACCGGGAACCGGGAAACCCTGGTTTTGAAAACCGGAAAACCAGACCTATCTTATCCCCTGAACGTACGGAATTGGCGCTTTTCAGGACAATAATTTTACCAAAAAAATATTTTTTTTGGGTGGAGAAATTCGGAAAAACTGTTTTTGCCGATATTTTCTTCGGAATTTCACCCCCGCGGATCGCCACAAAAAGACCCGGTTTTTGACGGAATTTGAGAGTTGAGCTCCGTAGATTACACCATAAAAAAAATCGGTGAATTTAGTGGAGTAGAGTCCAATTTACTGCTGCCCAACCACTATTACCAACTTTCCTAAGGAAAACCCCCCCAAAAATCGACCCAAAAATGGGTCCGTCTCAGGGCCGGAAACAAAAATTTTCCGGCCCAAAAATGTGATTCCTGTGTAGTTTTAGTGAGAACCTTCCCAGGAAAAAAAAATCGGTGACTTTTGCGGTGTATAAGGCCTCCTACACGGGGTCCCAAAGTACACAAAAATAGCCGAAATCCTGGAGCAATTGAGAAAGTCAGGGGAGAGGTGGGGGCAGTGATCTCGTGCCAGGGCTGGCAGGGGGGGCCGCGGCCCCACCTCCCTTTTTCTGTAATTTTTGGGGAGGGTGGGCCGCCAGGGGTGGCATGGCCCTACCTCGGCCCTACCTTGGCCCTACCTCAATATTTTCCCCGTCGAATTTTGCGGATGGGTCAGATTTTGGGGCTTTTGGGTTCGGCCTTGTAGCCGAGTTTTCACGCGCAGCGTATGAAAACCCAACGCCATCATGAGCAGGTGTACCAGGTGCTGGGGGCTTGGTGGTGCTCATCGAAGCGCACCGTCAGGCACTCATCAGGTCAAGCGAAGGATCATCCCCGCCTGGAATGTGCAACAGCACCAACCGGTGTGGGGATTAGCCTTCGAGGGATTTTAGGATGTTCACTACTACCGTGGCCTCCGGCGGCTGGGGGGCTCCGCCCCCCAGACCCCCCTGTAGCCTGTTAGCTTTGCTGCCGTTCCTGAACACGGCGCGCTGGCAAAGTTACTCGGGATTGCAGTTTTGCAAGTGCTCAATGGCAACCCAAGACCCCCTGACTACTGATTTTTGGTCCAGCAGGACGATCTAAGGCGGCAGCATCCGATGCCTTTCGAATTGGGGGGAAAACGTTCTGTGGCCCTGTTTGCATCATACTGCGGGAAATCGGAGTGGGGTTGGGCTGCACTTTTTCCCCTGCGGAGCGAGCTCGGCCCACCCTGTGCCCTACCTCTTTTTTGGTTTGCCCGACCCCCAGCGAGACCACTGGGTGGGGGGCCTTCAGGCCATTCTGCACTGCCCGGGGAAGCAGGGTGATGTTGGTGACATTCCATGAACTCTTGCATTTGAAGCAGGCCATGTTTGTGTTTCACATGATTCAGATGAGTTTTCCTGTGCATGGAAGGTGGTGGATTCGCAGGCAATAAGAAGCAAAAAAAGCACTGTACAAAAGCCTACCAAGGGGGGTGAGAACTGCATCTGGGAGTAAATTGTCTTCCACTACACCTTTTTCCCCGATTCTGGCCGCATTTGATTCCGTTGCTACCATAGCTTTCCGAGATTTTTTGAAAAAAAAATTCCCGGCCAACCTCACCAGTCAAATTGGGATGCGCATCCGCATCCCAATTTGAACCCAACAGACTGCATTTCCGGAACTCGAAACAGGGCGGAATTGACTGCTAGGTATACCGCGGAATTCACGGTGGGGTCACAACTCAAAATTGTCAAAAAAATGTACAAATTGCTGCTGCCCAAGTAAACGACTAAAGTATACGGTTTTTCAGATTTTGGTTGATATACGTTGCAATATACGTTACGTTCTTCCTGTGGGCAATGTGTGGGTGGAGAGGGTCCACGATACCTAAGGTTCACAGTATGTGGTACACAGCTTGGCTGTCCACCCTTACGCTAGCCGGGCACGCTTCGCGGTCCTGGTACGGGTCCTACTAGACGAGCGCCGCTCGTTGTTCGAGAGTCGGGAACATTGCTCAGTCTTGGCGCCACCTTGGCGAGGTAAGGAAACGTTGCATCACCAGCATTGCCCACTACCTGATCGGTGCCCACGTGCCGTACTCGCGTTATCCCATCAAACGCCGTCTCCGGAGCGAACACGACCAAAAGCGATGTGTCGTCTTTGGAAAGACTCCAGCACAGCATGGTCACCACCAGTCAATACCTGGGTGCCCCGTCGCCACTCAGTTGACTCAGAAAGGCACCTCCCCTCTGCACAGGTTCCACCCTGTGCACAGGGGAGGGCGGTGTCTTTCTAACTGCCCAACTACATGTGGCCACGTAAGGTGCGGCACAACCGAAGCGGAACACCCTGTGGGCAGCCGGATTGGCGTTTCACTTCGTTCCAAGGGAAGTATCTGTCGAAGGCACAGAGCGGGATATACCCACTCAACATATCCTGCGGGATATCCCACCCAGGTTACTCCACAGTGACCTGGCCACCGTGCAACAGGGAATTGCATAGGGGACGCATATTTCCGGATTTTCGGGACCTCCGAACGTATATATACGTATGTATACATCGGCACATCACTGCACCCCCCCCCCCCACCCGATGAAGCACGCCGCAGGTTGCAGTTCCCTTTTCACGCTCTTCCCCATCGCATTCGTTTTGCTTCTGGGCGGAGCCCACCCCCTTGTTCTCCCTCTCGTGGAGGGTGCAGAAAATCAGCCTCTCCCTCCCCACCTGCCGTCATCTTTTAGCTCTTTTTCTCTTCTTTTTTTTTTTGAAAAAAATATCACATCAAATATTGTTCAAATATTGTTCAAATCTCCCCCCTCCCTCCCCCACCCTTGCAACGCTTCATTCAGCTGAGCTCTTTTTTATCCTGTGCTCAAAAAACCCGGGGAGAATCCGAAGAAGTGCAACATCGATCCCCCAAAAATAGACCCAGATCGATAAGGCACGCACAGGATGCAGATATCTGATATCTGCAGCGAAGCTAATGGTGCAGGCGAGAGGGGGAAGTTGGGTCTCTTTACTTGTATGTCATTTTTGTGAGGTGTCATCTGACGGGCCGGTTTCGGGGGGTGGGGTTTTCGTGGGGGGAATGAGGTTGTGTTTTTCGGACAAAACGCTTCGGCGCTTTTTTTTTAGTCCCCCCTTCTGGAGGGGGGGGGTTCCCTCCTATCGGAGGGGGCGTTCGCCTCAAAAAGGCAAAAAAAATCGCACCGTTCTTTTGGGACTGACTGGGGTGTATGCATCATACCCTCAATAACCACCACCTCCCCCCCCTTTTGAGCGTGAAAAGAACAAGGCACCCCTCCCCTTCCTCTTCCCACTTCCGGCAGACCCCCTGTGCCTCAGTCCGGTGGATCTCAACCATCCAGCGCTGCTGTGCGGGGGGAGGGAGGGGTGGTGGTGACGGGCCCCAGGCCCTCGCACACCGACTCTCGCCCGTCTGCATATTGGAAGGGGGAACCTGCATGGCGGCTGTTATGGCGTTATCAAGGTAACGTCAGAACGAGCCGGAATGTATGGGGGGGGAGGGGGGTGGGTGAATTTTCATTTTCCTCTCAAAAACGTTGCCCAGCCTTGGCAGGGGGGGGGTCTTTTTTTTTCGAAAAAATAGTCTCATCACTGCTCAGCAAATGCACAGCGACCCCCTCTCCCACAGCCTCCTTAATTTCTCTCCCCTCTCTGCTTTTGACACGCCGTGCTGCTGCCCCTTGACGCTCCAGCCAACGGCAAGAAGCAGTGGGAGCCAGATCAAGCAACATCATTTCTCTCTCTCTCTTTCTCTTGTCAGCGTCTCAAATCACGATAAACTGCCACAGGCAAGAGCAAGTCCCTCTCTGGAGGACGTGTGCCGAGTCTGCCCTGTTGTGCATTCCCAATCATCTTCCTGATGTTGGTTAATGGCGTCTCCCAAGGGACCCCCGAAACTCCCCCCCGAACAGAATGCGCTGTGTGCACATCACTGCATGGTCTTTGCGCCGGGCAGTTGGTCGTCCCCACCCAATGCATGACGTTCTACGTAATTCGCCATTCATTCTGCACTCCCAATTTTCTCGGCGCTTGGTCCCCCCACCCCACCTGTGTAGTGACTACAAAAATGAAGCACTCCAAGCCTCGCATCTCCATCTTACCCCTTTGCCGTTCTCGACTCCATTTCCCCCCCTTTCTTAATCAATTATCTCACTGGAGGGGGGCGTAGAGTGTGGCTCTTCGCTTTGCGGTGTAAAATTGGTGTGTTTTTGGCCGCATTTCCTCCTGTTCAATACAGGAGAAAAAATACCCCGCCAAACTGCCTGATGTCATAGTCGCCGACAGCGGAGGGCCACCCCGCCTCCACTCTGGGGGACCCCGCCTCCATTCTGGAGGGGATGTGCCGGGTGGGTTGTGGTGGGGGCTGAAGAACACCGCCCCCCAGGATCCGGAGACTCCTCGCCCAATGCCGTGTGGCAGCAGCACCAAAAGGAGGCGAGAGGGCCCTGCGCATCGTGTCAGATCTGCTCCGTCACCTCTTGGGTTTTAAGACCCCCCTGCGTGATGGCCCTTTCTCCTGCTGGCTGGGCAAAACATGCAGTTTTCTAGTTTCGTTTTCGAACGATTTTGAAATGTTCCCTCCGGAACCCACCCCCACCCCTCTCGAGCCAAACTCCCCCCTCGGGCTTGCTCCCATACAAAGCCACCTTTCAGGCACACCCAAGGCACTGCTGCTGTGGAGGGGCCAACAGCAGCTTGCGTGCCTTATGGAGCCTTGCATTTTTTTTCCAGCTGTGTCCCGTCGCCTTCACCACGCACAGCAGTCTGTGGCGCACGCATTTTTGTTGCCCGCCTTTACAAAATCATCCCCGAAACCCCCTGTGGGGTGGTGGGGGCAGGGTTCGGTGGGGCTATTTCTACGGGCTTCTTGACACGTTGTTGACGAGCCTGCCATTCCCCGACCCGGCCTGCCCCCTCTCCCCCCACCCCCCCTCTTCTGTTGTCACGCCCTCACAGATTCGCTTGGTTTTTTTTCTTCTGCCCCCGCCCCCCCTGCAGTGGCCCAGAAAACCCCTGAGCGTTGACCTTTGGAAGAGATTCCATCCCTGGTTTGTTCAGAACCTGAGAAGCATCCACTGATTCCAGGTCGGACCTGCCCGCTCGGGGTTCTTTTTTGCTCTAACCTGCCTCAGGTCATGGCGAAAAAGACTGTTGGCAGCGCACGTATGTACACTCATACACGCACAGAGATGCGCACAAACAAAACCAAGCCGGAGGGGCAGTCTGTTGTTGGGATGCCAAGTTTCCCCTCCTCTCTCTCTCTCTCTCTGCATAACCGCATAACGGCTACGCCATGCTTCACCGGTCGACCTGTTGAAGCACCTCTGGTGCTCGCTTCTTCACAGGTCATGCGGATGGACAGTGCCCAAGCGCTGTGCTGCTGAGAGTGCTTCCTCCCCGCCCCCAGCCTGACGCAGGGAGGAGGGTGTGGGTTTTGTTTTGGTGGGCAAAGCCTTCTTCTTCGTATTATGGTTCACCAACCCGGCAATTTATCGCGCGATTGCTGCCGCGGCTCGGCAAAAGAATGGGCTGTGGGGCCCGCAGCAAAAAAATAGGTAGCCCGCACCAGCCCTACGCACGCCCTCCTCCGCATCCCCCACTCCCCGTCCAGGCAACCCCTCACAAAGGGATACACCTCTTTGTGACTTCAGTGTAAATCAGTTACCCTGTTCCCCTTCTCGGCACGATTACCCCCCCCTCCCCCTTTTGCTTTCATGGGTGCTGCCGCTGGCTCCACAACAAAGGAGACTGCGGTCTGTGCGGTACCGACTCCACAGCACGATTTCTCTTGGGCAGGCTCTGCGGTGACGCACCCGAAGGACCAACGGTGTATATCTTCTTCCGCAGTTTTTTTTGACAGACCCCACCCCACCCCACCCCTTCCTCGTTGACAAAGCAAGTCCCGCTCCCCACCCCACCCCACCCCCTTGGTAGTCCCGGCCGCTACCCCCCCACCCCCTCTGCCGGTGTTCCCTCGCTTCGACCCCCCACCCGACCCCCACTCTGCGCCTTCACCATCCTCTCTGCACCCCCTGACCCCAACCCCACGTCGTGAGGAGGATGACGGGTCATTCAGGCGGGGGGGAGGGGGAGATACGAAACGAATATCCACTCAGCAGAGGCCACTTTTAGGGTCTTCACAGGGAAATATACACCACCACTTGCCACATTTCTTCCCCCTAATACATCTGACCGAATCGAAAGTACTCAAATGTGGTTGTTTGCCCAATTCATGTGGCTCGCTGTTCGTTGCAGTGTGGGGGAACCACCCACGCCGAGCCTGGTATATTCTTTGATGTGAATCTCCCACCCTGCCCCACACACCTCTCCCAGAAGAAGGAGGGGGGGGGGTTAGGGGGGGTCAAATGCCACCCTTTTACGTGGACAAACACGATTTTTCAAAAAACCGGCGCAGAGGCCCCAAAGCCCCCGTAAACCCTCCAAACCCCCCCAGATCGGTCCGGAAACCCATCGAGCCCCACTTTTCCACCATTCCGGGCACCTCAGGTGCCCGAATTGGGGTACCTAAATTTTGTGCCACCGTTTGGTACCGTACAGTGCCACTGTGTGGGAGGTTGGAAAAGAAAATGCCCCAACACACCACATCTGAGGGTTGCAATGCATGTTGCTTGCCAACCACGTCATCCGGTGGGTGTCAGGCGCTATGTAGGTGGCATTAGCCAGGTCTTCGATGTGTTCTGGCTTGTATATATACCTCCCTGCCACCATGCACCGGGAGGCTGCCTGTAGGTACGGACCAGTCCAGATGGTCGTGTGATTCCTGTGCAGCAGTGCTCCACAACCGGGATGTGTTGACAACGACTGTTGCAACACGAGCTGTACATTCCGGGAACACATGAAGTGCGCTGTCGTGGTACCCATTGTGCCAGAATTGGTAGTTGCTGCGGTCTACTTTGCCTGGCCCAAGAGCACTGGTACTGAACGGTGCAATATGCGTGGCGAGGTGAATACAACGGAAGCGCGCAAAGTCAATACAGCTCTCGGATGGCGGGTGGTGGTGCCACTAGTGTGTGACGTTCACTCGAGGATACAACGCATCACAATGAATCAGCAACCGTGGACCGAGTACAATACGCTCTCTGTGGCTGGTGTGGGGGACAAAGGCAGTGCCTGTGCCGCAGGCAGGGAGGTATATATACAAGCCAGAACACATCGAAGACCTGGCTAATGCCACCTACATAGCGCCTGACACCCACCGGATGACGTGGTTGGCAAGCAACATGCATTGCAACCCTCAGATGTGGTGTGTTGGGGCATTTTCTTTTCCAACCTCCCACACAGTGGCACTGTACGGTACCAAACGGTGGCACAAAATTAAGGTACCCCAATTCGGGCACCTGAGGTGCCCGGAATGGTGGAAAAGTGGGGTTCGATGGGTTTCCGGACCGATCTGGGGGGGTTTGGAGGGTTTACGGGGGCTTTGGGGCCTCTGCGCCGGTTTTTTGAAAAATCGTGTTTGTCACCCCCATTTGACCCCCCCTAGCCTCCCCAGGCTAGGGGGGGGGGTGGGGCGAGAATGAAATCTCTGGCTTTTCTTGAGATGCGCGCACCCACACACAAAAAAAAACCTGCCAGCGGTCCTCCCAGGGGGGATGTGGTGATGTCTGGCAAGGAGAGGAAAACCAAAGCCGGTTTTTTTTTGATGTTGGGATGCAGCCTCTGCTGTGTGGTGTCGTGATCCGGCCGCCCAAAAAGAAAACTCTGTGTGCTTAAAGGTGGCTATCCAGCACGTTTTCCCTTTATGTCTCTTCCCCCGCCCCAATCCCGTGTGATGACTCTTTGTGCACTTCTGTTGGGTGTGGAAGTAAACCGATCAAGGCCTGCCCGTTGTTCCTCTCCGAACCTACCCTTCGCAGCCACTTGCACCAGGATAGCAGTGCTGCCGGAAAGGCACATCTGTGTGTTCCACATTTTCCGCGCGATGTTCCCAAACCTGTTTCTGTTTATACTTTTTACCGGGCTTGCTTTCTCTAGCTGAAACGCTAGTTGCAAAAGCTACGAATTTGTTGGAGGTTATCCCCTATTTCCCCACCTATTGACTGGCTCGATCCCACGTTGACCATCCCCCGCCGGGTGAAGGTCTGTTTTTGGACTCCACTGACGCTCTCCACTATGGAATGAACACAATGCCCCGGGAGTATGGGGGCATATATATGTATCGATTTGATAGTGCATGAGTGGGGTCAACACGCAACGTCGGGGAGGGCACAGCGAGCGGTGTGTGTGGTGTGTCTGTCTGTGTCTGCGTGGTCTGATGTTAATAAAATAGTGATGTTCCACTTCTGCATTGTAGATATCATCGGCTAACCACCTAAACAACAACGTGCATCTTTTCCGCCGCGACCCGCCGTTGTTAATTGATTTTCTCCATCCTCTCGACGCCTCCTGCGCCAAACATATACCCCCACCTCCCCCCACTCTGAAACATCGACAATACAACCCGTGCATGGCATGCAATACAAAACACCCTGAAACGATCGGCCTGTCTTGCCTTTGCATGCACTTCTCCACTGTTTCTCCCGATGACAGGTACCTTGTCTGCCCAACCCCCGCCCCCTCTCCCAAGCCGCTTCACTGTGGCCGACAGAAAGATGACCCCCCGCCCTCCGCCTTCTCTGCGCGACTTCTGGCTTCTCCCCATCCCTGTCTGGATTGCGGAGCTCCGTTGTTCATCATCCCAGCAACAAAGAATGAACTCTCGTGATTGTGGCCAAAACTGTGCATTACGTGTCCAAGCGCGGTGTCAACCTTGCCGTTACTCGTGTGTAACGAAAAACTGCTTGAAAAGTTATGATTCCTGAGGTCAAAAAAAACCGTGCCCCCTCCGTGTGGTCTCCCAGACTATACATCCCCTCCCCACCCGTGTGTGGAGGCATACAATAAGGCGCATTGTAGCTCACAGGCATACAGCAGTGACAGATCTTCCGCTGAGTGGGTCTTCCTCGTATGCAGGGTGCAATGTTGTCCTGTCCGGGTTCGAAACACCGGGTGTGCACTGCTGACCACTCCCTCCCTCACCCCGACGGGTGTTGGGTTTGCTGGCTGGTTGGGGCGCTGAGGATTCTTCGTGTTGTCGGCAGCATCGGGGGGGGGGGGTCGCCGCCAAAGCCGCACGCTCTCTACCTTACTCTTATCTGCATCACTGCCCCCCCGGCCACCTCTATCTCTCTGCACAGCCCCTGGTCTTCCCAAGTAACCACCAAATGTCTTCAACGGATTCTACATCATCGCGAGGCCAAATGCCAAAGGCCCGTTATCGGTTCAACCTTCATCCAAGTAGCATCACTCTGAGGTTGGTAGTGGATAAGATGGGTTCTCCCCTATGTGAGAACACCGTCTTGGAAAAGGTTGGCAACCGCTGAGTGGTCCCCTCCTCCGTGGGGTCTTGTCTTCTCCTCCCCTGTCACGGGTCTCGATGCCAGTGTGGTTTCATGCAATGTGTGAGCAGGCGTGATGCAGTTCACCAAGGCACGCAGGGTGTGTGCTCAGAGTGGTGACCTCGCTCCAGAGCCATTTTTTTTGCACATTACATCGCGAGAGGCAGGGCGAGGGGAGATAGCCAAAATGGAAAAAGAACGTGCATTAGTCGATCGCGAGGGCAACCCGTCCATCCCCAAAGCAGGGAACGGCATTGCCCTGCATGATCTGCGCTGCCGTTCTTTTCTATTTTTTTTGCTGCGGCGGCGTCTCATAATATACACACCTCCAAAGTCATACCGAGCCCTCAAAACATCAGCAACCATTAATTACCCCTGTGGCACGGGGACAGTGCGACAACCTGCACCATGTCGGTTTCGGCGTCAAGCGGATCTCTTCAGCCCATATCATCTGGGTGATCAGTCAGGCGGCATCCCCACGTCGCACGGGCTGTCTTCCCACAGGAATGCAGCAGCCCGCGATACCGTTGCTCTGTGTGTGTGTGTCGTGTACGCCCCTTATAAGCACAAGCAGCCCTGAGCTCTGTCAGCACCCTACACCCCCGCCCCTCCTCCTCGGCTTCCCCCATCCCTTCCCAGACCAGTGTCCCTCCTGGCGCTGTTGCGTTTTCGGGGCTCTGGTGATGGAGAGCGGGATGGGGAGATGGAGAAAGGAACGGGGGTGGAATTGGGTGGGTTTTTTCTCTATCGTGGCAAGGGATACCAGCACCGGGAGGGGTGGGTCGGGGGGGGGGGGGGGTGGGTGGAGGGATTGTGTTCTTTCTGACGAGTTACGAGCGACGGAGTGTCCCAAAATTGTTCCAAGCTGGCAAGGTGGCGGAGATAGGTCCGACTGAAGCTTTAGGATTAGCACCATCATGCCACCTCACAGCCTGGAGATGTGAGTGTGGTTCAATGAAAATCGTTCGGAGCTGTTAACAGCTGCTGCACTGGGTGTTCTACCTGCAGAGTGGAAAGGTCTGACTTTCGGAAAAAAAACTGGAGATCTCTCCCGTTAAAAGTACTGCAAAGGTCTGCCCTCGCACCTCGCGTGGGATGGTGTCCTTTCGCCCCGAACTTCCAGCCCCAGGTTTGCCTGTCTCGCATGTCTGATGGTATACGGCGTCGAGTCTGAATTGCAAGCAACGAGCAAGATTCTTGAACTAACAACAGGGGCGATAGGGATATTGACGTCACGTGTGCCCTGCCTCTCGGAAAAACTAAGGGGAACCTGCCTTCTGGCAACAGTAAAATGCATGGGTTGCGTTCATTATTGACAGCAAAATCACTCACACTGCCTGCATGGGAGGAGCAGTTCTCTGGCCGATTCGGCATGCCCCCCTCTGGAAACATAAAGGAACCACTGTCGAACAGCAACGCAACCAAAAACGAAACCAAAAACTATATCCCGTACGTATTGAAGGGCTTTATGTTGAAAACCATGACGGTAGAATGAAAAAGGGCAAAAAGAAATAAACAGAAACAGCAGAAACACGGCTGATCCCTGAAGTATGTCCCTATGGCTGGTGCCCACACGAGAAACAAAAAAACGCTCGCTCGTCTCGCCATATTTTTAGTCCTTTCGTCACAACAACGAACGGATCTCGTCTTCATCCTTATTCAGCGTCACACAACGCGCACCCTAAATCTTGAATGTGCCTGATTTTTTCGGATTAGTGTTTTGGTCGAATGGAAGGAACGAACCGTACACATCGCTGTTGCTTTTTAGGCCCAGCAGGAAGGACGGGATGCAGGTGTGTGTGGGCGAACAGTTTCCAGCAATTTTTGCATGTTGCCCACCCCACCCTCCCTTCCCAGCAGGGGCAATCCCTTCTCACCACAACCACAACCCTCACCCCATTTGCTGTATGACCTGGGAAGGCATTCACCTTTCATGGAAATTGGAAGAGTTCCCTTCTGCACAACGAGGAGTTATCCCTCGGGCAAATTGCGTTCAACCAACTCTCCAGGACGAGAGCACCCTGGGCCGCCTGTGCCTTCTCCGGTGCTGGGTACGGAGGTGACTTTTTTTGGTTGCACAGGCAACGAACGGAACCCCTGGGAGTTCTCTTTTGATTCTCTTTTGACTCTCTTCATCCAGGCCGACCACGCAGGAGCCGTCCCGAAAAATTGTGATATCTTCGGGGTTGTTCTACATATGTCACACTGCCCAAGCCAACACGAAACGTCGGGCTGCGCGCCAAATGCGCAGATGTCCCAAACCCCCGCCTCGCCTTTTCAGTGATCGCCCCCCCTCCCCCTCCCTCCCATTCTCCCTTCTCGATCACGGCAGAGGAAGAAAAAGTATGCCAATCCGCCCAGCGGGACTCAAACCCATGCACACACGCGACATTGCAACACCCCCCACCGAAAGGGAGGGGGCTATTCGTAGCACTAGCTACTTGTTTGCTGCTTGGGGAGATTGCTTGCCCCCCCAAAATGTGTCTGCTGCTCGCTGGGCAGCCCCCCCCCCCCCTCCCCCCACTTTCAAATAACAAAAACGTACGTTGGCCACACAGTGGCAGACGGTGTTGGCACACAGCCTATCCCAATGTGCCTCTGTCTCTCTCTCGTATTTTCTTGCGCCCCCTTTTTATTGCACCACCCCCTATTTTTTCATTGCCTCCTCATCTCGAGCATCGGGCTATTTATCCAGCTGGATTCGCCACGCCTTATGCCCCGTCTGACCCCCTGCCTTGCCGAGGTGGCATACCATGCTTCAATCTCAAGAGGAGGACAGTTGTTTTGACGTCGGAAAGTGGATCAAGCGGGGGCGGGCAATGTGTATCGTGCCCACTGAGGCTGGTTGGATTTTTTTCTTCATCTTTGTGCTTTGTGGCACACCTGCATGTTCACAGACTGGCCTGCAAACAGCGGCCCGCATCAGGAGGGCCACAGCAGAAGAAGGAGACGTGCAGATGCAGGGCATTGCCGCGACGGAGAGACTGTCGATATGCCGTATGGTATGATAATCACACAGTTTGCAGAGCCCCAGGGCTGGCCCTTTTCCCACGACAGAGGATCGCACATCTTCCCACGGGCTTCCCTTGTCTGCCCCTCTTCGACACCCCACCCACCCCCGAGCCCTCACGGCATCTGTTCTGTTGAGACCCCGCCTCTCTTTCTCACCGGTTCTCCCTCCCTTTCTTCCCTTTCCTTTTTGACTCTGTTCCTCTTCCCAAACACGCGCTCGGTTTTGAATTATGGGCGCAAAGATTCACGGGAAACTCGGGCTCCGAACTCAGGCCAAATCGCCTTAGATCAGGGGCACGCCGTTGCCTGGTCACATCAAAGAGGGTCGAAAGGAATGATCAAAAGAAGAGTGGCTGTGGACACCCAAGGCGGCGCCGTGTGCAAACGGGGCAGGGGGGAGGGGGTGCGGGTAGGTAGTTAACAAAAAACGATTTGTGACCCCACCCCCCAATTTTTGCTTTTATTTACCCAAGCCCTCCCTCTCTCCATGCAAAAAATCATGTTGGGTACTGGCTATGCTGCAACGCCTTGCAGCAACACACAAAGAAGCCCACGCCGCGTGGTTCCCTTGCAAGCAAATATCACGTGCCTGGTTTGTCGTTATGCCCCGAGTTTGTGTTGGGGGATTCCTCCCCAAACAGCCCCAACACAGACCCCCCCTCCCGTTATCAACGCACATGGCGAGAATAATTTAAAACCTTACCTTACCCCTCCTATCAGTCATGCATCCCTCCGAGCCTCCTGTCCACTTCCTCCTTTTATTCATCAAGCCCTGAAAGTTCCTTCAGGCCCTCCCTGTGTTTTTTTGTCTCTTTTTTCCCCCCCGCCGCCTCGATACTTGATTGAGCGCTTCGAGTGCCACCCACCTGCCACCCTCCCCTATCTTCCCATCCTGCTGTGGTTTCTTTACGAGGAACCTGCTTACCCCCCCCCCCTCTGAGCGTGTCTGAGGGCACCCACCCCCTCTCCTGACCCTCATGGCCTGCTGAGGGTTGCACCGTGTGTGAAGCTTCCCTTTTTGTGTAGGGCCCCATAATGCGGGTCCGTGTTTTGTTTTCCCCCTGAGGGGGATGCCGTGCGGATGTTGTTGATGTGTGTCTCTGTTCCTTTTTTGTGTGTGGCCGTATTGCCTGTCATTTTGCTGCGTTTTCCACTGCCGCAAAAGAGAGCGGTGAACGTCCCCTCCCCACTAAGTCATGGGATCTTCACCACTGGGATTACGGCCAAAATTATCGTTGATACTCACGCGTGTATGTAAACAGCCTAGAACGCATCATGTTTTCACTCTTGCGTTTGGCCTTGCCCGCATCTCCTTGCCGCGGGTGTTGATGAGAACTCCTTCGCAATCCCCGATCAAAAAAATGTTGTTGTTTTTGCATTTTCTCGTGTTTGCGGGTGGCGAATTGCATTGCCACCCGTTCCTCCCCACAGGCTGTATTCCTGGTTGTCGCGACTGGGCTGATCATGAAAGGAGTGAGCAAAACTCCAACCGGTAGTTTCTTTTGGGTGTCTTGGTGGAGCCTTCATGGTTTGCACTGACGGAGAGCAACCTTTTATTATTCAGACAATCCTTCATCAGGGCCCCGAGTGGGGGCATGTTTCACATTCGATAGACGTCGCCTGGCGTTATTATGCAAGGTTGGGGCTGTCGTTGGAGCTGTCAGATACGCCAAAACGGGTTCTCAGAAGAACGCCTTGAGAGGGCATGTCTGCCCATGGCACATGTCTGCCCATACACTGACATGTGCAAACCGAAGCATGCACGCCCTTCCCCCACTCCTCTCTTGTGCCGAACGCAAATGAAGCAGTTCACAAGCCCCATCTCGCTTGCCTTGCCCCTGGGATGGGGGGCTGATAGCTTGTGCTTGTGGCAGTTCCTTCTCCGCAACCCCAATCCTCACTCTGTCTTAACATCAACACCCAATCACACGCGGCGTCTCCCCCCTTTTTTGACTTCTTGTAGACAAAGTAACCTGTGTACAGTTCTCTTTTCAGATGCATGCAATGAGCGTGCGTCGATGGTGCGCTTCACAGCTACTCGCAATGCTGTGAAGGCGCATCACCCCTTTCTCTCTCTCTCACTTCCAACTACACTGATCTGGACACGTTGCTTCTGTTTCGAACCAATTTGTCTTCTGATGAGTGCCACGGGGGGTGTGGCAAATTGAGCCATGCGGTGTTGTGTCTGCAGACCGCATTTACAGTGTGCAGGCGTGTAGGTTAGTGATCAGAACCTACTTTTGTGTGATGCGTGTGTGTGAACAAGACGGCGGAGATCATGTCAAGAGCAGGGTGATCGGCGTGCTCTGCACTACAGTCGACTAAAAAGATTTGCATTGTGTGTGTGTGTGACACTGTGTGTTTTTGGCACATATTTCGATTATCAACAACGATAAAAAGAGTGGCGTGTCAGTTTTGCTTCTCCTCCTCCGTCTGCAGCTCGTCAAGAAATATTTTGCACATAACACACCTGTGTGGTACGGGAAATGCTACGAGGAACGCGATGGACTCGGGACTGCTGCTGGCCTCTCTTGCTATGGTTTACTTATGTTTCGTGCTCCACCTGCTCCACCTCATTCTGCACTTCAGATGATCCACTTCACGTGGGTTACGGGGTTTGGGACAACGATGATATGTTGTGTCCGACGACAAGGTAAGGTAAGCTCATCGAGGTACACCAAACCGGAGTTGTCAAATCAAAAAAGACACACCGCCCGAGAGGCAATTGGTGTGACACAACAGCGATGACACAACCACTCTGCCCGAGGGGGCGCGTTTTTAGCGACCGAGACCTCCTCTCCTGACTGAGGGACACACGATCTGACCGTCTGAGAGACGCAGCATTCTACCCTGCCCGAGGGGCACCCACTCTCCTGACCGAGAGACACGCAGTCTTGCCCGAGGGGCACCTGGTTTCCTGACCGAGACAATATTCTGCCCGAGGGGCACTCACTCTCCCGACCGAGAGACACGCAGTTTTGCCCGAGGGGCACCTGTTCTCCTGACCGAGACAATATTCTGCCCGAGGGGCACCCACTCTCCCGACCGAGAGGCGCAGCATCTCGCCCGAGGGGCACCTGTTCTCCTGACCGAGACAAAAATTTTGCCCGAGGGGCACCCACTCTCCCGACCGAGAGACACGCAGTCTTGCCCGAGGGGCACCTGTTCTCCTGACCGAGACAATATTCTGCCCGAGGGGCATCCACTCTCCCGACCGAGAGACGCAGCATCTCGCCCGAGGGGCACCTGTTCTCCTGACCGAGACAATATTCTGCCCGAGGGGCACTCACTCTCCCGACCGAGAGACACGCAGTTTTGCCCGAGGGGCACCCGTTATCCTGACCGAGACAAAACTATGCCCGAGGGGCACCCACTCTCCCGACCGAGAGACGCAGCATCTCGCCCGAGGGGCACCTGTTCTCCTGACCGAGACAAAAATTTTGCCCGAGGGGCACCCGCTCTCCCGACCGAGAGATACACAATCTTGCCCGAGGGGCACCAAATCCCGACCGAGAAGACGACCCTCACACCATGCTCGTGTCAGGTCTCAAGAGGGCTGAAGCCGCGGTTGAGGACAACAACACCCCCACGCACTGGTTCTAATAAATGACGGCGAGGTGCACGGGGGGATCAGCACGAAGGAGGGGCGCAAAAAGATGGGGATGATGACGCCGTGGTGTTCAAGGTGGTCCTCCGCCGCTTATGAACGTGACAGCGGGACAGCGCTGCGCCCGTGGCCGCAGCGGATTGAGGACATTCCCATCAGCCATCGAGACTATCACCGCGCCTCGCCGAAAACCTGCTTCACGCTTGATCGCGCTCAAGGTTTCCAAACGCATACTTCAGCTGGAGGTTCCGTCACAGAGGCGCTGACAAAGGCGGGACCAAGAGCAACAGTCGGGTGCTGATAAATGGGTCGATACTGATGCAGCAAAGTGACGTCAGTGATATCCAACTCCTACTTTCCTGACCGAGACACGATCTTGCCGAGGAGCATCGGACCGAGACACCCACTTCTGCCTGAGAGGCACCTAGCCGAGACGCATTTTTCCTGCCCGAGGGGCATCTCGCCGAGACATTACCTGCCTGAGGGGCACCTGGCCACGACATACCTACAGCTTACGCTTGCGGGGCACCCTGCCTGAGGAGCACCTGGCCAAGACATACATTTCCGCCTACGAGGCACCCTGCCCGAGGGGCACCTGGTCAAGACACACACTTCCGCCTACGGGGCACCCTGCCCGAGGGGCACCTGGCCAAGACAGACACTTCCGCCTACGAGGCACCCTGCCCGAGGGGCACCTGGTCAAGACACACACTTCCGCCTACGGGGCACCCTGCCCGAGGGGCACCTGGCCAAGACAGACACCTCTGCCTACGAGGCACCCTGCCCGAGGGGCACCTGGCCAAGACAGACACTTCCGCCTACGAGGCACCCTGCCCGAGGGGCACCTGGCCAAGACATACACTTCCGCCTACGAGGCACCCTGCCCGAGGGGCACCTGGTCAAGACATACATTTCCGCCTACGGGGCACCCTGCCTGAGGGGCATCTGGCCGCGACATACACTTCCGCCTACGGGGCACCCTGCCTGAGGGGCACCTGGCCAAGACGCACATTCATGCCCGAGGGACACCGGGCCGAGACATTACATTCCCTGCCTGAGGGACACCTGGCCGAGACACATTCCTGCCGAGGGGCACTCACTCCCGACCGCGAGACGCAGGATTTTGCCTGAGGGGCACCTCCTCTCCTGACCGAGACACAACCCCGCCCAGCACAGTGCCGAGGGGCATTTACGCTTTCGACTGGAATACCGAGCCTGACCCGGGGAGACACAATCGTGCCACAATCGTGAGGGGCATACTCTCTTGATTGAGAAATACACCTTTTTTGCCCGAGCGACGGCACCTGAAGGCGGAAGGGTGGCCTGTCACACACAGCCTGCCAGATCCAGCTCGAGCACGGTGACGCGACGTGAGCTTTCCGAGGGCGACAGTTTTCGTGTACCAATGCAACGCCCCCGGACACGCCCCCGAGAAGCCGGCACGTCTGTCGTGCCCAGCTTATCTGCGCGAATGCCGACTACGCGCACCCCGGCGTCAAGCGGATGCCCGCACACGCCCCAAGCGGGGCATACTCCGTCGAAGCATAGTCTCCCTGCCGGGGGACACACATTCAAGCCTGCATTATTCACAGGGGTCAGGGGGAGTTCCGGGCGTCTGGGGCCCGGTGTTGAGACGTACGACCTCACAGTTCCATGCAGGGAAGGGGAGCTGCTGACTGGACACCTGCGAGGTGCCGTGGGACATACACAGAGATCAGGTATCCAACACAGCCGAGACGCTCTCCCAAGCTGCACTGCTCGGGGAGCAAAAGAAGCAGCGACTGAGAGACGCGTCCGCATCGCCTGTGTCAGCGGTGCCGCCGCTGAGGGGGTCCACCGAAACCGCAGCCATGGCAGCGGGCCGAGATCATTCCACAAGGTTGGGGGGCAGTCAGCCAGTCTTCCCGAGTACCCAGCAGCCTACTCGACAAGCCCGAACAGCGACTGCAGCGTGCGACAAGCTCCGGTCCGCGGGGACTCACCTCTCTCATTAAGAAGGCGACTCCGAGAATCCTTCTGGCATGCCCACACCTCCAGGGCCCCGAATTTCCTCACGCACCGGGAAATACGCCCTCCACACTGAGTCCGGGCGTTACCACTGAATCGACGCCACGTGGGGCCACAGGGCCTCCGTTTGATGCGCTGTCTACGAGGCGGGCGATGGGGCAGGTACAGTGGGGATCAGCCCAGTGGGAAGGGGGCCGCAGGAACGTGTTGTCCACCGCTCGAGCGGAGTTCAGGAGACGACAGTGCGCGCGATCGCCCTCTTTCACCCAGAAGGGCCGGCACCTCTCACACCTACCCCTGGGCACTCCATGCAGCGTCTCCAGTGCGCCATGAAGAGGCGCGTTGGGCTTCACCCCGCAACTCGCTCGCAGCCAGCGAAGACCGGAGAGGACACAGAGAGCCACAGAGCGATCGAGATCACGCCGGAAAGCACCGGGTGTTGGCCGGGCTCCCGAAGGGCGAGAGTTTAAGACGGCCGGACAGTAGACTGCTGCGGAGGAGCTGGGAGGCGAGTTTCAGACTGTGATTTCTCGATCCGCCGAGCCCTGTCCCCAGGCGAGAGCTGCCGGGTCATGGTGGCTGAATATGCGCGAGCGTCGCGGTGGTGGTGCTGGGAGCGCACCAGAGGACTGTCACGCTGAGGGGCTGGGCATGGCCACTGACTACCTGGATACGGCCGTCTCAGTGCATCGCCCGGGGTGCAAAACGACATCGAGGATGTCAGGAAGAAGGGTCATGTGGGCACACACCAATATGTCGGAGACGTGAAGAAGCCTCGAGGGGAAGGGTTCCCCAGGGGATGGAGGATCCCGAAGAGGTACAGGGTGAGGATTCAAATACCCGGAGTGGGAAACGCACCAGACGTCGGGGGTCAGCCAAGAGCGGGTGGTTGCAGCACAGGCGGGGCTGTGTGCAACCTTTGCCCCCTTAGTTTCGCCGGGTTGAGACGCATCAACTCTCTCGCCGGGTGCGGCAACTGGAGAGACAGGCATGTTGTCGATAGGGCACACCAAGAATCACGAGGCTGACCACACGACGGCGGCACACGGCCGAGGCAGGCGGATCCCCTCAGCGAGTGAGGTTCGATCGTTTTCCGTACAAGGTGCTCGTGACAACGTAGAAAGCGGTACATTACCATCGGAGGGATGCATACGATGGGCGACGGAGCCTGATCACTTCAATAGTAGACCGTTCGCGCGGCGTCCCTAAGTCCTTGGGTCCTAAGGGTCCTGGGTGGAAGCGTCCAATGCAACACTCACAGCATAGAGGCCAAGTGTTTCTCGTAGTATTTTGCACATAACACACCTGTGTGGTACGGGAAATGCTACGAGGAACGCGATGGACTCGGGACTGCTGCTGGCCTCTCTTGCTATGGTTTACTTATGTTTCGTGCTCCACCTGCTCCACCTCATTCTGCACTTCAGATGATCCACTTCACGTGGGTTACGGGGTTTGGGACAACGATGATATGTTGTGTCCGACGACAAGGTAAGGTAAGCTCATCGAGGTACACCAAACCGGAGTTGTCAAATCAAAAAAAAATATGGGGGGGGGGTTTCAAAGTGCAAGAGGTGGAGCCCGTTCAACAGGTGGAAGCGTCCAATGCAACACTCACAGCATAGAGGCCAAGTGTTTCTCGTAGTATTTTTACCCCCTCACAACCCAGACGGGAACGGCAGAGTTGCAACTCCTTTCCTCAAGCAGGCCGATCCGAATCCCCCGGGTGAGGGCCTTAGCGCCAGGTGACGAAGGCCAAGTCAAGCCAGGGTGGGTTGCCGTGAACCCCTACATCCTGCCTCATGAAATAGAACCCGCGAGCATAGAACAATGCGACCTGTCCCTTCAGACGATTCTGCTCTTTCTGCAGTTTTTGCTGCTTGATGCGTCACCCTGCACACAGTTGGGTGCGAAGGGTAGTTGCCCCAAAGCGATCAACGAACGGTTCGGCTTTGTTTGGGTGTGGCGAGTATGCGTATTGTGCCCTTTTTGGCGTTTCTTTGCAGCGTTCGTATTTTTTCTGATCAGGGAACACAGACAACTGCGAGGGGTGTCGAACGAAGAAAAATACTTCGCCTCGAACGCTGAATATGTTGACCGGTGCGCTCTCTTCCTTTCCGGAGAAAGAGCCAGACTGGCGGCCGGAACCCATTTGGCTAGAATACGAAATACTTCGATCAACCTCGAAAACCTCAATCATATTTCCCTCTGGCAATATTACTAGGAAAACGTGAGATTCTGTGCAGCACAATGGGAAATCGTGGCGCATGGTGGGATCCTGACACGTCACCTCCCGTCCTCTGCAGTGTGCGTTGCTGTGGTCACCGCATGCTCTCCTAGGATATACTGTTGCAGCTCTCGTCAACCTAAAGAAGTCACTACATTGGATCTCGCCAAAGGAGGACGCCATCCACTATCTCAATCTCAAGTGTATTTAGCCACAGGTCTGCCAGCCTGGTCGTTCTTTTTGAGACAGGGCGAGTTTCTGTTCGGAGCTAGTTCGTGCCGGTTTTGGAGGCACAACAGAGCTGCGATACAACACATAGTCATTGCAAGCCCGGGTCTTTTTTTGATGCCATCTTGTCAATCGCTACGACAATAAAGACAAGAATGCCGACAACGGAGAGTGGTGCCCCCCTCGCATGGTTGGCCAAGAGGAGGGCAAACCCTTCCCCCACGCCCCTCCCCTCTACCCCCACCTCCATCTTCGAGCGATTTTCCCGGATGCAACTCCTCACCTCACTGAACGATTTCAATAACACACCCGATCCGAACAAACAGCAGCATCTGCAAAAGTCGTTCAATAAAACCAACAAGGGCCTTCGCTCTGTGCCAAGCTGCCAGTTTGCCCCCTCCCATTTATGTGTGCGTGAGGGCAGCTGTGTTCTTTTTTTCTGAGCGAAACTTTCCTTGAGACATCATTCACTTCGCGCCTTGGATGCACCCCCCCCTCTCTCCAGCGCACCCTCCTAGATTATCAACTTGCCGCTCAGGGGAACGGGGCGTCCCCAGCCCTCAGAGAAGAGATACCGTTGAAGTTGGTTTGCACCGTCACCTTGGCGATCATCGGCTGGACGGTGTTCTTGGCTCCCCATTGCAGTGCCGTGGTGGGGAGCCTGAGATACGGGGTTGGGGGGGCGTGGGTGGTCAGGTGTTGGATGGAGAACACGATAGGGTTTTATCCGAGTGCTGTGGTAGAATTGATTTACCTTGAGGCTTCTGTTCTGCGTCAAGGTGCGTCAGTGTGACATCATAAATGTGTTAGGTTACTCGTCATTTTCTCCGCTGCTTCGGACGGGAGAAACAAGCCTGTGTGATTGTCATGGCGAGAACGCAATGTGGAGCAGGGCGACGCACAGTGTGTTTTTGATACAGCTAGACCACACATCACCTTCTTCACGTAAACACACACACACACTCCACCCCCCCCACCCCTTCCAGAGGGCCACACAGCATGCGTGCTGCCGGACTCGGGAGAAGAGGACCCAACTAGTTTTTGTCCTCTTTTTTATCCTGAACATTGACCCCCCTCCCCCCCTCAGTAATTTCAGCGGAGTGTCGAACAGAGTGTCCCCCCTCCTTCCCCCTACAACAAGGCTTTCCCCAAGACAACCCCTCAGTGACATGCCTCTCCTGCAAGCGAGTGCCCCCTGACTTCCTCGATGCAACCTGTCTTGTTTGCTTGGGTGTGTCCGTTCTGATGTGATGTGTGTGAGGGGGGGGGGGGTCATACCTTTTTCTTCGAATCTTTCGAGTAGCCGCCGTCATTATTTTTTTTTCTCCTTAGATCTTCGGCCTCCTTTCCGTTGTTGGAAAGGGGGGGGGTGGGGGGGCCGTATGGCCCTTCTTTCCTCCCCACCCAACCCCACCTTTTGCACAGAACAAGAAAATTCCCCCACCCACCCCCCCCCCCCCAGGGTTCAAAAATACGCGTATTAAACGTATTATACGTATTCGTATTAATCATGGTTGCATAGCGGCCGTTTTAAAAAATCCCTTGTATTTTGTGGACTTGCAAAAACGGCCGCTGATTTTCAGCATTTTAAAAAACGGCCGTTTTTTTTACCTGGGAATTTTGTATGGGGCGTGGGTCAGCAGGCGAGATCCCACCGCCAGGAGTGCCTCCCCACTGCAAGGGATACCCTGCAGCAAGCATTGTGAGTGCGCCTTCAAGTATGATGCGAAGAGTTCAGACTTTGTGGACCACTTTGACGGACCGCGCCATATCAAGAAGAAGAAGAACGCAGCGTTGAAAGTGCAGAGCCAGGGAAACAGCTGGCGCTGTCGGAGTGCGATACCCTCAGTGGCAGGCTTGCAACTTCGGATCGGGGTGCGTTGTTCACCGGATCACCGGCTGGCATGGTGCATGATGCTGTCAAGAAGTGTGTCCCGAGGAGGGGCTGAACATGGTTGCGGCCGATCTAGGCACGTGTGTCGTGGATGACCGTGCAGGCAGAGGTGGGTGTCGCTCACTGGCATCAGGGCTCTTCCGACAGAGCTTTCCCTTGATCTCGGCGACAGCACCCCGGATGAGAAGGACACCGCCTTCGCTGATTTATTCCCGAAGGCACGGGCGATCATCCCGGGCAATATGCAGCACCAGCTGGATGGGTTCACGACCGCACTGGCGCTGAAGGATGTGCTGTGCCACATCTCTGACGCAGCTGAGAGGGAGAAGCAGGCGAGCAAGACGGCACCACCGGCCGTGCGATCCCGCTTCTCTCCGACACACACTACCTGCACCGCTTGAGTGGATCTGCACCTTGCACCACGTCCCCGGGCATTTATACAATCTTCCGGGCCCGCTGCAGGAGCGGCCCTGCTACGTGTGCGTCGCTTCTGCGGTTGGCAGAGATGCCCACGAAATCGCTGGGCTGGAGTCCCACCTGCAGGCCGCCGTCCGCCTGACGGCACCCCTCGCATCGCTGCTCCAGAAGTACTGCGATGCGCAGCTGGGTGTGCCAACGGCGTGCCCCTGTCGACGCAGTGTACACCGACATTGAGAATGTCATCGAGAAAGTGTCTGACGTGGGGAAGTACGACCCCCCCGTGCCCCTGGCAGGGGAGCTGGCCTGGGCTGGCGACCGCATGCGCAGAAGGTGGGACGGCACGGAATCAGGGAAGTCCTTCTGGTTTGCGGTCCGCCGTCTGTGCCCGAGCGCGTACGGCCGCATGAGTCGTAGGGGTGTCAGAACTCCGGTGCCACCTCCCCTCTGTTTCGGGGAGGTCACGAGCAGGGCCTGGGTGATCTACGACTAGGCCACCACGTTCCGAGGGTGTGCTGGATTTCTGGGACAACCCGGGGGCGAACCGGGCTGCTACACTCCTCTCTGCTCTCGGGTGTCTGCTGCTTGTCGAGCGACAGGCAGGGCGGAAGCCATTTTTCTTTGTACAGTCGACAGAGAATCGCAGTGCCCAATGTCATGTGCAGGCATCAGGGAGTTGTCAAGTGTGTTTCCTCAGCTCGGTACGGTAAGCAGGAGGCGAATCTCCAAAGGAAAATAGGAGGGGGAAAAAAACGGCCGTTTTTTCGCCAACAAAACATGAAAACGGCCGTTTTTATATTTCGGTAGCGGGAACTGAGGTAGTGAATTCTCAGAAAATCCACTCCCTCCATGACGGCCGTTATGACACTATGATTAATACGTATTAATACGAATACGTGGGGGGTATTTTCCTGAAATACGTGGGTTTTTGGTTCAGCCCCCTTTCCCTCCTTGAGTTGCGCTGCAGACCCCCTCATGGGCTCGCAACCTGTCGGCTGCAGAGGCCGGACCCGCGCTGTTAAGAGCACGGAGCAACCATGTGTCAGGCGGAGCTGAAATGGGGTATTCGTAACGTCACGAAGGAGGCCCTGCAAACCCGGCCTTCCTGCACCTGAAGGGTACCCGCAACGCCAGGTTGAGGCGGACACATCGACCCTGCGCCCTCGCCAGGTGGTAGAACAGGCGAAACCAGATCAACTGAGTGGCGATACCTGGTCAACTGAGCGGTTGTATGTGGGGCAGATTGCACCGGCTGAGCACTGTGTCAGCCAAGGAAGACGAAGACAAAGGATTGTGACCGATCCCATCTTGGATTGTCTGTGTCCGTCAGTTCGAGTGTGGTGTCGTCATGGACGGCGTCTGAGGTTCAAGCACACTGGAGAAGCACAAACTCGCAACGAATATGTGCTTCCCGCAGCGCGTCAACATGTTCTGCAGGCATCGCGATCCCGGAGGAACCCCATCCCCACCCCAAAAACTTCACAAAACAGATGCCGGAAGGGAAAATACCCCAAACCACTGAGGGAAAGCAGGGTCGCCAAAACCGCACGTATTACACGTATTCGACGTATTAATACGTATTCGTATTAATACGTATTAATACGAATACGTGGGGGGTCAGACACGTATTCTTGATCCCTGCCCCCCCCCCCCCCCCCCATGACACGTCTTTCTCCTGATGCACTCTGTTATGGTCGAAGTGTCTGTGTGTGTGTTAAGTGTTTGAGCTGCCCCCTCAGGGGGAGCTTGCTTTCCCCCCTTCCCCCCCGACCCCTATACCCACTCAGTGGAGCCCTCACTCCTCCAGCCCATGGCAAGCCAAGAGTGGGGGGGGTGGGTGGGTAGGTTGCGCTGCACGGGCCACCACAAGAATCGTGTAAATCGTGTAAATCACCACCAGAGGGGGCCTGACCCTCGCTCCAAAGGGTGGTCCCCCGTAGATTGATGATGTTGCATGTGCAAGGGGGGTGCGCGCAACACAACAAATCATGAAAATGTTTCAGCGGTTTGGCGATTCTGTGGGCCGTGCTCCTGGCAAGCCACCCCCCACCCCCCCACCCCCACCACCTCTGGTGAGAAGATCAGTTTCGAGTCTTCATTCGCACAGTGTGGGCCGCCAGCCTTTTCTGCCCGCAGCTGCCATCGATAACCTAGCCCCTTACCCCCCCGCGAGTGCCAAGAGGGTGTATCCCGCAGTGTGCCCCTCCACCTCTGTGCCAGGCATGTGCTGTGGGCTTCAGAGTGCCCGGCAGACCGGCAGGCTTATTGTTTGTCCCCACCCCCACCCCCCCCCCCTCACCACCGCTTTTTTGTGTTTCCGAGTGTCTCCCTCTCTGGAGATTGTTGCCAGCCTGTTGTTGGGGGGTGGTGGGGGGGGATGTGCGCGGCCAGAATCAAGCTTTCCGGGGCTCGGAAAGGGCTGTCGGGAGGGCTTTGGGCAAAGTCGGGTCTCTGCTTCAGTGCCCGCGCGTTCAGCGGATGTTTCAGTGGAGATTGGCTGCTCCTCACTCCTCGAAAAAATATATCCGCGTGGGTGCGTGCCGAATACCAAACGCTGTTGTTGCGCCTGAGCTACGTCTCCAGTGGTTCGTAGTATTGCCGGTAAAAATAGAAGTCTCCCATCACCCTGCCTCCTTCAGAGAACAGCAGTGTTGTTGTGGTGCAGCTGATCCAGCCTTCTCACGCTGAGTGAGAAGTAAAAAAAAGCACGGGGGCGGCCATTTTTATGCGAGGTGTGGGGGCGTATCCAGTGGATATGCCGTTCTCCAAGTCCAGCTCGTCCAAACGGGTTTGAAGACCGTGTCTGATTCACTCATCCAGGCTTCCTGGCGACAGCGGGTCCTTCGCTTGGGGTATTTATTGCTTCGCTTTCCAGCCCAGGCTTCGGGGGCACGCAATGGTGGTCTTTTTCTGTGATTTCCGTTTCCCCCCGTTCCTTTTTTGACCCGGCCCATAATATTATAAAATCTATCATGTTTGTGTGCTGCAACAAAAATATTATTACTAGTTACGAGCGACGAAGCGTAGCGAAGTCGCGAAGTAACGAAGGAAATCGTACGACTGAAGCTTTGGATTAGCATCTCATGCCACTTCACAGGGCCTCAACACAGCCTTGAGACAGCAAGTGTGCGCTCAACAAAAAGTAGTCCGGAACTGTTCTCCCACAGTTGCTGGACAGGGTGTCTATAATAAAGCGAAAGGAGTACGATTTCAACGGGGCATTGATTGGGGGGCGCCACGCAGGGCCACCGCCTGTGTCTCCAACACACAGGGCAGGGCCCTGCCATCGGAAAATGCACACAAAAGACATCTCGGTGCGTCTCCATCTCCTCCTGTCTGTTTCTTCCAAAAGCCTCACGAGCAAACATACGATGTCTGACTATATATCGCATTGAACCCTCTTGAGGCTATGCACCATCCGTCAGCATCTCTGGACTCACGTGGCGCGAAGGTAGGTCCATTGGGTATGCGATCCCCATCTCCGTTGTGGTGTGTTGTCCGTGTTATGTCTGAACGATCGTATCGCCTGCTCCTTTCTATATCCCTATTTGCCACGCGGCGTTCGCGTTAGAACACTTCTTGAGCAATGCCGTGCATCATCAAAAAATAGGGCAAAAAAAAAGCAAGAAAAAAAGCAATCAAATGGCAGCAAAGGAAGGGCGGATGGGATCTATCGGATAGTGTACAGCGTGATGTGGTAGTAGTGTCAGTGGCGGCGGGGTGGGGGAGGAATGAGTTTCCGTGTTCCCCTCCCCGGCCCGGAATATGCGCACTCCCCCCCCCGCCGCGTCTCAAAGGGTGTCTTCGCAAACCTGCTGCGTATTTCTTTACCGTTTTTCACCGCATGTTTCCCTCGCCCCTCCCTCCCCGTTCGCATTTTTTTCTGTTTTATTTTCCTCGCTTGCGGGATCTCTTCCCGTGTGGAGGGGTGGGGAGGGAGGACGAGGGCGACGAGGGGCACATCGGGCGAGTCGAGGTAGGTATACCCCCCCTATACCATGGGAGTGGTGCTCTGCGCTGCTGCCTCACCCCCCCCGCCCCCCCCCTTGACCTCCCAAAACGCATGCTGCCGGGAACGGCGCAACAGCAGAAACAGCCCCCCCGTGTGGGGCGGTCCCTGTGCAATCATCGAGTTCACAGTGTATCAAAGTTCAGCGGGCAATCCCCTCCCACCTCCCGCCCCCCCTCCCCCACCCCTCCTGACTCGCCCCCCGTTGTTTGCTTGCAACGCGCCCATCCTGCTTTCGCTTCGCTTTGCTGGCATCCTCACCACCACACGGCAACCTTTTTGTTTAGTGCGCCTCCGCTGCCCATCACACCCCCTGTTGCCAGGTGCACGCCTGCTGGGCGAGGCCCAGCCTGTAGGGCGCACAATGTCCGGTCCGAGTGGGTTCTCTGCCGGTGCCTTCCAGGGCTTTAAGAAGGCTGAAGATGTAACGGAGACACTCCGAGGGGAGAATCTGGAGCTGAAGCGGCTCCTGAACAACGCCCTTGCGGAGAACACTGTCCTCAAGGCCCAGCTGAAGAGTCTGAGCGTCGTGCTGGATAAGGCGATCCACTCTGGGTTCACCTGCCCCAACTACGATATCAGCGCGGGGCGTGAGTTGGCGAAGAAGGTTGGCGATTCCAGCGTGCTGCAGATGAAGGAGACGGAGCGACGAGGCGACCTGGCGAAGGGCTCGGCCATCACAGACGGCAATGAGGGTGCTGCGTCGTCGTCGCAGGATAAGCAGCGGGACAAGAGGCGTTTTGCGAAGATAGCGGAGTTCGACGAGCACAAGGGCAGCGTGATGTGCGCGCGGTTCTCCCCCACCGGGAACCTCATCGCATCTGGGTCCTTCGATAAATCTGTCCGCGTGTTTGACGTGTTTGACATCAACGAGAAGAAGCTGCAGCTCGACGGGCACGGCATGATGGTGTCGCACGTCTGCTGGCACCCCGATTCGTCCTACATCGCTTCCGCATCGTTTGACTCGACGTGCAAGCTGTGGGATGTCGGGACGGGGTCGCTTGTGAGCGACTTTGTTTCTCCGGTGAACGGGTTCATGCTGAGCAACACGTGGTCCACCATCGACCTCAACACGTTCCTCGCCTCACACTCCTCTAACCACTACTACTGGTTTGACAGGCGCGCAGGGATGCGGCCACAGGCGAATGTGCGGCACAACTGCATGGTCAACACAATGCAGATGCTGCCGTCGGGACACTTGCTCTTGGGAGACCGCTCAGGGATGATCTGCACCCGCGACGCGCGCATGATCACAAAGAGCCTCGTGGAGACGGCTGTAGACCCTGCCCCCGACGCCATCCACACGCCTGTAAAGGAACGCGCAACGCCTGCCCTGCATTCGCCGTCGGCACAGAGTGCGGTGCATGGGTCCGGAGGGGCGCCCTTGGGGGGCTTCGACAAGGGGTCCTTCCAGGTGACACAGTCAAACGCGCAGGTGTCGCACATCTGCATCCCTGAAAACGGCCCCGATGATATTGTAGCACGTTACCTCGGGGTGAATGCCTACGACAATATCCTGCGTATGTCATGCTGCCTGGTCTGGTGTTGGGTTCGTTGCCATGCCTTGCCTCCACCCACACTCCAACACTTTCACAGGGATCTACGATCGCGGGAGTCTTGCAAGCGAGACGGAGAAGACGAAGAGTGACTGGATCAGCGAACCCAAAATGGTATGAAAATCAGCCTTGTAAACCCTGTGCGCAATGTGCCGGCTGGTTCGGCTTGTTGCCGCACCACCCCATCACCCCCTGCCTGCCCCCCGCAACACACCACCCTGCAGGCGTGCAAGCTGATGGGGCAAGATCTTCGCCTCAACGGATACCCCATCCATTCGAGCTTCTGGGCAGGCGAGCAGGCGGGTGGGAAGCCGAAGCCTGTTGACGAGCGTACAATTGACGACACAATGCTGATGGTGTGCGGGTCGTGCCCGACGAGCAACACAGATGAGCAGGCAGCATGCCCGGTATGGCTCTGGGTGTTCCCGTTCAACAAACATGCACCCCACAACGGATTGGGGCACAGCGGTTTCCCTGCTCACTGCCCCTCGCTTTTCTCTCAACATGGGCAGATCCACACCGGCGCCCGACACCAACACCAACCCCACAGGCATACGTGTATGACATAACCGACATCCGAAGAGGTGGGACTGGCGTCCTGCTGCAGAAGCTCTCAGGCCATTCCGACCATGTGTACGGCATGCACAGCCATCCGAAGATGCCGTTGCTCATCAGCTACTCTGCAGACTGCTCCATCAAGCTGTGGTCTGGGCGACGCCACTGATGGGCAGGCGGCTGTGCCGGAGTGCTGGGCTGCAGCGAAGCTGCAGGGCGAGGAGTCCCCCAACCCCTTTGTGGTGGGGTGTTGCCCTGTTTCACCTCTCTTTGTGGTGCCGCGTTTTTCAGCGTTACTGCGCGCGCGAAGGGTGTTCGGGTGCCGTGCCCGAATGCGTGGGGCATGAGGCAGTTTCAGAAGTGTGGTTCTGTGTTCTGTGGCGCTTCGCATCCTGCAGGCTCTGGGGTGGCTGGCCCTACCGAGTTAGGGTGGGAAAGCCTGCCAACGGAGAACGCAAGAAGAAACATTAATCTCCCGAACGGAAAGAAACGTCGACACTGAATATCCCGATTCTCCCCACCCAGCCCCCATCCCCTCTGCCCCACTCTTCGGGGTTGCCGGCTTCGCAGCACCCATTGCTAGTGTTGATGGCGAGCCCACCCACCCACCCCTCAAGGTGCACCATTTGCACCACCTCACGCCATCCACCCGCATCCCACTGCACAGAGCACACACGCCACCTGTGAAGAGCACCCTCTGATGTCTGGAGACGGGCAGTGGCAGTACTGGAAGTAAACTCAACCGTGGCAATGGAGGACTCTGGGTCCCAGGGGAAGGGTGGGGGCGGGGTCCTCCTGAAGGACCTCGTCGCGCCCGGGACGTACGACATCGCGTCGGCACCGCGCGTGCGGGAGATGTGGCTCACACTACATACAGAATACGCAGACTGCGTCCTGCGACTCACCGAGCTGCAGGTGCTGTACGAGATGGTGTGCCTCTACCTCAAGCGCTACAACGGCTTTGCCGATGGCGACGCCGACGAGCGGTGGGGCTGCGTCTCGGCTCCAGAGGAGACAGACGACTCGTGCTTCAAATTCTTCGTGCACCACCTGCGGCATATCGACCTTGTTGCCCTGCTGCGGGCCGTCAAGGATGCGGCAGTTGCGGCAATGCGGAAGGCCCCTCACACCATCGACCTCGTGCGCCTCCTCGCACAGGAGGCAGCGAAGCCTGACAAATCGCAGACGTGCGGCGACATCAAAGGCCTGCAGGCCTACTTCGTCGAGCAGTCTGTCAAGGGAGGCACCTGCTGCTATCAGACCGTTGCGAATGGGCCGGCGAAATGGGTTCGTGTCATTCGCGGGAAGCCGGTGTCTTCGCAGTACCAGCTGCTGTCCCTGCCTGTGAAGACGGCACACCTGACGCTGCTGTATGCGTGGGTCGCGTGCCACATGCTGGTCAAGCGTGTGGCCATCGTGGGGAAGTGCAGTGCAGAGGCACGTCCTTCAGACTGCTGCGCACAGAAGCCACGCCTGGCCAGCCTCAGCACAGTCGTGGAGGAGCACATCAAGCTTGACAGCTTCGACTCTGCTGTGCTCGCGTCGGAGCGGGAACGCAAGAAGGGCAATGCGCATGTGCAGGAGCAGCGCTACAGCGAGGCGCTGACCTGTTACTCCTACGCGCTGCGAGACTCTCCGCCTGGTGACTTGAACCGCATCATCCTCCTCAGCAACCGTGCGCAGTGCCGCACGAGCCTCTACCGCCAGCTGGTGGGTGACGGCAAGCCCGAGGGGGAGTGCAACTTCCACCTTGAGGAGGCTATCGAGGACTGCAAGTGTGCGCTGTTCATCGACAATTCGCATGAGAAGACGCTGTACCGCCTTGCCCTTGCGTATGACATGCTGGGAGACACACTCGCTGCCATCCAGGCCTTTGCAGTTGTGCTGCACAAATACCCCGACAACCCGCACGGGCAGCAGCGCATGACACGCCTGTTGCAAACCAGCCCAGAAATATTCCGATATCTCGAGGGGTCGTTTGATGCGGCACGCGCTGCTGCGCTGAACGCTGCAACCGTGAAGAACCCCAAGAAGAAGGGCAAGGCACCCGCAAAGCAGACGAACCCACACCGGGGCGTTGCGATGTTTGGGTCCCTGAAGACAGCGCTGGCCGCACCGAACAACGAAAAGAAGCTCGCCTTGTGGGAGTTCCTATCGACGGCGCAGTCGCGCGTGACTTCGGCAAAGGAGCACGAGGAGCGTGCGAAGCTCGAGAAGGAGAAGCAGCAGGAGAAGAAACAGCAGGAGCGCGAGCGCAAGCTGAAGGAGAAGATGGACCGCAAGACGCAAGAGCGGCAGGCCATGGAGCAGCTGCGGGAGAAGCGCGAGCGCGAAGCACGCGAGGCTGCCGAGCGCGAGTTCCAACGCGCAGAGGCGGAACGTGTCCGGCGAGAGAAGGAGCGCGAGGAGCGGCGGCTGCGAGAGGAGGAAGACCGACGGCAGAAGGAGCTCGCAGCACAGCAGAAGGAGAAGGAGCGCCGCGAGAAGGCTGCAAAGAAGGAGCAGAAGAAGGAGCAGGAGGAGGAGCGCAGGCGCCGCCAGCAGGAGGAGGAGGAGCGGAAGAAGGAGCGCGAACGAGAGCGGCGCGAGAAGGAGCGCAAGGAGAAGGAGCGCCAGAAGGAGAAGGAGCGTGAGGAGCGCGAGGAGCGTGCTAAGGAGCGCGAGAAGGAGGAGAAGATCAGGCAGCGCGAGCGGGCGGCAGAAGAGAAGGAGCGGGCCCGGCAGGAGAAGGACAAGCGGCAGAAGAAGGGCAGGGAAGCCGCCGAGGCACAGGCCAACGCAGCAAAGGAGGCAAAGGCGGCGAAGGAGGCAAAGGACGCAAAGGAAGCTAAGGGGCAGGCTGCGCCAGCTCTGCCGGAGAACAACGTCGCCAAGACACACGAGAAGAAGGAGAAGGACGCCGAGAAGGCTAAGGCGAAGGACAACGAGAGGGAGAAGGAGAAGGACGCTGCCAAAGAGACCCACGTCAAGCCCCCGACAGCCGTGCCGCAGGCCTGCAGAGAGGAGGGTGTGCACGACACCAAGCGGGTTCCGCCCCAGTCCGAGGCCGCCCCCGAGCAGTCTGAGAAGAGAGCAGCAGAGCGAGATGCCGTGCCGCAGGTGGTTCCAGAGGCTCCTGCAGGGAAGCCCAGGAGCTACGCTGCTGCGGCCGCATCTCCCCCGCCGCCCCCGAAGAAGCCGCCCGTCCCGCCGCACAAGCCTCAGGAGGAGGCCAAGCCTGCAGCGCCTGCAGTGCAGGAGCCCGCTGTGCAGCGACTCGACTCTGGGGAGAAGCGTGATGCCAAGGCTGCCATCAACCCCTTCCTGAAGGCGTCGGCCCCGCCTGTGCCGCCGCAGCTGGACCAGCTCGAAGTGGAGGAGCATGTGGAGGAGGATGACGACGACGATGAGAAGGCCAACAGTGGGACGTCGGAGAAGGTCGACACCTCCGGGTCTGATGAGGCGCCGAAGCCTGGCATCGATGGGATGCGTTCGATGAAGATGCCGCCGAAGATCAATAAGGACAAGCGCAGGTGGAGCGCGCCCTTCACGACTGCCACGCCCCCGTCAGCCGGGAGGTATTTGAAGCACCTGCGAGGGACCCACACGCCGCCCGAGCCGTCCAACGCGCCGCCCTCCGCCCCGCACCCTGTGCAGCACCCGCACTACGCCTGGCAGGCGCCCCGCCTGCCGCACCAGCATCAGCATCAGCACCACCACCACCACCACCATCCGCACCACCACTTCCACGCGCAAGCGCAAGCGCATGCGCACCATGCGATGCAGCACTACATGCACAGTATGGGGTTTGCGCAGCCGGTGCCGCCGCATTACCCTGTCTACCCTTCGTACCCCCTGGTGCCGGAGGCGGCCCCGCCGGCTGCCGCCGCTGCTGCTGCTGCTGCGGCGGCCTCCGACCCCTTCTCGCAGTACAACAACCCGTCGCAAGGGCAGACACCGGCGCAGGGGCAGAGTCAGAGTCAGGGGCAGGGGCAGGGGCAAGCGCAGGTGCCGCCGACCGCGGCGCCACGCACCCCACCCACAGCTCTGGGGCGTCCGCAGAAGCCTGTCACGATGATGCGGCCCGCTCTGGGCTCCGCTGCTGCACCAACCAACCCCCCGATGTACCCACAGACGTGGGAGGACGCCCAGCCTGTTATCGCGGCGATGATGCGTGCGGCGTCTGCCGAGGCGACGTCCGCACAGTCGGCGGGGGGCGGCACTGCGAAGCCGGCTGCCGGCCACCCTGAGAAGCCGACGGCAAAGGCGCGAGACCCCGGCGAGTCGTCGCCCTTCTTGCGGAAGCTGTTCGGGGAGCCCATGCCCGCCCCAGTGGTATGTGCTGACGATGCATGTGCCTGTCATCCCTCCTGGCTGGGGGGGCTGTGTGATTCCACTCCGATACACCCCACCACACCACACCACACCACCCACACACCACCACAGCGTTCGGAGCCAGCGCTTCCAGAAGTGCCGGTTGCCGCCTCGGAGCAGACAGAGTTGCTCCGCCTTTTTGCGGAAGCTCTTCCTAACGTGTCGCTCAGCCCCCAGGCCCAGGTCAATGAGAACGACGCGCTCGACTTAGGAGACATACTCAGCTTGATGAAGCCGTCGCCAGCTGCTGCCCCGGCGCCTATGCCGGACATGTCAGATCTTCTGGAGTTCGACTTCACCAAGCTGGATTAAACAACACCCCTAGCCTTGTCTCCGAAGGTCTTTGTTTTTTGGTTTGGTTCCCTTACCCTCGCCTATATTTTTTTTACTCCATTTTTTCCAGTGGTTTTTGCTGCTTTTTATTGGCCACCCCGTCCCCCCACGGTTTCCTACGTTCTTTTTTGGGTTTGGTTTTCGTTTTACCCCCCCCCCCCTCTCCTGCCTTCCTCCACGGTGGGATCTTGTAAATTTTACATGTATAACTACAAGTATAATACATGTATTATACATGTATAATACTTGCATGTCAACTATTATACATGTATAATACCGTATACGTAAATATTATGGAACGTAAATATTATGGAACGGGCCCATTTTTGGCCGGTCCGTTCCATAATATTTACGTTCCATAATATTTACAGGGCCAGTTGGGGACTCGGTGGTGAGGACGGCTTGCGTCAGGAATCGCGCGAAAAGTGCACGAGTAGGTCCCGTCAGGGACTCTGTATGCCGTCCGATCACCTGGTCCAAGTCCCCGAGTCGCAGAAAGCCCTGTAAATATTATGGAACGAAAAAAATCTGGAACGCCAACCCACCAGCGTTCCAAAATATTTACGTTCCATAATATTTACGTTCCATAATATTTACGTTCCAAAATATTTACGTATACGGTACATGTATATGCCTGAAATATACATGTAAAATACATGTACACGGTGGACTCCAGCGGGGGTAGGGTAACCCTTTTCGGGAGTCTCAACTAGGGGGAGTCCAACTCCCGCTAGCGGGAGTATAGACTCCCGCTAGCGGGAGTCTGACTCCCCCTAGCGGGAGTATTTTCACCTATTTTCACTCATTTTTCCCATGATACCTATGCAATGTGGCACTCGTCACTGAAGTACAGCCACACCAAACGAAACGGACGTTTCCACCCATCCCAGCTCGCAGACCTGATTCACAAAAATGGGGAAGACGACAACGAAGCCGGCAGCGAAGCCGGCGGCAAAGTCGATTAAGAAGAAGAAGAGCGCAGAGAGTCCCGAGGCTGCGGAGGCGACGAACATTGTGCATGATTTTTGCACGACCTTCCCTGTTAAAAAAGGGGGCAGTGTGCTGACACTGGGATCCATTAGAAGGCTCCTAGCAACGGTGTTGAGCAAGGAGCTCCACCAGCACAGCACCCAGGTGGCCAACGCAATCATCGCCATGTCTTCCCTGACATGGATAAGTTCGCTGTCAGGGAAGTCGCAACGATGCGGAAGGAGGGCGCTCTCCGTCATATACAAGGTGGAGGCGAAGTATGGCAAGGTGCAGGATACAAACGTGTCGTCGGGGGCAGCCTGAAGCCGCGAATGATCGCGACACGGGCGAACGGCTTGGCACCGTGGGTCTGGATAGATGCTGGAGTTCGGCCGGGTGAAACCGGAAGTCGCAGCAAAATTTGCCCCCCCAGATTTCTTCCTCAAACCCACCCGTGGGCTGATCCGGCCTTGCACGGTGGACTCCAGCGGGGGTAGGGTACCACTACCGGGTTTAACCCTTTTCGGGAGTCTCAACTAGGGGGAGTCCAACTCCCGCTAGCGGGAGTATAGATCAGCAGTGGGCAACAATGAGGCGATGCGGGGGGCGAGGGCACCGATGCTCACTGTGCGACATCCCAGAAGAACGCTGGTATCAACAGGTGCATCGATACCCGCACCTGACTCTCTCTGAGATAAAAGAGGCTGGCTACCCCTCCCTCTTGGCAGGTGTGCTTCCCAATGCCCGCTACGTCACCCCAGCACTCCATGACTGCAAGGGGCTCGCCATGCGGCTGATCAGGGTACTGGATGAGACAACAAAAAAATATTCGACAAGACCTGTACAAACCTTGCACTGAATGTGTCGCAGAATGGGACAGGTGCTCAGTTCCGGAAGGTCGTGCTTGCCTGTCACAGGACACACCTACAAGGGCTTGTTCCGCTACCTCTTTGTCTCCCTTGCAGACCTCATGCATTTCCGGTATGCAGACATCCCCTGGCACTTCTGGGGATGCAAGGATGAGTCAGCCCGGATTCCCTTCTTGCGTGCTCGGATCTCAGGGCATATATTTCACTGGTTGATGGAGCATGCCGAAAAGGGATCAACGCGCAATGCCTACGTACACAGTCTCCATCATTGGTGGGCTCCAGAAGATGCAGTGCCTCTGCAGAACAACGACGAATTTGAAGAAGCAGAGAACGGACATCGCAAGAAAGATGCCGTTACAATCGCCAGCTCCGCAACTTACGAGAGAGATCTTGCGATGGCAGAAGAGAAGCGGCGCGCATCGGGCATGCCTTGGAAGGTTGCGCACCTGTCGCAGGACGGGATCCTCGGGTATAGAGAAGTCATTCTGTGTCCGTGTCTGCACACCCGACACGCTCATAGATTGGCTGTGTATGTTCTTTGCACACAGTTGACACAGCTGCAGAAGGGGTTTGTGCACTGCAACACACAGGACTTCGTTGAACCCATCAGCGCGCCCTACTTCCTGTCCCGGTTCCCCGAAGGACACCGCAAATTATCGCTCTGCTTGTGCAAAATGCCAATCCCGCTGGGGGCGACTTTCACACCATTCGTGTCATCCGAGGCGACTTTGAGCACGCTTGACCAACGCGCACAGCAGGAGGGGGATGACAGTTCTGACGAAGAAGATGAGGCCTGCAGGATGGCTTGTCTTGCCCAAGGTGTAACACAACTACGACAGGCGATGGCCGCACTTTGACACCTCAAATTCTAACCGCTCACCTCCGCAGGTGTAGCCGCTACCAGGAGGATAGGTAGGTAGTCCAGAGTCCGGGGAAACTGACAGAAGCAAAACAAGCCCCTCCCCATCCCTCTTCCACCATGATTTTACCCCCCACGCCAGTAGACTGTAACTATATCATGGGAAAAATGGATGAAAATAGGTGAAAAGACTCCCGCTAGGGGGAGTCAGACTCCCCCTAGCGGGAGTATAGACTCCCGCTAGCGGGAGTCTTTGACACCCGCTCAGACTCCCGCTCCCAGACTCCCGCTAGGGCCGCTGGAGTCCACCGTGTATATCAAGTAAAAATACATGTATAATACTTGCATGTCAACTATTATACAATGGTGCCCCTGATTTACCCCTTTTTCACTACGCACAAACTACGCAATCTGGGGGGGGGGGGTCTCGCTTTTTGGTCCCCCCCCAGTTTTTTTTGGTCCCCCTTTCTGTGTGGCTACTGAGACAGGACTGGAGGCACTGCGCTGACCGAGCAAAAAATTATTGCCAGAACTCACTATACACCGTACGAAAGAACGCACGACATGTGGGGCGGGACTCCAGAAACACCTGGGCAAGGTTGCCCCATGCCCAGAAACACCTGAGAAGGAAGTGAGTTCCAGGAGCCGCGTAGAACACCCTCGAGATTGTGAATGATGATACGATCACAGCCTTCAGGGCGATGCGAGGTGCCACCCTGAAGGTGGCCCTTGACATCAAGGAGAGCGTCGGCCGAGGGGTCGACGAAAAGCTGAAGAAGGCGCTACTGGCACTGGATCCCGCGGGGTATACGGAGGTCACCGCCACACAGGCAACCTCCGCTGACAACGTCCAGGAGACGTTATCCGAGGGGATCACAACGGCACTAGAGATCTGTGTCACGGGATCCAGGCGCCCACTCTCCCTCGACGGTCTGGGGATTGTTGTTGGGTATGGTGTCGTTTCCTGCAGCTGCAAAAAAGCGTAGCAACTGTGCTTCCTTCTTCCTTAATGATGCGTTGACGCTTCCACCCGGAGGAGCTGAAGCAGGCACCGCTTAATGATGCGTTGATGCTTCCACCCGACGAGCTGAAGCAGGCACCGCGCCAAAGGGCACCCCCAAAGAGACCTGCAAAGACTGCGTCGAAACCCGCACCGAAGGCTGCCAGCGCTGCAGCACCTGAAGAACCTGCAGCACCTGCAGCACCTGAAGCGCCTGCACCCTCACTGACCCCGGAACAGCAAGAACTCCTTGAGTTTGGGGTCCCGGCATAGAGACAGAGAATGGCTGAGTAAATCAAAAAATGAGACCCCCCCTTTTCACTACGCACAAACTACGCAATATGGGGTCGTCAGGGGCACCATTTAAATTACATGTATTTTTACTTGATATACCGTAAACGGAAAAAGGGTGGACCGTAAAAATGTTCCAAGTTCCCAAAAAAAGGCCAAACGTTCCATCTTTTTTACGGTCCACCATTTATTGGGACTGAATATGGAAAAGACAATGCGTTTTTCGCCCGCGGGCTGGTGGGTTGCGGGGCGCGGACTGCGGCCTCCACGCCGCAGACACCCACACGTAGGCCTCCCGACCTCCCAGCTTTGGACCCTCCCTCCACCACCGCAACCAACACCAGCAAGAGAAGTAAGTCCTCCCTGCGTGTGGAAAAGGCACGATCACCACCACTCACCTCGAGACTCACCCACCACCACACCTCGAGAAGTGTAGTACCATGCAAGGAGCATTCCGGTAGAAGTAAAAGTAGAACCTGCTGCACGAGCCCACAAAATCAGCCACAGTACGGCAGGGCGCGCAGACAGAAGCTGAGACCACCGGGCTCCCTCCAGATGTGAATTCGTGAATCAGTGCCCGGAAAATTCAGGGAAATCGTACTCCTTTAGTGTAGTACACCCTGCAGTAACTGTGGGAGAACAGTTCCCGGACGATGGTGAGCGCACACTCTGTGCTGAGGCCCTGTGGTGTTAATCCTGCAGCTTCAGTCGTACGATTTCCTTGGTTCCTTCGCGACTTCGTCGCGAAGGAACTCGTAAAAAAAACCGCCAAGTCCACGATCCCAACCGTAAAATAGGTGGACCGTAAAAATGTTCCAAGTTCCGGAAAAATCCCATTTGTTCCATCTTTTTTACGGTCCACCTATAGTACGGTTCACCTTTATTACGGTCCACAATATTTCCGTTTACGGTACATGTATTTTACATGTATATTTCAGGCATTTACATGTATTTTACATGTATAATACTTGTCATGCAAGTATTATACATGTAAAATACTTGCATGTAAGTAAAATACATGTATTTTACTTGCATGCAAGTATTTTACTTGTCATGCAAGTATTATACATGTATTTTACTTGTCATGCAAGTATTTTACATACATTGGGCGTTATTCCGTTACCAGTAACGGTAATAACGTTATTTTTGCGTTATTTTTTGACCCCAAAAAAGGCAGCATTTCCCGGTGAATCTGACCCGAAACTCGGGTCCCTACCCCCCCTAAAAGAATTTTGAACGATTTTTTTTTGAACGATTTTTGGCCGTGCTCGTAGCATTCCCCGTTGAGGGGGTCGCTATTTCGTGTTCTCCTGGCCGCACGGAGGCATTGCCTTACGTCGCCTCTTCCTCTTTTCCTTTGGTGGTGTGTTGGTCTGGCACAGAGGGCGGGACCGTGCTGATATGCACAGTGACGACTCTCCCTTTTGTTTTGTGCCCGCCTCCACCGAGATTCGGCTGATGCCTCTCAGACTGGGGGCGGGCGGTCGCCGACCCTTTTCTGTACGAGGTTTTCCACAGGCTGCACACCTGCCCCGCGGCTGTGTGGCAGTCTTCGCGGAGTGCAATGCGAAGGTCTGGCCTGACGTGGTGTGACTATTTAGACTCCAGGTGTCTCCACCCTTCCTGGTCTGGGGAGCCTCGGTACCCAAGCAGTTTTCGGTCATGCCCTGGACCACGGCCGTGCTAGACTCCTGGTGCAGGCACCCGTCATGGTCCGGGGACGGCCCCCCCAGGCAGTTTAACGTCTTACCCAGGACCTGGGAAGTGCGTAATCCGGGAATTTTCTTGGGTAAAATATCACTCCAGGGGGCCACTCCGTGATGTCAAAAAATTGGAAAACGTTTTCTCCTAAAATAACGCGTTATTTTTCCGTTATTTTCATGAAAACTTGCGTTATTCGGACAATTTTGCGGGCGGATGGTGTAGTTTTTGGTGGAGATGGCTCCAGAATACCCCCCTGGGACCATTTTTTGGATAATAACGCACGGACATGTCGAGTTTCGTGAAAAAATCATGTTTTTTTGGCTTTTTCAAGGCAAATACTGCAGAAACCCCTGCAACCTTGCAGCATCCAATGTTCCTGGAGTGAAATTTGGAGTGAAAATCACTCCAAAATCACTCAGTGTGGACGCAGAAGTGAATCCTTCAGGAATACACCCGCACACCTCACATTGGCGGTGTATAAACCACCTGATATTTTTACTCGTTACGAGCGACGAAGTAGCGCGAAGTAGCGACGTGCCCATTTTTTCCCGGTCCGTTCTAAAATAGTTACGTTCCAAAAGTCCGTTACTGGTGCTGTCAAAGACGCTTCGCACAATATACGCACGAACTACCCAAAGTACGCTCGGGCTACGCACGAAGTACGCAGGAACTACACAATTTGAACTTTCTTGCACCCCCCAGTCATTATTTGCACGCACTCCAGGTCCCATATTTGCACCAGTGCAAATATGAGACCTGGAGTGCAAATATGAGGAATTTCCGAGTTCGTCGTGATGTGCAAAACATGACTGGGTTGTGCAAGAAACCATCATCTGCACCCCGTATCGGCCTCAATTGCACCCTCGTGCAGGTAAAAAAAGGCCTCGGGCCTCCGGCCCTCGGACCGTTTTTTAATTACGCACACGACCTTCGCGCGGAAAGTGTCATTCAGCCCTGCCAAACGTGCTCTACACACCACCCCCTTCATCAGGCAAGTGGGTTTGTAAGGGTGTGTGGAAGCGTCAACGCTCGGGTGCAGGAAATTTACATTTTGGTCGCAAATGGCGTTACACATGCACTATGCACAACGTGTGCACGATTTCGGCAGAACTACGCACAACCAACGCAATTTGGACCTTTCAACAACACCATTCACGGTACTTCGATTTTGGGTGGGAAAGATGGGGCAAGGAAGTGGCAAAAACTGCGAAGAAGGTCGAAAATTTTCACATTTTCATCAGAAACCATATTCAACGGATTCCAATTTTCGGGTGAAATCAAGCAGGTTGGCACAATGGCTCATGTTCACCCAAAAATGCACCTACCAAACCTCTTTTGCTTGATTTTTGGGACGGCATGGGTGATCCAGAGGCCAAAAATCACGATTTTTTCACCAATTCCTTCGACAACGGACAGTTCCAGACCACAAGGACCACATTTTGGGGTCGGAATTTTCTCGGTCAAAAAATTCGAAAAATCTGAAATCTCTCGGAATTTTGAGCATTTTTTGAGATTGGCATGCCCATTTTAGACCCTTTGCGTGGCTCTAAACCCAAAAATTTGCTCGAAAATGGCCTCAAATAGCCTAAAACAGCCCATTCTGGCCACCCCGAAAAAAAAATTCGAAAAGGGTCCCCCTATAGAAGTTGCCCAAAAATACCGAAAATAACGCGGTATTACCGGTAATAACGGTAATAACGTTACCGATAACGTTATTACCGTTACTGATAACGGTATTACCGTTACCGATAACGGTAATAACGGTAATAACGTTACCGATAACGTTATTACCGTTCCTGATAACGGTAATAACGGTATTACCGTTATCGATAACGGTATAACGCGGAAAAATAACGTTACCGATTTTCGGATAACGTTATTCGGCCGTTCTGGAACGTTATTAACGGTAAGTTATTTTACCGAAAAAATAACGGTATTACCGTTACTGGTAACGCAATAACGCCCGATGTATGTTTTACATGTATAATACTTGCATGACAAGTATTATACATGTAAAATACATGTAAATGCCTGAAATATACATGTAAAATACATGTATATCAAGTAAAAATACATGTATAATAGTTGACATGCAAGTATTATACTTGTATTTTTACTTGATATACATGTATTTTACATGTATACCGTAAACAGAATAAATCTAGACCGTAAGAAGTCCTGGACGTAATAATGCTGGACCGTAAAAATTCTGGACCCCGGGGGTCCAAACCGATTGGACCTTTTTCCCGGTCCAGAGTGGTTTGCTGTTCCCCCCCAAGGTCACCGGGTTTCTGCTCCCGCGGGAAGCGTTCACAAGCGTGAACGGGACTTCCCCAGCCCCTTGACTGATCTGGACCCCCTTCCCCTTCGGCCCCTTGACTGATCTGGACCCCCACGAGTGGGGGTCTGAACCCCACTATCGGGGGTCGTATGGGCACCAATAATAGGCAGTGCAGACTCCCGATATCGGGGGTCCAGACCCCCAATAGCGGAGGTCGCTCTGACCCCGCCCCAGACCCCCGCTCCAGGGGGTGGGGGTCCACCGTGTGAGAAATCGCCATGTATCGCCAAGTCCCCCAAACTGGTCTGGACCGGACAAATTCTGGACCTCGGGGGGGGTCTGGATGTGGATTGGACCTTTTTTACGGTTCAGATTTATTCTGTTTACGGTATTTCAGGCATATACATGTATTATACATGTATAATAGTTGACATGCAAGTATTATACATGTATAATACATGTACCGTATACGTAAATATTATGGAACGTAAATATTATGGAACGTAAATATTATGGAACGCTGGTGGGTTGGCGTTCCAGATTTTTTTCGTTCCATAATATTTACAGGGCTTTCTGCGACTCGGGGACTTGGACCAGGTGATCGGACGGCGTACAGAGTCCCTGACGGGACCTACTCGTGCACTTTTCGCGCGATTCCTGACGCAAGCCGTCCTCACCACCGAGTCCCCAACTGGCCCTGTAAATATTTTGGAACGTAAATATTATGGAACGGACCGGCCAAAAATGGGCCCGTTCCATAATATTTACGTTCCATAATATTTACGTATACGGTATATACTTGTAGTTATACATGTAGGAGGATTCTTCATATTCCTGGATTTCCCGAATTTCCTGGATTTCCCCCGGCCCCTTAGGCGATTTCAGGGCGGACAGGGCGGACATGCCCGGACCCGGAAATCCGGGTGTCCGGATGTCCGGGTCCAATTTTGACCCCCCCCCCCCCCCCCCCCCCCGGACATTTCCCGAATTTCCCGCCCGGACATGTCCGCCCGGACATCCGGACATCCAGAAATGTCCGCCCCGGACAGGGCGGACATGTCCGGGCGGACATTTTCTGGTGTCCGGATGTCCGGGCGGACATGTCCGGACCCGGAAATTCGGGAAATCCAATTTTGACCCCCCCCCGGACATGTCCGGCCAGGACCTCAATAGTTTGATTTTTGGTCCAGAAAATAGTTTGAAAATTTTTGAAATCTGGGTGCCCAAATTTTTTGCTCCTAAGACCGGCGATTTGTAGGGGGACCCTTTCGAATTTTTTTTTGGAGAAGGGTAAATTGAACGTTTTTGGCCAAATGAAGCCACTGCGACCATTCCCGGGCCTCGGAAATCAGATTTTGGCCCCTCAAATGCGGTGCCGGTCCGGACAAAAAACCGAAAAAATCGTGAAAAATGGCCCATTTTCCCCAGCCAAAAATGGGCCAAAAATGCCCCCCGGACACCCCCAGAGACATGTCCTAATCCGGGGTGCCAGTCGGGGGGACTTTTCGATTTTTTTTTTCGAGGAGAGGTCAATTGAACGTTTTTGGACATCTGAGGCCACTGCGACCATTCCCAGGCCTCGGAAATGAGATTTTTGGCCCTCAAATGGGGTACCGGTCCCCACGAAATTCCGAAAAATTCATGAAAATCGAAAGGTCCCACGCACCAAATTCTGCCCAAAAATCGTCAAAAATGGACATGTCATATGCAGCAATGGGGCACCAATCACTCCCCAAATTTTGCTCAATGATTCCACGGCTAGCCAGATTTTCTGATCAATTAGTTTGTTTGAGCATGTTCCTGGCCCTTGTTTGGAAAGTAGATGGCCCCTGGCTGGAGAGGACGGTTGTGCTCGACCGGACGGAGAGAGAACCTTCTCCATATCCACCTCCACTCCACAATGCCAGAAGTGGCAGGAAGGCCGGGTGTTACAGGCCTCAACCAGGGTTCCAAGGCTCTCCACTTCCTGGCTGCGTCAGGGATCACCGGGTACAGCGAGCAGGATTCCCTGTCCTGACACCCCAGCATGTACCACCGGAAGAACCCGAAACAGCAGCCCCCCTCATGGGGGTTGCAAGAGGCACGGAAATCGTTCAAATCGGACCAAGTCCGAAAATTCGGCACTTTCTTGGGTACAAATTGCGGTCCGAAATTTTCCGATTTTTTGAAAAAAGGCGAATTCTGTAAGGGGGACCTTTTCGAATTTTTTTTTTCGGGCACTTTTTCCACAAGGAAATGTCCGCCCTGTCCGCTACTGTCCACTACCGATTTCAAGGATCCTCCGTAAAATTTACAAGATCCCACCGTGTCTACTGCACTGCAAAGCCCTTGCCCCTTCAGCGGTGATGTTTGTGTGCAAAATCTGCTTTTGGCAGAGGGCGCACACACACACACGGGAGGAATCCTAAGAAAAAATACTGCGCCTATCGAAAAAACCTGGAGGGGGATGGGATCGGGTGTTGTGTGTGCTTTGGATTTTTTAACGATTTTGCTGTTTTGGGGAGAAAGGGGGGGGGGGGTGGGGTGGGGTGTGTGTGTGTGGGGGGGGGGGTCTTTGTCATTCATCATCTACCATCGCCTCCCCGGTCTAATTTGTGGAAAAACCTTTCTGTCTAGTTGAGCGTGGTCCCTCGAGGATTCTCCCGGAAATATCGGGGTTTTTGCGACTGTTTTTGGGACTGCCCGCCACACAGGGTTATCTGTTACATCCTGTTAAATCTGCCTCAGTCAACTGGGGAAGGACTACTCCTTTCAAAAGCAAGTCTTCCGTCGGGTCTTAAGATCCGACTGTGCAGCCAGTAACTATCCGGCACACGCATCCACCATCCCCACCCCGAAAAAGCAAATTAGACCGGTGGCGTTGCTTTATAATCAACGATTTCATTCAGCATCCTCGACCATCCTCCCCCCATAATGAAACGGGAAGTGTGTACAAACGGGCCTTGCCTGTCTCCAATACACCCTCCCTCGACTGGGGTGGTCTTTTGGGGGTGCTGGCGGGATTTGGCACACACTGTTGTCACCGTTTCTTCGTTTGCTTGGGCTGTTGAGGCGGGGGGAAGAGGGGGGTGGGGGGAGCGGGGGGGAGGGGAGGGGAGGGGCGCTCGGGGTGGTGGGGTGGGGTGAGGTGGGGCGTGGGGTGGGGGGGGGGGGTGAGTCAGGCAATACAGCATAATGTCATCAGCCTCTCCCCCCCGCCCCCCCTTCCCCTCCTCCTCCCCCCAGTGAAGGAATCAGCAATCACTTAAGCAATCTCTGTGTGGTGGGGTGGGGTGCCTTGTGCCCTGCCGCACGGCACTTAGCCCGGTTTCCCTTCGGTCTCCCTGTGTAGAACCCGAAACCCGAAACAGTGGCCCCTCGTCCTACTGCTGCGAGGATCACGGAAAACCCGTTCAAATCGTTCAACGTGCGGCTCCATACAGTGTTTTGTGTTGTCATGCCAGGCCTGGCTACTCACGAAGTCAGTATGGCGTGAGCGGCGCAATGCTATTCATCTGGAGGCGTGTTGTGTTTAAAACTACCTGTCTGAAGAGCGAACCGATTTTCCCCTCTTCGTCTTCTCTGCTAAAAACTGCTTTCAGTGCTCCCCTTTAGAAAAGATCACTGTAGCGGCCCTACCTCAGAAGGCAAAACGATCGGAGCGGAAGGGGGCGGGGTGGTGTGTGGCTGGTGTAGGTTGTATAAAGAATTGCCACCAACAACCACCCGCCACCCCCACCCCCACCCCCCCCCACCCACCCACGCACTACTGAGAGTGATGTCTGGGGGGAGGGGTTGTCCGGTATTTTGGGAGACTTTGGCGGTATTCTCAGCAGTGACCCCCCCCCCCCCCCCACACACACACAACTACCCCCTCTCCTCCCCCCCTCCCTCCACCCCCGACCCGCAGACACACATAGCGCACACCCTTTGTGCGCAGGTATTGTGGCCATTAGTTCATCATAGAATTGTCGTTTTTCCCTGGGAAAAAAAGCGTCTGGAAGGGGTTAGGGGGTGGTGGTGGGGGCACTGCTGAGAATAAGGTTCGGGGGGTCCGGGACTTGGGGCCTGGGCCAAATTCTCAGCAGTGGCGTGGGGGTGGGGGGGGGGCGGCTGTGGGGAGACGAGGGAGCGGTGAGTGGGTGGGGGGGGGGTGGGTGGGGTGACTGTGTAAGATCTGCACTTCTGCACCCTCTCTCTCTCCTCTCTCCCTCCCCTCCCAACCACCACCACCCTGCTGTTTTCTTTTCTAAATGTGTGGGGGGGAGGGTGGTGGTGGTGGTGGTGTGTTGTGTGTAGCGCTGTGGAGGGGGGGCCAGCAGTCCAGTAAAACGAACAGTCAAAACAAACCTGATCCAGGCGCGTTCTTTTCTTTTCTTCTGTTGTGGTGTGACGTGGGGGGGGGGTGGTGGTGGTGGTGGTTGTGCATGGGAGGAATTGAGGCAAACCCAATGCCTTATTCTTTTGTTTTGCCGTGCACACGCCACCCCCCCTCCCCTCCCCTCCCCTCCTCACCCTCACCCTCCCCACCCCCCATCCCACCCCTTTCCCTTTACCTTCCAACAGCGCATCCCACCGACACATCACACCGCCACTGCCTGCTATGTGCACATCACCCATTCACCCTTCGCATGCAGGAGGGGCTCGGGGCACCGTTGTGTCCGCAATGGGGTTTCTCGTCGTCGAGGCAGGTCTGCTGCTGGGGGGGGCCGCGATTGCCTCAGGTGCGCTGCTGTATTACTTCACAAAGGAGAACTACAAAGACTTCCAGCCGCTGTGGGCGATCGTCATTATCTACCTCGCGTTTGTCGTGACGATCAGCCCGGTCGGCCTCCTCGTGGCAGATGTCAGCTACAGCGAGAGCGGGCCTGCGGAGCACAGCTCCCTTATCTACACAGGGTGGTGTGTGCTGTGGTGGGCCACGCAGGCGCTCAGCTGGGTGGTGCTGCCGCTGCTGCAGGACTACTGCGACAGCGGGCACTTCACCTTCCGGGGGCGGCTGTGGTATGCCGTGAAGCAGAACGTGAAGCTGTACATCATCCTCGGGATCATCCTGGGAGGGCTGCTGATATACGTCGTGGTGGTGTCGAAGGGGGGCCTGACGACTGCCAACTGCCTGGGTGTTGCGGTGGCAAGCTCGAATGCCTTCGGGCTCCTCCTCATCATCCTCTTCCTGGGCTACGGCCTCGTGCAGGTCCCGCGGTGGTTCTGGTTTCACAGCACCCGGGCCAACACCCTGCTCCTGAACAGGTGGCGCTGCGTGGAGTTGTTTGAAAAGCTTGAGACGAAGCGCCTCCACTGGGGGGAGCTCAGGTCCTTCGTGGATGCCAACATCACAAAGGTGCAGGACACCGGCAACGACGAGCTCGTGTCAGGCATGGAGTGCTGCCTCCGGCTGGTCTCCTCCATGCAGACAGGGCGCAGCGGCTCCAACCCCTACCTGGATGACGACGACCTGGCAGGCCTCGATGTCACAAACCACGCAGGCATCACCAAGCTGCACCAGAGGTGCATCTCTCTCAAGCGCTCCCTGGAGGCAACGTCCTACCAGTGGGCTGCTCTGGTACGCGAGACAATGGAGCTGGAGGAGTATGAGAAGATCGCAGAGTCTGGGGAGATGCGCCGCTCCGCATCGTCCCCCCTGGCGAACAAGTCGTACCTCGCTATGGGCTACAACCTGCATGCGAAGAAGATTGTGCTGCGCATCGCCGCTGCCGTGTGCGCAGTGGTGTCTGCTGTGTTCGTCTTCTCCTTCGGTGTCGCGGTGCCCTTCAACCGGAAGCTCTCTGTGGTGCGCTTCCTCGTCGTCAGCGCCCCGCCTGCCGTGCAGCACACCAGCGTGCTGCTCCTGATGCCCTACACAGCGCTGTGCTGCTACTGGTCCCTCTTCCGCTTCAAACTCTTCGACTTCCACCTCCTCGTCCCGAAGTTCTCCAACCCGGTCAACCTCTGCTTCACAGCAACCTTCCTCTGCAGGCTGATCATCCCGCTGTGCTTCTCCTTCCTCAACACGTGTGACTTGGTTGGCGACGAGTCGGGGGACACCATCGCCTACACACAGGCTGTGGTTGCCAACATGAACACCGTGAACCTGCTTGGGGAGCGCTTCAACCAATACATGCCCTGCATGCTGCTGTTGGTGGCGATCGGCACTGCCACCGACCTGATGCCCAAGGCGCTGAACAGCTGCGGGCTGGCCGTCTTCATGTTCGGCAACAAGGAGGGGCTCGAGGCGGAGCGTGTCCAGGAGGGTGCTGACCTGATACACCGTGAGGCAGGCACTGCCACGGCTGCCCTGCAGGCCCGCAGGCAGGCCCCTGCACAGGGGTCCGACAACCCGCTCCGCTTTGGCCGCCTCGGCAGCACTAACGCCTCTCCGGAGGGCACCGATCTCGACGACGAGGCGTAGCTTGCAAACCCCATTCCGGGCCTGCCCGAAAGCCCTCAAATTCACTGCAATTGCAGTGCAAACCCTTTCGGGGGTCTGCCCCAAAAGCCCTCAAAGTGCTTGCTTGCAAAGAGAACCGAAAGGTCATATCGACCCTGCTGCCGCATCCTGAGACCCCACCCTGCAAGAGAGCAAAGATATGTGGGGGGATGGGGGGAACCCGGCACAATCCATGCCGCCACACCTGTGTAATTACGATATTCTATCTTCCATTTTTCTTCCGTTCTGGCTGGATGCGACGTGTGTCGGGGGGGGGGGGGTGTTAGTGGCGGTGACATCGTTCCGTTGGCAATCCAAGGCACGGGCCAGGTTGTGTGGGGGGGGGGGAACAACGGTGTTGGCTGAGGAGGGTACCCTCGCGGTGGGGAGCGGGTGGTGTGTTGTAGCGTGTGCTGTGTTGCAGAGAGAGAGAGAGAAGGGCAGAGGGGAAGAGAGAGGGAGGGGGGCCCGTCCCCCCCCCCCTTGCATGGGGCATCATCCCCTGTCCGCATCCTGCCTCCCGCCACACGCTGCTTGGGCTGACGTGCCTCTCTATCCTCCTGAGTGAAAATACCTTACCGCACCCCCCGCCCCCCACCCCAGGGCAGACGTACGCAGCGCTGTTTGCGCACAACCCCTCCCCACCCCAGAGAGCTTTTTTGCGTACCACAGGTACGCTCCTTAGTAACACCCTCCGCGCATTGCCCCCCCCCCCCCCCCATCCTCCACCCTCCCCAACACCATCCCCAGGCAGTGGGTGCCGCCGCTCCCCGCCAGACCATGCAGGTCTGCAGCCGTGTCTCCGTGATGGAGGTGCTGCCTGCGGGGCACGTGCCGGCGCCCCCGCCAGAGCACTGCAGGGCACGGCCCCCCGTTCGCCGCAGCTGTGCCGCGCCGCAGCTCGCGGTTGTCGAGGGGCACGTGCGGCAGGACGTGGCGCATGTCGAGCTGGTGTGGCGGATGCACATCGAGCGGCAGCGCGACCTCGCCACCACCGCGCTGAGCGAGGCAGACGTGGTGCGGCAGGGGGAGGCGGACAGGCGTGCCTCCATCGAGCAGGCTGCGTCGGAGGAGCAGGTCTACTTGGATGACGCCTACCTGCAGGGCCCCTTCCTACCACACTCCCGTGTAGGGCGTGTCGCTGTGCTGCGGACTGAGGTTGCACGGCGCCGTCACGCGGAGGAGGCGCGGCAACACTCCGACACCCTCGAGCAGTGCAGCAGAATAGGGCGCTATGTGGACCGTGCCTGCTTGGCAGGGCGGGCGTGCATCGAGCAGCGCCACGCCTTGTTTGCGGAGGTGCTGGCGCCGCACGCGCTGCTCGCGGCGCATACCCTCCACGAGGAGGAGGTGGCGTTCCCCCGTGTGCAGCAGGCCCGCAGGGATGACCTCGCCCGACTCCAGCGCGAGGCGGAGGAGCGGCGTGCGGTGGAGGATGCAGACCTGCAGGCGAGGGAGGCCCTCGAGGCTGAGGAGGCGCACATGTGGCGGCTGATGGCTGTGTCCCTCGTGGCCCAGCTGGGGGCGGAGGCGATCGCCCTGCACGAGGGCCATGTGTTTGGGGTGCTGCGGGAGCAGCAGCGGCTGCTGCATGCGGCGGAGGCTGACAGGTGCCATGGCGCCGTGCTGCATCGGCAGCATGAGGGCTTCAAGGAAGGCATCCGTGATGTGTGCCGGCAGGCGCTGCAGGCGGCGCATCTGCAGGAGGCGGAGTCGCGGGACTCGCTGGCGCAGGGCGAGGCAGAGGGGTGGGAGAAGGTGGTGAATGCAGAGGCCTCGTCGTTCTGCGTCGTGCAGCTCTCGAGGCTGCGGCAGCTGCGGAGCTGCGATGACCGTGCGGACCGGATTGAGCGGCTTTTGGATCTGCATGACTGCAGCCGGGTGGAGGTGGAGGAGGAGGAGGGCGCGCTGCGGCAGTCTGTGCAGGCTGCGCACCGCCGGAAGTTGAGCTTCATCATGTTTGATCTGATGAACAGGCGCCACATCGAGGCTGCGGAGGCCATGCTCTCGAATAAGGAGGTGTCGTCGACACACGCGCTGCAGCTTGTGGAGGCGAACGTCAGGGGGGGTGTGTCGCACAAAGAGGGTGTTGCCCGACGCCTGATGCAGCGCCGCTTCCGCGCCCTTGCTCTAGGCATGCGCACCCGGGAGGTGTATGGCCAGCCAGCCTCTTGACAGGGGCTGGGCAGGCGAAGCAGCAGTTAATGGGCTGTACATCCCCCATGCCCCTTTTGCACTTTGCATGCGTTCTGGGAATACCCATCATGGCCACTGGTGTTCATGTACCTCACACACCTGCAGGCGGTACCGCACAGCGGTCTTATCAGTCATCATGGCGTCCCTTGCGGAAGGGAGGGCGGGCATGTTCAACTGCTCGGGGCCATGCGAGCGCAAGGTATGTCCTTTCGTGTGTGTGTTGGGCAGGGGGGGCAGTGGTTGATGGGTTTGCTGGCACACACACCAATATCACAGCGTCTGGTTGCGGCTGAGTTCTCGAGCAAGATGGTCGAGATCTGGCAGAAGGACGCGAAAGCGCAGATCATGTGCAAAACTTGCACAATGGCGAATCAGGAAGCTGCCGCGTCTTCCAAGAACAGTGAGGCTGCGAAGAAGGTGCAGGCATACAACCTGCCGTCCGAAATTAAGTGCGCTCTTTGCGGCGAGTTGAAGGATGCCTCTGCCTACTCCAACAACAACCTGCGTATCCAGGTTGTGACGGCAGGCAAGTCGAAGTGCAAGCCATGCATCCTTGATGCAGAGAAGGCTGAGCGCGAGGCAGCAGCTGCGAAGAAGCAGGCCAACCTTGAGGACCTGCGCGAGAAGGCCCGCAAGGCAGAGGCCTCGGGCGACACCCTTGCCGCCCTGAAGGCCCTCTCCGCCGCATCTGCTGCAGAGGCCTCCATCTCAACGGGTGTGCGTGTCCGCAAGCCGCCCCCGAAGAGGCGCCGCTGATCGAGGCCCTCTTCATTCTCAATTCCCTCTAGCCCATACCATGCCGTGGTCCCACGTGTGACTGCGGCTCTGCGTGCATCTGTCTGTGTGCGTAGCAGAACTCAGCAACTTGGATTTCTTTGTTTCTCCGCCTTCTTCGCGCTTCTCGGTTGCTGCAACAGCCGCACACCACCACCACCCAACAGCACACGGCAGTGTGGGCTACACAGAGCGGCGCCATGTCGCTCGGATGGATGGCACAGACGTCGTTCTACCCGCGCAAGAGCAAAGACATCACAGGCGTGAGCAATGCCACTGTCGTGCAGATGAAGGCAGAGCTGCTGCAGCTGAAGGCGCAGGGCGGGTCCCGGCAGCACACCCGGGTGGGAAGCAGGGCGCTGCGTGAGGCGCTGCGCAAGAAGGAATCGCAGAGGCGGCAAGAAGCTGACGACTTCCTCCGATACCAAGAGCAGGAACGCGAGGCACGCTTGGATGCAAAGACACGGCGGTACCAGGAGATCATGCGTGACGGCCACACAGCCTTGACTGAGCAAGAGCGCGAGGAGGGGGTGTTCGACTTCGAGGCAAAGCGGTGGGGCCAGCAGCCTGCTATTGAACCCGAGACTTCGCGTCAGCGTGGAAAGCGGCTGTGGGAATACCCTGCCGAGTCCGAATTTGATCTCGCACGGGCGCGGCAGAATCGGAACATCCAGCTCATTGCCGAAGTGACTGCAGAGGCTTCTGCTGCGAAGGAACGCATCAAGAGGCTGCGCGACTCGAAGCGCCGCCGCGTGGATGAAAGGGTGCGCCTCGTGGTGCTGCGGCGCAAGCAGGCCGCAGAGGCACAGGCAGCGGCACAGCCCCAGCCCGAGGCACCCGACGACACCCCCGACTCCGATGGCGACGGCGACAGCGCCGCCCCTGCAAGCGATGACGGCCCCCCCGAAGCGGCGGACGACCTGCTGCAGGACTAACCTCCAGCCCACCTAGCCCCCCGCCCCCTAGCCTGCCCCTGCCCTGCCCTGCAGCGCCTGCCCGTGGGGCCTCCGCCCCGCCTGTGTGTGCCTGCTGCAGGCCCCTCCTGCCCCCATCGCACCCCGCCCCACACCGCCTACCCGCCACCCTGCTTGCCCGCGGCACGACACCAGGCCCACAGGCGTGCCCACACGGCAACATGGAAGCTGTGTGGGAGGCGGACCCGTGGGGCCACGCAACGCCCTACTGCGGTGGGCGCATCCGCGTCGGGCGTGACGTGCACACTGTGGTGTGTGTCACCGTGCTGGTGTCGGGGTCGGTGTCTTGCTTCATGTGGCTTCTGCATGTGACGCAGGTGGAGGGCGTGCTGCTGGGGGCAACGCCTGGCACGCTCTCGCTGCTGGTGCTGGGAGGCTGTGCCCTCTCCCTTGCGCTGCTGATGGCGACAGCGTTTGTGGAGCCTGGCATCGTGCCTTGCAGGTCGCTGGACAGCAGCCCGCCCCTTCAGGATGAGAGGCGCTGCGTCACGTGCAACATCGTGCGGCCCCCCCAGACGTCGCACTGCTCGCTGTGCGGTGTGTGCGTGCAGGGCTTCGACCACCACTGCCACCTGCTTGGCGCCTGCATCGGCCACCGCAATGTGCGCTTCTTCGCAGGCTTCCTGTGGACCACATCCGCGCTCAGCGCCATCATAGCTGTGCACACAGTTCAGCTGCTGCACATCATGTGGCCCAGCCGGGACACGTCGGCACAGCTTCAAGGGAAGCGGCTGACAGGTGCGGTGGTGCTGGCCATCATCTCGACTGTCTCGGCACTGTCGCTTGTATCGTTTGGGGCGTACTACTGCGTGTTGCTCGGTGCCGGTGTGACGTCGAAGGAGGCCATCAGAGGCAAGCGGCGTTGGTGGAGTGTCGGCGGGCGGAGGTTCATCCGGACATGGTGCTGGCGTGTCTTCGGGCCTCTTGACGAGAGCAGGGTTGTGGGGACTGCCTGGTCCTGAGGGAGAGGCGGGATGGGGTGGGGAGGGGCAAGTGCGGTTTAGCTGAGAAGGTGCTGGCCGTGGTGCTTCCCATGGGATGGGCAAATATCCTTGCTCCCATTTGATATCTGGAAGGTTCCTTGGAGACCGAGGGGGTTTTTTGGAGCTGTTCGGCCCCGTAGTTTGGAATATTTGACCGATCTCTCTCCACGAGACGTCGCTTTGCTCAGCAACGCTTTCGCGACCGTTGTGAGATGTTTCTGCTGTGTTCCATGTGTTCCGCCTGGTGTCGCCCAGCACACGATCACCACACGATCCACCTGCAGACAGTATCACGATGAAGGGAGGCGTCTTGGCCGTGTGTGTGCTGATCAGCATCTTCGCCTGCAGCGATGCGATGCAACCAGTGAATCCTGTGCACCTCGGCAACCTGCAGTCTGCCAAGGGGCGCAGCGTCAACCTCGCCGCACTCGCGGTACATCTGGGTGCGCCTCTCGACCCGGACGAGGAGATGCTGCAAAAGCTGCTGGAGCTCCTGAAGTTGGACGCCTCCAACGACACTGTCGAGGCTGTGCAGCGCTGTGTCATAGACCAGTCGGGTGCGATGGTTGCAGCGTCTGCCATGAAGCTTCTGACCTTCCGCCCGACAGAGGACACGCCGTACTTCGAGATGATCCCGCCCCTTGTCGGGATGGAGGTCAGCGGGTACCAGGCCTGTCAGAATATCAAGAAGAATGTGACCAACCCGCCTGTGCACTTCTGCCAGCTGGCCCTTCCTATGGCACAAGTCGTGGTAACCTCGGTATGTGTCCCGCAGACTTGCACCAAGATGGACTTGGACATCATCTTCTACGCCTTGATAGCCCCCACACTGCCTCCCGGTACGCTGGGACCCGGGTATCCTGCCATCTTTGCGTGTGATGACGACGAGAAGGAGTACAGCGACGACCCGAAGGCACAGAGTACTGCAGGAATCTTCACCAGCATCGCTTCTGTTGTTGCACTCGCAACACTCGTGGCTGTCACACGTGAAGTGATCCAGTTTCTCAGGTCGGGAAAATCTGAGGACGCCGAAAGCGCACATCTGCTACCCAACGCTAAAGTTCTCAACAACGACAGTCTCACCCAGGCGGCATCTGCACCGGAGAGCTGGGTGTGGAAGCTGGCGGCATGCTGGGACGTTCGTGCCTCACTCGATGCGCTTCTCTTCATCTCGCCAGAGCGCCCCACCAACTTCCTGAACGGGATGCGTGTGTTCTCCATCATGTGGGTCGTGTTGGGGCACTGCGTGGCCTTCCCTATGATGCCTGGCCTGGACAACATGGAGTATGTGGAGGGCCAAGTGGCTTCGAACTACCGCTGGATACTTGTTGAATCTGGCGTCTACGCAGTTGACACCTTCTTCTACATGTCTGGCTTCCTCGCGACCTACCTGCTGATGAAGAGCTTCCCGCGCACCATCACGCCATTCCAGGCGGTGCCGCGTGTGCTGATGATCTACGTCGACAGATACGTGCGCCTCACACCTCTGTTCGGCCTTGTCATCCTTGCGTCTTACAACCTCCTGCAATACATGTGTGTCGCGCCTTTCTCTATTTGGTACACGAACGGTGGCCCGGTTGCTGCTGGGTGTGGCGAGAAGTGGTGGCGCAATATCCTTTACATAAACAATGTGCGCGGGACCAAGGATATGACGTGCCTGGGGCACTCGTGGTACCTGGCAAACGACATGCAGTTCATGCTGGTCGGTGTCCCCATGGTGGTGTTCCACGCGCTGACAATCGATCACCCCACCCTGAAGTGGGTCTCCCTGTCGCTCCCTGTTCTCACGCTCATCGTATCCCTCATCGTGACGGGTGCGACGAAGGACTCATCAAACGCCTATGTGTACCCCTACATCCGTGCTGCACCCTACTTCTACGGCATTCTTGCCGGCATCGCACTGGCGAACAAACCGTTCTCAGCGCACATCAAGCGTGTGACAGCCGCGTGGTGGGTGTGCTATGTGGCCTACTTCCTCTGCGCCATCATCATGCTGGGCTGCATGACACTGCAGTGGCAGGAGACGCGTATTTCCCTGGGTTACAACAACATCCACTGGGGCCGTGGGATGATGGGCGCCTATCAGTTCGTGTACCACTGCTTCTGGGGGCTTGCGCTGTCTGTGCTCTCGCTTGTGTGGGCACAGGGGCACGGTGGGTGGGTCACACGCTTCCTGTCGTGCCCGCTGTTCGAGCCTATGGGGCGTGTGACGTACGGCGTGTACCTGATCCACCCGATGGTGTACGCAGTGCTGAAGACAGGCGTGAGCCCCACACTGCCCCACTACAGCGATGTGTGGCTGCTGTGTTTCACCATCACGTGCACGGTGGGCAGCTACCTCGGCGGCTGCATCGCATTCGTCTTCATCGAGCGCCCTGTCGGGGCCCTGTGGGACTGGGCCAGCGGGAGGAAGAAGCGCCGCGCCCAGAGGCAGTGATTTCTGTACCGCCTCTGCACTTCCCCTCCTCCCCCCCCAGGCTGGTTCGCTCTCCTGCTGTGCGATCACTGCTTCGCCCTTCCGCACAGCTTTTTCCTTTCTCCCAACCATGCCTGCCCGTTACCTGCCCGGTTCGACAAGACCCTTGCACCCACAACCCACCCACACCGCTTGGCCTCCGGGGCATGCACGTGCCTGGCCACACGCAGCCCCTCCGCCTCCCCAGCCCCACCCCCACTCCCAGCAACGCGCATCTCACCCCTTCATGTTTTCCCCTTGTCCTCAATCATTCTTGACTGGCAGTGCGCCATCTCGCTGGGTTCGCCATGTTCCCCCTCGGGGCCGCCACACAAGCAGGTGCAGCCTGCGGAGGCCACGATGTTCCGCCCGTGATAGCTGACTGGGTGTCGCATTCCTCGGGATGGTCTCTCGTTGCAATCGCACCCGGCAGCTCGTCAGCTGTGCGACACTGCCTTCAACGCGCGTCTGCCCGCTCGGGATGGGTGTACCCAGAGCGTTCAGCCCCCGTGCAGTGGTCTGTCCCGTGGATTGCTGTTCGATGCCGACTCGCTAACGCAAACATGGCCTTCTCCCGCAGGGGTGCTGGCTCTTCTGCCGTTGCGAACCGCATCTGTGTTTCGGACATCACGCCGTGCAGACTCTTGCCCCCACCTCATGGTGTGTGTCTCGTCGTGAGTCGGAGCGTTGCTTTTTGAATAGGGCCACCCTTGGCTCAGCTGCCACAGTCCGCACCGTGTGTCTGACAGCAGGAAGTCGAGGGGAGGCCGGCGCGCTCGGGGGAGGGGGGGGGGGGGCGAGAGGGAATTGCAGGCGGTGCCGTGGGACGATCAGTTGATCTGGACTGACGAAATGATCACGGCACACGCACAACGGGGGGGGGAGGGGTGCAGTGATAGTTTCCCAGTTCCGGGGCGGGGGTTGGGTTGTGTGCCCCCACCGGAGGGGGGGGGGGTGCTAACCCCCGGCGAAGGATAACTTTTGGTGGTCGTATCGCCTGGCGTTGCGGTTGGTGATGAGAAACACCAAACGGCTGTCTTGGGGGCATCGTGGTGTCACGCCCGCAGCGGTCTTCGAGGGGCCCTGATGATAAGACACCTCCCTGCCCGTGACTCTGTATCTTTGAATATTCCATTTATTCTGCCTGGTGTCGCCCAGCACACGATCACCACACGATCCACCTGCAGACAGTAGCACGATGAAGGGAGGCGTCTTGGCCGTGTGTGTGCTGATCAGCATCTTCGCCTGCAGCGATGCGATGCAACCAGTGAATCCTGTGCACCTCGGCAACCTGCAGTCCGCCAAGGGGCGCAGCGTCAACCTCGCCGCACTCGCGGCACATCTGGGTGCGCCTCTCGACCCGAAGGAGGAGATGCTGCAAAAGCTGCTGGAGCTCCTGAAGTTGGACGCCTCCAACGACACTGTCGAGGCTGTGCAGCGCTGTGTCATGGACCAGTCGGGTGCGATGGTTGCGGCGTCTGCCATGCAGCTTCTGACCTTCCACCTGACAGAGGACACGCCGTACTTCGAGATGATCCCTCCCGTTGCCGGGGTGGAGGTCAGCGGGTACCAGGCCTGCCAGAATATCAAGAAGAATGTGACCAACCCGCCTGTGCACTTCTGCCAGATGGCCCTTCCTGGTAAGCACACGGTCATTACCTCAACGTGTGTCCCGCAGACGTGCACCACGTTGGACTTGGACATCATCTTCTACGCCTTGATAGCCCCCACACTGCCTCCCGGTACGCTGGGACCCGGGTATCCAGTCATCTTTGCGTGTGCTGACGACGAGAAGGAGTACAGCGACGACCCGAAGGCACAGAGTACTGCAGGAATCTTCACCAGCATCGCTTCTGTTGTTGCACTCGCAACACTCGTGGCTGTCACACGTGAAGTGGTCCAGTTCCTCACGGCGGGAAAGTCTGACTCTGACGACACGGATGAGAACTCGAAGTTGCTACCTAGCACCAAGGATCTCAACGGCCCCGCCCAGGCATCTGCACCGGAGAGCTGGGTGTGGAAGCTGGCGGCATGCTGGGACGTTCGTGCCTCACTCGATGCGCTTCTTTTCATCTCGCCAGAGCGCCCCACCAACTTCCTGAACGGGCTGCGTGTGTTCTCCATCATGTGGGTCATCCTGGGGCACTGCGTGGCCTACCCGACGATGCCTGGCCTGGACAACATGGAGGATGTGGTGACCGAAGTTGCGACAAACTACCGCTGGGTTATTGTCGAGTCTGGTCTGTATGCAGTTGACACCTTTTTCTACATGTCTGGCTTCCTCGCGACCTACCTGCTGATGAAGAGCTTCCCGCGCACCATCACGCCATTCCAGGCGGTGCCGCGTGTGCTGATGATCTACGTCGACAGATACGTGCGCCTCACACCTCTGTTCGGCCTTGTCATCCTTGCGTCTTACAACCTCCTGCAGCACATGTGTGTCGCGCCTTTCTCCATCTGGTACACGAACGGTGGCCCGGTTGCTGCTGGGTGTGGCGAGAACTGGTGGCGCGATCTGCTGTATATCAACAACGTGCGTGGCCTGGCCGACATGACATGCCTGGGGCACTCGTGGTACCTGTCAAACGACATGCAGTTCGTGCTGGTCGGTGTCCCCATGGTGGTGTTCCACGCGCTGACAGCCGATCACCCCACCCTGAGGTGGGTCTCCCTGTCGCTCCCTGTTCTCACGCTCATCGTTGCCATTGTCTGCGCTTCAACGCTTGGTGATTCGTATTCCAATCCTGCCAATGGCGGTGACTCGTACATCTACCCGTACATCCGTGCTGCACCCTACTTCTACGGCGTTCTTGCCGGCATCGCACTGGCGAACAAGTCAGTCTCAGCGCAGATCAAGTGTGTGACAGCCGCGTGGTGGGTGCGCTATGTGGCCTACTCCTTCTGCGGCGCCATCATGCTGGGCTGCATGACACTGCAGTGGCAGGCGATGCGTGTTACCCTGGGTTACCACAACATCCACTGGAGCAAATCTATGCAGTCCGGCTGTTTCCTTTCTCCCAACCATGCCTGCCCGTCACCTGCCCGGTTCGACAAGACCCTTGCACCCACACCGCTTGGCCTCCGGGGCATGCACGTGCCTGGCCACACGCAGCCCCTCCGCCTCCCCAGCCCCACCCCCACTCCCAGCAACGCGCATCTCACCCCTTCATGTTTTCCCCTTGTCCTCAATCATTCTTGACTGGCAGTGCGCCATCTCGCTGGGTGTACCCAGAGCGTTCAGCCCCGTGCAGTGGTGGGGAGGGGTGCAGTGATAGTTTCCCAGTTCCGGGGCGGGGGTTGGGTTGTGCACGGTGGGATCTTGTAAATTTTACATGTATAACTACAAGTATATACATGTATTATACATGTATAATACTTGCATGTCAACTATTATACATGTATACCGTATACGTAAATATTTTGGAACGTAAATATTATGGAACGTAAATATTATGGAACGTAAATATTTTGGAACGCTGGTGGGTTGGCGTTCCAGATTTTTTTCGTTCCATAATATTTACAGGGCTTTCTGCGACTCGGGGACTTGGACCAGGTGATCGGACGGCATACAGAGTCCCTGACGGGACCTACTCGTGCACTTTTCGCGCGATTCCTGACGCAAGCCGTCCTCACCACCGAGTCCCCAACTGGCCCTGTAAATATTATGGAACGTAAATATTATGGAACGGACCGGCCAAAAATGGGCCCGTTCCATAATATTTACGTTCCATAATATTTACGTATACGGTAATACATGTAAATGCCTGAAATATACATGTAAAATACATGTATATCAAGTAAAAATACAAGTATAATACTTGCATGTCAACTATTATACATGTATTTTTACTTGATATACATGTATTTTACATGTATATTTCAGGCATTTATGGGGTAATCAGGCTGGGGGAAAAAACAACAAATCACAACGAATCACACCCGATCACAACAAATCACAACGCCAAATGTTGTGATTTGTTGTGATTTGTTGCGATTTGTTGCGATTTGTTGTGGCCAGTTGTGATTTGTTGCGACCAGTTGTGACGACTTGTGACCCTTTTGTGATGAGTTGTGATGAGTTGTGATGAGGTGTGATCTGTTGTGATCTGTTGTGATCGCGATCCAAAATTTCAAAAATTTAAAATTTTGGATCGCGATCACAACAGATCACAACAGATCACACCTCATCACAACTCATCACAAAAGGGTCACAAGTCGTCACAACTGGTCACAACAAATCACACCACGTCGTCAGCTGATTGAGGGTGTGATATGAGGGTTCTATCCAACAAGGATATCAAGGCGGCACTTTCAAAGTCCTGCCAAGGACAGCGCCACGTGGGTGTGTGCTTCTGATATATGTTATGTCATCATGTGAACCCTCCCCAGCGTGACACCACGTCACACCTAGTCGCAAAAAATCACAACAAATCAAAACATTTGCCTTGTGATTTGTTGTGATCTGTTGTGATCGGGTGTGATCGGGCCTTGTGATTTGTTGTGATCTGTTGTGATCGGGTGCTGTACTTCATTGGTCGCGCAACTCTCTCTCGCTCCGCGGCCGGTGGGGTCCCCGCCCATCACAGGAGATAACACCCCTCTGTCGAGTTCTCCACACCCCCCCTGGGGCACCGCCCCAACACCTTATTGGTAAGAGCCTCCCCGGCTCGCCCCCCCCCCCCCCCCCCACCATGAGCGACCTGACGGGCCGCATTAAGGCGTTGCTGCAGAATGCAAAGACGCAGGTCGACGGCGGCGGTCTCGAGGGTGACCGCCTCGAGGCGGTACTGTCCATCCTCGAGATGGCGATGGGGCTCCTGCTGGCACAGGGGGGCCAGCCGCAGCAGCAGCAGCAGCAACATCAGCAGCATCAACAACATCAGCAGAAGCCGCAACCGCAACAACAGCAGCAGCAGCAGAGGCAGAAGCAGCAACATCAGCAGAAGCCGCAGAAGCAGCAGCAGAAACCGCAGCCGCAACAACAGCAGCAGCAGCAGCAGCAGAAGCAGCAACATCAGCAGAAGCCGCAGCAGCAACAACAGCCGCAGCAGAAGCCGCAGCAGCAGCAGCCCGCGCCGAAGACGCAGTCGGCGAAGGGGAAGGCGCCGAAGCAGCCCAAGGCGGGCGCTTGGACGGAGGTCGTCCAGAAGCCGCGCCAGCCCCCGCAGGTGCTGGAACAGGACTGGGGTATGCCGGTCCTGACGGGTGACACGGGGTTCGGCTCCGTGAAGATGGGGCTCAAGGTGACCCTGTCGGCGCGGGAGGCGGAGCTCGCCTGTGGCGAGATGCGGGACGCGGCGGAGGAGGTGGAGGGTGCCGTCGGGTACGCCGTCCTCTCCACGAGCCCCTTTACGGGAGGCGAGGAGCGGCTGGTGCGGCTCGTGGGAGGAGGGATCCGCCCCTTCTACGTGTGCAAGATTGGCGCGGTCGGACACACCCAACCGGGGAAGGTGGCGCACGCTGCGCGTCAGGAGCAAGCGCCCGCCCCAGCCACGCAGGTGCTCACCTTCACGGTGGTGAAGCGGCACACATCCGACGGCGTGTGGGACTGCTTGGTAGAGCACCCCCTCCTGGGGATGCAAAAGGTGTGCAGGCGCGCTGTGCGGACGGCGTGCGCGGAGCTGGGGGTGGACTCCCACCACATGTGGATGCTGCGCTCCCAGCCGGGGCGCCGCGACATCCAGGTGCGTGTGCCCACCTCGGCGGTTGAGCGCCTGCTGAGGAGCTCCGGCAAGGACGGGTGCTTCTGGAGGGCGTTGACCTTCCGTGAAGGGGGGGAGTCTCACCTCGTGGTGAAGCTGCGCTCGGAGGTGACGCGCCAGGAGGCGATGCAGGCGGTGCAGCGGGCTGGAGAGCTGGCCCTTGGCCTTGCTGTGGGAACGCGCGCGCTGTTTGTCCGTGCGGCGCGGAAAGACGCTGTGGAGGAGCTGCGCGCGAAGCTCGGAGATGCTGCTGAGGAGAAGCAGGTCGCCGTGCCGCGCTACGTGGTGCAGGGTGCGAAGCCACGGGAGCATGCGGCTGAGGTGGAGGCGGAGCTGCAGCGCGCTGGGTGGCCGGCAGTCGTCAAGTCGTCCTTCGTGGCGAAGGGTGGCTTGACCTGCATCGTGGCGGCGGACCAGCCGCCCACCTTCAACGCCCTATCGAGAGAGGGGCAGAACACGCTGTGGGTGCGGCTGGCAGAGCGGGGGGACACACGCCGTAACCCCGCCAAGTGTTTCGTTCCGGAGAAGGGTGCGCGGCGAGACGGCAGGATCCGCCTCCCCCCGCGCCCAGACCTCTCCGATGAGGACTTCCCCCCGCTGGGTGGTGCGGTGCCCTCTACGACAACCTCTGCAGCAAAGACTGATGATGGCCCGACGACTGACCCCGTAGCAGCCGCCGCAACCGCCGCGGACGAGACAGTTGATCTCGAAGGCATGGATGACGAGGAGGAGGACGTCGACTCCGACATGAGGCGACAGGGGAAGCGCAAGCGGAAGGACGACGAGGGGCCTGGCATGATGTCCCAGGCTGCCTCAGCGATGGGCAAGGTGCTGGCGAGCCTCTCTCCGCTGCGGTCGCGCTCGACGCCCTCGACCGGAGGCGACGGGATGGAGCACGCGCACACCTTCCTGCGACAGGCAGTGGCGCACCCCACCTCCTTCACGTGTGGCCTCTGCAAGAAGCAGCTTGAGGCTGGTAGAAAGCGCCGCACCTGCCTGGAGCCGAACTGCACACTGCACGCCTGTGCCGCGTGCACAAAGAACTCCCTGGTGGACCAGTGACTCCGCACGCCACGCTCAGTGGCAGACGCCGCGCGTATGTCTCTGCTTCTGAGTGGGGATATTGAGACGAACCCAGGTCCCACGAACAACCTGGTCATCGCCTCGCTGAATGTGACCTCCCTGGCAGCCCACTGGGATGACGTCCTCGAAGTTCCTGCACATGTCCTCGGCATCCAGGAGACGTGCTGTTCAAGAGCGGAGCAGGAGGCCAACGACTGGCAGCTGAAGGGGCACGACGGCAAACCTCCGGAGTGGGCTGCCCTGTGGGGCAAGCCGCGCCCCCCACGCAGATCGAAGCATGCGCCAACCGGCAACGTCATGAAGGGCTCCAGGGGAGGCGGTGTGGCTACCCTCGTGCGCCAGCCCTGCGTATCGCGAACAGTGCAGGATACGTGTTTGACCGCTGGGTTTGAGGACGGTCGGGTGATGCACAGCCTGGTCGCTCTCGGCTCGGGATCGACCTTCCTGCACGTGTTTGTGGTCTACGCCCACACGGGTCCTGATAAGAAGGCTGCCGCGGCGCGCGAAGCCCTACTGCACGCTGTGCTGTTTGAGGCGCAGGTGCAGATCGGCGATGCCCCAGCGGTGGTGCTGGGTGACCTAAACACGGACGTTGACCGCTCACCCACCCTACGCAGGGCGCTGGAAAACTCTTGGGTTGATGCGGCGGTCCTGCAGGCGGCGGAAGACGGTGAGGACCCCAAGCCGACGTACACCACCTCGCGATCGTCCTCCCGCATCGACTACGTCCTGCTGAACCATGTCGCGGCGCAGAGCTTCGTCAGCTGCTCCACGTCCCTGGCAGGAGTGCCGAACCACTGGCTGGTTAGTGTGACCCTCAATGCCATGGCCTTCACGCAGGAGACCCTACGCTACAAGGTCCCCCGGGAGATACCTGCCCCCCTGCCACCCCCGAAGCCGGCAGCGGGTACACCGACACCACCTGAACCGCCTGACCTCCCCGACCTCACGCCGTTCTACACGATGTCAGAGGCAGGTGATGTTGAGGGCGCGTGGCTACATCTGTCGAGCGCGTGTGAAAAGCATCTGCTGACACGGAGTGAGATCGTGGAGTCTGACGCCAAGCCGTACATGGGAAGGGGTCTTGCGCGCGAGCCGAAGAAGGTGCGTGTGGCTGCGCCGACATGTATCTCAGCAGGCACCGTGGCGACCGGCAAGGAGCTCCGCTACAGTGGGGTGATAAGCCGCCTTGAGCACTACGTCCGATCGCGCTCCAGCACACGCGGGGGACAGGGGTCGGTGTCTCAAGAGCTGGTGCGGTGCTGGCGCAATTGCCACAAGGTGCTGAAGGAGCTCCCCTCGGACGCAGGTGTCACACCTACCATGCTGAACTCCTTGCCTGACGTTGCGACGGTGAAGAAGCTACTGCACCGGGTACGTGCGTCCCTCCAGCGACTGAATCGGGAAGCGGCAGCGGCCCGGCGAAAGCGATGGAGGTCCACAGTTGCGAAGATGTTCACATCTGACCGCCGGAGCCTCGTCACGGTCCTGAAGGGGAGCCCCAAAGAATCTGCAGATACGGTGAAACGTGCAGATGGCTCGCTGACGGCTGAGATGGTCGAGATGGACACAATCCTGCAGCGTGCGTGGGGGCCTATCCTGCGGATGTACTCCCCAGACAAGCCTGAGCCTGAGCTGGAGCCGTTCATCCAGGAGTTCGGTGACTTGGTGGAGTGCCACCCGATGTGTGTTGCCGACATCACCGGGGACGACCTGCTGGAGCTGCTGAAGCGCCGCAAGAAGAAGTCTGCGGCGTGCGGGGTGGACGGCTGGCGTATGGATGAGCTGCAACGGCTGCCGCTGCCTCTGTTGGAAGGGTTTGCCACCTTTTTCAACCTGGTCGAGCGGACAGGGAAATGGCCTCCAGGCCTGATGACGGCCCTGGTCTCCCTCATCCCGAAGAGTGAAGACCTATCTCCGACGAACCTCAGGCCGATCACCGTCACCAGCTCGGTGTACCGCCTGTGGGCCTGCCGCCGCCTGCTCGACATCATGGAATGGCAGGAGTCTTGGGCGCTGGATACGCAGCACGGCTTCCGGCCGAAACACCGCTGTGATGACGTGCTGATGGAGCTGACCACGCTTATCGAGGAAACGCTTCTGGATGACACGCAGCAGCTATACCTGCTCGCGCTAGATTTCCAGAAGTGCTTCGACAGGGTCCCGCAGAAGCTCGTCCTAAGGCTGGCGGAAGCCATGGGCATGGACCAGCGTATCCTGCGTCCCCTCCGCACAATGTACAGAGGGCTGAAGAGGCGCTTCAAGATGCCGCTGGGCGTCGGCAAGAGCTTCGAGGTGACCAACGGTATCCTGCAGGGGTGCCCGATATCGGTCATCCTCATCAATGCGTTGCTGTCCGTTCTGTTCCGTGCGATCGAGCAGCGTGTGCCCCAGGTCGAGACGCAGTCCTTTGCCGATGATGCGACGCTGATTTCGCAGGTGGATGAGGCGTCGGTGCAACAAGCTGTGGATGTCGTGGCTGGCTTCTGCGAGATGACCGGTATGGCGCTGAACGTCAAGAAGACGATCGCGATGGGTATACCTAAGGGCTCCTCTGCAGTCCGCAGAAAGCGCCCCTACATAGGCACCCTTGGGATAGGCGACGCCACGTTCCCTACGAAGAAGGCCGCCCCGATCCTTGGGGCAAAGACCTGCATCTCGGACAAGCTGAGGGAGAGGCGCAACAACGCCAAGCTCGGTTCGTGCGAACAGCTCCTGCACCGCCTACCGTCCTCTCCGCTGGGCACCAGACAGCGGGGTGAGATTGTTGCAAGCAACGTGGTGTCGCGCACGATCCACGGAGGATCCTACGCGCCGGTGTCTGACACGGCGATGAAACGGCACAGGAGTAAGCTGACGACCGGGATCATCGGTGTGAAGCACCCGTCGCGAAGTGTCGGTGCAACGCTCTCCATCATCAACAAGAGCCACCTCACCGACCCCGCGACTGCGAATGCCTACACCATCCTCCGCACCCTCTTCGACACGTGCTCGCGGAGGCCTGGGCTGGTGAGTCGCCTGAACTCCATCAAGGAGAAGTACGAGGACCACGACACGCTATCCCCGAAAGATGCCCTCGGCCCAGTCGGTATTGCGCTGCATACTGCCCTGCCCGCGGCGGGCCTTGACTGGGGCGACAACATTCTTGATTGCGCGCTGGGAGAGATGAACTTGGTGCAGGAGGACCGCTCATCCCGCAACCACGCCCTGCGAGAGCAACTGCGCCGGCACGCCTGGCGGAAGCTCGCCGAATTTCGCCCCTCCTTCGCTGGGATCGAGAATGGTGTTGACTACCTCAGGACGAATGAGCTGCGCCTCACCACCAAAAACCCCATGATGGCCCATGCTCTGACGGTGATTCTCATCGGAGGCATCTTCTTCGCGACGCGCTGGGGCCGCAACAACGCCTACGTCTCTGGTGGTGAAAGGGATGATGCCTCAGACGCGCTCTCCTCCCCTCCAGACCCGTCCGATGAGGGCGCGGCGACGCAGGAAGAAGAGTGCGAGGAGGATGAAGAAGCCGAGGAGTATGAGGAAGCGGAGTCGGAAGACGCTGCCTCGGAGGCCGATGACGACCCTGATGCTGCCTCCCCCCATGCTGAGAACGCAGATCCCCCTCCTGAGAAATGCGTACACTGTGCGGACGTGCTGGACGACACACCAGACCACCTCTGGTGGGTGTGCAGTGCCTTCGACTGTGTCCGGTCTGAGCCCCAATTCGCGCCTCTACTTGCCGCGGACCGCTCTGACTGGCCCCCGTGCCTTGCGCGCTATGGCGTCGTGCCGGAGGGATTCGACGTCGACGTGACGCTGCTCCACACGCTGATGGGTCGCATTGTGCTGAAGCGTTGGGAACTGGAGGCGAAGAGCCGTGGTGCAAAGCCCCTCGTCCACCCCTGGACAGCCGCCCTCTCGCTGCCTGCGGAACCTCATGACTTTGACTTCTCCCGCATCCCCGATGTACCTCCGGGCGAACGGATCTGGAAGAAGGCTGACATTGCGCTCCTGCGTGCCTTCACTGGTTGGCTGAAGGCCCTGCGCTGGACGGATAGGGGCGTAGTGTCGAACATTGAGCTCGCTCTCGACTTCGAGGTGTACACAGGCATGCAGCTCCCCCGGACGACGGAAGGGACCAGCGACCTCCCCCTCCCGCCACTCAGGGAGCGTGGACGTGTCCTATGGACGTTGATGAAGCACATGATGCAACTCTGCCAACGCACACAACTCGGTAAGCCGTGGCCTGCCGAGCGGCAGGACCGAGTGGGGTGCCTCTCCTCCGTCGGCGCAGGGGAAGTATGGGGCGGCGTCGTCCCCAGACCCATCTTTGCCGGTGGCGCTGAGACGATCACCGCCATTGAGAACAGCGCCAAACGTGCCGCGCGGGTCCAGAAGGGCGACCTGACCTGGGGTAGTGACGTATACCCAGACTACACCGGGATTAACAGAGCAGGGCGTGCCGCAGCGTGGGAAACCCCCGGGCCTGGACCGACCCGTAGCGCCTCTCCAGTGCTTGTACCTGATCACCTGGCCATACACGACAAGACGCGGGTCTGCAACGCGCACTCAAAACCTAGGTGCGACCTCTGCGAAGGCCAGGAGCGCAACTACCAGACGCATCTGGAAGCGTGCTGTCGCGCGCACCACTCGCATGACGACGGCCTGTCTGTACGGTGCTGCAAGAAGCACAAGATGACGAGGTGTGGTGCATGCGCCAAGGCGGAAACCTGCTGCGAGGCGGGCCACCACGAACCCCCCACTGACGAGGACAGCGAGATGTGCTCTGCTGATGATGACGGCAGCGGCGATGGGCACTCCGCGGGTGGCCCCTCGAACGGCGGTGACGAGGAGGTGGACTCCTGCGACGACAACGACGCGGATGGGGACAGTCCCCCTGCCGCTGGGGGCGGAGACGGGGATGCCGGCCTCAGCGAGCGCGACGAAGCCGCCGACGCGCCCTCGGCGGCCGCCGACGATGATGATGATGGACCCCCATCTGAGGGATGTGAGACCGCACTGGGACAGGTTGCCACTGAGAGCGCCGCCAGTTATGTTTATGAGAGTGGCCCAGTGCCAGAGAGGGTGGAACCCCCCTGTTCGGATGTGTCTTCTCCTGGTGTGGACGAGGTTGTGGCATGCTGCGACCTCGAGCTACCGCCAGCCCCTTCTCTCTCTTCCCTGCCTCTTCCTAGCTTGCTTAAGAGGCTGGCTGACGTGCGGGACGTGGCTGATGCCGCGCCTTTCAATAAAAGACAAGCTACCTGCACCGTAGTCAGCTCCTTGAGTGGCCCTTGTCCTGATATCTCGTCGCTTAGACCTTTCCCCAACGTGGCATCCCCTCCCCCTTTGCCGGAGAACACCCCACCTCCCTTTCGTCTTGTCACTGACCCGGGTACACAGACAGCCGGCGGGCTCGGCAAATCAACAAAGGTGCTTTCATCAAAGCGCACTGCCCAGTCGTCGCAGTCTGAACCTGGATTCACCTTCCTGCCCCCTCATGTCCCATCTGCCGCAAAGAGAGAGGCGGATGCCCTTGGCGCGCCCGACATCCCGCCACCGGGAAAAACGCCTGCAACTTGCGCAACGGTTAGCGCCTTGGACGTCCGGCCTTTCCCAGGCTTACTTCCCCTACCCCTCTGCAAGGGTACTCATTGCCCCTCGTTCCTCTCACCCCGCCCCCTGGGCGCCCCTGTTTCGAAAACAAAGGCCGTTGGGCAATCTGACTCGAAACCTCCAGCAGTGGCTACCGGCTTCCTGTTTGATGCGCCAAGCAGGCCACTCACTACAGCTAAAGTCAAGGCATGGAGGTGGTTACTTCCCCCTTGCGCGATTGACCCCATTCCCCACAAGGTTCGTCTGTCGAAGATCCATCGGCAGAAACGTTTCCGAGCCCGGGCTTTCCCTTTTGACCCCCCCCGCCAGATCAGGCGTTCATCAGACTTCCTTCCCAGTAAGTGGAAGGTCCCGCGCTATTTTCAACGCGCGGCCGAGGTATCACCCTCCGAGCTTCATTCGGTGGAGCCTCCGACCTTCAGTGTTCACGTGCCTTTCCCTATTTTAACAAAAGAAAGGAGCAGATCGCGCCCGTGTGGTGTGACTTAGTAAATGACTTGGATAGCGTATCAGTTCTCGTGCGTCGTCTTTCGTAGACGTTCTGTACGATGCGGATCCGCTAATCCAACATAGCAAACGATCGGGTGTGATTTGTTGTGATTTGTTGTTTTTTTCCCCAGCCTGATTACCCCAATTTACATGTATTTTACATGTATAATACTTGTCATGCAAGTATTATCCATGTAAAATACTTGCATGACAAGTAAAATACATGTATAATACTTGCATGACAAGTAAAATACTTGCATGCAAGTAAAATACATGTATTTTACTTGCATGCAAGTATTTTACTTGTCATGCAAGTATTTTACATGTATAATACTTGCATGACAATTATTATACATGTAAAATACATGTAAATGCATGAAATATACATGTAAAATACATGTACCGTATACGTAAATATTATGGAACGTAAATATTATGGAACGGGCCCATTTTTGGCCGGTCCGTTCCATAATATTTACGTTCCAAAATATTTACAGGGCCAGTTGGGGACTCGGTGGTGAGGACGGCTTGCCTCAGGAATCGCGCGAAAAGTGCACGAGTAGGTCCCGTCAGGGACTCTGCATGCCGTCCGATCACCTGGTCCAAGTCCCCGAGTCGCAGAAAGCCCTGTAAATATTATGGAACGAAAAAAATCTGGAACGCCAACCCACCAGCGTTCCAAAATATTTACGTTCCATAATATTTACGTTCCAAAATATTTACGTATACGGTATATCAAGTAAAAATACATGTATAATAGTTGACATGCAAGTATTATACTTGTATTTTTACTTGATATACATGTATTTTACATGTATATTTCAGGCATTTACATGTATTATACATGTATAATAGTTGACATGCAAGTATTATACATGTATAATACATGTATATACCGTAAACGGAAATATTGTGGACCGTAATAAAGGTGAACCGTACTATAGGTGGACCGTAAAAAAGATGGAACAAATGGGATTTTTCCGGAACTTGGAACATTTTTACGGTCCACCTATTTTACGGTTGGGATCGTGGACTTGGCGGTTTTTTTTACGAGTTCCTTCGCGACGAAGTCGCGAAGGAACCAAGGAAATCGTACGACTGAAGCTGCAGGATTAACACCACAGGGCCTCAGCACAGAGTGTGCGCTCACCATCGTCCGGGAACTGTTCTCCCACAGTTACTGCAGGGTGTACTACACTAAAGGAGTACGATTTCCCTGAATTTTCCGGGCACTGATTCACGAATTTACATCTGGAGGGAGCCCGGTGGTCTCAGCTTCTGTCTGCGCGCCCTGCCGTACTGTGGCTGCTTTTGTGGGCTCGTGCAGCAGGTTCTACTTTTACTTCTACCGGAATGCTCCTTGCATGGTACTACACTTCTCGAGGTGTGGTGGTGGGTGAGTCTCGAGGTGAGTGGTGGTGATCGTGCCTTTTCCACACGCAGGGAGGACTTGCTTCTCTTGCTGGTGTTGGTTGCGGTGGTGGAGGGAGGGTCCAAAGCTGGGAGGTCGGGAGGCCTACGTGTGGGTGTCTGCGGCGTGGAGGCCGCAGTCCGCGCCCCGCAACCCACCAGCCCGCGGGCGAAAAACGCATTGTCTTTTCCATATTCAGTCCCAATAAATGGTGGACCGTAAAAAAGATGGAACGTTTGGCCTTTTTTTGGGAACTTGGAACATTTTTACGGTCCACCCTTTTTCCGTTTACGGTACTTGTAGTTATACATGTAAAATTTACAAGATCCCACCGTGTGTGCCCCCACCGGAGGGGGGGGGGGGTGCAAACCCCCGGCGAAGGATAACTTTTGGTGGTCGTATCGCCTGGCGTTGCGGTTGGTGATGAGAAACACCAAACGGCTGTCTTGGGGGCATCGTGGTGTCACGCCCGCAGCGGTCTTCGAGGGGCCCTGATGATAAGACACCTCCCTGCCCGTGACTCTGTATCTTTGAATATTCCATTTATTCTGCCTGGTGTCACCCAGCACACGATCACCACACGATCCACCTGCAGACAGTAGCACGATGAAGGGAGGCGTCTTGGCCGTGTGTGTGCTGATCAGCATCTTCGCCTGCAGCGATGCGATGCACCCAGTGAATCCTGTGCACCTCGGCAACCTGCAGTCCGCCAAGGGGCGCAGCGTCAACCTCGCCGCACTCGCGGCACATCTGGGTGCGCCTCTCGACCCGAAGGAAGAGATCCTGCAAGAGCTGCTGGAGCTCCTGAAGTTGGACGCCTCCAACGACACTGTCGAGGCTGTGCAGCGCTGTGTCATGGACCAGTCGGGTGCGATGGTTGCGGCGTCTGCCATGCAGCTTCTGACCTTCCGCCCGACAGAGGACGCGCCGTACTTCGAGATGATCCCGCCCCTTGTCGGGGTGGAGGTCAGCGGGTACCAGGCCTGCCAGAATATCAAGAAGAATGTGACCAACCCGCCTGTGCACTTCTGCCAGCTGGCCCTTCCTGCGTCGCAGACGGTCATTACCTCAACGTGTGTCCCGCAGACTTGCACCACACTGGACTTGGACATCATCTTCTACGCCTTGATAGCCCCCACACTGCCTCCCGGTACGCTGGGACCCGGGTATCCTGCCATCTTTGCGTGTGATGACGACGAGAAGGAGTACAGCGACGACCCGAAGGCACAGAGTACTGCAGGAATCTTCACCAGCATCGCTTCTGTTGTTGCACTCGCAACACTCGTGGCTGTCACACGTGAAGTGATCCAGTTTCTCAGGTCGGGCAAGTCTGACTCTGACGACACGGATGAGAACTCGAAGTTGCTACCTAGCACCAAGGATCTCAACGGCCCCGCCCAGGCATCTGCACCGGAGAGCTGGGTGTGGAAGCTGGCGGCATGCTGGGACGTTCGTGCCTCACTCGATGCGCTTCTCTTCATCTCGCCAGAGCGCCCCACCAACTTCCTGAACGGGATGCGTGTGTTCTCCATCATGTGGGTCATCCTGGGGCACTGCGTGGCCTACCCGATGATGCCTGGCCTGGACAACATGGAGGACGTGGCGACCGAAGTTGCGACAAACTACCGCTGGGTTATTGTCGAGTCTGGTCTGTATGCAGTTGACACCTTTTTCTACATGTCTGGCTTCCTCGCGACCTACCTGCTGATGAAGAGCTTCCCGCGCACCATCACGCCATTCCAGGCGGTGCCGCGTGTGCTGATGATCTACGTCGACAGATACGTGCGCCTCACACCTCTGTTCGGCCTTGTCATCCTTGCGTCTTACAACCTCCTGCAGCACATGTGTGTCGCGCCTTTCTCCATCTGGTACACGAACGGTGGCCCGGTTGCTGCTGGGTGTGGCGAGAACTGGTGGCGCGATCTGCTGTATATCAACAACGTGCGTGGCATGTCCGATCTGTCGTGCCTGGGGCACTCGTGGTACCTGTCAAACGACATGCAGTTTGTGCTGGTCGGTGTCCCCATGGTGGTGTTCCACGCGCTGACAGCCGATCACCCCACCCTGAGGTGGGTCTCCCTGTCGCTCCCTGTTCTCACGCTCATCGTTGCCATTGTCTGCGCTTCAACGCTTGGTGATTCGTATTCCAGTCCTGCCAATGGCGGTGACTCGTACATCTACCCGTACATCCGTGCTGCACCCTACTTCTACGGCGTTCTTGCCGGCATCGCACTGGCGAACAAGTCAGTCTCAGCGCAGATCAAGTGTGTGACAGCCGCGTGGTGGGTGCGCTATGTGGCCTACTCCTTCTGCGGCGCCATCATGCTGGGCTGCATGACACTGCAGTGGCAGGCGATGCGTGTTACCCTGGGTTACCACAACATCCACTGGAGCAAATCTATGCAGTCTCTCCACCAGTTCGTGTACCACTGCTTCTGGGGGCTTGCGCTGTCTGTGCTCTCGCTTGTGTGGGCACAGGGGCACGGTGGGTGGGTCACACGCTTCCTGTCGTGCCCGCTGTTCGAGCCTATGGGGCGTGTGACGTACGGCGTGTACCTGATCCACCCGATGGTGTACGCAGTGCTGAGGACAGGCGTGAGCCCCACACTGCCCCACTACAGCGATGTGTGGCTGCTGTGCTTCACCATCACGTGCACGGTGGGCAGCTACCTCGGCGGCTGCATCGCATTCGTCTTCATCGAGCGCCCTGTCGGGGCCCTGTGGGACTGGGCCAGCGGGAGGAAGAAGCGCCGCGCCCAGAGGCAGTGATTTCTGTACCGCCTCTGCACCTCCCCTCCTCCCCCCCCCAGGCTGGTTCGCTCTCCTGCTGTGCCATCACTGATTCGCCCTTCCGCACAGCTTTTTCCTTTCTCCCAACCATGCCTGCCCGTCTTTCTTTCCCCCTTTCACTATCCTCTCTCCCGCCGAGCATCTGCCGGATTCGACAAGGTCCGTGCACATGCAGACAACCACACCCACCCAAACACATGGTATTTGGGGCCCGCAGCCGCAGGCACTCCCACCCCACCTCACCTCCCTATCCATTAACTGCACGCAATCCCACAGGACCCCCAAAGTCTTGCAGCCTCGGCTGTTCGATCTCCTCGTCCTAATAATCGCGTCAAAGGGGCCTTTGTGATGTCGTACAGAACAGTGGGCCCTGCCTTCGCAACACAGGTGCCGCCGTGATTTTTGTCGAAAAATGTGGCCCCAGTTTGATGCGGAAGAGTAAAGGAGAACCCGCCAGGAAGTGAGAAGTGCACCTGTCCCCCCCTCACCCCCCCCCCCTTTCTTGGGAGGGGGTGAGGCGTCTTGGGGTCGTGTGTATTTCTCTACGGAGGTCGACTTTGCGCTTCCATTTATCCTTCTACTCGGTGTCCTCTTCAGCGGCGTAGCCAGGGTGCCTGTTGACCAGGAGGGGCCTGGTTAATGACCAGGAACAGGAGTGGTCAAAACCGTGACCAAGCCACGGCAGTGATATCTTCAGTACCCTTCACCCTATGCCCCCTCCCCCTTTCCTTTTGTTTCACTGGGTTCCCTCCCTGTTGCCCGTGCGGCGCTGCAACAATGATTGCTTTTCCGGGCCTGTCTTGCATCCTCCCCCATCGGGGCTGCTTACCTCTGCACCGGCACCTATGCGTCTTGCTTCAAACAACCCCCCCCCTTCACTCTTTCTGCTTCATTCCTTATCCCTGTCATCCGCTCAATGTTGTCGCCGCACGACTTCAGGGTTGAACCCTTAAACCACAACCCCCCTTCCCCCTCCACCACCCCTCCCAATCAAGACAGCGCCGAAGTTATCTGGGGCAGAACACTGGGTGTGACAGACCGTGCGGGAGTTCCGCACACAGCTCTCACAGTGCTGTGTGAGGTGAGGTGTCCCTGTGATTTTGTCGACACCAGAATGTCAAGAAAACCCCATCCTGTTCCGTGTACCCCCCGATTGGACCTTAGCGCCTGCCCCCCCCCCCCCCTCCCTTTTAGTGCAGGGCGTCTACAGGCTGTCGAACTCCTGCAACAGATCACACCGGAACAGGCAGATGGTGGTGTGGCTTCGGGGCTGTTGGGCATGCGAAGCTGCTCTGGTCATGCGCGCAAAAAAACGAGATTCTCTTTGATCTGGTTGGGTTGGTCGGGTCTTGTCCCTCCTCCCTTGGGTTGCCGGCAGTACGTGGTCCACATGTGGCAAAGGATTGTGTTGGATGGGGAACAGCTCGGCATCATTTCCCTTCAAAAATATGGAGCCCTGAGAGCTGCACTTTCCGACGATTCTGCAAGCACGCAGCAGCGGTTTGTGGGATTCAAACGCGCTTTTTCAGCTATTCCGATACATCGTGGTTTCCTGCTTGCGGGTTTCCCGCAGGGTAGCGGTGCCAACTATATTCCCCAAGGCAGGACGTGGGAGAAGGCACACCCTTTGATGTTGGGCCACGCATTATGTGTTCACACCCATATGAGCAAAAAAGTATCGTCACGTCGCATATCCCCCACAGGCGGAGAGAGCAACGGAACATGGTGGCTTGCTTCACCAAACCCACTCTCCCCTTCATGAGATGACACGGAGGGTGGGGGGGGGGGGTGGGGGGGGCGGTATTGTGTTCGGGATCCTTAACCTAATCATCAACTCAACCCCCATCAGAATACAGCCAAGGGGGCCGTCGCTACCGGGTGTGAATGAGTGAGAACAAGTGAGGGGCAGGCCTACTGTCTCTCACTTCTTCTCACTCAGGCTCACTGACTGACGAGCTGTGACAAGCTGTGTGTGACTGGTAGCGAGGACCCCTGAGGGATTGAAATACACGCGTCTCGAGGAGCGGCTTTGTCTGGTGATCGTTTTTTTTTTTGCGTCTTTTCTCCAAGCTATTCACCGCCATTCCGGCTCGGCACACCAACCCACTGAGTATTCCGCTTGTGCGTACAAACACAAAATCCGGGCTTCTTTGCGACACACCCACCTCCCCGCCTTCCTCTGTGCTGCTTCTCTGTCTGGAGCAGCGTGTTCGGAGAAAACGTGACCTCCCCTCCACAATTTATATCGCGGTCCCAAAAGGACACGAGGAAAACGTTGAGAGCCCTAAAAGAAGAAGGAAAGTGCCACACTCGTCGCAGATATGTACCGCACATCTGTAGATACAAGGCCTCCCCCCCCACCCCCCTCCGCCCACCTCCCCTCATCACGCAACCATCAAACTGCAAAAAAAAATCTCCCTCATCCCCACCCCCTCCCCTTTCCCCCTTCTGGGTATCCTTCACAAAACGCAACCCGTGTCTATCCACAGTCGGGGCCATGCATATTGCCTTACTCGCTGGATGCAAATGCAGTCGCGACATGCCATAGACATGCATGGTGGCCACCCCCCTCCCCCCCGGAGCCTCACATGGTGGCCGAGTCAGGGTGTTGACCAGGCCAAAAATTGGCCAGGCCCCTCACCAGGTCATTGACCAGGGGGGGGGTTGCAGCCCGTTGCTCCCTGTACCCCTGGTCATGATCAGGGCCTTCTTGTCGTAGTGACCAGGTCACTGACCAGGGCCTTCTTTGAGGGACAGGCCTAGTCAAAACTGACCAGCCACCGCGCACACCCTTTTTATACCGTGAGAAACAAACAGTTCTACGTTCTACTCTTCACCCCCCCCCACCCCCTCCCCCGAGCCGCTAACATTGCAAGAAGGTGCTGGGAGACTTGCTTTTCCATTCACTCTCGACAATCAAACCCCCCCCCCCCCGAGCCTCACTCTCTCCGCACGATTGAAATGGGGTGTTCGCCCGCGCCCACCCGTGTCTCTCCCTCCGCCCCCCCCCCCCCCCCTTTCTCTTTCTCCCTTCCCTTTGGAGGCAGGTTGTGACTTTCACTCCGGCACCGAAATTGGCGTGTTTCTATTTGGTGTATTTTTCCTCCAATCTTCTTTGTGGGAGAAGCAAAAACGCCGAAAGGAAACCTACGCCGAAGACTTGCCGATTGCGAGAGGCACTCCTCCGGAGAAGGCGTAGCCCCGGGAATCTGCAGAATCTCGGGTTGGGGGGGAGAAAAGGGGGGTCTGATGCTGTGTGTGTTTTGAGGCCCAGCCTTACTGAGCCTGGAGTGAAATAGACCGGGGTGTCTCAGCTCTCGGGTGTCGCACCCCGATTCTCGGGTGTGGTTAGTAGGCAAAATAGGCTGTGCCGCACCCTGCTTTTTTGGGTGTGAATCGGACCCGGTTCACGAGGCTCCCCGACAGCTCCAGCATCAGCGGCTGGGCCACAGCACAATATACCTCGGGGTGCAGGGGAGTGGCACTGATCCCTCGCATAGCAGGGGACAAACAGACTGACTTGTTGTTTGGCGCTGCGCAGAGAAGGCTTCCAACCCTGCATCCTATTCATCAGGAGAGAGCTTCATCCACTCCATGCTGTCGTGAGAGGCTGTGGGAGTGGGGATTGGGCAGAACGGGCGAAGCCCTCGTGGCATTTGTGACGGCGGCAGGCGGAGGGGTTTCTATTCGTACCCTTTTCTGAGGCCTTGAGCTCCCCCCCCCCCCCCCCCGTCCCCCAGCCCTTTCTGTTGGCCACAGCGCACAGACTCCTGCCATGGCCTCTCTTTTGCATTGATGATTGCACTGCACCGCCAAATCCACAGAGACGGGGTGGGTGGGTGTGGTGCCCCGCGATGGCCACAACCACTGTTGTGGAAACCTACCCGAATGGCGACAAGTATGAGGGGCAGGTTGGTGTCGACGGGGTGAAATGCGGCTGGGGGAAGTACACCTTCGCCAACGGGAAAGTCTACGAGGGGCATTGGGCTGGCGGCAAGATGAACGGGTGGGGCGAGTTCATGGAGGGCGACACGAAGGACCGGTTCATCGGAGAGTGGGACGACGCCAACAGGCGCTTCGGGATATACTTCTATGCCAACGGGGATATGTACCAAGGGGGCTTCGAGCGCAGCATGAAGCACGGACGTGGCATCATCTGGGAGAACAAAGTGATGTATGAGGCAACATACAACCGCGACAAGCTGGTGTCGAAGGTGCCGTGGAAGGTGAAGATGGCGGAGCAGCAATCCCCGGTGCGGCGCGCCGCGTCGCCCGTGCAGCAGCACCCTTCGAGCGCGAGCTACCCGCCGCCGCAGAACCCAAACCCCGCGCTGGAGGCGGAGCTGCAGGCCGCACGGGCACGCGTGATGTACCTTGAGGAGAAAGGCGAGTCGCAGGAGACGCAACTCATGCTCCTGACGAAGGAGCTGCGCGCGATGCAGGCCGAAAACGACATGCTGAGAACCGGCGCTAACGAGCGGGGGGGCATGGCAAACCCGATGTCACGCGAGCCCCGCCCCGCCACAGTCACGCCGCGCCAGAAGGGGGCCAGCGCAGGCAGCAGGGGCGCCACGCCCACAGGGCGCTCCTCTTCCCGAGGCGGGGGGCGAGCCGCGGCAAACGGGGTGCGAAGCCGCTCCAGCGGTGGCAGCTCACGCCAGCCCGGGCCTGCCATCGGCCCCCGCAGGCAGGACAAGACAAGCTCTGTCATCTATAAGAAGACGCAGCAGCCGCACACCTTCGACCGCATGTCGCCTAACAAGCTGCGTGAAGAGTTCCGCTACTACTACAACCACTTCGATGAAAAGTGATCCCCCGTCAGTGCTGCTCTGCAGCTTGTGGCGCACTCCCGAAGACCATGTCGGGGCAGACGTCGTACTGCTGCCAACTAGAGGCAAGCTGCGTCGTGTGGGAGGGGCAGTGCCAGAGGGTTGGGGTTGGGGTGGGGGTGGTGGGGTGTAGATTCCTGGGGTAGATCCCGTGGTGCCCTGCGCAGTGTAGTGTTGTTCAGAGAGAGAAGAGGGTGTAGGGTGCAGGGGTGTAGGGCCCCTCCCCACCGACGGGATCTCGGGGTGCCCCCGAGCGGGGGTCGTGTGGTTCTCCACCTAAGAGAGGCAGACGAGGGTGGGTGATGAGGGCAGTCGCCCTCTGGGGGCTGTCCCATTTGCCTTGTTCCGGAGTAGTATGACTGAAACGTCTGGTGTGCGTAAGTCTGGAGGAGGCGGGATTTCGTTCCTCAAGCTGGCAACACCATGTAATAATCCGCGTTGCCGTGGCGGTCAACACTGCCTCTGTTCCGTTGCCACAATCCCCAAGTGGGTGTTTACCCATTGCGCCGTGCCATTCCTTTCCGGGCTCTTTTTTAGATCTCTTCTTCCATCCCCCCGACACACACGGGACCGGCCGCAACCTGATCGGCATTTATGGAAAAGCGCCTGATCGCCCCCAACCCACCCACCCACCCACCCACCCCCACACCCCTCCGACCCCCTCACACCAACATCCTGCACGCTTTGCAAGCCTCTCTCACCGCCCCCACCCCCACTCCAAGGTATCAAGCCTGACCACCAGGAGGCAGGCAGTACACTATGCATGGGTGCCACAGTAATCACAGCGCTGGGCGCAGCGACTGTGCAAGCGACGATGGGGCGGACGTGATGAGCCCAATGAGCTACGCAGTCAGCTCTGAGCAGGGCAGCAGCGCGTCGTGCGGCTGCTTCGCCTCCACGCTGAGCTCCTGCAGGTTCAGCAGCATCGGCTCGCCCCGTTTGTCCGCGCCTGATGTGCGCAGGACCTTTTCGTCCTCCTCCGTGATGGAAGTCACCTCCGTCGCGTCCTCCTCATCCGTCGTGTCCTCCAACCCCTTCGTGGGGGCACCCTGTGCGTGCAACAAGACGCTGTCCCTCTACTCGCACAACGTCTTCTTCCTGCCCTCCGTAGCACGCTACCTCACGTCGGGGCCTGACGCTCTCAGGCGCGACCAGCTGCGTGCCCAGTGGCTGTGTGACAAGATTGTTGCCGAGCGCTACGACATTGTCTGCTTGCAGGAGATGTTCCGCGAGGGCCCCACAGACCTCGTGCGGGAGAGGTTGTCAGCAGCAGGGTACCACGTGCGCGCCCGGTTCAACGAAAGCGGGTGGGTCACGACACACTCGGGGCTCTTCTTCGCCTCGCGCTACCCTATTCTCCACTACGACTTCCACGAGTTCACGCATGCTACCCTCGGCACATCTGATTACTTCGCACGCAAGGGTGTCGGGTGCGCTGTGATAGACGTGGGGTGTGGGAAGCACGCAGCGGTCTTCTTCACCCACACACAGGCTGAGGAGAGCGGAGCAAACGAGCGGCAGGCGCAGCTGCAGCGGTGCGTCATCTGGATGTGCAAGAAACTGAAGCTGCTCCAGAAGAAGAGGATCATCAACCTGCACAGCACAGCCGTGCTGCTGGCAGGCGACCTCAACGTCGACGGCAAGCTCTGCATCGCGGGGCTCTGCGACGACACCGCACAGCCCTCCAGCGCACAGCCATCCTTCGCCTCCTCCGCCGCCGCCGCTTCCAACGACAGCTTCAACAGCGAGTTCGAAGCGATGCTGCACTCCATGAAGCACCCACACGACCTGCTGAGCTACTCCCTCGGGGAGGACGCCCTCCACGTCGAGACAAACGACTCCGGCCGCCTTGACTACATATTCTCGTGGCGCCTCTGCGACGGGACGTCTGTCTCCTCCACACGCACCGCGGCACAGACGAGCCTCATCCACCCCAAGAAGAGCGCCCACACCGACACGGCTGCGACAATGGCAGTGATGGCAGCCCTCGCGTTCCCCGTGTCGCTGCCCGCAGCCTCTGTGATTGCGGCGATGGCCGCGCTCGCCCTCATCCCACAGGAGACACGCCGGTGCACGGAGGAGGAGCAGCTCTACGCAGAGGCACAGGCGGTGCTCGCCTCCTCCGCCCTGCTGCACGTCGGCAAGTGCGACACGGAGACGGACTGGGAGGTGGAGCCTGGCCACCCTGCGTCAGACCACCACCCTCTCATCCTGCGCTTCTCCATACACTCCGCTGCGTAGTGCTGCGGCACTGCGGGCAGTGGGGGGGGGCAGGGGAGGGTGTTCTTGCTGAACGCCCTTTTGTTCTCAACGGGGGGGGGAGCGGCACCACTCATTGCGGCCTGTACAATTTTCCGTTGGGGGTCTTCGCTCTGTGCCACTGTGTGTCACACTGTGCCACTTAGCAGCCAGTTTAGTGAGGCGGATCGCTTTTTTCTCACGTTTTCTTCTGCATTTTCTGACCGAAGGCCCCCAAGGGAAAACTATACAGGCTGTAAGGAGTGGGGCATCGCCATGCAGCCCAGCGACACCCTGCAGGGTGCGTTGTTATTTCAGAGCCGCAATGTCTCTCGACATCATCCGGATTAAGCCCGGACGAGAGGTAGGGACGCGTACAGAAACACTGGAGGTTGCACAACAGGAGAAGGGGATAGTGGGTGTGTGAAGTTAGAACTGCGTCAGAATCGGCCTTTTTCAGGGGTGGTGGTGGTGGCGGTGGTGGTGGGATCATCGAAGAGGGTTATGTATTTTGGGTTTTTCTTGTCGTTCTATTCTGTCGGTCATTTCTTCTGTCACTGTTCCGATCCGGGCAGGGGAGGGGGGGGGGGGGCGCAGATGGGGGTTTGGCAGTTTGGCGTAGCCCAACACTGGGTAAGCTCTTCTGTGCCATTTTTTTTAGCTGGGGTCCTGCGCCCTCCCCCCCACGAGCGCAGCACGGGATCTCGGACACAACCATGCATAACGAGTGAAGGGAAATCAGCCTCGTTGCTTCATTCTACTTCTACCTCACTACCCCCAACCAGGTGTACGATGCAAGGACATTCGTGGCGGGGGGGAGACAGTCATTTGGTTTGCTGCCATGTTTTGCACCATTCCTCTGATTTTTTCGTGCATTTTCGTCGTGTGAGATGAGGGCACATCCGAGAGAAACGGGCATTCCCGAAAAGAATTCTTGGTGAATACTGGGTGCAGCGCCTTTCCCCCCTACCCCCGCCCCCTTTCCCTTGCCAGCACGTGTGCTTTTATGTTTTCCAATTTTTTTTGGATCTCGCGTCTCTGCGTTACCCCCCCCCCCCCCTTGCAACCCTTTGCGCAAGTGGGGCGACTGTTTCTACACTACACCATCCCGTGCCCCGCATTTCTTTTGCGGGACTTTTCCTGTTGATGCGACACTCGGGTCTTGACCCTGGGTGGGGTACTGCCATAAGCACGATAAGCCGGATTCGCGAACGACCGAGGCAAGAACATATATCCCCCCCCCCCTCCCCCGAATCTTCTCGTGGAAGAAGCGTTTGTTTCGACCTAAACCCACCCCACCCCACCCCACCCCAGAGTTAGCCCCAGATCCCACGGCAGGGGAGCTTCCGAATCTGATGGAGGTCGTATTAAACCGAAGGGTGTCCGTGTTCCCTGCGTTCTGAATGTCAGCAGTATTCCACACATGCGTCGCTCTGCGCCATGTGTGGTGTGCAGAAGGGTCGTGAGTCACCACCTCTTTCTGATGCGATTTACACAATGCCGTGGGAAAAGAATCCGCGGGTTGCACAAACAACAGAACAAAAAAGCAGTAAAAGTAACCAGTCAGAGGTTTCCTTAGGTTTCTCACAGAGGGAGTCCCTATTTTTGATCAAAAGTGTATCGGCATACCTTCCTGCCCTAACAACCCCACTCCCCTTCGTGTCTTTTTTTGGGAGGTTGGTTTGCATTTGCCTGCCACTCCGATGTGGCATCTTGCCACTCTTTTTCCACCGCCGATCCACGCGCTGCGTGTGTTGCACAGCGTGAGTATGCCTTGGGGGAAGGGCACATCAAGCGCACTGCGCTCTTGGTGAGACCTACACTGCATGGCAAATAAAGTTTCACGTTGGGGGCCCTCGCTACGAGTCACTGTGAGTCACGAGTCGTCAGTTTTCAGCCAAACATGGCTGACTTCTCACTTTTTCTCACTCAGTCACACTTGGTAGCGAGGGCCCCCGTTGGCAATGATGCACTTCGCGTTGGGGGGTGGTGGTGGTGGTGGTGGTGTGCCTTGGGTTGCTCCGAAGGTGCAGGAAAGAATAGGTGTCACACAGGCACTGTTTGATGGTACGGAGTGAAGGCATCCACCCCCCACACACCCCCCGTTTGGGTCGGGTTTCTCTAGCTGCGCATTCTTCCCCGCCCCTACCCCCCCCTCCCCCGTCATTCCTTTCCCTTTCTTTGGGCCTGGGGTGGCCTTGTGCCCTGTGTCAGAAACAACTGTATCAGCGTGACGCCTTCCTGTTAGGTGCCGGTTAGGGTGGGGGGGGGGGGTGTGGCTCTTCTGCAGTGTGTGGCGCCGGAAGTCGGGAGTGCCCCGACTCGCCAGAGTGCATTCCGAGCGTCGTGGTGCCTGAGAGCGCACGGCCCCCCCTTCCAAGTGTGATTTTTGGAGGCGGGGGTGCATCACCCGGGGGAGGGGGGGTGGGGGGTGGGGGGGGGCTGCGTTTTTATCCGGGTTTTTTTTGGCCTTTGCCTGGTTTGCCGCCCCAACCGCGTTTTCCTATTTTTGTTGTGTCTTAATTTTCAACCCCCATAGCACGTCGTCGCGACGTGCCAAAACAAAGGTGTGGTGGGGCGCGCCCGTTTTCTCATGTTGTTAGCGCTGAACGTCTTTCCCTAGTGGTTGTCGGAATCAGGATGCTGAGTGCCTTTACTCTGTAGCTGGGCCAGTGTGTTCCACATTCTGAGTGAAGGTTCTCGTTGTTTTTTTTTTGACTCCTATTTCTCTGACGCACACCTCGCATGTAACGATTTTTTGGGAAATGTCATCCGGGTCTGGGATCCGTTCTCGATGTACCGCGCTCTCTGCATCAACCGGTGCCTTTCAGTAGCATGGCACGGCTAAGGCCAGCACGCAACCGTTGCAAGGTCGGGGGAGGAAATCCAGAACTGAAATGACAACAATTGCCTTCTCGAACGAGATCTCGGGAAGGGAGTTTCAACGAGAGCGCATTATTAACCTGGCTGCCTGTTCCTCGGAGAACAATCGCCTCAGCCCCGACGGGTTGTCACTCCTTGGCTGCACTCTGTTGTCAACTGGGTGATTGCTGTTGCCGGAGCCGACAACAGCCCAGAATGCAAAGCTCATCAGACATTGCTCCGGCACACAGGGTCATCAGTCAAGCATCTATCAAAACCGCATTGGCTCGATCTTGGTTGCCATCCTTCTGCCAGATCTGGCCAGCACAAGGTAGTCTCTGGCAAACCATTGCGAACGGCCCTGGTTGTCCCCACCTGGCTTATTTCATTGCCGACCCCCCCTGCTGCCCTTGAGATCCCCCTCAGGGGAGGCTGATCTTCTTCCCTTTTGGGCCCAGGCGGGTGGTGCCGCATGTCATCACCACCGGCACGCACACGCACACACACACAGCCCCCCAATTTGCCTCCAAAAAATGCTTGCTGCTCGTTATCACGCAGGGTATCCCGCATTCCTTTCTGCGCTTGCCTTGCCCCCTTCTACCAATAGCCCCGTGTGAGGGCTGCAAAGGACTCTAGCAGGTGACTGGCAGGCGAAGCCGGCAGTTAGGGGCGGGTATACCCCGTGGTCTCGTTCATCGATTTTTCCAGAGTGGGCTGAATGGCTCGTCACTCTGGCTTGTCTGCAGGTTCTCTGTGCATCCAACGCAGTGAGCGTCCTTCCACTCGAAAGTGCAGAAAAGTGAGGGGCCTGAGCTACCGAGACACATCAAGCCCGGAAGCGGGGATGGAATGTGTGCACAACAGAGTGGGGGGATGGGGGTCTGCGTTTCAACAATGCAGCTGTCAAGGGGTCGTGTTGGTTTTTGCCACGTTTTCCAGCCAGCAGAGGGAGGGCGGTAGTCCCGTTTTGAAGTGTCGATGAGGCCTCTTGTCTCGGAATGCCTGAGGATTAGGAAAGTAGTCCGAAAGTCATAGAAGTCGCCAACACACACCCACACACACACCACCAAACGTCATTTTTTTTCTGGAGTGTACGAATGTAGAACGCACGATCACTGTATCGCACCGAGCACACCTGCTCTTGACAGTCTGCTCGCAATCAATTTTATTCTCTCGCAATTTGATTGTCAGGATTGCAGTTATCCACGTGCCCGGTATTCACTTCACTCTTGGATCGACCCTGCCTGTTTGGCCTAACTGCCTCACAAAAGCAGCAGGGCCCTCCGTTTCCCTTTCATCTGTGGGTGTGACTGTATTAGAACCCTTTTTTCCGGATAAAGTGAGGCACACCCTCACTTCACTACCCCCAACGAATATTGTGTCTCCAAACCGCCCGACGATGCCAACCAGGTGCAGGCAACGCATTGGGACGAGGCTGCCCCAGCCACAGAGGTGGCCCGTAGGCCCGTGTTGCAGGTGCACCTGCCGTTTGGCCCATCGCAATGTGGCGTGCTGTATGACACAGCAGCCTAAACAGATGTGGTCTCTCTCTCTCTCCCCCCCTCACCCACCCCAGTGCCCGCGCGTAGCTTCGGGTGCCAAAGCCTGGGACTATCATATGGGCCTGGCAGGTTACACCCTGCCGACACACACAGGGCGAAAGCCCGACTGGTCGCGTTTAATTGTGTGCAGACCAACCCACCGCATCCTGAGTGAATGCGCGGTTTTGCTTCTTGATGATTTGCCCCTGTGTGGGATCATTGGGGGTGGTAGGTACACCGGGGGGGAGGGGGTGGTCCAATTCTTTATTTTCTTGGGAGCTTCGGGGGGGGGGGTGTGGGGGGGCTTTTTCCCTTCCGTTCTGTTTCA